>CM053327.1:0-1200000 GCA_028583605.1 Dastarcus helophoroides | reverse complement strand
TTTATACATTTTATGTGATTGTTTTCGTATTAATCACATATTCTGATATCTGTGTATACTAACAGTTCGTGCTATTAGGTAATATGTCTACAGCAATCGTTTTAGTTTCCCAAAATAGCAAGTTTAGTGGTTAATTTATAAACTAACTAAACGGAGAAGCAATAACTGGAAACTAGAATCTCAAATAGCAGAAATGAGGTTATGTGTAAGCTGGTTAAGAATTATTTCCTTTATATTCAAAAACTGCTGTCAATTGAAACTGTGAAAAATACGAAAAGTATACTTCGGGCAACATTTGGATATACTTCAATATCAAGAAGTAATCAGCATTACTTTAGATGCCAATGTAGCAAAAGGTGTATAACAAGAAATGTAAATACGTCAGCTCAAGATAGGGCGATCAGCTGTTCTAATTTGGCTGGAATATTCTCGATTTTTTAATTATTTGTCCCGTGTTCTGTCTAACTTGCAAATATTTCTGGTTTTTGACAGTTCAAGCTTTATGGCTGTCGGAACTAAATTTTCAATTTTTAAAAGTTTCCGATTTCTTCGACGACGATAATCGTGCGGCATTTTTTTAGTGGAAAAGAGTTATTTATTAGTTTCCCCCTTGCTTTATTTTGGAAATTCGACAATTCTAATCAACATTAAAATCCTCTTCAAAATAAAAATAGTTATTTAATCTAAAAGGAAAAAAATTATTAACATTCATTAAAAGTCACAATATAAATTATTAAAACACACAAAATGTCAAACTTTTTTCTCAACAAATAAAATAAGATTTTTTAAATTTTGAATTGAAACCGAACATTTTAGTGCAATCCGAGGAGATGTCACTCTGTGTTAGTCACCGACTTATGACGAATTGCAAATGAATGCTTTTTATCTGAGTCATTAACACAGTTATCAATTCAATAAATACTTGGATTGATTGTAGATAAAAGTGCTTATACCTAAAAATAAACATTTTTTTTATTTTTCAATTATAATACAAGAAAATTTGGATAAATTTTCAAGTTCATAAAAAGATTTATTTGGGTCTATTGACTGTTCACTGAAGTAATTGATACGGAATTCTAATTGTGCGAGCCTGACTTGCTCTTGGTTGAATTATTTGTTACTATTTGTGTTATACCTAGACCTATACAGATAAGGAAATATTTTCATTGTCCATGTAAAATGCTAAGAATTGTCCCTTCCATAGTTTTCTACGGCCGCTGAACGTATTCCCCCACTTTGACGCAGCATGCTCGTATCTTCCAGTTTAGATGTTAGAAAAAACTCGTCAAGAGTTTTACAATAAACTGGAATATTGCTTAGCACAGTCTGGCAGCCGCCTATTTGAACTCCTTATACTGTAATGTTTAAAGAGTTATTATGTTATATTCTTCATTAGAATTATTATTTATTTTGTTTAAGAAATCCCGTTTATTTATGTTGGTTATCAAAGAAAACCAGTTTTATTTTACCTGAGACGTTGATTAAATCAACGGACTAAAAAAGAAACAGCATGTGGTACGCAAATTTTAATAAAATTGTTGCCTGCCAGTAGTAATCCCGCAACAAAACACGTTAGAAGCTATGACGTACTACTGAAATCTCCACCAGCACTGATCGCTGCGCTCTGCGTTGAATTGTTTACACCGGTGTAGGAGAATACAAGGCGCCGCCCATCTATCCCACTATTAGCTCTTAATGTTGAATCTCTTATTAACATTCTCCCTATGGACAGTGTTTGACTTTCCTGATGTGTATAGGGTGGGCCACGCTGAACGCTACAGCCTCTAGGAGCTGTGGGGTACCATATTTTAAAAAATAAACATAGTAGGTAGTTAAATATAGGAGGCTAGGATGCTAAATATAATTTCAAATATACAGTATGTTCCAGAAAATTGCTATATATAAAACTTGTATTTTTTTTTAAATACGGCATTAAGTTTTTTTTCTTTTTTAATTATAGTGCCCAAAATAACCTTAATGGTATTAAGGTTTCCCTATAATAAAATCTTACCTTTTTAAGATAATTAGCTTTTTTAAAAAAACACAAGATTTTCAAAAAAGTCAATTTTACTTCTGGAAGTAAAAGAATAGTGGTACCTTTAATTTTTTTTTCAGCCTATCTCTTATTAGAAAATGCAGTTGAGATAAATACTAACTTTATAATAGGATGTTTTAAATTTATCGAAACATTTAATCAAAGTTCGGACTTCAATTTTGTTGTTAATTTAAATGGAATACACACCATTGTTTATTTCAAACACTAGGAAATTTAATTAGCTTCTAATTGGTATGCATTTCCTTCAAACTAACAATAAGTTTAATGGTTTGGAAGATACAACCCATTTTTGACGAATTGTGCTGTTTTTAATCCGATATCCAACATAACATTTAATCAGAATTGGCAAAAAATATGGATTCAATTAGACAAGGCTCCTGCTCATTTTCACAGTTCCCCAAGGGAATATTTAAATAATAAATTTTAAAATAAATGGATTGGAACAGGCGTTCCTTATAACTGGCCACCCAAACCGGCAGACCTAAGCGCAATTGACTTTTTTCTATGGGGGTATGTAAAAAACATTGTATACAATGTTTCCTATACCATCTTTAAATACATGACAAATCGAATAAGTACAAACTGCTTTTGAAACAATTGATGAAAGTATTTTAATTAACAAATCTTAACAAGGCTTTTGAGAAAAAAATAAGGCTTTGTTTAAAACAAAATGGTTTTCATGTTGAACATTTGTTAGAGTAGAACATTGTTTCTTATTTGTGTGGGATATTTGGTTTGCAATTACATAAAATACTAAACTAAGTCTCTACTTGCCATTTTTTAACTATTTGTTAATTGATGAAAAATAGCACAATTCGTGAAAATAGTGATATCTCTTGAATTATTGAATTGAGGCATAGAAGACCTACATACCAGTTTAAATATAATTAAATTTGTCAATATTTCAAATAAAAAGATACGGCCTGTTCCATTTAAATTATCAAAGAGAACGAGAACATTAAGTAAATGTCCAAACTGCATTTTCTGGTAAATGGTATGTAAAGTGAAAATTTAAAGACGCCACTACCAAAAATTATTTACTTTTAGGGATAACATTTTTTGTTTTAAAAACCTTGTATTTTAAAAAAGTAGATTATCTCAAAAACGTTAAGGTACAGGAAACTTTATAAAAATTGACTTTAAATCTGGAGCTGAATTTAAAAATGAAACAAAAAACATGGTGTCCCATTTTAAAAATCCCAAACTTGATATGTAAAAATTGTCTGGAATATATTGTACATTTAAAAGTATTTTTACCATGTAGATTTGAGGAGCCCATATTTAACCATATTGTTTGCTGTTTTAAATATGTTATCTTATAGCCTCTAGAGGCCGTAGCGTTCAGTTTGGTCTACCCTGTATACCTATATACCTATATCTAGGATTAGATTTGCTATCAGCATGTACCTAAGCTCCTATCAATTGGAAAAATAAAAAGTTACATTATCAAGTTTCATTTCTAATTCCTTTTGGCCCCGTTTCATGATTGTTTAAATGGTTGCAATTTGATTTTGCCTTATTATTTCCGAGAGCTCAGTCAATTGTGAAAATCTCATTAAATAACTTAACGTTAACATTATTTTCTTTAACTATTGATTACAGTCGGGAGATTTCAGTCGCTTTTCGTAGCAATTCATTCTGTATTGGCAGCAGGAAGCTTTTAAGGCTTAGTGGGGTAGTTTTAATTTAAATTATAGGTTTTGTCTTGAGATATCGATCCTCCTTTATTTCCCTCCTTAAGCCCTTCTACAAGGAACCTGCAATTATTCTTATTTTCATCGTTTGTTAAGAATACATTTTTAAGACCAGACGATTGCTCCGGCAAGCTTTAACGTTATTATCGACTGAGTCATTAAGGAGACTCTTAATGTACGGCCTTCCGGTGGCTTTTTGTTCTTTTCTCGCTAAAAATATAGAACAAAACGAGAAAATTTGACTGAATTATACTTTTGGTCTGTTGAAATTGAAACTCCTCCATCTGAACACTAACAATAAGTGAAATATCTTCTTTCGTTTGCACCAAACTTCATAAAAAGGGAGGTTTTTTATTAAGTCGATCTCGTACAATTAGGGTCCTATGGCAATTACTACGGTGAACAGTCAAGAGACCAAATTATATCATTTTTAATTATGTATGAAATAAAAAATTGTTTTCAATTACACACTTTTTTCTGCAATCAATCCCAATATTCGTGGAACTGTTGACTGTGTTGATAATGTCTCACGTAAAAAGCATTTATTCGCAATGAGTCGATGACTAACCCAGTTTATGGGAGCACCTGGGAAGGCGCTAAAATGTTAGATTCCAACCGCAATTACCGCGTTGCGTGCAAAATCAGTATCAATTCCGAAAATATTCGTCTAAACAAAATAATGTGGAAATTTGATCTGCATTCTATTCTCGGCTAAATTAACTTATTTATTTGAGAAAAGAAAAATAAAACTCTATGGATTAAAAGGCGTTGAAATGCAAGCATTTAATGGAAAAACTAATGTAACTAATGAAAAAAAACCTGCAATTTTGCGATAACTTATAATCTAATATCTACTAACCCTTAATAAATCTAAATTTTAAACTTAGAAACCTAAAAACTTAGGGGAAGGAAGGGGTCATTTCTCACAAATTTTGAGTCGTATCTTTAAAACCATTGGACCAAAAATTATGGAACAAAATATTTTAGGAATTTTAGAGGTAGTTCTTTTAAACGATTCCTCACATGATATAGGCATAAACTAGAACATTTTGGTTACCAAATTAACGCCCGTATTATAGTAAAATATTTTCTTTTACTTATCGTCCACTGGTGATATTTGCGTACGTCAGCGAACAAAATTTTCAATTTTTACATGATATAGTTTTCGAGGAAAACCTCTTTATGACAGCACGACCGGATGTAGACGATAGCGAGATTATAAAGTTCGGTTTTTTCATTTTTAGTTTAACATAATACAAAAAAATATGTATTTGGAAATGTCGTTCGATCGACACAATTTTCCAAACATTGCATGAGCCTAGTTCCCTTTTTTATGGCGGACAATTATATTGTGAAGTCCTTGTATTTTGATGACCTTAGAAAAGTCCTCACTCAGTAAATGTATTCCTTTTCGAGTTTGCAAATATTTTAAAAGACTAAAAATAGTTCTTTACTTCCTTGTACTATTCTACTTTGACTTCGTAAATATTTTTGACGACCAAAAAAAAAAAGGTTTTGAGTCTGAAATCAGTAGATAGCAAATAAAAGTATAAAAAGTCCTCACAAAACCTATCCAGGGTTTTTAATTTTAAATGACAACAAATATCCTCAAAATCAATCAATAGATTTTATAATAATTACATGTGTGAATAGGCAATCATACAAGCTCTCCAAAGAGGTGCTGCTCGCCCTATCTTCCCCATTGACCACGAAACATCATCTTAGTCAACTAATCGATCGATTTCAATCGTCGGCTGATTTTCAATGAGTATAAATAAATAGTAGTAACTTCAACCGCACATTTTAAGAATACTGCTTTGATAGTGCTAGAAACAATCAAATTGTAATTGTAAGCCTAAACAAAAACTTAATATTTTTATTTAAGGTTTTTGTATTTTAAAGCTTCGAAAGCAAATATTGCAAAAATTAACCAATAGATTTCAAAAAATTGCAGAAAATAAATAGACAATTAGATAAGCAGCCCAAAAAGGTGCTTCTCGACCTACCTTTCCCAGTTAAGTTAAGGGGGTGAAACTCATCCCCCCTAGGGGTTCAATACCACATATGCTGTGAGAGGCAAAGAAGCTGTCCCCTTGAAAGCAAAATCGACCTGCTTTTCGGTTTTCGAAATTCTTGGTAGTTCTCAAGAAAACCGGGCTACAAACTTTTAAAATGGACAGACACCCTGTTTGTGCTAATCTCAATGCCAAAGACCGCCAAATAATCGCTCAACAAATGCCTAATTTGGTCAATTACTAATTACTTACAACATATAGTCAAAGAAAAGGGATGGGCGAGATACAAGGCAATCTGGACAAAGCTAAAGGATATACATCTTGAAGATTTTCCAGGCCTAACTTTGGGTAAGCTGCAATAATTAACTGTTGGTACATACTAACTTAAACAAAGCTAACCTTTCTCTCAAAACTCCTTAAATAAAAAAAAATCAAACACAAAAAGTCTTTACTCTTCTTACATGCGTCGTGAAAATAATTCTGTTCTTCGCGGTCAGCTATGATTACTAAACACATTTTCCAAAAATTATAATATTTGAATAAAAACATGTCGAAGCAGCAGTCGTACCCATACAATGGTTCTGTGAATATAAAGTAGGTGCAAAAGTCGCAGAGCGTTGTTGGCATGTTGCTTCAGTATTTTGATATTTTGGCTTACTGACGCTCCAGTAGCAATTCGCACTAAAAAAGCAAGGAGAATAAATTATCTTGAACATATTGCTAAAAGTGTCTGAAATTCTTATTATTTTTGCCTATTCCTTATTTTGCATAATTAAAATAATGAAATAATAGTATAATAATAAACTCCATTCATACTAATAAGTAGCCATTTTGTATTATAAATACAACTGACTTTTTTGTGCTAAAATGAATGACAGTAATGTTGATATTAATAACTTTTTATAATACCTTCGTAATTATTTATATTATTTAGTTCATCATTTGCAAAATTTTCATATAAAATAACTGTTCTTCATGTTTGTTAAAAAGTATACTGTTAAATAAAATTGATATCACATCAAGTGACTGATGGACGAAAAATGCCCCTTATCAACTTTCCTCCATTCCAAAAATTTCGACATTTACGAATAGGAAATTGGAAAAAATTCGAATTATTTTAAACAAGTTGAACTGCTAAAAGAAGTTTTCAAAAAATCCAAAATTTAAAAATCGTAAATTTTGACAAAAGCCATCATTTTCAAAGTCAAAATTTAAAAAAAAATAATTTTAAAAAATAAGGAGTTTGAAATCAAGTGGAAATTGGAAATGAAAATCGAATTAAAGACAAGTTAAAATGTTTAAGACTCGTTGCTTTAAGGACACAAAATTTTAAGTAAATCATAAAATTAAAAAAAAATTCACTGCTGAAATTTTCATTAAAAAAATTTGAAAAAAATTTATATCAAAAAATTCCAAAAAGTGAAAATTTGATAATGTCAATTGTGGAAATTTTAAACATAAATGTCTGGCATTTCCTTTAAAGGAAGTCGAAGCAAAAGAGTTGTCATTTTCAACAGAAGTTGTAGTTTTGAAATTTTTTCATAAAATCCTGAATTTTCAAAAAATCCGAAATTTTCAAGAAAAAAGTGAAATATGTAAAAAATCAAATGTTTCAATTGTAAGTTGAAATATTTAAATGAGTTCGAAACTTAAAAAAATAGCATTTTTAGAAGTCTAACAATTTGCTAATTTGTAAAAAAAACCAAAATTTTGAAAAGGGTAAAATTTCGTTAAAAAGCCGAAATTTAAAAATTGAAATCAAAAAAATGGAAAAAATGTTACGGAAAACTCTACCAAATTTCAACACAATTGGACGTTTTACTTCTGAATTACACTTACAACAAGAAAAAAAAAGATTTCTTTGAAGCCCTATAACTTCTAAATGAATCACTTTTGGACTAAGCGAATTTTATCTAAATTGGTTTTATTTCATCACATGAAGCTGTATTTAGGCAGGGTCTCATTACTTTTTGGAGAACCTGTATATGCAGGGGACATATTTTATCATATTTATACCAATCCCTAAGCACCCAAACCAACCCCTTTTATATTTTTAAACATAAACATCTATATTTTCTTAAATTTTTGAATGCTTTCTGACGAGTAAATTTCAAAAATGTTTTATACTTAGGGTCTAGATTGAATATTTCTAAAGCTACAGCTATTAAAATTTAAATAAAGCAAGGATTAATAGAATAAATGAAACATCACAGCAGCTTCAGTAATTTAATTTAAAAGAAAAAGGTATTGGGTGTGCAAGCTGACTTCCGCTAATCTACATACAATGATGTAATCTAGTTTCAAAGGTATCCCAACATTACTTATGGTGGCACACCTGGAGTCAATTTTAAACATTCATAAATAATTCTTTCTTGATTTTTACTTTTAGATGTTGGTGCTGTTGCTGAATTTTTGGTTTTTAAATAACAGAACAGAAAGAAATTCATAAAGGTCAAATCAGATAACCTAGGTGGCCACTTCATCATCGTACATCTTCTGCCTCTCTCCCTCAGGATACGTACGGTACACACCGACTTAAATGTGCCTTATCATTTTGAAACATAAATAAATTTTCAGATGAATTTTCGTCATTGTCTACTATTATAGTCATTTGTAGCCTTCTAGCTCACGAAAACAGCTAGCCCTAAAATGGCCACTTCCCTAGCTTCGCTGAAGACTACTCTTTTTGATTTGTGCACTGTATTAGCCACAGACCCACAGACAATATTTTTAGGAACTTTTGAATCAGTTCTCTTCAATTCTAATGCATACTTTCATGTGTTGCTTTTTTTTCACGGAAATCAAAATTAAAAAATTTAGCTATAGGTCTTTCATTGCTTTAATACACTCTTGGATATAGTGTAAACTTTTGTAACAATCTAATAATTACTTAGTAGCGATAATTTATGCTGTATGTATAAAACACATACGTTAAATGGTTTACAAATGTCATGACACTGTAAATGTTTCGCAATTTTTGTTAATATAATTTTAAAATAAATTTATCCATAACTCTCCAATTGTTGACCCTAGACCTCATACATTATACATTTTTAAAATCTACTTATCCAAATGAATCCAGAACTTTAGAAGAATATAGGGTGTCCTATTTAAAAAAATAAAAGTGGTTAGTCTGGGTTTGGGGGCGTAAGGATGATAGTCACTATGGCGAAATATGTCCCCCCTGTATATATTTATTGGCGTGTTTTGCGTTTTTCCCAAAAATGACAACCTGAAAGGTTATTTAGGGTGAATAGTTTTCATTGAAATGCACTGTACTATATTGGCATTTTAAATAATACAGGTTGGAGAAAAAATATGTTAATGTATAATAATTTAATTAATTCAATTTAACTTTATTAACATTGCGAAAATGTAATCGCGACTACCAAAGAAAATGCAGAATTGAAATACCATTGATCTGCTCAAATATAAAAAACCTGATTTGTTAGTATAAAGCAGGATCCTGATCAATAAGACATTGTGTTGTGTGTAGCATTTTACCATTTAAAAAATTTTTTCGCTCAAGATCAATTATTTTGGGGTGTAAATATCTAGCTATTTGTGTGTGGATCCCAAACTCTTCAAATACAGTGCCAAAAATTGTAGATAAAACTTAAATATTTCTGAAAAATAAAACCCACAACACAACACTTTGTTTCAACATGTATACTCAAAAAAAATATAGTAAAGAACTGATTGATATGAACTGTGAAGTAGATGGACCGCTTTATGTTGTTACTTCAATGACTCATATGCAGGTGGACAGTCTAAAATCTACTAGAAGCTTCCCATGATGGAAAAGGCCTACGAAGCAGGTGTTAGCTTATAAATATACGAACACCCCAATCATGTTTCAGTTAGTACGATGTCTTCATTCAGATTTTATTTAATGTTATTTTTTGTTGTACGTTCTGTACTTTATTGTTAGTAGAAATAAACTGGTTCAAATTCAGGACATCTTGATAATTTAACTTGGTTAACACCTAACAATATGAATTCCAAGCCATCCAATTTACAGAATACAGTTTTAAGAGCTTTTTAATAAATTACTTAAAATTAACGAGCTTTTGCCCTAAAGGATAGATGTTAAAAGTGCATCAATTCATGTGGCAGGAAATAAACTTTAAGTAAAGCAAGCTTTTTAAAAAAATTGACCCAAATTTTATGGTCCAGCTAGTTTAAAAAACAATCCATCCGTAAAAACATAATTAATAACGTCCTGAATTACCGAAACTAATTTCATAGTCGTCGCATTAGAGGGATTATAATTAATTTCGAAACAAAAATGGCATATGCAGCGCTTCAGAATCGGTTTTGTGTTATTATATTTTGTTGCGTTTTCGTAACAATTGGTCAGATTTCGATAACGGGACGTCGGTTCATAGATTTAATCCTCACAATTTCATAACGGCCCACCGAAACAATTTATGGTACAATTGCTAAATTATTGCTGTATATAATATAATTGCTTAATGTGCTGTATATTGGATTTCTGTTGTTCTATTCTGATTTGCTTTGTGAGATACCTCCGCAAAGATTACTTGACGGTTTATTGATAATGTGGAGTTAGGCTGAAACATCTTTAAATAATCATAAACTGTATCAACAATAAATATTGAAAATTGATACATAAATCTTGTCCCTTGGGGCCAAAAATAAAAAATACAACAACAGCGTAACTGTTGGGTTTTTTTTAACTTTCTTGGTTTTAGAGGACAAGATTTGTATATCAGTGTTTGAAAATAACCTAGGACCAGTACATTCCACTAAAACAATAAGTACAACAATAAATATTAAGATTTCCAGGATGCTTGGATAAATATTTGATATGACTGAACCAGGTTTTGCATTCAGCATCGTCGGCAATTACACCAATTATACCAGCATTTTTTTGGTCTTATTATACCAACAAACTCCATGATCGTAGATCTAATTCGAACTCTCACCTAAAGCTTCTATTAAACATATGTTCAGAAGATGCTAGCTGCACCTGATGAGTGTAAATTGTCGCAATTTTAAATATCGATGGCTTCCAGAAAATTAAATTTTTATCATTATTGCAAATAAAGTGTTACTTCTACTCTGTTCGAATTTGTAAGTTTATGTTGTGTTTTCAATAGATGCTTTATAAAATTTGATCTTTCTGGATATTTATTTGTAAGGCACCAACATATTCACTGTATCTAGTCTTAAAATTACATGATGTTTGACCCATGTAGGCAGTATTACAATCATAGCAATTCAATTTATGAATATCAGATTTATCAAACTGAGAAGTTTTTCTTTACATCAAAAACCATTTGTACCTGCACAAAAATATTGTTTATATCAGCTCAGGACTAGCATTCACTAAACATCGATACAAATTATTAATAATTTCATTAGTTATGACTCTTGGAAACTATCGATAGTAATGTTTGATAGTAGCGATAGTTCTTAGCAAGCTATATTCGACATTTGATGAAATTGATTAACTTTCACGAAAAAGTTTTAAAAAACGAAAGCAAAATATTTAATACTGTGGTTGTATTAAAAATTTAAAAATTTAAAAATTTAAAAATTTTAAAGAAAGAGTCGAATGCATGATATTGTTACGGGCTATCGGTTCAAAATGATTATTTAAGACTTGCTGAATAATACCCACTTTATTACCAAACTAATCTGGGAACACTACAACTGAATAATGAACTCACTTCTTGACGTCTAACTACTAACTAACTACACTGACTCTAACTAACTGACTTAAGGGAAAGGCGAGAGCCCAAGTTCTAGAAAAATCCCGCAAGACTTATCGTTTGCCAAAATTTCTGGAATGCTTATCTGCCGTTTACTAAATTCTTTAATTTGCTTTTCGTTACAATATTTTAACGAAATCTTAAAAAACTGAAATCAAGCGAAATGTTTAAACTCAAATATTTCTGACATTTTTTCTTCAACTTTAGGCTTTTCTTGAAATTTGGCCTTTTTCTCGAAATTTCGTCTTAAAATTTGAATGTTTTATAACTTTCAATTTTTTCTCAAAATCATAATTTCTATGTTATATTCAAAATTTAAGCCTCAAATATTTACACCAGAAAATTCGAGAAACTGTTTGCTAAAATTTTTAGTAAAAAACCTAATTCTAAGTTTCATTTATCAAAAAAATTCGAAAATATTTGAAATCAGCTTTGAAATATTGGCTTAGAATTTTTAGTAAAGTAAGATTTTAGGTTTAAATGCAAAATGTTTACTTTAAAATCAAAACTATGAGCCTAAGCACAACATTTTTGGTAATTGTTTTAATAATAATACTTAAAATAATAATAATAATATTTATTGAATAATGGATATTAAATATCTTATAATGAGATGTTATATTTACATTCACATTTAAAAGGATATAATATCATACAAGATGTTTTTCAATTATACCACTAGTAATAAAATAAAATACCATAAAAGTGATAAAAACAAATCGACTCAAAACGTGTGCACGCATGAGATATATACATTATATTTTTGATGTTAGTGCGAAACCGCAGGGATGATTTATTTGCCTCAAAAAAATTACATGATTGTTGAAAGTTTTTGCAGCCATATATTCAAAGAAACCTTTATATTTGGTAATAAAATAAAATGGTATACTTGGGTTATTACAGTACCTTAATTATCGATAAAAAAGGTAGATCTCCTGATTAGAAGTCCAAATAAGTAACATGGTGTCATTGAGACCATTATGTTATAAACAAATGTAGCAAACTCTACCTCTATTTGCTTATCAATTTTGAGCAAATTATAATGACTGCAGTAATCAGTTACAGCAATCAGTTACATGTTCACTTTTATAAACATTATAGAAAAATTATAGAAACCATACATTTTGGATTTTTTGTAGTATATTTTTAAGCTCTAATGTTAAGAAGTGATAATAAACGACACTACAGTAATTTACGTGACCCTAAACAAAACTGTTGACAAGCTTTCGTTTTATATTTGCATCTAGTGAGTCTTCAAACTTGTATAAAGTCTTCATTTTAAAATAGCAAGAGTTTTTTGCATACGTGTGCCGCAAATGTAAGGTTTGAGTCAAATATAACCCCTAAGTTTCTTGCTGTATCACTAATACCAATAACATGATTTCCCAATATTATATCTTGTACTTTAGGCTCACAAGCTTTAGCACACTTAATACTACTTCCAATGCAGAGGGCTATACTTTTCTTGGGTTCAAAAATAGACCACATTTTCAATTAACCACAGACTTACCAGTTCCAAATTAACATTAATTTTCTGTATAATTAGTTTGACGTGTAGTGGCTCGCAAGCCATGTAGATTTGGATGTCATCTGCAAACATATAAATTTGACAATTATGTACAAGAATAGAGGGAAGTTCGGCGGTAAAGAAACCGAAAGGTAATGGTCCAAGAACCCTTTCCTGGGGTACACCATGAGAGATATTAAGAAACTCCCATTTTTTCTTGTTGAGTTTGACTGCTTGCTGCCTATTTATAAGATAACTAGTAAACCATTTAATGGTAAGATTATTACATCCATAGTATTGTAGCTTTGCCAGGAGAAGCTGGTGGTTGATCACAACAAATGCTTTGCTGAAGTCAAGTAACATTAAATATGTCACTGGTGATTGGTCAGTGTTATGGCATATATCGTTTGTAACCTTGGTTAGAGTAGTAGCAGTACTAAACTTTTTGCGAAATCCAGACTGAATGGGGGGCAAAATAACTTTCAATACGTGACAGTGGTTGGGAAACAACTTCACTTATTTTTGCCACAGGTGGCAAGATTCTAATAAGACGCAGACAAGTCCTCGACTTCAGATTCAAGTATAGGAATAATAAAAGATTTTTTCCGGGCATCTGGTACTTTATAACATGAGTGAACATATCTAGGAAGTATGGCAAAACCATTTAGCATTTTTATGTTGATGTTATCAGTTTCATAAGCCTCTGATTTAAGTCGATTCACAACTTTATCAATTTCCGGAGCTGATGCTGTCTGTAATGCAAGTTCTTGTTGAATTGATGGTAGTTTGTTGCTGAGATACTGATTAATTTTGGTTTTTAATAAGTCAGAATACTTTACAGAGGTAAAGAAATGATTATTATTATCGTTTCAGTTATAAGGGGGTCTAGAGTGTCTTATTTGTAACGTACATGGCGGTGCATGTATATTAAACAGAGTGATGACAGCATTTTTAAAACAGTTAACGTTAGAATTCATATTAGACAAGTTTTCAATATACATCCATTGTACAGGGTGAGCGAAACTCGATGTCTTGGCCCTATTATAAGAAAAGGATTCTGGATTTTCTGGATTCTGGATTCGTTGTGGGTTGCCTAAAAATTTAGGCCAGCACTTAGGCCACCCTTTCCGGGCCCATTGTGCTAAGAAAAGGAAAAACGATATAAAAAATCTCAAAAGAGGTTATTACATTGGATTGAATAAGGTACATTTTAAGCTCAATTTGCATATTTTTCCACATTTGGAAACCACAATAATGACGTCTTTGAATTTTTTTTCTCCAGATACCTGACAAATGACCAATTAAATGTTTTGTAATTAAACAGTTAAACGTGCTTAAAATTGAAAATATGTACAACCGCAACCTTAGACTAGTTTCGGCCTTCCTTGGCCTCGTCAGCATGGTACGGTGGTTGTATACACTTCCCAATTTAAAGCCGTTAGTCAGTCGTATAAGTACCCAAGAGAGCAAACCTCCATCGGGTGACTTGTAACTGACTTTTAACTGTTTATTACGCAAACATTCTCGCTACATGCTAATTGAAGCATTACTCTCTGCTAAGATAATAAGCCTTGTATATACGAATATATACAAGTTTATTACGATGCAATTGAAATCTAATTTCATTAGAATCTAATGAAAATTAGACTGCAATTGCAAAGTTCACGTAGGTGAGGCAAAGCTTGTATCACGGGTTGCATCGCAACATCCATAGATACAAACGTCCTCGGCGTGACTTTACTTTCATCTAGTTTTGACAAATGTTCTGTAATTAAACAGTTAGACGTGCTGAAAATTGAAAATATGTACATCCGCAACCATAGACTAGTTTCGGCCTTCCTTGGCCTCGTCAGCATGGTACGGTGGTTGTATACACTTCCAATTTAAAGCCGTTAGTCAGTCGTATAAGTACCCAAGAGAGCAAACCTCCATCGGGTAACTGACTGGTAACCTACCTACATTTTTGCATATTTAAAAAGAGCTACTTTTTCTGAATAAATTTTGTAAAAGAGAAAATTTGCTTTTTTTTTCGTTAAAAGGTTATAAACAAATTTATTGTAAAAAATGTATTATTAAAAATTCGCGATTGGTACGATTTGGAAACAAATCTAATAAATATTTTTAGGTTTGAAATAACATGTTTGGGGTATCTCAGAGAGTATTTACCCGCTCTTCTAGGGTTCTTTTGAAATTTCCCATAAATAATACAGGGAGAGTCAGGAAGAATGGGCCAACGCAAAACTGGAGATACTAGACACCAAAATAGTACGATTGAGCTCAACATGCCTTTTACTAATGTGACTGGTTTAAGAGATACAGGGCGTTCAAAGTTTAAATTTTATTCTGAAATTTCCCAATACTTGGGAAAGTTTTGGTGCTATAAATTTAAAATTTTAAATTTAGACTACTTAAATTTACTTTAGTTTACTTTAGCTTTACTTTGCTTACTTTAGCTTTAATCGATTTAAACAAGAGCACCTTTTCTTGATAGAATTGATCGTTCTTTTTTACTGTCTACTTGTTTTCAGTGTAACTCGACAGATAAAAAAAATGTTTTAATTTACGTAAATGATTATGTGAAATTAGCGCCCTCTAGAGACAACGTCAATATAAATTTAAAATTCGTAATTCTCACATCGAAAAACATAAAATTCTCGAATATTAAATTTATAGCATTAAAACTCTCTCAATTATTAAAAAAATTCAAAATAAAATTTAAACTTTGAACCCCCCATACCTCTTAAACCAGCCATATTGGTATAAGGCATGTTGAGTTCAATCGTAATATTTTGATGTCTAGTATCTCCAGTTTAGCATCTACCTATTCTTATTAACTCATCCTGTATATCATTTTCCTGAACATTTTTCCAAATCAAATGGCAACATAAAATGTTTGTCAACCATTAATTCAGTTATTGACAGCTGCCACTATACTTGTATTTTTAATTTATTGCATTTCCAGGAGCTATTTGTCTAAATCGTAGTAATACGAATGTTTGATAATGTACTTTTTTTTTACAAAAAATTGCCTAATACCTTTTTAACCAAGAAAGATACCAAATTTTTTTAACAAACTTTGTTTAGAAAAATTGGGTGTTTTTAAATATGTGGAAATACAGGTATGTTTTTGAAAAAAAGTTCAATGACGTCATTATTGTGATTTCCAACTAAAAAAATAAACAAATTTGATTTAAAATGATCCTTATCTAATTCAATGCAAGAACCTGTTTTCAGATTTCTTATATCGTTTTTCCTTTTCATATAATAGAGCTGAGACACTGTACTCTGTGGGCATCAGATGCGAATTTATTAATGTCAAAATTTCTATAGTTTCGGTATGTTTCTTTAACAGGTTTGGGTTTAGGAATATTTAAATTAATCCCAGCTGCAATCATCCTATGGTCAGACATATTTAACATATCAATAGTTGTACATTTCAGAACATTTAGGGAGTTGCTAACATACAGCAAGTCCAATAAAGTTGCTGCGTCTTCAGGAATTCGTGTTGGCTCTGTAATATGTTATGTAAGATTAAAGGTTTTCATCATTAACAAGTAGTTTGATTTGTAGTTGAGAGAAAAAAGATTAATAATAAAATCACCGATTAATATAATGGCATCATTTTCAACGGATTAAGTTCTTGGAAACTAGACATATTCTGTTCGGGATCACTATCAGGTTTTAATAGCTCCGATAAATGAAACGCGTTTTATGTAAACTTAACGACGTTTATTAAGTGAACTGACATCGCCTAGATCTGGGATACAATTCTTTTGTACAAAACCTACAGACTACTTCAAAACACCAAGTTTTAGCATACATGTGTTCTATTGTTCTAATAGGGTCGCTGGTCAGTCCACAGGTTTCCGGTGGTTAAGTGGCGATCTGACCATTTCTTACACTAAATATCTTAGCGTCGTTGATGGGACTCTATATATGACTCCTACAGCAACATTAACACTCTTTGTTTTAATAATAATCCATAATTGTTCAATAATGAAAGTTTCATTGTAATCGGCATTAATTTGTTTTAATTTAATAGTATTTCAACATAAAAACGCAAACCTCAACTAGTGGTGAGACGATCTTTTCTAATAAGAATAAACTGTGCAGCATGCTGATAAGAATTTCGATTTCAAACTCAAAATTTTAGCTCTAGAAATTTGGGCAGAACTTTGGAGGAAAACTGTAATACAATTTTCAAACGTCTGTTTCGAAATCAATCTCTCCGCAAATATATTTGTAGAAATTTCTTAGTCTCTTTGCCTTAACTTTAACATTTCGTTTAAAAACTCAAATTATTAATTTTAAAGATAAAATGTCAACTTAAAACTGTTTTGAATTTTTAGATTCTCTTTTTGAATTCTAAAATATATGCTCGGCTATAATCTCAGAGTTTTGATTTAAAAATTTTCGAGAAAGAAGTCGAATAAAAATTTAAAAACAATTCTTAGAATCTTGCAAACTTTCATATTTTCATAGAGATTTTTAAAGTTAAATCTTTCTTTAAAAGTTTTAAAGAAATATAGAATTGAAGACCTAAACTTAACATTTCAAATAATTAAAATAAAAAAAAAAGAAACATGTAAGTTTGCTCTACTAACGATTTAAGAAAAAATTAGACATATTTATTAGACTTATTTTTAGTTTTATTCCTATAATTTTCAAATTTTCTTTTACAAATTTCAGCTTTTGATTTTTATTTTCCACTTTTGATTTAAGCACAAGTATTTAAGAAAATAATGTTTATTAATTTCATTTAACATTTCCAGTGTGGAAATATTAAAATCTTTAATGATGAAAGTTGGCACAAGAAATTCAAAATTTAAAAAATGTTTTAGAAATTAAGTTTCATTACTAAAAATTTAAATATTTTCAAACTGGGGCTAGTGCTTCAAAAATTTCTTGCTCTTGTCTTGCTTTTTCTTGTTATTGTCCTGTTCCTGCTGTAATTTGAAAGCAAGAACAGGACAAAACGAGAATCTCTTTTAGCAAAAGCAAGCTTCTTGTTAAGAAATTGGAAAGAAACAAAATTTCTTGCTTCTTCATTTTCTTATATTGAGCAATGCTCTGAAACAGTTTTTTGAACAATTTGGCAACCACCTTAAATTTTGACCAAAAAAGATAAAATTTTACAAAACTTCACAATTAAAAAACGCAATAGTGAGTTTTAAAAATTTTATCAACCAAAAAAATTTAATTTTTGTCTAAGTTTTAAATTTCTCTAAAAATTTTGACTTTTTCTTAAATCTGTATTGTTATTTTCGACATTTCAATTTTCTTCTTAATGTTTCAAGTTTTTTCTCGACATTATAATTTTAACCAGAAAATTTTGAATTTGGCTTAAAAATTTGGGATTTCAATAAAAAATGTGTACTTTTTCTTAAAATTCGTAATCTTAATTTTTTTAAAACATTTCGATTTTAAGTATGAATTTCGCCCATTTAACTTAACTCAAAGTTTTGAGTCATTCAAAATGAAAATACTGAAAAACGGAAATTCCAACAATATTTTTCGTTCATAATGACATGTATTGTTTCCTACAATTGTAGCAAGAAATTGACAATTTCTTGCTGGTTGACTTCTTGTCTTGCATAGCAGTACAAGACAAGAAAGCTTGCTTTGTGTCACTAAATGTGTCGCAGAAATGTTAAATAAAATTAATAAACCTAGTGTTTTCGACTAATAAGGGTCGACCATCAAGAATTTAGAAAATAAGTTAAACATTTTGAAGTTTTGATTTTTCCCTAAAATCTTTCTTTCAGTTTAAAACTTTTCATTACAAGTCGAAATTCTGTATTTTATCTCAAAATGTTGAGTCTATTTCTTGAAATGTTGAATGGACTCTGAACATTTCAAGTTTATTCCCAACATTTTAAAAAAATATAGACATTTTTATTCCAAATTTAAATTAGAAAAAAGATCGAAATTTCCCAAAAAAATAATCGTCAACAATTCAGAAAATATTTCGAATTTGTGTGATGTTTTAACTTTTTCTTCTGGACGTTTGCCTGTCTTTAAATTTAAAATTTGAATTTTATTTTCATAGTGATCTCCAAATTTTTAACTCAAAGTTGTTTATTCGAATGTAATCGAAAAGTTTTAAAACTAAAGTAATAATTCTAAGTTTAAATTTGAAAATTTAAGTTGGTAAAGGTTTGGAAAAATTTTCTAATTTCTAAACAATATAATGGAAAAATAAATTTTTGAAAATTGTTATGAATCTAATATTTTGTTTTATTTCAATTTTTTCAAAACTTTTTTTTATTTCCAAAATTTTTATCTGCAACTCCAGATTTTTACATTTTTCTGAAAATTTCGACTTTAGTTTTAACATTTTAGCTTTAGAGTTGATATTCTTTGTAATTTCTTTGCGAAGTGTTCATATTTGTATGCAGTTTTATTGGCTTTTTCTTTGCCGGTCACTACTTTTTTTTTAGAGTTGATATTAAAAATAAACATTAACTTGAAATTTGACACAGTCAAAGAAGAGAAATTAAAAATAAAACAAAAAAAAACGAAACAAAACTTTTTTCAATAGGTTCCCGATTTATAAAATGTATGACACTCTACTGAAGCGACTTCAGAAAATATAAAAGCATGGAAAGATGATGAATACCTATTTATAAACAAACTTGTTTTTCGTCTATAGGATGGTCAAATATATATTACATCTTCCAATAGGAATAGAATAAATTGAACAATAAGAAAATTTTTTGTATACTACAAGTAGGATACTTACCAATGTTGAAAAATTTTGCCGTGTATTGCCAATTAGAGTAGCTATCTCCCTCGCGGGGACGATCGTTGAAGCTGAGATGACAACGGCAGGTCAAATTAGACAGTTCATGTTATTAAATAAAATTATTTGTTAAATCTATAGACACTATCCATATTTTTATACAAAACTATCAATACTATCGGCGACAGAAACTATCAATGTATAGTGAACCATCTCGGGGCTATTCTCTCTTGAATTCATCCTTGCACCTTTTTGGAAATATATTCCTCGACCCAACGAATAATTCAGCGAATTGCGAATATTTTCGCAGATTGTGAAATAACTATCCGAACGCTGGTTCTTTTTGAAAAGAGGATTGTTTTCTGATTTTCAACGGAAGCGAACCGGTATTAATCACATACATTAACTATTACACCAAAACCAGGATTTAAAGAAATATGAAACCACTATCGCCTAACTTGACATATATTGAAGTACAATTTTACAATATTTTGCATCCGTTATTAGAATAATTCACATTTTCTTATAGAATGGAACGATCTGCACCTCCACTAGTACACACGTAATTACTTTACCTTTGTCGTAACCCTTAAGCATAACCTTCCAGATTGCATCAGATACTGGAAGATAAAGCAGAAACCTTTCATCCATATCTGCATTGATAACTTTATAAGTACCCTGCAAATAAAATACAAAAATTTCATTTTATATTCACATTTGTCTTGTTTTTTAATGGACCCTTACTTAGTGGAATTCTTTAAAATTCATAACTATTAAACCTGACGATAAATACAACAACACATATTAAAAATTTCACAAATTTTCATATGAAAGCCATAAAAATTTACAAATATTTACAATCGAGTCAATCTACACTTATGAATGAGCAGCTCGATCTTCTGAACACGCCTCTAATTGAAGCTTTGGATGATAATTCGGATTAGATGGAATATTCGTACGAGTCTGTGACCCATCGAGCTTGTTACTTTAGCATCGGCTAAATAAACTACTGGTGGAACTGCCGACGATGCTAAGATGCAAAACCAGCTCCGGTCATAGCAAATATTTATAGAAACATCGGAAAATTTTTAATATCTGTTGTGGTAATTGTGGTTAAAAAAATTATTAGTTATGAATTGTATTTTAATTTTTTCCATAGAATTATCTTTTTTTTTATTTAACATTTTTATAAACCTGAGCCTCCTTGACATTTTTTTAATTTCGACTTTTTTTAATATCATTTTTTTCTCGAAAATTTCATTGCTAAATTTCGCCTTTCCTTTCAAAATTGAACACTTTTTCACAATTTTAATTTTTTTAGAAATTCAGCGTTTCTGAAAATCTACTTTATCAAATCCCAATTTCTAAAAATTTCGTTTTGTTGCTAAAATGTCATTTTTTCAAAATTTCAACTTTTCGCACAATATTGATCGCAACATAATTTTGCAAACGTCTTGTTACTCTTTCATCTTTTTACCGAAAAGTCGATTTTTTCCCAAGTTTCCCTTTCGTCTTTGTTTTAAATCGGTCATTTTATGGAAATTTTGAATTTTTTTTCTAAAGCCGACCTTTATAAGTATTTTCTTTTGAATTACAATTTGTTTTTAAATTCGCCCTTTTTTTCAAACTTTTTACTCTTTGACTTTTCTCATAAATTGATCTAATGAAAAATCCGACTTCGCTATTATTCAAAATGACAGGTTTTCTCTAAAAAAACGACTTGTTTACAACTTGCTTTTTTCTTCATTTTTTTTAAAGTTTGGATTGTTTTGGAAATTCACACTTTTATCTGAAATTTGATATTATCAGTTCGTCAAATTTCAATTTTTCTCGAATTTGAAATTTTTATTTTTTTCCTCGAAATTACTTCCAAATTTTATTCGATAGGTTTTTCACAAAATTTAACCTTTTGTACTTCTACAAATTTTGTGAACTCTTATTGGCTGGAAATATTATGTTTATTAATTTTATTTAACATTTCTTCGGCGCAGTTTGGAAATATTTAAATATTTCCAAACTGACCCGAAAAAATGTTAATTAAAATTAATAAACAATTCGTTCTTTGTTTTTTCATCGAAATATTACTTTTTTTATCAATGTTTATTTTATTTTTAATTTAACTGTATTCCCAAAATTCACCTTTTTTTTTCAAGTTTCGCTTTTTTTATCAAAATTTAACTTTTGCTGAGAAAATTTCGTCTTTTTTAAAGCCCAGTTGTTTTCTACAGTTCTTTTCTAAATTTAACTTTTAAAATGGTCTTTTCCTCGAATTGTGGAAGTAGAGATAAACCATCAGAAAAATACGGATTTCAAAAACAATATTATAATTTCCAAAAAAGATAAATTTTCAGGGAAAAATTGAAGTTTCCAAAAACAAAAGCGAACTTAAATTCAAAATTTTGAGAAAAAAGCCAAATCGAGAGAGAAAGATCAACATTTTGAAAAAATAGATCAAAATTTTGAAAAAAATGTCGAAATTCAGTTAAGTCTTACAATCTTGTCAAATGTTGTCAAAATTTTGAAAAATGGGGAATTTTGAGAAAAAGTCAATCTATCAAAAGAATGACTGAATGTATAAATATTTTTTAAAATAAATATTTCCCTGCATTTCTTATTTCCCAAAAATACTTCTAAATTTTGACTTATTTTTGAAACTTTTTAGTTTAAATTTGAAAATGATGCTTTCAAAATGGCATCTTTGGAATCGAAATATAGTTTAGTCTTGAATTCTTTTTGTAGAATTTGTTCAAAATTTAAAAATTCCTAATTTAAAATATTAGATTGTTCAAAACATTTAAAAAATTTTAGCACAGGCAAATATTTCAAAAAGTTAAAATTACAAAAATTTAGTTTTGAGAAAAAAGTCAACACTTTCAAAACAGTTTGAAAAAATGTCAAAGTTCACACAAAAAGTCGAGCTTTTGAAAAAGGATAGAAATCTCGAAAAAACTTTAAATCCTAAAAAAGCCATAGTTTCGAAATAATTTAAATATTGATGACAAGAGGAAGAAATTTTCAAAAAAGGTAAAACTTGAAAAAATTAGAGGATTTCAAAGTCGCAATTCTGAAAATTAAAACAATTGTTCAAAAACTAAAGAAAAGTTTTTAAAAAAACTCCGATTTTTTGAAAAAGAAAGTTAAAATTTTGAGAAATAATAAAAACTGTAAACAATGGAAATTATCAAAAAAAAAGAGTGAGCTCTTTAAAAAAAGGTAAAGGTTTTCAAAAACAGAAGTTTCCACCTAATCATACTTAGCAAAAATATATTTTTGAAAAAAATTTAAATTTTAAGAAAAAAGCTTACTGTGAAAATTTTTACAATAAATCAAAAGTTTGAAAAAAGGAAGAAAATTTCCAAAAAATCAAATTCTAAAAAAGTTATAGCTTCGAGAAAAATTTGAAATTTTGATGATAAATAGCCAAAATTTTCAAAAAAGTAAATATTCTGAATAACTTCGAAAATTTAAAAAATATCGAACATTTGAGGAAAATTTGAATTTTAAAAGTGAGTATTAAAAATAAAATAGAATTTTTTTGAATAAAAGTTTATTTTACTACATGAAAGTCAAAGTCTCTAGAAAAGGGAGGAATTTTTGAAAACACGTTGCAATTTTCAAAAACGGACAAAACTTCGACAAATTGTCAGAAGTTGGACCAAGGTAAAAATTTAAAAAAAAAAGGGTAGCAGTTTTCAAAAGTCGATTTTTCAACATTACCAAATTCATAGAAAAAATTAAAATTTTGAAGAAAATCACAATTTTGCAAAGAGATCGAATTTCTGAGTAAAGATTTTCAAGAAAATAAGAATTCAAAAATTAAATTGAAATCCTTAACAAAAGAGAAACTAAAAAAGTCTCGCAATTAGTAAAATAATTAAATATTTGTAAATATAAAAATAAAAAAAAGAGAAATAAGTCGAATGTTTCAATAAAAATTACACTTTTCAAAAGAGTCAGAATTTTCAAACAAGTGACCCAAGAATTTTTTTTCTTTTTTCAGATAGACGAAGGCGTAAGTATACGCTAGTTTCGAAATCAATATGTTCAACAAAAACCAAAAAACAAAGAGAATTTCACATTAATATCCTGCATTTAAAAATTAGTTAAGAAAATAGAATGAAATAATGGTCATAATTCAAAAGCGGCTTAGCCCCTCCAGGGTCAGTTGCCCTAACTTCACCAATGTCATACGAATTGTGGCATGCGTGCATAGATTTCTCATCACTGGTCTATGGCGTTTGTTGAAAGTAGATTTTCCTAAATTTTAGCGGCCATTCGGTTTGTATCGTTGCCAATTTGCACTAAAATTCCTCAAAATTACTACTCGAAATTATATTTAAAAAAAGGCTAATGTTACGTCCATGTCACATTTAGTTTTTTTACTCAGTTTCATGTACAAATCCTAACAACTATATGGACAAAATAATAAAATAAATAATAAGCGTAATTAAGTGATTTGACCGTTAATTTAATGTTTTTTAAATTATTTTAATGATAAATCCCAATAAGCAATAGTTTAAGTGATAAATAATTAGAAAACATAATTACCATTTATTAAAAAAAGTCTTATAATATGCAATGTCGGCTGGTGACTTTTTGAGAGCGCAAATATCAAAATTGTTATTAGTTGGAATTTAGCAGTTAGAAGTTTGAACCTCAAAAAAGATGGAATATTTTTACGAATTAAAGTTAATTAACACCGTATCATTGTCAGAATATTTTTGGTGACTTAAAGATGTTATCATATTAAAATTATTTTCATCAAAACAATGAACCTTTGCCCCCCCAAAGCACCGTCAAAGGCCAAGACAAAGGACTACCAAAGACAAGTACGTTGTAATCGTTTATCTTGTTTTTTGTTTTTGCCTTTGTTTATGAAAAAACGAAATTTACTCGCTTTATAACATAAATTATATAGTCCTTAGATTCCAAGTTTTTATTTTAATGTTTGCAATGTCAAAATTAAACACATGTTTTTAAAGCGCAAACTATGCATTTAAAGCTGACAATTAAAGTGCAGTTTGTTATGGTAAAAATATTTTATTTTAATGAAATAGATTTTTTATAGTTAAGTCTAGAATTTTAAAGTTTATTTGATCCATTTTCAAGTCATTTAAAGTTTGTAATTAGGCAACAAAATTGGAGAATTGGTGCCGCTATCTCTTTGTGAATAGAGGGTTATTGCTGATACGTTCGTCACGCCTTATTTGTTATTGTTAGAGTCCGGATTATATGCATTTGTATATACGCAAATGCCTATTTAACTCATTTTCATTGATTACTACATATTTCATCTAAAATGCAATGATAATGCATATTTTCTTTATATTTACAACACTTTTTGCTGGATACATAAAGATGAAAGTCTTGCTAAGCGCTGGGTAGAACGCTTACTCTTCTCAGTTAAAGCAGTTGATCGAAAATTTAGATTCAACTAGAGGGTACCATCTTTTCTGCTTTTTTTTACAACATTTGTACTTTATTTTAAAATTTCGAATTTATTATTAAAATGTGACTTCTTCTTATCAAAATGTTCGTTGTTTTTAATTCATAATTTCCATTTTTCAAAATTCAAACTTTGCTGAAAATTTTCACTATTTTAAAATCGGCACCTCTGCAAATTTCGACCTGTTTATCTAAATTTAGTTTTTCCTTATGGTCGATCTTTTAATAAAAAGAAAAAAAATTTGTTTGGAATTTCAAAATTTTTGTAAAATATAAAAAGTCTAGCAAATTTTCTTTAAAAATTTCAGGGATTACAAGATTTTTTAAATTTAATTTTCTAAAAATTCCAACTTGCTTCTCAAAATGTTAAGATTTATCCAGCCTCTGAGATATTTTGCATTTCTACTAGATTTCGACTTTTTCCTTAAAATTTCGACATTTTTCTCGTAATTTTTATCTTTTTCTCTTTTTTTTATAATTCGTTTTTATTTTTACTAAACTTAATTTTATTCCTCAAAATTCATCCTTTTCTCAACATTTGGGTTGTTCAAAATTCTATTTCTTTTATAAATGTATTTTCAAAATTTGACTTTTTAGGAGTAATTTTAACTTTTTCGGAATTCAGTTCTTTTCCTTAATTTTAATTGTTTTTGTAAACTTGTCATTTTTTAATTTTGCTTCTAATTTGAAAAATTTTATTTTTTCTTAAAATTTAACTCTCTCCTAAGATTTCCTTTCTCATTCCAAGGTTTTTCTCAAAATTTTGTTATTTTCCTTAACATTTTTAAGTAGTCTACCTACTAGAATAAAAAAATTTTCTCGAAATTTTTGTTTATCCCGAAATTCGGTATTTATTATTCATGTAAATTTATGGAAATGAGGACTTTTTCTTCAAAGTTGGTTCCTTTGGTTTCTTTTTTTTTTCGAAATTTCGATCTTTTTTTCGACATTTTTTTCCAAATTTGTTTTTGGAACTTGAGATTTTTTTTCTTAAAATTCGTCTTTTTCTAAAAATGCTGGAATTTTCTTCGAAATGGTATTTTAGAAATTTCGACTTATATGTAACATCACATCATATATGATCCTAGAAATTTCAATTTTTTTTCAAAATTCGTCTTTTTCATAAACAACTATTCACAAAATTTGACTATTTTTTTTCAAAATATAATATTCTCCAGCAGATGTTTATTGTTTTCTCGAAGTTTTTGTTTGAATTAGGTGTTTTTTAGTATTTTTGATATATTTATTTTTCTCAAATCATTAATATCCAAAATTCGACTTTTTCTTATAATTGATTTTTTTTTGAAAAATTTAAGAATTTTCGAAATATTCCACGGTCAAAATTTTAGGTTTTTTTTTAATTTTGATCATTTAAAATTTGAATGTCTAGAAAACTTGATTGAATTCCTAAAGTACTTGGAAATTCATCTTTTGCTCGAAATTTTCATCTTAATTTTAATTTTAAAGAAAAAATTGAAAATTAAAAAATGGTGTCACAATTCAGGATTCGAAGTATTAAAAATTGTTATTTTTGACAAAAATAGGAGATTTTTAATAATGTCGAAATTAAAAAAAAATATTTTTAAGCAATCGAAGTTACTAAAAAGGTAAAATTAAAAACAAATAAGAATTTTCAAAAAAAGATGAAAAGTTCAAAAACGATCTAAATGTTCAAGGAGATAGAAATTTTCGAAAAAAATCAATGTTTAAAAATGTTGAATACGATGTATGTAACGATATGATATGCAGTTTGTTCATGTAAATTTTACATAAGTTTTTAAGAAAAAGTCTAAATTTTAAGATGTCCAGATCGGAAAAAACATCGAAAATTGAATGTGCAATTTTGAAAATCCGAAATTTTGAAAGCTGTAATTTTGAAAAAGTTTTTCGTTTTGAAGTCTCTATTTTAAAAAAATGACCAGATTTTAAAAAACCTTTAAAATATTCAAAAAAGTCAAAATTAAAATAAAATGAAAAAATTTAATAGTCTAAATTTTGAAAAATGTTCGAAATTTTCAAAACGCCAACATATTCTAAAATTTGTAAAAAAACTTTCGAATCTCGACTTTAATTTTTAGAAATTATGTGAATCTTTCGAGATCGACAAGTAAGAACAAAACAGAATTCATAATTTAATAAAACTAAATTTGGAAAGCGTTTATTTCACAAAGTAACTAAATTGAAATTCTGACAAAAATTATTAACAGCAAAGAAAATCATGATTTGAAAAGAAGTTAAATTTTTCTACTTAAAAAAAGTGAGAGATTCAGAAAAGTCCCATGTGTTCAAAAAAAAATATAAAAACAACCTTTTTATAAAGTCTGAATTTTAGAAAAACTCAAAATTTTGATCAAACATCGAAATTTTTATAGGTCAAAAATTTCAAAACCTAAAATTTGTGAAAAGACCTTAGGGTCTGGAGTTGAACTTTGAACAATATGTCGAACTCTTAAGATTAAATTTATAGGAACCGCCGAATTTTAAAAAAATAAATTTTGGAAGTCGAAATGTTAAAAATGTCGAAATTTAAAGATGCTGCAATTTAAAAAAAATCATATAACGATTATTAAAAAAATCTCAGAATTTATAAAAACCAAACTTTGATAAAGATGATAAAAATCGGAAATAAAGTCAACCTTCCCAAATAAGAGTACAAACTTTTTAGTTTGTAATCAAATACTTATTCTGAGAATAAAAGAGTAAAAATTAAAGGTAAATATCGAAAAATTGTTGAAATCAAGTTTGGCACAAAAATCCATAAATACGTAACTTTTCTCTGAAAATGTTAAGAAGAATGTCGCAAATTTTATGATTACAGATAGAAAAAAGAGAATAGTTTTTTTGCAAAAATTAATTTTTTTCGAAGTGTCCATTTATTTACTCGAAATTGTTATTTTATTTTAATCAGAATTTTGACTATGATTTTCATTCCATTTAGAGAAAGCTTCTAGAATATTTGGGATTCAAAATTTTAATATGAAACCCAAAATTTTGAGAGAAAAGTCCAAATTTCGAGAAAAGTTTGACAAATTTTTTCGAGAAATTTTAAAATTCGTGCAATACAAACGTTTAATTTGGGTAGTCAGATATCAGGAATTTCTCAAATCGGAAGTAAATTTGTTTAAGCTCTTGGCCAATTTATACAAATTGAAAGTAAACCTATTTAAACTAGAAACGAATTTGTTCAAACTAGAAACAAACTTATTCAAATTTATAACAAATTTGTTTAAACTACAATCAAACCTATTTAAGTAAGAAACAAATGTGTTAAAATTAACAGCATTATTATTTAAAGCTGTATATTTTGCTTCCATATTTACATGCATATTTCAAGTGTTTATGTTGCATATAATCCAGACTCTAGTTATTTTAAGTTATTAATTAATCTTTTTTTGTTACTTGGTAATGCATAATACACAAAACATATTTGTAACTTTCATTATAATTCAAATGATTTAACATTTTTAATCCTTCGATGCTATCAGTCTATGTCAATAATTTTAAAATTCGTTTAAACCATTCCAATCAGCCAAATACAACAAATTCAACAATAATAGACATATATAACAAAGCAACATATGCTGCTGCCAGATTGATTGCGCATGCATTACACGTAATAAAATTTGTAATTCACAGGACCTTTCTTTTTATATTAATAATTAGATAATCAAGATGTATTAATTGATGATATGAACATATGTTCCTCATTTTGAAATAAAATTAAAACACAAAAATTGTAACAGAAATCTCATCACATATGGCAACATAACATAAGCGGTGCGGCGTACCGCGCTGCTAGCTTTAGCTGGTGGTGTTCTGTATTTTATTTCTTCGTATCGCGTGGATGTCGTTGATAGGCATCGCACGGCAGCCACTTTATGTTCCTAATTCTGAGCGCTAAAACTTATTTAAAATTTCTTTTAGTGAATAAAACGTATGCGTACCTTATTCCAAATCACTCACAAGTACTAGTTAATTAATTGTGCTTAAAAATATGATAAATTGTATTCTTTTACATTAAACAGAAAACAATTAATCACTCATTTCACGAGGTACGCCCGCTTTAGCGCCCTTTAGGACCAGTCGCCACTGACAATATGTGAAAATGTGGAACATGTCTGAAAACAAATGACAATTAGACAACGAGACAGTATAAAATAACTGCCAAAAATTGGACAAGTTAAGCTAAGCAGACTGCCAAATCAGTGAAGCTGGGGATGTCAAGAAATGTCGGTTTTTTCTGAAATTAATTTTTGGATAACAAAAACTATTAGACATTTGAATAACTTTTTTTACCAAAATAACTTCTATTTTTACGAGGAATCAGAAAATGAAATAATAAATATGGGTTGCTAGATACAAGAATAAAGTTGGTACCTTCACAGGAAGATTTAAACACCCTGTATACTTCAGCGTATTTTAATTTTGCAAAGCTTTCTCAAAAAGGAGTAATTGCTTCTTAGAAGTTTTCCATAACATCAGTCACTACTTAGATATCTTATTATTCCGCAACAGGTGGAAACCCTGAATAGGAGTAATTAGTGAATTTATTCAAAAAAAGGCCAAAGAAATACTGTAAATCAAGGAGAGGTAGCATAAAATTATAAAATTAAACTAAATTTATTGAGGGGATGTTGTCGCAAGTCAATACATAAATGTGGACTAAAGTTAAATATAGTATAATAATTGAGATGTAAGCCACTGTTAATGGCAAAATCAAAGCAAGTCAGGCTGACATGGACAAAATTTAAATTATCTTGGTCGGTAGAAGCCTAGTCCCAATTATTTTTAGCAAGGAATCTAAATATGACATCATATCTGTTGCTGAGTACTCCAACGCGTGATTCGCATTTTATGAGGCCCTAAAGTTTTCTAAAAGTGTGATAATTTTGGATCCTAAGACAGCTTTAGCATTACAATACTTTCAACTCACTTATGCCTAGAGACCGGATTATATGCAACATAAAAAGCTTGAAATATGCAAGCAAAATACTTAAAATATGCATAAGGAGTATCCAAATATGCAACTTTAATAATGCTGTTATTTCTAACAAATTTACTTATGATTTAAATTCTTTTTCAATAAATAAATTTACTTCTGATTGCTTTCAGTTTAAACAAATTTGTTTTTGATTCTAATAAGTTTTTTGCTAATTTAAATAAATTTGCTTTTAATTTGTGCAAACTTACTGCGAGTTTAAAATAATTTAATTCTAATTCGAAGAAATTTTTAGTATGTGGCTACCCAAATTTAAAAGTATTTTTCAAAATTTGGTTTTTTTCTTGAAGTTAATTTAGTTTTAATAAATTCTGAAGTTTGTTTTTTTCTGGATTGTTGATTTTTAAATTTCGACATTTTTCTAAAAATTGAAGTTATGATTTGAAAGCTTTTTAACAAATTTCCGCATGGATTGATTTTTTAAAATTTCGGCCTTTTTCTAGAGTTTTAATTTCTATTTTTCAAAATTTCGACGACGTTTTCATTTTTTAAATTTCGACTTTTTTTAAGTAACTTCAAAATTTTTTAAATATTTTGTCTTTTTTTTCAAAATGTCGTGACTTCAAAATGTCGACTTCTTGAAAATTGTGACTTTAAATTTTTATCCTTATTTGAAAATTTAGACCTCCTATGTCTTTTCTACCTTTCTTTTTGAAAGTTTTTATTTTTTTTTAATTTTGCTTTCTTAGGAGATTCGATTTTTTTAATTTAAAAGTTCTTCAATTATCTCAAATTTTTAAAAAATTTTGTATTTTTGTCAAAATATAACATTTATAATACTTCGAATCCTAAATTTTTGCATTTTTTTTTCATTTCGAGTTTTTTCTTCAAAATAATTATTTTAAGAAAAAATGACGAGATCTCAAAAAAAAAGACGATTTTTGAAGCAATAGCCCAAAAATCAGAATTTTGAGAATAAAACTGAATTTTAGGAAAAACCCTTATTATAAAAGAAAAAGATGAATTTCGAAAAAAAAATTGGAATTTCTAGAAGCCTTAGTAATTTAGTCAAAATTTTAAAAAATTAAGATTCTAAGATCCAAAAGAAAAACCTAAAATTATGAACTTTTGAAAAAAAGGCGAAATTTCAAGAAATTTTGATGGTTGAATATTAGGAAAAAATTTGAAATTTTTCAAGGAAATTCAAATTTAAGAAAAGGTAAACTTTTTAAATAAAATGCAAATTAGAGGAAAAAAAAACGAATTTTGAAAAAATAATCAAAAATCTCGAAGACGTATTTCGAGCAAAAGGAAGAAAATAATTAAATTTAAAAAAAATTGTCTATGAAAAAGATTAATTTTAAATAAAAAAAATCGAAATTTTGATAAAAAAGAGGGTTGACTTCAAAGAAAAAGTTAAATGTTCTAGGGCCATAATGGATACGTTGAAATTTCCAAAAGATGTATTTTAAGAAAAATGTCAAAATTTTGTAAAAAAGACAAATTTCAAGGAACAAAATCTAAATTTCCTAAAATAATTTTGAAAAGACAATAGAAATTTCGGGAAAAAGTCAAATTTTAAACAAACAAAAATATCTAAAAATTCTGATTCTAGCAGGTAAAAAATTTCAAGAAAAATCCATTAAAAAAAATAATGTTTCCAAAAACATTATTTCGAGAAAAGCTATGAAGCTAAGACGCTAAATTTTAAGAAAAAATCAAATGGTAAAAAAGAAATTTCAAGAAAAAGACGAAATTTAATAGAAATTCAAAATATCTTGGATTTAAATTTTGAAAAAGTAATGGACAAATTTTGGGAATAATGTTAAATTTTCCTGTTGAGTATTTATATTTTGCTTCTGCTTAAGTTAGAGGGAAACAAATGCCCCAGAAAATGTTCAATATTAAAATAAATGTTAATATTTTGGGAAAGAAACAAGTTGAGATTTTTAGAAACGTAGATTTAAAAGATCTCGAAAACCTTAAAATTTTCGAAGAAAATTTGCTAGGCTTTTTATTTTTTAAAAACTTTCAGAATTTCAAAAAAAAATCAAAGTTTTTACTTTTTTATAAAGATCCATCAAATTTTCAGAAAAAGGCGAATTTGCAGAAATTCGGATTTTCGAAACGTGGAAATTTTCAGAAAAGCTTAAATTTTGAAAAATGGAAATTTTGAAGAAAAAAATCCAAATTTAAAGAGATCAGATTGTGACGAAAAAGAAGACAAATTTTAATAATATGTTGGAAATTTTAAAGTATAAGACAAATGCCACAAAAAAGCAAAATTTTGAAAAAAAAAATGGTAACCATCTAGTTAAATATAAATTTTCGATCGACTACTTTAACCAAGGAGAGTAAACGTCTCATCCAGCGCTCAGAAGTAGGCATCGAAAGATATTGTAAATATAGTGAAAATATGCATCTGCATTAGCTTTTAGGTGAAATATGTACTAATCGTTAAAAATGGGTAAAATATCCATTCGCATATGCAAATTTGCGAAAAAAATTGTCGAGAGGTCGCAAAATGGGTTTATATTTCAAGTTAATATGTCCAAAGAACACAAGCCACAGTGTTTAGTTCAGTGCTTTAGTCGAGTTAATATGTTGAATAAATGGTCTTAATTTTAAGTTTAAGTTCGAAATTATGTAGAAGAATTCCAAATTTGAAAATTTCCATACAAATTGATATCAAAATTATTGTATTTGTAAGAAAAAGGTTAAAACTTTTCGATTAAAAGACTGAGAAAAAATAGAATCAAAATTGTAACTTCCAACCCAAAATTTCGAAAAAAGTAACAACTTTAAAAAATGTAGAGTTCACGAATACATGACAAGTTTCGACCGAAATTACAAGAAACAAAATAATAATAAATTTAAGGAAAAATACAAAAGAACAAAAAATATTTCGAAATTCAAGATATAAGGTTGAAATTTTTAGATAAATAGTACTTTTCCGTTCAAGCGTAAGATTTTCTAAGAAAAAATTGAAAATTCAAACTAAACCAGAAAATTTTTGGATTTTTGGTCCAGTCCAACCAAATGTTAGGTGGAATACTGGACAAATAATAATAAAAATCCAAGTGATCCTTACTGAACGACGGAGCTATGGTACGTCAGCGATCGTTGCGAATTTTTTTTTCGAAATTTGAGAGATTTAAATACAAATCGTTAGGCACAGGACATGCATTTTGATATGACACAATCGGTGTTTTCTAAAAAAAAATCGAAAAGAAAAATTATTTTAATTATGTTGGATAATAACAGTTCAAGTTTTGTTAGAATTAAATATTAATTTTAAAAATTCTTAAAATATTGATGCAGTAGGTATTGAGATTTTCACAGAAAAATTAAATTTTGAATACCTTTTTTTTTAAATATTTATTAATTATTTATTTTTAAAACTTAAAATTAGCATAAGTGTATTTAAAAATTACAAATTTGTTTAGAAAGCTAATATTTTAAATCTAAATAACAATTTAAGCCGACAGACGTCAATTTTTGTTCTCTTTCCCATAATTTATTTCGGTCTAAAGTTATCAAAAAAAGTTATAGAAAACTTGTTGAGAATTTAAATTTATACTTGAGTGATTTCATTTTAAAGCTCTGATTTTTAATTTCTGCACATTTTTTTATTTTTTCGTAACCGTGTGTGAACTTTGCGGATATTGGGAAACCTTGTTACCATAATTTGATCTAGTAAAAATATATTTCCAAACCAGAAAGCAAATTTTCCAATGGAGCTCTTTTCTGAACAATTTTTCTTTAAAACACTACCTAAATTTAAGTTACTTACCTTGAAATATATCTCCTTATAACACCAGAATTTTATCAAAGCTTAAATTTGGTTATTAAATATTACCTAGTCTTCATTTTTAAAGAGGATCTATTACAGGAAGATCTTTACAAAATTTGAAGTTGCAAATTTTCTCATTCCCATCTCCAACAATGGAAATGACAATTAATTGCGCCACTTCTTCGTTGATAATATCAGTCTTAGAATCATTAATCAGTTTAATAGATAAATTAAAATATTTAAACAATAAAAATGGGAATTAATTCAAAAATTGCAAACTACTGTCAATTTTGTATCATCAGATATTAATTGGCTGCCTGCCTACTCAAGCTTGGCCCCCAGAACCTGTCACATTGACAGACACATAGAGAAAGAGTAGATTTTTCTTTTAAAAATAACGTGATTTAGCCACATTTACCTTATACCAAAAGTAGATATTAACAAAGACACAAGGTGTCAAAGTTATTAAAAAGCTGATGAACACATTTCACTATAAACAAGAAATTTGGCATAGGGGGATTTTTTTAATCAAAAAGTTCTAATTTGCTAACAGATTGCCAGTAACTCATAGGAGGCGCCACCTGCGCTACCTTGTATTATTCTAAAGCATCATAACTTTTTTGCGCCTTTATGTACATTTATTTTAAATAGATATTTTTATTTACCTACATTTTTTGCGTCAAAAAGGTATATTTTCTAAATGTTGATTCAAGCAACCGTTTTCAAGATATTTGCCTTCAACGTTTGCAGTACGTTTATTTTAAGTTATGTAAATGTCAATTTTTCCCATTAGGTTTCAAAATAAAAGTAAGAAAACTGACTCTTAAATAGTTTATATCAAATATTACTTTACTGACATTATTATTACACATATTTTTTAAATTTCTTAAGTAAATTTAAATAAAATACCAAAACAAAATTTATTTTCAAAAATAAGTATGTGGAAAATGACTTTTTCATGTAAAGGGATTGAATATAATTAAAAGTCTGGCTGTCTTTCATTGAAATTCATCTCCAAATAACTGCTTTGACCACCCAGACTATTAAAATTTTCTTATGTGGACTCAGACATTATATCTCACATCTCTATGTGAGAAAATAAATTACGTCTTAATATTTTGGATTTTCTTTATTGAGATTTTCAAAATTTAGGTAATAATATTATCAGCAAAGCATTATTTGACATAAATAACTTTCAAAGCTGTCTTATGGTTAATTTTTTTTGAAGTCGACTTCGAAATTTTGATATCTTAGCAATTTAAAACCAAGAAACGCCAAGCTTTAAAGGCAAATATCTTGGAAAGCGTTGCTCGTATAAACCTCTAGAAAGTAAACCTTTTTTTACGTAAAAAATATGGGAAAATAAAATAACCCATTTAAAATTTATATACGTGAATGCACAAAAAAGTTATGAGGATTTAGACTTATGCAGTGTAGCGCAGGTAGCGCCCCCTATCAGCTATTGGTAATATGTTAGCAAATTAGAGTTTTTCGATTTAAGAAACCTCCTTGTGCCAAATTTCGTGCCTATATTACAATTTATTTAATAGTTATACTAAAAAATCGAAATTTATTTAAACTTGGACACCCCGTATCTCGGTTAATATAAACTTTTGGTATAAGGTAAATGTAGCTAAGTCATATTATTTTTATTCGAAAAATCCACCATTGCTCTGTGTACCATTACTTATGGTCCATTCTGTATAAAGATAAGATCAGCGTTTCGTATTAGTAATTAAGATAATTTATTTTTTGTGAGTAAATCAGTCGGTATGATCAAATTAAATAAAATCGAAACAAATAAACTGTTAAATAACTAAATTACGGGTGCATTTTGGTTTTTCTCATTATAGTTGTTAGGGCTCGTATATTATCTTAGCTTGACGCATATAACTTGCAGCTTTTTTCAATATCAAAATTAAATCCAGAACTCCTATATTCTTTATATTTTATCCTGATCTTTCATTGGGAATTTCGCATTTTATGTAAGTAGGCTTACGATCCAACCCAACCGTGCATGCTTAACCATGTCACCTGTAGTTTTCATTCATCTAGATTGATAGAAATGTTCAAAGAAATTGTTTTCTTGCTCCCATGTTTATTTTTGTCTTCCACGTCAAACCGAATTGTATACGATTATGTAAAATAGAGAGTTTCCCAGAAGTTCTTTCCTCATTAACATTTAGTACGTACTGTTAGCAAAATGTGAATAAATGACAATAAATATACTAATTTAAATGCAAAGCGTCGCCAAATAATTTTCCGCTTCGAACTGAAAAATAATTACCGAATAAAGCTACTTTATTTTAAGCTAGAAACTTTATACCGAATGCAAAGCATCTTTACCATTTTAAATGAGACGCGCCAGAAAGTCTTAAATAATTTAGAATTTACAAGGAGAGCCGTCGGGAATTGTATTAGGATTTTGCTCGGTTGACATGTATATTCAAATAAAGGCTACAATGTGTTCATCCGAAACGCCGCCATAAATTAGATTGAGAAGCTATTAATTTGAATTTCGTCACACTCTGACTACAATGTTGTTTAAAAGGAACGAGATAATTACTTTCGCGGTGCGATACGACCCTTGAGGAAACAAAGTAGGGCTTGGCCCAAGGAGTTAGAAAAAACTAACTAGAATCTAGAGGGTAATAAATTGAGTTATTCGTCTAAAACTGAGGGAAAAAAATTGTGGTTTATTCGCTAATATTTAACGTAGTTTATAATAACTTAAATTTGCTCTTGACAAGATAATCCGAAAAATGAGTTTTATTTATACGTTGGCGTCGGATATTTGCAGAAATTGTGGCTCTTTTCATTTGAAATTAATTAAAGTTACCAATTCGGTCGTTAAACTAACAAGAGACCGTTTCTGATTTAATATTTATCACCGATATAACTCTATTTAAGTGAGATACTTAATTAAATGAAGTTGTTATGAGGACAGATTCATGAAAAGTTTTATGTTCAGTCCTATATGTCTATAAAGTTGAATTACACGATACGGAACTCATAAAAATGTATTTTATTGTCAGCATATATTTCGGTCTGCTGTATTTTCTATTTATTCCTTACCAAATTATTGCAATTCATAGAATATATTTTACATTTATAAAATACAAACATCAGGAAGTCTTTGTTTCTAAAATGCAGGATTGTATCCAAGACACTGAGAAGGGACATAATGCCATGTTAGGAATGTATGGGTGTGGACACACATAGGACATTATTTTTTTCTAAAAATTTTAATAATAATTAATTATACAGTGTGTCTTAGTAGACGTAGCATAACCTGGGTAACTTCGTTATTAGTGGAGATAGAAAGTCAGTTAAATATACAAATACCATTAACATGATATTAAGAAAACAATTAAATACTGCCTTGTTTAGATTTTATTAAGAAAAAAGTTAAAAAATCTTACTTTTTTAAACCTTCTGTAACTTCTTTATTTGTAGACCGATTGACAAAAACTAAAATATTTTTTTTCACCTCTAAAAATCTTTTCAGATGCGTACCTAATGGTGTTTTGTGTCAAAAAATTTCTGATAAAATTATGGCAGCCTTGTTTTTTCTTATAGACGCCATATGGAATTTTCTCATTTTCTAATTAGGCATAATTTGCTGATTAATTTAATATATCACAAAAAACAATATTTTTGTTGTTTTTTTTTAAATAGTAGGCAATGAAAAAACAATGGTGATAACAGAAGAAACAGTTATGTAATACATAATATTGTAAAAATGTACTTATTAAAATTTGAACATAAAACTGAAAATAGACGTAACTAAACTGAAGAAATGAACACAACAAAATATCATAAAAAATGTTCAAAAATATTAAATTTTAGTTTTAAATACATATTTTGTGAAGATTCTGATAATTTTGAACAATGTTCGTGTGTTAGTAGAGAGAAAACTTAAAACAGATTTTAATTTTCTAGATCTTTGTCATTATTAATTTCTCCATATCGACAAAATTTTTTCCAAACCCAAAATTAATTGAAAATTATTAATTACCGATATTAAAAGAAATATTAATTTTTAAACTATCTGAACGACTTATTTCACATTAAAGCCATACACCTAAAAGGCTAAATTTATTTAGTTTATTATTAAAATTAAGGTATACATATTTATTTATGTTCTTTGATTCTTATTGAATTTTATACATTTTTAAGCCCATTTGTTTTTACATGGCCTTCTATTTGAAAAAAAAATAACATAAATAGGGTTTTTCATAATAATGCTTATGTCACTTTTGACATATAACATGTAACATATCAAATTACTCAGAAAATTTTGCCAAATCCAAAAATGGAATAATCCAATATGGCGTTCAAAAGAAAAAACAAAGTTGCCATAATTTTCTCAGAAATTATTCAACACAAAAATAATTAGCTACGCCACTGGAAAGCTTTTTGAAAGCTAAACAACAATAATTTTAATTTTTGTCAATCAAACTACAAACAAAGAAGTTATAGCAGATTTTAAAAAATGACTTTTTCCATTTTTTTCCTAATAGAAACTAAATAAGACCGTATTCAATTGTATTCTTAATGGCATGTTAATGGACATATAGTTACGCACTACTTCGCCTAGTTAACCGACTTACTATCTCCACTAACAACGAAGTTATCTATGTTATCCCACCTCCAGTGGGAGAGACTGTTTACTTTAAAAAATATTTTTGTGACCCAATTTGAAAGTATTTAAATTTTTAGTAATGAAAGTTGTCCATATTCTAAAATATTTTTTAAAATATGCCTACAGTCGTTTTGACAAATTATCAAAAATCGGAGTTTTGATATAAAATTTCTATTTTCAAAATAAAGTATTCAAATATAATAAAAAAATGGTAAAATATTTTTAATCAAATCAAAATTTCAAGCAAATTAGATATTTTTGAAATATAGAAATTAAAATTTGGGAAGATATATGAATTTAAAAAAAAAATGTCGAAATGTTTAACATAGAAGTTCAAAAAAAACTGATTTTGATAAAAGTCTAAAATCCCAACAAAAGTCAAAATTTTATAAAACGTTAAAGTTTTTATATAAAGCTGAAATTTGGAAAACCCCAAACATTTTTATAGTATCAAAATTTTAAGTCTATTAAATTAAATAAACGAAGCTTGGGGAAATGGACGAATTTAAAAAATTGATATTGCTTTCTCTTGAAAACAATTTTTGATACAAAACACAAGTTTATAGCATATTTAAATTATTAAAATTGTTTACTTTTCCAAACATTTTCTGACACACGACACAATTTAAATTATTTAAATAATAATTTAAATATGCTAAAAGCTGGGACTGGTGAGCTAAAATAAAATGTTTGAAATAATCCAAGACGAACCAGTAATGATCCAAAAATTATTAAAATAATAAACCCCTTTATAAAAAATACATAAATGCAATGACTAAAGAAGTGCTTGATTCATTTTAAAAATTCAATTCCTAGAGCGGTGAAAAGAAGTATTAATTGAAATTATTGAAAAATTTCAAAATTTTCTTCTAGAAGCTAAATACCAAGCTTCCAAAAACAATTTTGGCCTAACAAGATGAAATTGTGTAAACTCAAAATTATCATAAAAAGGCGACAACTTTAAGAGTCAACATTTTTAAAGATGATAAAACTTTCAAAAAACAAGCCAAAATATTTAAACAAAGATGAAATTTTAAAGGTTCAAAATGAAAAAAACTGAAATTTTCAAAACAAAAATCACATTTTTAAAAGGAAGTCGAAATTTAGAAAAAAAGCCGAAATATTGACTTTTTGAAAGGAAGTCGAAATTTAGGAAAAAAGCCGAAATTTTGAAAATAAGCCGTAATTTATAAAAAAATAAAAGTCAAAATTTCGAGTAAGGGTCGAAAGTTAGAGAAATCATTGGAACTTTTAATAAAAGTGAAAATTATAAGAAAAATCAAATTTCTTAAAGTCGATATTTTGAAAAAAAAATAGAAATAGTCGAAATTTACAAAAAAATATATTAACATTTCGTAAAAAAATTATATTTTGAAATAAAAATCAAAATTTCTAAAAGTCAATATTTTGTAATATTGAAATTAAAAAAAGTTTATCTTTCTACAAAAGGTAAATGTACTTTAATAAAGTCGGAAGTTTTCATAAAAGTAGAATTTTTTAAAAGTCAAAATCCGCAACAGATAATAAAAAGTAAGAAAACAAATCGAGTTTTCAAAAAATCGTGGAAAATTCAAAATAAGTGGAAACTACGACAAAAGGATAAAATTTTCAAGGTCAAGATTTTCCAATAAAATAAGAGATTTTGAAACAGATAAAATTCTCTCAAACAGTAAAAATTTTCGCATACGAACGAAATTAAGAACAAAATTCTGGATTTTCATAAAAAACTACCTCAAAACCCTGAAAACGATTAAAATTTGGAACTTTTTAAAGACTCAAAATTTTCACAAAAAATAAACATTTTCAAGAAGTCGAAATTTGAAAAAAACTAGAATTTTCTTAAAAAAGTATTTTTCAAAAAATCGAGAAAAGTAAAGTCAACATTTTTAAAATGGCGCAAATTTTTTAGAATTGTCATCTTGCAATATTACAAGGTGACTCTTAAAGAAGTATCATAAATTCAGATTCGTATTTTAGAACCCAAATTAAACGAGAAGTTTATATAAACATATGTCGTAAAGCGCTTTTTTCCAAGTTACAGGCTGTGGAAGATTAGTTCCTGATTTAACTTTTTAATTAATAGTTGCGAAATATGTACCTTTTCGTGTCCTTTTCAAAAATCTAAGAATTAATTAACACAACTCAACCACTGGCAGATATACTTAGGGGACCAGTGCTTAAAATCTGTTTTATTTGTTTTGTATGCATTTTTGTCGTAGTTTCCTAACAAAAATATGAGCTACAGGCGTTTTTTCATAAAAAAGCTACTTTTACTGTTTTATACTGTCAACGGTTTTCGAGCATTATTATATATCGATGCATTAAATACTCTCTCCCAAAAATATTGGATGTACCACACAATTGGCATTGAAATAAAAGAAAATAAAAAGCATTGATATTTTCATTATTTCTTGTGAACGGTGGCCACTTTGAGCGAAAATAGAAGCTAATATTTTTTAATTCGTTACTTGTTAAATATTTAGGAAATTTCTTTTAATTTAAATTTTAGTTAAAATTAGTTAAAAATAATTTGTTTCAATAGTACATTTCAACTATTTTTTTTCTTTTATTTCAAAGCCAACTATGTGTCACATCCAAGATTTTTGGGCGAGCTTTTTTAATGCGTCGAGATATAAAATTGCATTTTATTCGAAAACTGTTGACAACATCAAATTTCAGTAAAAACGTTTGTAGGTTATATTTTTGTTAGTAAACTGCCACAAAAATGCACACAAAATAAGTAGGCCGCGTTTTCAACATAATCCCTCTGGATATAACGCCACTGGTTAAGTTCTAATAATTAATTATTAGATTTTTCGAAAGAGTACGAGAAGGTATGAGGTTGTGAAAAATTTAATTCAATTATTTATAAACGCTTCGCAGCTATTATTTAAAAACTCTAAACCGGAACTAACCTTTCCCACGCTGTAACTCGGAAATGAAGCCTTTAACGACAGAAGTGTACATCAACTTTTCGTCTTATTTTGGGCTCTAGAATACGAACCTGAATTTATGGTACTACTTTTAGAATCACCTTATATATTAAAATTTTTTAAGTATTCAAAATTACAAAAAAACAAACGAAGTTTCAAGTAAAAGTCAACATATTTGAAAAAGTCCAAATTTGGTAAAAAGTGGGAAAGAATTTTGGGTAGAAATTTTCAAAAAACTATATTATATAAAAATTTTCAATAAAGAGGTATATAATTAGCAAAGGTCATAATCGAAATTTTTAATAGCTCAAAATTTTTAAAATAAGTCAAAAATTAAAAAAAAATGTCGCCATTTAAAAAGATGGAAATATTGTAAAAACTGAAAATATTGAAATTTTAAATTTTGAAAAAAAAACCAAAAATCAAAATTTTTAGGTCGGAGCTTAAAAAGAATAAAGTTTTCAAACAATGTTTAAAAAAGGTCAAAATTTTAAAAAATTCAACATTGAGAAAAATTAAAATCTGTAAGAAAAAGCTGATAATTGATAGAAATCAAAAAGTTCAGATAAGTTAAAATCTCCAAAAATATTAACAATTTTAAAATAAAGTAGAAATTTTGAAAACATGTTGAAATTAAAAAATAGATAAAAACATTTAACAATACTGCGTAGTTATTAATAAAAATCAAAACTTCGACAAAAAGTTAATATTTAAGAATGTTGAAATTTAAAAAAATAGAATTTGTCTAAAAAAAATTAAAACTGTAAATAATGGGGACAAAAAACGAGGATTTTTTACCGACAATTTAAGAAAATTACAAAAATATGTTTTAAAAAAAAGTTGATTCTTTCGAAACTCAATAAAAAAAATTTAAAAAATCAAAATATTTCAGAAATCAACATTTTTAAAAATTTTGAAACAGCAAAAAATTTTGAAACGGGTCGAAATGTATAACAAAATGAAGCCAAATATTTAAAAAATATTAACACCTCAGGAAAAGAAGAATTTTTTAAATATTTTAAAATTATAAGTCTGAATTTTCAACAAAAAAAAATAAAAAGGGAGTTTCAAATGTAAGTGGAAATTTTGAAATGTCAAAATTCTCAAAATAAGTCGATATCTTCAAAAACAAGTAGAAATTATTAAGAAAAGTCAAATGTTTTAAGAAATGGTCAAAAGTTTCAAAAAAAATGTTCAATTTATGAACTAAAGCACTGAACTCAACACCGTGGCTTGTGATTAAGTCCAAAGAAGGTTTCACCCCTTTACCACATCGGCCATTAAATCGTGTAATTATTTATTTAATTGCCGATGTGGTAAAGGGGTGAAACCTTCTTTGGACTTCAAATTATGAAGTCGATATTTTCAAAATATTAAAAATTTTAAAAATAGTTGAATAAAAAAAGTCAAAATTATAAAATAAGTCTTTAAAAAGGCCGCATTTCTAATTTTCTAATTTTTAATTTATTACAATTTTGAGCAACGAAAATTCACAATGCCAAGGAAAAAATTCGAAATTGTTAAAAAAGCCAGTTGATCAAAGTCAAATTAAGGCTAGCTACCTTTTTCTTTGAGGTAGTCGCAATATTGTTATTGTCATCAAGTAAAAGTGGAAAATTTAAAGATGTAAAATTCTTTTCAAAAGGAACTGGAACCGTTCGGACAGTTGATAACCCTCTGGAGCATTTTACTACCAAAATTACTTTTTGCCTCGCCCGAGTTTCAAATGAGGGATTATTTCTTCAATAACGATATGCGAGATTTTTGCAGGAGACAGCCGGATCACATGTTTTGCTAAACCAAGATTTACTGGTGGCAGACTTCTTTTGGGAATGGGGAATTGAGCATACCATAACAACCACAATAGTTTCAGCGATGGTGGCGACTAAGGGAAGGTTATCTGAGTTAAAGCAGACTGCTTGCCAAGATGCAAAAAAATTTCTTAATTCATCCCAGGTTGCAGAGTTGAAGTGCCAAGCTCTACGGGGCTGTGTCTAAGAAGGAGGTGGTATATGAAGCAAGGGAAAGTCTGCTACAAGCTTGTGATAGAAATTTCCAAGAGGTGATTCCACAGAGATTTTGTACGAGTTTGCAGAATTTGTAAGGAAAAGGTTGAGTAGATTAAGTTGATGGGTATTTACATTAGGAATTATTGTGGGTTTCTTAAGCAATTGCGCTTCTGCCAGACTTTTTGCGTCGTCAGTTTGGGAAGAAAAAACCTCAACCAGGGTATTGTGTACGTTGAAGTCACCGAGAAAAACAACTTCAGCGTTTCGATAATTCGTCTGTAGGTGATCAAATGGATACGGAGAGTGAACAAATGAATATTTCTTTGCTTTTGAAGCAAATTTTTAGCCAAATCGAATCGGGATTAGTAGATTATAGTACTTTTTCTCGTTGACAGGAGAGGTCGCTTCTCGTAAAAGCATAAATTTTCCTCCTGCATTGAAACTTTGTGTGCAAGTCGTAATTAGAGCAGAGCAAATGGACCACATTGATGGATGGGGAGACTTGAGCTTCTGTTAGATACAGCACATGGGGTCTTTCATTTTGAAGGAGTTTAAATTTGAGTTTAGCCCCCAAACCAAATTTGGAATAAATTATTAAAAAGAGATTTGGTCTAAAGCAAATTAAAATTTTCCGTCATTTTTGGATTCCTTAGTCACTTCCACTCGGATATCCAAACGGGAGGGTAGTCTACGTCCGGAATATTCTTTACAAAGAGATTCCATGATATTTGTTTTTTAAAAATTACACAAAAAAATCGAAGCAAATGATAAAAATAATAAGGAAAAAAAATAACAGGAACCGACTCACGTGTCAGAGATAGAAGCATGATGTAAGCAATATTTCATTGCGCCCTAGTGACACGTGGGGTGGAACCACCTCGGACAACTGAAAGCTGCAGCCTACCACTTACCGCCAGAACATTTGTTAGTATTCGGGCTGGATATATAATTTGACAAAATCAAACAAGATAAAAAGCACTTGTTGCTTTCCAAACTCTGAATTTAATAAATATTCAAAACTATTGATCTGCGCATCAGTACCTACGTACCTCAAGTACTCAAATTTTTATCCTAAATTTCTCTTTTCTCTCCAAATAACAACCATTTTCTAGAAATTTTAATTACAAAGGTGAGTTAAAATTTCGCCCCTAAATACAAAATTTCCAAATGAAAATGAAGCTTAAGTTGACAACATTTTAAAGAAAGGTTTTTTTTGTTTTAATAACAATTTTTTGGGCCTTTATTTTAAAATTTTGACGTATTGTTGTTTATTTTTTAATAATTACATTCGCAGGCCGTAAAACTGTGGTATAATAATTACAAACATATTTTAAAATAGTTTATTTATATACTCACAGGTTGGATAGGGCATTTAACAGGCCGATCGAAATGCTCCATGAAATTTGACCAAGTCTCGTTCTTTACCAACATCATTTGGCAGATATTTGTGGCGTTGTAATCCTTTAAAACATACTCACAACTGTCGGGATTGCCGAGACCATCGCATTTCCAGAAGTTGAACAGAATCTGCCGACAAAACTGAGTGTATACTGATAATTCTGAATACTAATTAATCATTATGTCTACCAGACGCGTTCCGTAATTAAGTTTTAATTATAGTTCTGATTAACTACGGGCTCAAAGCGTCACTGCTACTGCCTTTCCTAAAAATAAATCATAAACAAACTCCGGATATTGTTTAATTAACTTATTTTACAGTTATTAATTAAAATGTAATGCCGTGTGAGCTACAAGTACAAATGGACAGCCCATGCATTTATTTCACGCAAATTAGGTTTTTAAAACAATCCACAATCTATCTCTGCCACGAATTTTCCGGGAATGATATTAGCTCTAGATTTCGCTCAGGTGCGGTTAATAGGGCCAACAAATTAAACTATTGTTTTATTTTTATTAATTGTGCCGCTTAGTTTTAATAAATAAGTGGTTATGTACTACAATATGATTAATTGTTCTCAAATTTTTTCAAGTGTTTTGAAGTCACATTTACTTGGGGTTTACCTAGTTATATTTTCCATTGTTTTACCTAACACGGTCATAATCAACATAGCAGTAAGAAATTTTGCGAAACACTCTCTTATACAGCGTTTCCCATGGGATTTGGAATAACATGCATATCTTTGTTATAAGTGGAGATGAAAGACATCTCGTGCGTATCTTCTTATTAGTGGAGATAAAAAACCGGTGAAATTGACAAAGCAAAGTTTTTATCAATATGGGCCTACGACTAAAAGTAACTTAAATCCACAGTAAGCAGTTTTGTTACTAAAATTCGAGCTTTAGTCATTTCTCTATAATGAATCAAACTACGACCTACCTAATGGCTGTGGTGTGTCATTTTGAACAAAAAAGCTTAATATCTATAACAAAAAATTCCAGCTAAATTACTTATATAAAATTTTCTTAAGAAATAATTAAAATTTTATAAAAAGCAAATGTATAAAATTATTTTCTTAAAATATTATTTTAAATATAACACTAGAATAAAATTTAAAAAAAAAATAGGTTCAAACTTAGATAAGAAGTAAAATGTCTAGAAAAAAATCTGTGCAAAGAAAGTTATTAGTTTAAATTTAGAATTTCTACACAACCATTAAAAAGTATAAAAATTAGAATAAAAATAAACAAAATACCAAAAAAAAACAATATCCTAGGTTAATATTCAAATTGTACCCTAATAAATATAAAAGGGCATATTGAACTGTAAACTGAAAATTTTGTAGAATTGTCCAAATTTCGAAACAAAAATCAACATTTTGAATATACTGTAAGGGAAGCATTTCGAGTATATAAAGTAAAAACCACTTTTATTTATATAATATTCTTGCAATTTTTTTTATGGCAAGCGCCTTTATTTTTCTTCTTAGTTTTTGTTAGAACAGTTATGTCTGCATTTGTTTTTTCCACTTCTTCAATGACTTCATTTTATTTGGTTCGTAACCCTTGGACATTTCACGCACCCATAATTAAAATCCGTTTCCATCTGCCATGCCGTCTGTCATCTGATCCATCCGGCTGTACTTTTCTAGGACTTTCAGCATTTTATGATTTTTTTTTCGAGTGTAGGGGGCTGGCCCTACGCTTCGACTCTTAACCTGGAGGACCAGGGACACTTCTGTTCGGGTTCCATACCTTAACTCAGTGGTTTCCAACACGTGGGGCGCGCCCCCCTAGGGGGGTGCGAGACTGTTGTAAGGGGGGCATGCAGCTGTTTCCAAAATATCTTTTTGGAATACAAACCAAAATATATATATTGTCTATTGTTTTGTAGCCCATTAAATAAATTATAATAACAGTTGAGTATTTATGAAATTAGATTGTTAGAAAAATTAAGGGGGCGCAACATTTTTTTAAGGGGGGGCGCAGGTACAAAGAGGTTGGAAACCACTGCCTTAGCTGATATGTTTCGGTTATTTATAGGGCGCTGAAAACTCGCCCATCACCCTCTCTCGTCTGCAGCATAAGGCGCACCCATTGCACGCCATACACCCACGGGTTACGCGACTCATGGCTTTGTGGACGTGAGAGCAGAGTTTGTTGGCAGAGCTGAAATCGATTTCTCGATCCTTTGACTTCTTTATCAGTAATAGGAAGCATTTCTCGAGTTTTGTTGTTATGTGAGTACCAGCAACCCTTAACCTCACAGACGCTTTACCAACCTTTAGTCCCAACCTTTAGCACTTTTAAATAAGTCAAAAAGTCTGTCTACATTTCAAAAATTCAAGATAAAAAGTAACATTGAGGTTAAATGCTAAAAGCTTCAAGAAAAATATCGAAAGTTAGATATTACTTAAAATCGACATTTCAACAAATAAGTGATAAGCTACAAGGATTTTTTTTTAAACAAAGTCAATTTCAGAAAAGGTTTGATAGGGAATAATAATTCTAACAAAGTCAAAAATTAAGCAACAATAAAAGTAAATATTGTACATGTTATCCTTATATTAGAAAAAACTAGGAATTTATAGATTGAAAAAATTAAAAAAAAAACTTAAAATGTCTGGAAAAATTAAGAAAAATATATAAATTTATTCATTTTAAAAATGTTAGATTTTTAGATAATAGTTCGGTGTTTTTGAAAAGTACTCGTCTATAGTTTTTTATACTTTAACTATATACAGGAAGTCTACCTAGTGCGGAATAGAAAGTAGTAATTGAAGTCACGAAATACATATAAAAAAATATTTTCTTCTTTTCTCTAAAGCTCTATAAAACTATATTACAATTTGTATTTTTTATTTAATTTTTTTATTCCTTATAAAGACAAAGGGTAGCCGTAAAAAGTTTCTTTGAATATTTAACATTTTTGAGTTATTCAGATGTTTGTGCAAAAAAGGCAGTTTACCGCGTAGTGTAAAAATGTCCATTAAGGTTACGGTAGCAATAATTTTTTTATTTAAATTATTCACAAATAGCTGCCTTATTAAATCTTTTGTTTATCTTTTTAAAATTTCATACAAGGTGATCAAAAAATTAATTCGCTTTCAAAGAACTTTGAATGACCAAAACTCGCTTATTTTAAATAGAACACCCCTTATTTTCTTTGGTAGTTTAATATTTCCCATGTCAGAATCCACTGGTTATCGAGATATTGTTACTTTTCTTGATCAGACAATAAAATTCTTCAACTGCAACAAAAATTTGGAGAAGCAGGCGTTGCCCAAAAATACTATTAAATTGTTGCTTATTTTACTTGCCACATATCAAATAAAAACCCCTGGTTTATCATTTTTATCAACTTTATTTTAATTGACTTTAAACAAAAATATCAGAGTAAAAATGTTATAAAATACACTATCCTCAGAAGAACACTATTTTCCATAAAATGTATTGCTTATCATATGCACACAAAAAATAAGGTCTTTTCAGATAATAGATAAATAGCTGAAGATAATATTATTATCGAAAATAATAAAATAAATATTTCATCATAAAATTGCTTCAATGAAGAAGTGACATAACGTTTAAGCAAATGAAGAAGTTTAAGTTAATGCATGTATGTGTGTGTGTGTGTGTGCATGTATACCTATCATCATATTTAAATACAAACACTCAAACTTCTTGCGATAAGTATTTGTAAATTTCAATATAAATGTTTAAGTATAATGTTATAAATGTTATATGCATTACAAATGAAAAGTAAATCCAAAGCAGCATGCTGACTAAGAAGCGAATAAACATGTGAAAATTACAAAGAATTTTGAATATAGGTGACAGGGCCTATAACTGCCCTATGCCCTATGACAAAATGTAAAAAGGCAGCATTATAAAAGATATTTAAAATGTCTTTCGTTTTCTTCTTGCATTTTTGAATCCTATTGCGAAACAATTTCAAGATATTTGTAAACATTGTATTGAAGGTAGGTAGATCGTTTATGATTTTAATTTTCTCATATTTGCAATATCTCTTGGGGTTTCCGTATGATTTATAAACGTCCTCTTTGATAAACTTCAACAAAAAGAAATCGAGGCATAATAAGTCAAGAGTTCTTGGTGATGACTAAATTGCCAGTTTTGTTAAAAATATTCTCTGCAAAGCCTCCTTTGTCGAAATTTTCTTGGAGGTTACTACATTTCACTGTTTAATCAAGAAAAGTGAGAATATCTCAAGTACAAGCAATTTTTGGCTTGGAAGGTATTGAACAAAAGTTGTTTATCATTAAGTGGTTGATGCTAACATGAAAAAAAAATAAGGGGTGTTTCATTTAAAATAAATGAGTTCTGGCCATTCAAAATTCTCTAAAGGCGAATTAATTTTTTGAGGGCCCTGCATAATATCTTAAAAACCTAAATAGGAAATTTAATTAAACAGCTCTTTGTAAATAACTTCTGTATGCCGCAGCTGTAATGGATTTTTTTTACACTACGCGGTAAATCGCCTTTTTTTGCACAAACATCTGAATAACTCGAAAAATGTTAGATATTCAAAAAAAATTTTTTAGGCTACTCTTTATTTTTCATAGCAAATCAAGAAATCAAGCAAAAAATGAAGTAAATGCCTCTACAGGAAAAATTGAACACTTTGTATACTCCGCCATATTTAAATTTTGTAGAGCTTTGGAAAAAAGACCAATTGGTTCCTAAAAAATTTTTCGGAACGTCAGTCACTACTGAGATATCTTACCATTCCGCACTAGGTGGACACCCGGTATATGATATGTGATAAGTTCACCAAACTTTTAAACAAAGCCTGGAAAATACGAATTACCTTAATGACATCAGCTTTTTGTGAATCGCCCCTTTCATGGTAAACCAAATGGGAGAACAGGACTATATGTCCCTCAATACATCAGTAGTTACAAATAAAATATAAATTTCCATTAACAAAATGATAAAATCATGGCCTTCGTGCAAGTCTTTTACAATTTAGCTCATTAGTTATATTGACAAATTAAACAGGAAAATTCAAACGTTGGTCGAAATCGTTAAAACATTGGTGCAATGATTCATTTGTAGCTGGTTCCTATAAAACAATAAATATTGAACTGTTTCCTGTGATGCATAATTTACTGTTTGTTCATAATTAAATTGACAAATATTTCATCAGTATCTGTTATTTGTTCAAATTTCGTTCAATGTTGTTTTTGCATCGATTTAATTTTCTTTATGTCGCGAAATATTCTATCATATTTTACTGTGATGCCATTTAATCCCGCGATGAGACTCGTGTTTTAATCTCGCTAAAAATGTTTGCTATATGCACTTTTTTCGATAATTATTTTTAAACTCGATGAATTTAATGAAAATTATTAATTTGTGTAGTTTATTGTATAAATTACATGAAAATGAAATTAGTAGTTGTAGTTACTTACCGATAAATCAGTACTTATTTCTTCCTTAACGGTAACGGTCATATTGTATGTTAAGTGATCTGATTCTTGCCTCTTGCTTACAGTCCCAAAGAGTAGTGGTGCATTTTTATATTCTTTGCATTGGCCTATCTTCTTGAAATGGGCCTTTTTCTTAGACTGAAAATAGTAAGTTAGTATTATTAGTAATTATTATATTATTTAATGTTTTTAAAATTTTATTTTAGGAATTGTTCAATATTTATACTTAATACATCATATACACTGGATTCGTTCTAAGATTACAATTAGGTCATGAATGTGGAAATATATGAAAAAGGACCATGTTATACAACTAACCAACAAAATTTAATTTTGTAGTGTCACCTCAACTTCCTTTGTTTTTTTTTAATAGTCTAAGTTGTAATTTAAAATAAGCAGTTTTAAAATTTTCATCAGCCAAGACATTTGTTTGTCAAATTTTTAAAAAATATGGTTTTCCAGAAATATAACATAGAGAATGTACATTCTAGCCTTTGTGTTTGTAAATTATTTAGCTTTAAATTGGTTCCTCTTAATCGACCAACAGGAGTTAGCTAACGCCTTTGAGTTTAATCTGCACTTATAAGGTTTTTTCATGATTGCAATCTACTCATAAAATAAAACCTATATTCGTTCTTATTTATAAGAGCCCCCAAAAGTCACCAATTCTCAAAAAAGTTTATTAACAAACTCTACTCACTATTATGGTAAGCCGCCAATTTTGCAAATAAATTTTTGAAGCATTTTTAGGATACGTTTTTTTATAACATCTAATTTTTGGGGTTTCGTCCCCTAAAGGGAAAAACGCAACCTTTATAATATCGTTCTCGCATCTGTCACAAAGAGGGTTTCCCAAAAACTATGTAACCTAAAAATTTGAAATTTTAATTTTAATCCTGAATGACCCACGCAAATACCAAAAGCCAAAGATAAGAAAAATTTAACAAAATGAAGCGGAGTTAAATTAGTCTCAAAAAATTAAGTTTTAGTTAATATTTCTTATAAGGTATTATTTGAAAGAGCTGCTTCTAGAGATCCGAAAATATTTTTTTTTAAATAATTTTTGGTCCAATTGTCTTAAAATGCGCCGGAAATGAATGCCTCTTCCTGTTCAAGGCTACTAAAAATAAAATTCTAATTTTAAGAGTGCTATACCCTGTTTACCTAACAGATATTTTAGGCCACTCCCCTTTAAAAATAGACATGCTTACACGATATTAAGGAATAACGAAAAAATATGATAGTAAAACAATCATAAATTAAAATACAAAACTTGTCCCCTGAAACTAAGAAAGATTAAAAAACCCAACAAAGGTTGCTCTAACGCGTTTCGACAGCCAAGCTATCATCTTCAGAGAGATACTAACACCCTACCCTAATATTTACCTATATATACTGAGAATATTCATTTCGTGCATGATCGACCGCATCCGAACGCTCATGTGCATCTAATCATATACGTCGTAGTGTCACAATTCCTTATCTACTAACCTTAAACATTTTTAACACAGATGAAGGGCCTAAACGACCAAAGCAACCATTCATAAGGTTGTCTCTAGCCTTATGGATGGCTAAGATTTCACATGAGTTTAACATATAATTCTTATTTGCCACTTTTAACAATTTAATATTATTATCTATCCTATGATCTAATTCAAAAGTAGTTTCCTCTTAATAGGGACAGATTCGGGAAGGAGTTAAAGACAATTAAACATATAAGCTGAGGTTAATGAATTCGATCCAAATTTTATTTATAAAATCATTACTAAGAAAAAATTCAAATGTCAATCGGTGAATACCGCAACTTTCCGAGCTGATGAAAAAAAAATTTTTAAGTTCGTCTCACTTTCATTTGAACCCTCGCTTATGCATGGTTTGGGTGGAATTTTACGAAAAACAGGGCTTTCGGGTTGTTTACAGTTCTAACGGCAAATTAAATTCGGTTTTGGGTAGTTTGCACGATAAAGTAGAGCAAACGAACAAGTCCGGTATTTACCAAATTTCATGTGAAGATTGTCCTCAAAAGTATGTCGGGCAGACTAGATGATCTCTTAAAATCCGACTGAAGCAGCATTTGCCTCATTCGAGGTACAAAAGAACTGAGAAATCAAGAGTGGCTCGACATGCTTTTGAATTGGATCATGGGATAGGTAATAATATTGAACTGTTAAGGGTGGTAAATAAGAATTATATGTTAAATGCATGTGAAAGCTATGTGAGCTATAGTCTCGAAATTATGATTTTTTTCCAAAATTCTGAGTTTACATTTTTATCTTTTTTTACTTTTTCGCAACTTTCTAAGTTAAACCCACTTCAAGAGATTTTAACTCTTTTTCAATTCTATTTTCCTGTCTGTTTTCAACCAAAAATGTTACTTTTTTTTCCTACAAATTTTTATTTTTTTTCTAAGATTCTAAAAATAAATTTGTAATTTTTGCTTCTTTTTAATAAAATTATGACAAGTAGTTGTCTTTTTTAAGAAAATATTGCTTTATTTTTTAAATATTATAAAAAGGGTTAACTTTTTTCACCCAATTCCTAGTTTTCTCTTCTAGTGGTTACTTTTTTTCTTAAATTGTCGGCACATTAACTTACAGCTTAGTTCTTTTGTCAAGAGTTCTTCCTAATTTTTTTGAAAGCTCCATTCTTGTCTTATGTTCCAACTAAAAAGTTTGCTAAAAGTTCCTCCTCTGCATTGTAAAAATTTTGATTGTTTGTGAAAATTTCTCGCAATTATTACTTTTATTTCTGAAATTTGGACTTTGCACTCAAAACGTTTTCCCTCTAAAGTTAGGGAGATATTTACTTTATTTTTAAAATGTTGTCGAAAATTCGACGTTTCTCGCAAAAATCTTAGTACAGACTTTTTTTTTTAAATCAAATTCCTAACTAAAAGTCTATTAAATTAAACTAAATAGTCAATTTTTTCTACAATGCACTCGCAAAGGATAATGCCGTGCCTTTGAAATATTGTCAACATTTTAAAATAGGGTAAGAAGTTTCAAAAATGGTCAAGATTTCCAAATAAAGTCGAAATTTCTGAAGTCAACATTGAAAAGAATTTAAAATGTTGGAGATTCCAAAGTATTCAAAATAATGAAATTTTCAAAAAAACGCAATATTTTTTAAAAAGGTGAAGTTAACAAAAAAGGAGAAGACTTTTTCAGAGTGAATCAAAATTTTTAGAAAAAATCTCTAGTCGAAATTTTTTAGAAGGTTAATATCTTTAAAGAGTCAAAAATTTCAGAAGAAAAAGTCGAATAAAAAAAACAGATTTATTTTAAAAACTTCGAAATTTTGATAAAGGGGGAATTTTTCAGTCGGGCAAAATATTGCAAAAAATATCGTTATTTCCATTTTTTATTTGTAATATCTAAATTTTTGTTCCTCGTCGACTTTAACTTCTAAAACTATCTATTTTTCTTTGGAAATTCGTTTCAAGTTTTAAGAATTATAAGTATAGGTCTATTTTTTAAAAATTTTTGTTTCTTCCAGGTTTCAATTCAACATTTACCTCTCTTATAATTTCTCCTTTAAATTAATTTTGGGAAAATGATTTCATAAATTTCATATTTTTTCTCGAAACCTTTTCTCAAACATTTCATTGTAACGATTTTTATGAGATTTTTTTTATGAATTTTGAAATTTGTCTTAATAGTATTTCTATATTTTTTTTGAGATTTTTAAAACAAAAAACTGTATTTCTTCTAATAGCTTCGTTTTTTTTTACTTCCGATTTAGATTACAAAATTGTAACTTTTTTAAAATTTGTCCGATATCTATTTTGTTTTCAAAATTTTAACTTAAATTATTTTTTTAATTTGTTTCTTTAGGGTTTTGAAATGAGCTTTTCTAGTAATTTTCAATTATGACTAAATTTTTTTGATAAATTTCGATTTGTTTTTTAAATTTCGAATTTTTTCATGTAAGTTCAAGTTTGCTTTCTCTTCTCTAACCAAAAATTGCAACTCTTTTCTCAAAATTTCAGGTTTACATTGATATTTTTTAAATAAATTTTCAATATCATAGTATCAGCTTAAAAATCGACATTTTTTTCTTAATATTTAAGGTCATATTTTCAGCTACTCCATTTTCCCCGAAAATATTGACTAAAAACTTCTGAGCTTCTTTTCATAATTTGGTCGTAAAAATTTTAATTTCTTTTTTTTTTAAATGTGGAGTTTACCCATTTAATGTTTATTTGTTTTTTGTTTTATTTCCTAATTTTTTAATTGACATGCAAAATTTTGGATTTCTAGAAATTTTTATTTTCATTTAAAAATTTTCTGCATAAATACGATAAATTCAACTTTCTTTTTTAATTTTGGATTTCTTATAATATGGATGATGATTAGTACACTTTCTATTTTTATTATTTTCTTTTTTTGACTTAAATTGCAAATATTAAGCCTTTCAACAGAGTTTAATTTATTTTTTCGTAAGTTTGTTTTTTCTGGATATTTCGAGTTTCATCTCGAAAATCGCTAAACATTCCATAATTTTCAGTTTAAACGTTTTATTTTTTTTCTCAAAATTTTGACGTTACACTCTAAATTTGCCCCATTCAAATGTTATCTTCTTTTCGAAATGTATGCTTTTATTTAAAATTTTGGACCATTTTTACAAAACTCCGAGTTCTCACCATCAATTTTTCGTTTAAAAATCACGTAATGGTAAATGGTAAAGTATGAGAGCAACAACAATATCAGGCTCCCCGAAAGAGAGACAAAGGAGGCAAACGCCAAGGGTCCCAGTGAGCTGCTACCACTTTGTGAATTCCGAAAATGTTGAAGCTTTTTTTTTTCTTGGAATTTAATGTTAAAATTTAGCTTTTTCAGCGTTATTTTTTTCGTCAAATTCCATGTTTCAATTTTAAACACAAAAATTCTTCTAAATTCCGACTTTTCTTTGAAACTCTTCAGCTTAAACGTGAAAAAATGCTCCTTTTTAAAATGCCAGCTTCAACAAATTCACAGTTTAAAACGTCAGGTTTTTCAAAGTTTTTAGCGAAAGGCAAATGTTTCAAAAATTTAAATTCATAATAATTTCATGATTCGAAAAATTTTTTAGAAAGTTTTGGGAAAATAGTCTAAATTTTCAAAAAAAATCGAAATTTTGAAAAAATTTTGGAATTCTTCGCAGATCAAATATTTAAGGAAATGTGGAAATTTTGATGATAAGAGGTCGAAATTTTCAGAAAAAAAGTGCAAATTTTGGTATAGGAACAAAGTTTAAAAAGAAAACTTCACAGTTATAGATTCACCAAAAAGAATAGGTAACTTTGAAATGGTCAAAATTTTGAGCAAATGTTGAAGTTTTGGAAAAAATGGACATTTCGGAAAAAGGCGAAATTGCGAAAGAGTTGAAATTTTCAAAATAAGTTATATTTTGAAAAATGTAGACGTTTGAAAAATGGAAAATATGAAATTTGACGTTTTTTCAAGATATGTCAAAAATGTTAAATAAAAATCAAAGTAAAGTTTTTCAAATATGTCATTTTCTGAAAGCACATAAACCTTAAGAAAAACTCGAAATCTTTCAAATTATTCAAATTTTCAAAAAAAAGTAATTCTTTTAAAAAATTTAAATTTAGGAAAATTTTAAAAAAGCTGTATATTTTCGATAAGGACGGAAATTAAACAAAAGGTGAAGTTTTATAAAATAAGTAAAAAATTGTAACCAGTTGAAATTTTTCACAAAATTAAAGTATTTCAGACAAATATTCCAGACAAAGTTAATATATTCAAAATTAATCTAAATTTTCAAAAGACTTCAAGTTTTTAAATAAGTTGAAAAAAGATCTAAATTTTCAAAATTAAATTAATATTTCGAGAAGAAGTTAAAATTTTTCATATAAGTAAAAATTTCTAGAAAAGTCGAAATTACCATAAAAGTGGATATTTTAAAATAGCGAAAATTCCAAAAAAAAAGTGACGAAATTTTCAAAATAAGTTAATAAATTAAAAAAAGTGCAATTTTGCAATAAAAATTGACTTCTCCAAAAAACAATATGAATTTTCAAAGGCCAATATTTTGAAATGTAAGTCCGAATTTTTAATAGAAACCAGTATTTTCAAAAAACTATACATTTTCAAAGAAAGTTCGAAATATTTAAGTGATCGATATTTTGAAAAAAAATTAGGGAAAAGACGAAATTAAAAAAAAAGTATAAAAACGTCCAAAAAATCTCGAAATTTTGAACTCGGACTTTTCAAAGAAGTCGAAATTACAGAATCGTAATTTTGAAAAAGAAGTCGAAATTTCCAAAAAAATAAAGTTTTTGTTTTTTTTCGTATTTATTAAAATGAACTTTATGAATTCTTTTTTTTTAGTCTAATACTTAGCCTCTTTCCTGTAATATAAATCTCAACATTTATGGTAATAAAGTTGATATTACCCTGTGTATGTGTCTTTTAGTTGAAAGTTTATTTTGTATTAATAAATAAAAAATGAATTTTGTACATTACATGTTATCGTTTATATTATAAAATTTAAAAGTAATTGAAAATGTAATTGCTTTGTAATTAACTTTGTTTCTAGGTAATGGGTAATTGATTTACTTTTACACCAATGGTCTTATAATTGGAAGTAATTTCACTCATTTTTCTGAAAATGTAATGGGTAACGTAATTATCCTTTTAAATAGGTAATTTGCTCAATTCTACTCCTAACTGCTGATCAACAAACAATATGGGTGTAACAAGCCTCACCTGAGAAATTCAGTTCGGGATGAAATTTTTATTATGTAATATACATTTGGAATGTTTAATTCTCAGAATATAAAGATGCATTAGCCAGATAAATCTGAGAAACTGAGCCTACAAAGTTTTAGTATTCTCTTTCATATTTGGAATTTCGTAGAAACATTAATAAGCGAAATAGAATAGTTAGCAGATTACCACCACACTGGACTGGGTTCGAATCTCCCTCGATTCTGCTGTTTTTTTTTCATTTTTTTTTAAAAACAAATTGTTAATTTCTACTCCGGCAATCATTAAGCGGATTATCACGAATTTGATTACTTCTCCTAAGAAAGATAAGTGCGTTAATCGAAATAGTATCGTAGTTTGAATTCTGCAGCTTGGGAATTTACCAAAAGGCAAGAAAGATGCTCCTTAATGGTTTGCTGTTTCCCGAAGGTTGTTTTCGAAATGAGATTTTATTGCGTCGGCAACATTCCGGTAAAAAAAAAATAAATTATGATGACCAGAGAGACTTTGGGTAATGATTAATTAATGGCGCACTTTCAGGGCCTAGGAAAGAACATTTTTGTGGCATGTAATCTTATCTATATAGACCATTAGTGGTTTCTTCGGGGGAAATAAGTCATAGTTACTCATAAGCACCAGGATCTGTGGGTCCATTAATAACGTTCATCCTAATATAACGGTATCAGGGGGCATCCGCAGTTTGTTTTATATGAAAGAGGACGAACAAACATTCTCTCGCCAGAGCGCTCCGTTTACGTCAGATCGGGATAAGACGTCTTCATCTTTTAGAAGCGGCTTAGCAACCCTCAACTTACGTAGTTAAGTTCAGACAATTTCTTGCTTTGGAATAGTGCGTATTTATGTCGCCCCTTTATTATTGTTATTCAAATTTTACGGGATAAAATAGAGCTTCACTGCTGTTTTATTGAAGACATGACGGTGAATTAGACTGTAAAAATGAGACAAACTGTCGAGTGTAGCTACTCCATGACTTTATTAAACGTAAGGTAATACCCCTTAACATTATATCTTCGAGTTTGACGATATATTGCTTATATGGCTTAACTAACAACAATGTCATATTTGTTACAAATTAATCTTATTTCTATGAAACTAAAAATTATTTAATCGACAAATTTAAGTTTTAAAACAAAAAACGTGGGATTTAACAAAATTTTAAGTGACCTAAGTATTTTTTTATTAGATGAACTTCACGTTTATCGTTTAAATCTCACAAGTATTTTTGCAGCTTTTAAAAATTCCTAATCAGAAGTTTTTGGGACCATCTGTATGATGTAAGGCATCTGTATGGGGTTATAAATCTATCCGTATATATGATCCGTTATAAAAAATGTTAAATTAGAAACTTTTTTTTATTTAAATAAAACTATTTTTTACCGTTTAGTCTCTAAAATGTTGCAATAGATTTAGAATATGATAAACGCAAAAAATGACTTATCTTAGATTTCCGTTGAAGCCTATCTTGCTTATTTTCTAGGCGTCCCGTCGTGTACTTTGCGCTCATCGGTTGCCTCTTTGACAATCCTAGTAATTGACACTAATGCACTATTCACTATTTTATGTATTAGTAGAGTGGAGAGTTTCTAATTCACTTAAAAACACATACGTGAAAAACATTAATTGCATTGGAAGTAATTAAGGACATATTTGTTACCATACTACAATGCTATTAGTACTAGTTTTTCATTTAGAATAATTTATATTTCAAAAATAGATTGGTGCGGAAATATGGCTCCATATTTGGGTCTATAAGGTGCTATCGTAATATAGAAAAAAATCAAGACACAAAAATGTTTAGTGCAAAGCTTACGTTTCGAGTTTCAAGTATGAAGTTTTTATACACATACTAAAAAAATTCTTAAAATTTCAAAGTTCTGTTCAAATGTTTGCCTTTGAACTGGAAAACTCAAGTTTAAACTCGATTATTCAAATTTGTTCTCAAAGTTTTGACTTCTAGGCTCTATATTTCATTTGAAGCTTAAAAGCTATAAAAATTTAAAATTGTAAATCTAAAGTTAAAAAATAGAAAAAAAATTTAGTACCTTGTTATTAAACTGTCGACAAATATGTAACACCGAAAATGTCGAAAAATATGTAATAAACTTGAACGTTTTACAAAAAGTCATTTTTTTTCTCTTGAATTTTAGACACTTAAAAAATGCCGACTTTCTATGTTTCTAGATTTTAAGATTTAACTTTATATTTTCAAAAATAGGTCCACATTTAGAAAGAATCGAAGACATCTATAAAAATAAAATTAAGTTTTAATTGAAATATTACATCAAAATTTTGATGGAACGGACTGGTCCTTGGTAAATTAAAATACAAATCTTTCCCCCTGAAACCAAGAAAAATTAAAAAAACACAACAAAGGCTGCTCTAACGCGTTTCGATAGAAAAGCTGTCATCTTCAGAAAGATACGAATACCTTATCCTAAAATTAACTCTTGCATACTAACAATAAGAATATTCACTTCGTGCATGATTTACCGCATCTGAACGCGCATACGCATCTAATCATACACGCCGTAGCTTTCACAATTCCTTATCTATCAACCTTAGCTTTTTTTAACAGAGATGAGTGGCCTAAAGGCCCAGCGCAATGGTTCATAAGGTTGTCTCCAACCTTATGTATGGCTAAGCATTCACATGCATTTAACATAGAATTCTTATTTATTACTCTTAACAGTTTAATATTATTATCTGTCATATGATCTAATTCAAAAGCATGTCGAGCTAGACTTGACTTCACAGTTCTTGTGTACTTGCTCCTTCAGCCGTATTTTAAGACCTATTTTAAGATATTGTCCGCCGGACGTACTTTTGAGTACAAAATTCAAGATTGTACTCAAAAGTACGTCGGGCAGTACTAGACGATCTCTTAAAATCCGACTAAAGGAGCATTTGGCTCATTAATTTTTCCTTTTTTTCAGGTGACAAGATTGTATTTTAGTTTTCGAAATTTTGAGTATAACTCGAAAGGTCAATTTGTTGCAAAGACATTTTTCAAAAATGTTTTTCTTAAATTTAAATTTTCTCTTGAGGATTTCTCAAATTATGGCCTGTTTTCTCAAAATTCTGTCCTAAAAATCAAACTTAAAAATCATCCAATAGAGAGTCGGGCTCCCACAATTTGGTTTCATACCAATTACAACAGTGAACAGCAATCATTGGATCAAATTAAATTTTAATATAAAATTTATCCAAATTTTCTTGTGCTATAATTAAATAATTAAAAAAAATTTTCATTTTCAAATACACATTTTTTTCCAAAATCAATCGCAATATTCATGGAACTGGTGAATGTGTTGATAATAGTTTCAAGTATGAACAGGACCATGACTAACACTAGTTTATAGAATCCTCTCGGATGGTGCTAACATGTTCGATTTCAACCTCAATTACTTGAGTTGCATCTAAATAAAATAATGTTAAAGACATTTGATCTGCATTCTCTCCTTTGTATAAATCTAGTTTTAATTTGAAAAAAATTAATATTATATGACTCAAAAATTTTTGGAATGGAACCACATATTTTTTTTTATTAATTTTTGTTCTTAAATACTATTTGCAAAATCAAAAAAACGTGTAGTTTACCGCTAATTTATGTCACAATATTGTAACGAAATGCTAAATTGTAGAATCTAGTACGTAAGAAAATTTTCTAGAGAGATCTGATAAGGGAAATTTTCGGTGATCAAATTAGCCCCGATTTTATTATAAATAATAAATAAATTTTATTATAAATAATTTTCTTTTTTAAACGTTGGCTGGCTGTATTTCAAAATTTCAAATTACTAAGGCATATGATTTATGAAGTAAAACCCCTTTGTGACAGACGGACGGACGGACGGCACGCGAGAGTGAGATTATAAGGGTTCCGTTTTCTCCTTTTAAGAAACAAAACCCTTAAGAAGCAACCATACTATAAAACCTAACTAAAATATTGATTTTATTTAAACTCATGTTTTCCATTCTCCATTAAAAATGTTATTAAAGAAATTTCTATAACAAAGGCAACAATTTATAATTAAAAACTTTAGAAATTGAAATATTAGATAAAATTAATAACATTAGACCCTTTGCTGGGAAATTTTTAGAAAATACAAAATTTCAAAACTAGAGAATTAAATCAAAAATTTGAAAAGGAATTTTATGTAAATTTTATTTGTTTTTTTTTCGATGCTTTCCGCTTGGATTTATAATTTAGATTGTTTTATCAAATTTCAAATAAATATTCAAAATTTTATAATTATGGTAGAAATTTTGAGAAAGAATTTAAAGCTTATCTTCGAAATTTAAATAAAAAAGTTTCCAATATTTCCATTATAATCGAAAAATATTTGCTTTGAAATCTTAAACTTTCTTATAAAAAGTCAAAATTTTGAAAAAATTTTGTTAAATAATTTCATTTAAATAATTGCGAAACTGGTTAATATATTTTTCAAAATCTTGACCTCAAATTTAAAATGCTTGGATCATTTTTTTTTCAAAATTTTAACCTTTCTGAATTCCTTATCATTTTCAAAATTTCGATTTTTTATGAAATGTCATTTTTTTTAAATCGACTATTAATTAGTAGTTTAGTTTCGACATTTCAAAAATAATTCATTTCTCTAAATTCCAATCAATTGTATTGAAAATTTCGATCTTTTTAAAAAGAAACTTTTAAAATGATTTTAAAAAAGTTATATGAACTTTTGAAAATTATTGTAAACTTATAAAAAATTGTACCTTTTATTTAAATATTTCAGTATTCTTGACATTTTTATAATTTTATTTCTCAAAATTTCGACTTTTTTGTAAATTTTGACTTTTTTTAGAAAAAATTCAATCTCTGCTGAAATTATGAAAGCTTTTTTGAAAAATTCCGCTTTTTTGAAAAGTTTTACTATTTCTCATAAAATTGTCAAAATACCTTTCTGGGAAACATATATTCTGAAAATTTTGAGCTTTTTTAAAATTTTGATCCTGTTGCAAATTCAGATAATAGAATTGGTGCTTTGTTCAAAATTTAGGCCTTTTCTTAAAATTCTGACGAGTAATTTGAATTTTTTTCCGGAAGATTTGGTTTCTTTGAAAATGTCCATTTTTAAAAATATTACAAAAATACTTTATTTCGAAAATTTTGAATATTTTGAACACTACTTTTTTTAAAAATTTCAATTTTTTTGCCACTTAACATACCAAATTGACATTATTTTTAAAATTTAATCCTTTTATTGAAATTCTGACTCAAAATTTATACCCGTTTCAAAATATACACTTTTTTATTTTTCGACTTTTTCTCCAAATTCAACGTTTTGAGAAGTAAAACTTTTTTTAAAAAAGTACGTTTTGTTGAAAATTTGAACCATTTATCTAAAAAAAATCAGCTTCAATCAACTGCATTTTATAAATATAAAAATATATATTTTTGAAAACTTTTTACTGAAAATCTCCACTTTCTTGAACATTAAGGCCAAATAATTAAAATATCCAAAATTTCCGCTTTTTTTTTAAACTCTGACTGAAAATTTTTGCGAAAATTTAAGTTGCTTAAAATATTTCGACTTTTCTTTTAAATCTGCACCTTTGTTTAAAATTTTTACTTATGTTCAAAATTTCAACTTTTTTATTAATTTGATTTTTTCTAAATCTCGTTTTTCATAACCTTTTGACCTCTTTTTAAACATATAAAAGTTTTTCTGAAATTCAACTCTTTCTGGAATTTTGAGTTATTTCTAAAAATATTGACATATTTTAAATTATTTTTGTAAATTGAGTCTTTTTTCGAAATATTAGACTTTGCCAAACATTTGACTTTTTTTCCAAATGTCAATTTTCCCTCCAAATTTCAAATTGCTCTTGAAATTTAGATTTCTTTGTAATTTTAACTTGTTTGAAAAATTCCAGGTTGAAGTTTTTTTTTTACAAAATTCGACTTCAAAATTTTGATTTATTACAGCAAATTGCAGTTTTTGTAAATTTAGACATTTTAACATATTAATTTTTCAAAACTTTTTTTTTTCAAAATTTTGACTTTTTCTCATAATATCGACTTTCTTGATCGGAAATTTCGATTTTATTTAAGATTTTAACCTTATTAAAGATTTCTCAAAATTTTTAATTATATATTGAATATTTCGATTTTTATGAAAATTTGGTTTGTTCTACAATTTAGATATTTTTCCTGCAATTGTGACTATTTTCTAAAAATATGTCAATTTTTTCGAGATATTAAGTTATTGTGAAAATTTCAACCTTTTTGAAACAATTAAAAATTTACACCTTTTTAAGAAGTCGAATTTTTTTTAAAAAAATTCGAATTTTTCAAAATTTTATTTTTTTTTAAATTTTCACTTTTAAAAAAATGACACTTTTTTAAAAATTTTGACTTTTCAGGATGGTGCCTTGAAAGTTTCGACGTTTTGTGGTTATTTTAGAATTTTGAATTTTTTCAGATTGACTTTCGAAATTTTTTTTTTTGAAATACTAACTTGGACAATTTGAAATTTTTAAAAATTTCTGAAAATTTAATTTATATTTCTTAAAAATTTAGATTTGCTTTAAATGTTGAAATTTTAAAGAAAATTTTAGAAAAAATTAATTCTAGCTCAAGTTAGGTTTTGTGATTAAACTGATTTTTGTAATTTTTTTAGCATAAACTTTGAGTATAATCTTACTGTTTTTGTTTTCTTTTAATTTAGAATTTTAATTAGAAATTCTGAGCAAAGATCCTTTAAAGAGAAAAATTCTAAAATTAAATTAGTCCAAAAACCAAATTGAACATTAAAGAAATAATATTTATAGTTTAACTTTAAATTGAAAAATATGGATTTCTTCAAAATAAATTTGAATATAAACTGAAAAATTTTTTTCTAACATTTTAACCATCTTTTTGAAATTTATATTTTGTTTTAAAATGCTGAATTCAAATCGATAACAAAACACTACAAAAAGAAATGTTACTTTTTGGATGATAATGCACTCAAAATAAGTTGAAAACAAAATTGTAATTAACCTTTTAAAAGAGTGTCCAGTCACAACACGCCACTGCCAAAAACTAAGAATATATTAGAGTCATTTCACTCAAAAAATATTTATCAAGCTTAATCAAAAACTGAATTTAATTCCTAAATAAAGGACCCGATCTATTTGTGTCCGCCGCTATATAATATAATAAAACTACATTATATAAGCCATATATGTGGAGTATCTACCTACTTAAAATTTTGATAACAGTTGTGTAGACTTTAATTTAGGCAACATTTTATTTTAATGTTAAAATTTACATTTTTTCTTGTCGAATACAACAAAAATATGCCGAAAAATGCGAAGTTATTAGAGATCTTCCAGTACCATCAAAATATGCAAAATATGCTAGCGTATGCAAGTTGCATAAAATCCGCTCTCTACTAATTATGTTGAAATATTCCGTTTTTGAAAACCTCGACCGTTTTCCAAAATGGGCATTTTTTAACATTTACAGCTTTAATTAAATTTCGATTATTTTCTGAAGTTTTTACTTTTTTGAAAATTTTGACTTTTTATCAAAAATTTCGACTTTTTTCTCGAAATTTAGACTTTCCTATAATAAATTGAACTTTTATTTAAAGTATTGAACGGTTTTACTTATCTCTGAAAATTTTCACTTTTTTGTAAAATTGGATCTTCTCAACATTTCAGCTTTTGATATTTATCATGTTTCTCCAGAATTTTTACTTTGTTTTTGAAAATGTTGAATTTTGATTTGAATAAATTAATTGATATTTATTAAATTTCGAATTTGTCTTAAAGTTAGATCTGTTTTTACAATTTAAACTTTTTTTAAGATTTCGAATTTTTCGTGAAAACTTCCCTTTTTTTAAATTTTTGGAAAATGCTGACCTTTTCTCGAAACTTGGAATCTTTTGTAACTTTAATTTTTTTTCAAATTTGCCCAATCAAGGAAATTTATTTTTTTTAAGAATTTGACTTTGTTAATTTCGAGTTTTTAAAATGTTGAACAAATTCTATAAAACGAATTCCACACTTAAGTCTTAAGACGTAAGTTTACGATTAAAAAACAATACTAAAAGAAATATTCCAAGTTTAAACTAAAAATCTTCCAAAGAAGTCAAAATATACGAAAAATTATTAAATTTAAATATAAATAGGAATTTTGACGAGAAGGGCACAAGCAAAATTTGAGGTTTGATTTAAAAATTTATACAAAACTGCTCCTCGAAATTTTGAATTCAAGGGCAAAACTTGGAAATGATATCGAAATTTCGAGAAGAAATTTCAAGGTATTAAAAAAAATATATATTTCTCTCAAAATTTCAAGATAAACATAGGAAGTGTCAAATTAAAGCCAAAATATCGAGATTAGTACTTAAATGTCTGGAAGTCTATTAAAAATAAGTAACTGTGATCACTTTGCAAATATTTGGATAAATTCATGTGGAGACATATTCATTGACGACCCCAGTTCTCAACGCTTATAGACAGCTTTAAATAGTAGCGTGTATTATTCATTACATAAATTTTAAGTGGTTTTTAATGAATATTTTGACCACCTTAGAGGCTCAGTTTTGAAAAAAAATTTCTCTTAGTGCTCAACTACATAATATGGAAAACACTTGTGTAAAATTTGATACTCCTACAGACACTGGCTTAGTTTGGGCGGTATCTGCCAGTCAGTGATTAAAGATTTATTAAGTACAATTATTTGGCTGAAAAATTTAAGCTTTAATACCATACTTGAAGAAAAAAGTTCACATTTTGCGAGAGACTCAAAATTGACACAAATAAAATTCTACGTTTAACCAGAAATTTTATGAATCATATAAGTTAAAATTCTGACAAAATTACGACTTTTGTTTAAGAAGCTTCTAGAAAAGGAAAATGTTAGGATTAAAAATTAAAATTTTTCCCCTAACACCGTAAAACTTCTTAAAAAAGTAAAAATTTTGAGAAGATTTTTTTTTTAATTTATTTATTAAAATTCTAATTTCGTTTTAAAAATTCCAAAACTTCTTTTTTTAATTTCCAAAATATTGGTACTTTAAACCTGAGATGTTCGCTACTTTTTATTTTGAAATATAAATTTTGATTTCTAAAATTTTATTTTTTGGAAATTTACAGTTTAGACTCTTCAAAAATCTTAAAAACTCAAATTTAAACTTAAACTTAAAGTAGTTGTAAAAGTTAAAACTAGTTAAAGTATTCTCTATAGATTAAAATTGTAGCTACTTTTAACTGCCTTGTTTTAACTGAACGTGTATACTGATACAATTTTCGTAAGTTTCGGCATCGGTTTCGGCCAAACATCTAGTTTCGGTCGGTCTCCAGTTAAAAGTTAAAACATATCCTTATATTACCTACTATAAAGGATAATTGACCGTTTAGAAAATCATTTAAAATCTCTCACGAAAATTAAAAAGGAGATTAACTTCTCAATAGCCTAAATTATTAACAAAAAAAGAAGGTTTTTTCTGTGACCTTCAGTGTGCCCCTGGAAATAACCCTTACGAGCCGGATGCAGAAAACCATCTTCATAAAGTACGTTGGAGGCAACCAAATACAAATCGTTTTGTTGTTGTTTTGATACAATGAGTTGATTTCCACAGCTTCATAAAAATTGCCGCATAGATTTAAGGACAAAATTAATCTCTGTTCCAGCCGTCATATTGTTTTTTCGCGAAAAAAGCGCAAGCCGTATTAGATTTGTTCCAACATTGTGCATTCTAACAAATGATCTTTCATGAAGTTTTCACATCATAAAGGGGCTCAACAGTCACATTATCAATTTATCCCCTCAAGAAGCCCAAGCGTTAATAACAGAGTGATGGATAGACTTACGTACTATATCAACTGCCTCCGCCTTGAATATAGCACTGCATAAAATGGTGAGCAACAGTAGGTTCATTTCTGACAATGCCACTCCGGACCTGTCGTACAATGACTAATAACCAACTTTTCTGTTTTAATATATTTTGCCGTCAAGAGCATTTTACTAATGATCATTGCTAAAGTGATAAAGATCTATACAAATGATGCATGATGAATGTAAATGGTGATACAGACCCGCATTAGCGGACTCACTCTCTGAATAACGCCGGTAGTATCATTAAACAATGCCAATCGCGGTTGCCCGTACTGCAAGTTTGAATTTGTATTTATTTTCTCGTCGAGCGCGCAAATATAAAGCCGCATTACCTCGGTTGTGATAACCGCGGTCCTTTGACGCTCTGTTTATCATCATTTTAAACTTAATTCTGGTTTATTTTATTTCCCTCCTCCCTCATTAACTTGATATTACCGCTCTTTACTTCATTACGGACACGAATGTTATCGCCGGTCCGATCTAAATTTGTCCCGGCAATTATTCCGCAAAATCTGTTATCCGAGGCGTAATCTGTTAAATGCGAACAATGATGTAATTTTTCCGCTTGATGCATCGTCCTTTTTTAACGTACGTTATTTTGTTCCGCATTCTAATACATACAATTCAGTAATAAATAGTGACTTTCCTAAGTTGGGGAAAACTAAAAGTTATATAGTGTCAAATTTATTTAAAACAAATCTGTAAGGGCCAGTCCAATAAGAATTTAACAATTAAAAAGGTTGGGCAGTTATGGGAAGTGCCGACAGAAGTGAAAACTTAATATTAGGATGCAACAATGTTTTTTTTTTATTTTCAAATTGTAATATCAAAAATAAAAATTTCGTATTTTGTAAATTAAAATTATTATTTCTAGTTTTTATATCTTTTATATTTGTATACGATCTAGTCTTTGATCTTGTCTATTTTAAGTTACTGCATATTAAAAATAACTATCACACTATCCAAATTTTATATTTTCATAGCAAATTTCAAGAAATATAAAAAAAAAGTTTTCAATGTAATGATTTTTCGTGATTATGTAAACACTTTATTTTGAATTATCTTAATACTACCAATAATAAGCTACTACAGTTCGTTCAACGAGTCGATATGCAAATATGTAGAATTAGTTAACTTTTTTTTTTCAAATATACTAAAACAATTTTACCTTTATTGTATTTATCAACGCAACTCGTATAAATAAGGAAATAGTTTACTCAGCAACATGAGGAGGATATATTAAACTTCGGTCATAAAATAAGAATAAAAAAATTTTCAAGCCAGTATTAATTCTCCTTGTAATTCCATGTAATTTTAGGCTTCAATTGGCTTCAATTAAACTGAGTAAATGTTCAAAACATTTTCCTCCATTCTTAAAAATGTTCACAAGAGCACCACAATTGCCTTCTTGAAGTTCCTAATTCCTTAGATTTGAATTGTTTTCCCCAAAATTGAGAGTTCGCTCACTAAAGTCTAACTAGATCGTTTTTTTTTTGTAATTGTCACCTGTACGAGATTCCAATTTCAAAGATAAAGCAATTTTATAACAGAAAAAATAACCCCTAAAATTGACAGACTAAAATGTAAAAAAAAATATTAATAAGTTGGTAGTAGGTAAAAAGTAATAAGTCACTAGCAAAGAGATGAATAGAGCCTTCCTTGTCTTTATTGCCGCTGTCTCGCATGGCGTATTTCGAATTGACGCCTGTCAGCCTACCACAATTTTGCCAGCGTTTTTTTCTTTTCTAATATAGACAATATAATAAATAATAAAATTAAAAGACAATTCAAACAATTATGTTATAAACATTTTGGCATATTTAATTTAAATTGAGTGGCACAGTAGTACAGCAATCGACTATTACTTCAAAGAGCGTTTTTTAGTAACGCAATACCGATATATGTGATTACATATATCAATATTGTAAAAAACTGTAGTTATAACATTTGTATTAGTGATTGTGTGTTGTAAGGAACTCTCTAGAAATATTTGATAATGGGAAAAGGGCTCCAGACGTTTCCGCAAGCTATTATCTTATCTATACGGAGATCCGTTTTAAAAAACGGAAACGGAATAAATACGCGGTCGTCTTTCCCTCAGTTAGTTAATTAGTTCGATAGTCAGATAGTTAGATAGTGGGATAGTTAAGTGAACGTTAATCTCGTAGTGTTTCCAAATAAATTAAGAAATAAAGTGTTACAATTCAGTTAAATTTTTGAACCGATAACACGCTACACTATCATACATTTTTCCTCTATCTTTAGTCACTTAGCGCACCTAACGAAGTTTCCACTTCAATTAAAATTAGACAGTTATGAGACTGCCGACACAAGTGAAGATTTAAAACTAGAAAATAACGTTGTCTATGTGGTGTAGTTCGAACACACACTGAACAAGTAAGAATATTAGAAATATTTAAAAATAAAAGCTACCGAACCGACCTACCTCTTTATATTTGTGGTTTGGAAGCATGTGGTCTGTGGAAACAAAAAGCTTAAGTTAACAGAAAAGTCGAAATTTTTAGAAAAAAGTAGTACCTTTAAAAAATGTCCAAATTTTCATAGAAATTCAAGTTTCCGAAAGAAAATTAAGAAATTTAAAAGAGTCAATATTTTGCAACAATTGTAGTTATTTAGAAAACTGACAATTTTTAACAATTTTGGATTTTAAAATAAAATGAAAATATCTGAAAAATATCGACATTTAAAATAAATGGCAGCAATTTTCAAAGAATTTGAACTTTGTTTTTTTCAATTTATTTAACATTTCTTCGGCCCAGTTTTGAAATATTTAAATTTTTTATGGTGTGTTGACAATTTTCTATTCAACAAACCATAAAAAATTTAAACATTTTCCAAACTGGGCCGAAGGAATGTTAAATAAATTGAAAAAACATAATATTTCCGGTCAACAAGGGTCTACCATGAAGAATTTGAACTTCTTGGATATTGAATAAAAGTCAAAATTATCAGAAAATACGTAATTGGGAAAAAAATTAAAATTTTAAAGAAGTAAAATTTTGGAAAAAGTCGAAATTTTGGATAGTTTAAATTTTAAAAAAAAAGTAACATTCTTTCAAAAAAAATATTTTGAATTTTGAAAAAGTTTTGCAAAAATCGTCAAAATTTTAAAAATAGTCGAAATTTTTAACAATCAAATTTTAGTAATTATCAAAATAAAAACAATAAAATTTGAAAAACCTGCTAAAATATTGCAAAATTCGAACATTTAAAAAGCTGCAAATTTTTGAATAAAGTGGGGATTAAAAAAAGTCGAGAATTTGACATAAGTCCTCATTTAAGAAAGGATCACAATTTTCAAAATTAAATACGAGATATTAAAAATTTATTGAAACTCTGATATTTTTATAAATTTTAAGAAATATTTTGATGCAACGGACTGGTCCTTGGTTATCTTCAAAAATTGAAACACAGAACTTGTCCCCTGAAACCAAGAAAAATTAAAAAAAAATTAAAAAACACAACAAAGGTTGCTCTAACGCGTTTCGACAGCCAAGCTGTCATCTTCAGAGAGAAACTAACATCTAATCTTAAAATTAACCCTTATATACTAAGAATATTCGCTTCGTGCGTGATCGGCCGCACCCGAACGCGCATCCAATCATACACGTCGTTGTGTCACAATTTCTTATCTATCAACCTTAACTATTTTTAACAGAGATGAATGGCCTAAGGCCTAGCGCTGACATGCAATTTTCAGTTGCGCAACTGTTTGGTTTCAAGAGTGACTGCTATGGGTTTATATGGTAGCGCGCTCACATGCAACTGAAAGTTGCTGCAACTAAACAGTTTGAGTTTTGTCACAAACTAAACGATTGCACAACTGCCTGCAACTGTTTTGTATCGCATTGAGTTAAATGGGCCCGCGCCGACTTGCAACTGAAACCATGCAATTTGTACCGTTTTATCATCGTAGAAGACAAAGGGTGCAAGTTAATTTCCAGTGTAGAACCTCCAATCCTGTTAACATCCATTGTTTCCGATAATTTATATATTTTTAGGCTATAATATAATTTCCTTTTGTATAGAATTCCTAAAATTGTCACATCAATTGGTTCCAATAATAATTTTTAAGTACTTTCGTAAACTTTACAATCCCTGCTTTTTTGTTCCATTGTCTCGATTCTCGTAACTTGAAGCGAGGGTAATATTGGCCTAGGAGAGAAAGTTATTAGGATTGTAAAAATTCTACAGAATTCATCAGTATTTCTGGGCTCCCGCCGTCTTTCAACTGAAACCATGCAGTTTACACCATATGATCATCGCAGATGACAAAGGGTGTAATTTAATTTCTAGTGCAGATTTCTAAACTTGTAACATCAACTTATATTAGGGTATAATATAATTTTTTTTGTGTAGAACTTTTAAACTTATCGCATCAATTGGTTCCGGTAATAATTTTGAAGTACTCGGGTTATGTATAAGTTTTATAACCCTTGATTTTTCCATTGTCACTCACAATTCTCGTAATTCGAGACAAGGGTAATTTTGAGTCCAAGAAAGAAAGTTGGGTTGTAAAAATTCTACAGTTAGGTGACAATACATAATGACCATATCGCGTCTTTTCACTTTCAGTTCCTAGAAGATAGTAATTACCAATATTGGTGTTTTTTCTTTCTGTATCTTATGCAGGAGAAAAAAGGAACTTCAGTATTTCTTAAAGTGTAGTTGCGATCACCACGGTTATCTTATGTCTAATTTTTTATATTGAACTCAATACATTTCTTGCGTGTTGTATCAAATTAGCCATCCATAGAACTGAGTAGTTGGTGTAAACAGTGAAACTCGAATTATTTGACAAGTTAATATGATTTCTCCAGAACCACACGGTAAGAAACAATTTTTATACATATATAATTTATAAGCTCTCAATCATATAAAATGAAGTGCTCCACAATCTCTGTGCCGCACCACATTAGCGGACAATTCATTTTTTAAATTACCCTATTAATTAGACATTTCCTCAACTAAAAAAGAATCTCTTTGACCTTAAACTTCAACTATAAAGTATACAACTTGAACTTTTGTATTTAAGTTATTATTCAATATTCATCCTATTAACAGTTCAAAAAAAGGTTTAGACGGCATCAGAAAAATAAACAATTACGCGTCAAATCAAATTTCGATCTTGACAAAATTACTAATATTTTTTAGAAAATTTTAAACTACATTCGAAATTCACTTCAATAAGTTTCAATTTTCTTTTGGGATTTTAATTATATTCTCAATATTTTGTCTCAAACTCAATTTTTTTCCCTTTTTATTCCAACAGATTTGACTTCTCTCTTGTTTAATTTTTGTCTCTCCAAATTGTGATTTTTCCTTCAGCTTTCGGATTCATTTTTTCTTTCACTTAAGCAAGAAAATTAGCAAATTTGAAATAGAATTTTTTACTTAAAGTTCTTGATTTTAATTTTGATATCAAAATTTTATCATTTTGTCATCAATTTTAAAATTTCGATGCTGCTCTTGAAATTTGGTAGTAAAGCTGGAAATTTACTTTTATATTTTAAGAAATAAAAACTCCTTATATTAAGCTGGAATTTTCAGCTACAATTCGAATACGTTTAATTTTTAATTATTTTTACTATTTTTTTAATAACGAAATTAAAGTCGAACAATTTTGAAGTGAAAATTTAGAGATTTAGAAAAGCCGCAATTTAAATTTTTAACCTAAAATTTCTATTAAATCTATAGGGTGTAACAGGATTACAATGCACCCCCTATTTTTTCGTTATTTATGCAGATAAAATGTTCAAACTTGTAATACTTGATGTACTTATAAAGTATCAAATTTTGGTATAAAAATGACATTCTTGTGGCCATCGCTTTCGCTGCAACTGATACTAACTGATTTTTACAGGATCGAAAATAAATAAATAAATTGAAAATAGTTTCAAAGCACAATACACATCATATATATATATATATATATATATATATATATATATATATATATATACCATTATATCATTCTAATTATTTACCAAAAAACTAAAAAATATGTGCATATTATACAGCAGTGTGTTATTTTTCTTCAACAGAAATTGAAGATGACGAATGGACTGAAAGGTTCATTCAACAGGTACAATCAAGGCCACCTATTTATAATACCACCCTACCAGGTCATTGCGATCGAAACCTAGTATCGGGTTTATGGAATGAAATTTACGAGATTATGATTCCTAAGTGGAATGATCTGCCCTCTAAAACAAAAACAGCAAAAGGTAAGAAAAACACATTTTTTACAAATAAAATTATATTTTATCGTATTGCCATGGAATTGATCCTTGAGGTGAAGTAAAATATTTAACAAAATAGTCTCTTGTCGTTGTCCCAACATGGCTGCCTCGCACATTCGTGGGATTAATATTTGCAAATGGACACTCGTACAATGTATCTTCAAACCTAATTCCATCTCTTTGACGCACGAAATTATGCAGAATACAACAAGCCTTGATAATAGAATCGCAGAAAGATAGATTGGTATCTAACGCTCTATGTAAAATTCTCCATTTGTTAGACATAAGGCCAAATGCACACTCGACCATTCTTCGTGCTCTTGTAAGTCGATAGTTATATATCCTTTTCCCAACACTTAAATTTCGTCTGCCAAAAGGGCGCTGAACATGCTCTGTTAGTGCAAATGCTTCGTCTGCTACAAAAACAAAGGGCATTGGAGGTCCCGTCTCGTCCTTTGGGAAAGTTCGATTTTGGGGCAAATTTAGGTTATTTTGCTCAAGTTTTCTGCCAAAGTTTGATCTTTGGAAGACATGAGAATCGCTGGCGCTTCCTAACGATCCGATATCAACAGATATAAAACAATAATCCGCATCTACAACAGTTATCAACACAACAGAAAAAAAATGCTTGTAATTCATAAATTCGGAACCAGTTTTATTGGGCTTATTTATTCGGATGTGCTTGCCATCTATAGCTCCTAAACAATTTGGAAACTGTGTTCTGGCCTCAAATTTTTCAGCAATTTGGAGCCATGTTTCTTCGGTCTTTTCTGGCATACATTTATCTTTTAGACACAAACAAATTTTCTCGCATGTACCATAAACTATTGACCTGATTGTTGTTTCTCCAATAAGAAATTCGTAGTATAGAGATTTAAAACTGTTTCCTGTTGCAAGATACCTGCAGAAGAATAATGTGTTTATTGTCTATTTTTGTATTTTAATACAGTATAATCTTCATTTACTGTCATTCACGGGATCTGAGACTTGACGAAAGTTTTGGCGGTTAAGCAAATATGACGGTAAATCGAGTGATGAATCATGGAGTTTTTACTGTAACATATAAGAACTTGTTACTAACATATGATTTATACTCTTATTGTTTGTTACAGGCAAAGAGCTGCAAAATAGGTGGAGAAATTTGAAAACATGTTTTAGAAGGGAGTTAGCTAAACAAAAACAAACAAAATCCGGCGATTCTGCTAGAAAACGCCGGAAATATGTATATTTTGATCAATTATTGTTTTTGCTTCCAACAATGGAAGATCGAGCAACTATCAGCGAATGCAGTCCATTATATGAAACCAATTCTGAGAGTGAAAATGAATCTCATGAAATAGAGGTTACAGATATAACCCAATCACAAAATAAAAATTCATATACCAGTCACACAGTAGCAAGGAGCCAAACAAGGCAGAAAAAGGCTCCTACGTATGAGGAATCATTATTGTCCATTTTAAAAGAAAGGAATAGTAAGGAAGAAGACATAGATGAAGACAAATCATTCCTTCTTTCCTTAGTACCCTCATTTAAAAAGTTTAATGATGCCCAAAAACTTGAGGCAAAAATGGAATTTTTGTCGACCATTAAGCGAATCTCTCAGCCAAACCAAAGTTTACGCGAACCACAATCGGGCAGTGGGGAATATGGAAGGAATCATGCTTATCAATATGGAGATTTTTCACGAAATTATGCGCCCCATCAAATTTTAAATCCCTGCTTTAATTATATTTCCGGAAATTACCCCTCCAGTTCCACAATGCCCAATTACAGCACCAACATTTCCCCACATATAAACCACCACTCATTAATATCCTCTACACCTATACCAAACAATAGTTCACAATGCAGTAGTCTGTTAGATCTGTCCTCTCCAATTGATGAATTAACACATTAAAGCACGTAACAATATCTTACAATTCTTGAAATGAATATTGTTTGTATTATATTTTAAGACTTTCCTTTTGTAAATAAAATGTTATTAATTGATAAAAAGTGTCAATAAAATTTTTGCTAATTATTTATTGCATACATTATACACTTTCCCCCTACCTTAAAGTAACTGAAAGTCTCTCAGCCGGAGGAATAGCGTTTCTCCATTTGGTGTTGCGATATGAAATATATGGCTTTATCAAAACGAGAAGTTCGTCGAAGCTACTGATACTCATACGATAATAATTAAAGAATTTTTCTGAATGACTTCGCAAATCCTCGTGCAATTTATAAAATTGTCCTTTTGATAAACGCTGGCTAGTAAGCGGATGTACCCAATATCGCTTCCTAGGCTTTCTTTTTTTTCTTCTCCTTAACTCGAGAGCACACACAGTACCTAATTCGATGACGTCCATATTGAAACTAAAAAGTTTCAGTTGCATGTGGGCTCGCCTGCCTGAAACCAAACTGTTTGGTTGCGTAAGTGAGCGCGGTTTACTAGAAAACGAACCAAACAGTTGCGCAACTGAAAATTGCATGTCAGCGCTAGGCCTAAAGGTCCAGCGCTGGTTGGTAAGGTTGTTTCCAGCCTTATGGATGGCTAAGCTCTCACATGCATCTAACATATAATTCTTATTAACTACTACTTTCTAGTCGGTAGCTAAGAAAAAGCAAAAAGTATTTAAAAATAATATTAACCAGTAATATTTCCATTAAATATAAACAAAATTGAGTTAATAGGAAATTGAATTACAAATTTGGCCCCTAAAACCAAGAAAGATTAAAAAGTAACAAAGGTTGCTCTAAGGCATTCTAACACAACCTTTGTTGTGTTTTTAATATTCCTTGGTTTCAGGGGACAAGATTTGTATTTCAATTTTTGAAGATAACAAGGACCAGTCCGTTCCACCATGAGTTAATAGGAGCACCTTCTAATTTGTATTACGAAAATATGATCCGAGAAATGACAACACGTCCATCACCAAACTTTCTAGTTCAACATAAAAAAGTTTTATTTTAAGCATGCATTGCTTCCTCAGTGAGTTAATTTATGGTACTTTCGTGGAATAAATTTTGTATTTTACATTATGATTTTAAGCTGTATGACGCTTCTTAAAAATGAAGATTCTATTTAAATATGAGTCACTTCTATTATTATGGAACCGTAGTATAGGTTGGTTTCATATACTGAAAAACGTACACGTCGAAATAAATAAGTTGTTCCTGCTGGCAACAGCGCAGCACAAACCTGCTGAGATCTTTAAAATTACTTGAAATATCAACGGGAGAAATAGCCGGCTTAGATGCTCTTTACACACTCAAATATTTTAATCTCTATTTAATGAAGAAAAACACAATCCTGCTTTATTGCACGCCGCCCGGAGACTCTTGGCTTGAGTCCCCATCAAGACGAAAAGGCGAATGAGAATGTTTTAGGTTAATTACTTCGTTAAAAAGTTGTTGTACCATTTATGTTCGTTAGCAACTAATTACCACTTGAATTAGTTACCAGAAATGCATTAAAATGTGACTTTTTATTTGTTATCACGAAAAATATTTGAAACAAAACGCTTTAATTTCTTGTATTTAGAAAAACTGCATGGTTTAGTTCTAAGATATTAGAATCAGTTATAATCCCACAATCAGCTTAGGAAACACCATAAGTGATGGATTTTATGAGCCAAATTCACGAAGAATTTAGCGAAAGGCTTCAGGAGAAAGTCAACAAGTTCTTTTCGCTTTCAAATCGCTTCCAAGTTAACGCATTAAGTTTGGTAAATTTGGCAAGTTAATTTCATGGAAGTACTTTATACAGAATGATGTAAGATCCCATTAGCGTGATACTTTACTATATTGACACACCCATTTAAAGTGGATATTATGCTAGTAAATTTAAACTTGAATGCAAATTTACTCCGCAAGTAATCATTGTGATTTTAAACACTTTCTGCGTCAGTTGATAGCATAGCTTCCCTTTTACTCCGGCATAGGAGTGGGACGCGTTTCTCATAAAGTGTGTAGAAAAGGATAATCCGCCAAGTCCTGCAGACGCAGGATATATTCTACCGGCAAAATACAGTGATGCAGAGGAGAAAAATCTGTCCTTAATGATTTGTATTATAATTGCGAAATTGAGGAATATTTTTAAATTAGAAAAAGAGTGAGTTAGGTTTGCAAAATTAGGGTTTCTACCAAAATACTGCAGTGAACAGTTAATAGATCAAATTAAATCATTAATACTCGTGTATGAATTTAAAATTTTATTCAAATTTTATTGTGCTATAAATTGAAATACAGGACTTGTCCCCTGAAACCAAGAAAGATTAAAAAACACAACAAAGGTTGCTCTAACGCGTTTCGACAGCCAAGCTGTCATCTTCAGAGATACTATTATTCTCTGAAGATGACAGCTTGGCTGTCGAAACGCATTAGAGCAACCTTTGCTTTGTGTTTTAATCTTTCTTGGTTTCAGGAGACAAGTTCTTTATTTCAATTTTTGAAAATAACTTTGGACCAGTCCGTTCCATCAAACTTGTGCAATAAATGAAAATAAAAAAAAATGTCCATTTTCTAATACACATTTTTTTCTACAATCAATCGCTATATTTATGAAGCTGGTCATTAAGTTCAATCATACGCAATTCGCAATGAGTCCATGGCTAATCCAGTTTATGGGACCGTCTCCGATCGAGCTAAAATGTTCGAATTCAACCGCAATTACTGCGTTGCGTGCAATTTAATAATCCCGTGCTAACTGTCTTCATCTAAATAAAATAATGTAACAAACAAATTTGATCTGAATTCTTTTCTAAATTAAGTGTTTAATTTGAGAAAAATTAATTCTAAATCGATCAAAAAGCCTTTAATAATTTTTTTTTTCAGCAACTATTAGAATATCAAAAAACATGCAGTTTACAAATAAATAATGACCCAATATTTACCAACTCTGTTAAATCTTACATTCTATCTTCAGAAACCTAGAAGACCAGGGAAAAATGTTCATTTCTTATGCATTTTGAGCTGTACGTTTAAGAATATTGGACCGAAAATTAGAGAAAAATATTTTTGTGCTACCATATGCAACTATCGGTAATATAAACTTGAAATATATCAAATGGACCATCGCTGGTCTAAATCCCCATTATTTACTTATAATGCATCTACTGATCCATAGGACCTGAGTAGCTTTGACAGTAACTTTTTCCACATTTGAACTGAAACCAAGTTTGGTACCTAAAGTAAGTCCCAGATATTTAACTCCCCAGCTTAGCGAAATTCCTTGTTTGTCCAAACTAAGCCTCTGTAGGTCATCAGGATTTGTTTTTTAAGTAAATACAACTATGGTGGTTTACTACCAGACACCACCTTTCTGTAATGTTCAGTGCCCATTGTATAGGTGCTAATACGTCCCCCGGAAATTTACCTTTAATTATTAAGGTTAAATCATCTTCATATTTTTTTCAAATTCTTTTAATTCTAGTACCTTCAATAGATCATTCACAAGGCTCCACAAAAGTGGTAACAATATACCCCAGCCTACAAACAGTCCCGAGCTGCAGATACTGCTATCGATATATTTAGTGATTAGCTTATCATTGTTATTCTTCTATTTTGAGGCATATAGTCTATCCAGCGAGGTACCGCTATGTTTTTCAACGACTCATTTGATAGATGCGCATGATGTGTTGTCAAATGCACCTTCAATGTGTAAAAAGGTTGCAAAGACAATTTCCTTGCTTATAAGAGTTTCCTTGCGTTAGAGGCGTATTGGATTTGCCTCTGGACTACAGAACCAGGCAAGATATAAGCGTTCCAATTGGTTGTTTCTGACATCATGATTATGCACGCAAACGCTTCGGAGTATAGTACAATTGACGGTTGAGACAACACATTACTACTGGTATACGTATTATTTTATTAATAATATTTTAGTTTTGTTATTAACGTTTTTTATTTATTTAGGCAGTAATTATTTGCGTGTCGGACTCAACACTCAACTTTCGGATAGTTAGTTTAAATAACTGTTATTGGAAAACATTTTAAATAAGACTTTGTGAACTTTTCGTTTGTTAAATGTGCCAGATTCAAAAAACTAACGCATATTAATGCATAATTTAAAAGAAGTGTGTGATTTACAAATTAATATACCTAACAGTGGATTGTGTGTATTTATATTATACAATAAAAAAAATAATATGTGGTTCCCAACTAATTTTAAGTTGAAAGAAATTGCAATTTCTGAACAATCTTTTCAATTCGTCTTGGCATAAATTTGGAAAATGATGCAAAGTTGTGTCTGCAGGAATATAGCGAAATTACTTACACGAATTGGATTAGTAAAAGTGGTCTTTAAAATCCTCATACGTTTTTATTTTATAGTTGAAATGAAAACTTCTTTAGGTGCTTTGAGCGACTTTTGATAGGGGAAAAACTAATGGTTTGCGTTACCATCACGCTAATTCTCGTAGGCGACACGTTCTGATGTTCACGGTTTATATACAGAGTTAGTTTTCTAAATGGATACCTTCTTTTTTTAGCTTTATTTTTGACAAATTCAAAATATTAAAAAGCTGTATTGATTTAAATTTTCTATAAAATGAATTTACATTATTTTATTTATTTTTCTGCCGAATAAATAACATTTTTCATTTACCCTTTGTCACACCTAGGAGAAAAAAGCAATATTAAAAAACCATACCAGAAGTTTTATGATGCAGACGCATAATATAAAACGTATAAAAATTAAATACCACTATTTTATAAAGTGAAATTGAACACAACGCAGTTATCAAAACTGCAATATTTACTTTCAACTAGGAATTAGGTACGGTCGAGAATATGTAAGAAATGGGCGTAAATTAAACACTCGATCATGACATCAAAACCTACCAATTGGAACGCTTGTTTCTTGCCCGGTTCTGTAGTCCAGAGGCAAATCCAATACGCGCGTTAGAGTTCATGCAAGCTTAGATCGCAGGATTTCCCTTCTTGGTAGGCATAGTGATGCCGATGCAGGGGGAAATTTGTCAGCATATTCTCGTTAATATAACTATCAACAAGCTTTTCCATTCTCTTGAACAATAATAATGTCAAAATTTGCTTGACCGTATGTGTTTACCCTGGTTTCCGTATAAAAATCACTTTTGTTCTTCTTCAGTCCAGAAGCACATATCCTGTGGCTACGCAGGCCCTGAATATTGGGCACAAAGGTAACGCTTGTGCTTCAACTTCGTGTAGCGTTATTGGTAATGATTCGCACGAGCTAGATGACTTATATGGCTTTAAACTATTTAGGCCCATGTAATCCTGGTTATGTCAAATTGCTTGTTCGCTATTCTTCAACTCTGACTTGATCCCAGATTTAGCGAAACATCAATGTGTTGGCTGCATTGTTTTGCAGGAAGGGGTACGCATCGGGAAGTGCGCCTGAAATAAACCCTGAGGGACCCCTCTTCAAAATGCGTATATTCTTCCTGAAGTGTTTGCAAAGATCCCAGTGTACTCTATTTTTTTTGCAATACCTTCTATGCGCTAGTGTATTCCTAGTATTTTTTCAATCTGCTTACAATACTTCCTCCAGGAAATCTCGTTCGCCTTTCTAATGGCATTTATACAACCTGTCTTAAGGTTTTATATTTTTTCCAACGTAAGGTCTTTTTGCCCAGTTAAATTTCTACTTTTGGATTGGGGTTTTAGGTTCAGTCGGATATGTTCCAGTACTTGTTTTAGTTTCACTTGATAGTGATGTAAATTACAGGTTCTAGGATTCCTGCACGACTTAGCCTTCCCCCGTGGGAGAGGTATATACCTACTTATTGTTCAAAGGTGCATCACAATGGAGCACTGGATAAGTGTTTTCTTTTGCGCACTGCTACACCAGTTATCTAATCTCTGCTGTAGGCGATTGTCCGGATTGGTCATATGAAAAGCTGGCCAATTTCATAAGAAGATCTCGTTTTAGCCCTCCCATGTTTGTTGTCGCCTTAACCGCTACACGTGCTGAGTTCCTACAGAGAAAGTATTAGGATTTTTCTCTTTGTTAATATATAAGCTCCTGCGTGATTTAATGACGAACTAATTAAAGCTGATTCACCTGCCATCCAAAGTTCTTTGATCTGGCCTCTGGTTTGTATACCAGTACAATATCTATACATATTGTTTATGCGTACACATCTCTGTAAAGCAGATGTAGTTGCCTTGCAGTGATAAATATTTAGCTGTAGTGGTTCGAATTTACCTACCTTAGTTCTGAAAAGTTTCCCCTGCAGAGGTTAATGCAGTAAGTTCCTTTTTAGCCTCTTTTTTGTCAACCTTCATCTCCTCAGATTTCCTTTGATTCCCCATCTTCTTCTTCCACATCGATCTAAAAATCGCCTACGAAAGGTTAAAGTAGGGTCTATCTTGTGGTCCCTGAATTGTCTCCTATGAACTTTTGCCCATTTGCTGCCCTTTGCTATTGGGTTTTCTGTCCAACACTGTCCATGTATCTGCAGGAGTCCTAAATTTTAATACGCTAGCCTCTTGAGGATCGTTTTTGGTACCATACCCTAAGACTTTGTTGATTTGGATACGTCTTTGCATCTAGAATGGTAAGTTTTGTATTTGTCAAGTATCCACTTTTCTATTCCTTAGTAACCTGGGTGGCGCAAAAAGCCGCAAACAAACCCCCTTTGTAATTCACTTCGAAATTCTTCAATAAAAATTTTCTTAATAAGGTCTCTTTTCTCTTCGCTTATGGTAATTTCCAGATATTCCTTTGATAATATGCCTAATCAGATATCCTTTACAGCTGACGCGTAGGATGAAGTCGTCTTCGACTTTTTGCTTTTTTCCTCACCTTTGTGATCCTTAAAGTTTTACTGCCTTCTGAGCGAAAGCGTTTTGATCCGTCAACCTTAGTAGTTGTCCCTTCAATTGCAAGTGTGATTCTACTAAATTCCGGTTGGTTTTCAGTAGCTATTTTCTAGGTTTGTTCTTTTTTCCAGACCATTTTTTAACGGATTTTTTAGCTTTTTATAGTTTCTCTTTCTTTAGCTTCCTTCTAGCTGCGCCTGATAATATTTTTGATAGGTGCCTCTTTTTAGAGATTTCTTCTCCTTCTGTTATTGATTGTTTTTCAGTTTTTTTGGTTTTCATATTTGGTTACACGAGTATGCCTCTTACATACAACAGACTGGGCTACAACGAGGTGCATCAGATGCTTCGAAGTTAGTCTCTTGCGATCCGTCTTTCTTCCGATCTTGCATCTCTTTGGTGCGCCCTATACGGTGGTAACCAAGAGATTTTTAATGTGATCTCACCACACGATCCGAGCGGTTAAGCCAAGATTCCCGCATATCATTGCCTGCGAGACATGACCACAACAGTAATGGAACATGGTATTACGAGGTTCTCTATAAGCCCTTCGACATCCTGTATTCTGATGCGGTCACAGTTTGACACTTTAAGAAATTTAAATCGCTAATTGGATTCTCAATTTCTATTTTTTCATCACAATATTTAGTTGAAATTTAAACATTATGATTTTAAATTGGAAATTTTAAAAAGAAACCTTTGAGATTAAATTTGGCAAAAAAATAAAATTTAAAAATAAAAGTCACAATATTTTCAATTTAAAGTCAAAGTTTTAGTGATAAGAAATTAAAATATTAGACTTAAACAGAAATCGTGAGAACAAATGAAAAACCTAAAATAAAATCGAAAATATAATCCACAAAAATCTTGAAACCACAAGGACGTGAAAATTTCGAAGTTAAAAGGTAAAAAAAACCCAAAAACCCTCAAAGAGTTCACAAAAATAAATCGTATTTTGGGAAGAAATTCGAAATTTATAAAATAAAATTCCAAGTATTGAGGTCAGAAGAGAAAATAAAAAAAAATGAAATTTCTCGCATTTGCTAGGGACCCCGCGGTAACTAAATCCGGCACTAATAGAAGGACTAAAATAATAAATGAGAAAAAATGGCGAAAGGTAGAAAACAATTCTTATTAAATGAAAAGAAAAAATTGTTCCTTAAATTCATTTTTGAAAACATTGAAAACAAGTTTAGGTGTGTTTTTAAACTGTAAACCTTCTTTGTACTAATAGGTAACCAATGTCATTAGCATCTTGACTTATTTTGAAGGAGTTGGAATTACAAACCATTCAAACCTTGGAATGTCATTAGCAAGAGGTATTAAGAACATTCTCTAAACGAAAGGTTATTATTAAACCTTGAAAAATCTTGGTTCAAAAATTTGTTGTAAGGAGGTATCCTGTTCGTTGTATGGAGGTAATATTACGTATAAATCTGCTTAGAAGGCTAGGCTTCTTAAAGAAATTCGTCATGTAGAGGAATTCATTGTATAAACGTTCGTTATAGGGAGGTTTGAATGTATGTTTTCTTTATTGAAATTTAAACTATTTTATCAATAATTTCCAAAATCAATGGGGTTCTATTCTGAGAAATTCCGAATCGATAGAAACTAGAATGCCGAAAATCGGCTAAGAATTGAGACCTGTAAAAATATAACAGTCATTCATACTGAGCGACAATCGTTTTTCAATGACAATTTTGAAATTAATCGCAGTGTAAAAATGTAGCCAATGATATTATTGCCTAGAGAAAGCTCTCATCTGTCCAAAAAGCTATAAAAGATTTTTATAACGAAGGTCGTATTTTTTGGCATTTCTCGGTAATAAAGCAAATCAAAATTTACGTTCGTCTCATTCCCAAATCTATGTCATATATGTATAATCCCTATTTTTAAGATTTAACATTTTTTAGACGGAAAGATGCATTCGTTTTGCAATACTATTTGATAAACGAAGTAACAGGAAAACTCTTCACTTTATTAAAACGAGGGCCTTCATTGAGGAAACTCCGGAGAAAGCAAACTTCATCGGATATGTTTCAGAGGGGGGCTTGATTTAAAAAGAGCATCCTTCGCCAACTGATAAAAAGGGCAAAGCAATAAAAGATGGTGGCAATAATCTTTAGGAATAAGAAGAAAAGGACGAGCACACACACACATACAAGGTAATAATGTGGAAGTGATGAGAGGGTGTGTCTGGTTGCAGGTTGAGCGGCTTTCCTCCATCATGGAGGGGCCATCAATCAGGCAAGGATTACCGGCGGACTGTTATTAAGAACGCTCGTATGAGACCTGCTACCGCCTGCATCCAACGGGAGAAATATTAGTGTCCTCTGTTTACCGGGAAGCGCGATGTTGCCTCCTTTCTAACCGTCACCTCAGATTTGGAGTATTTATGCGGATGGGGAGGCTGACAGCCAAAAAATGAGTTAATACGACAAATTTTCGTTTTAAACTCGTTTTAAACATATGCGCCATTTATTGTTTCCCACTGATCGAAATCTCGTTATACATCATAACCCTTTAAAACAGGGTTTTTTAATGTATGGTTTACATCATGAGCTTTGGTGGGCAAGTGAGGGTCCAGCATTTTGTTTAGAGAAATTACAATATTTCTAAGATATTGTTTATCTCCAAAGCCCTAAAATTAATTCTTACTACGAAAAAAAATATACATCAACAAGTTATGTGCTTAAAAATGAAGCAAAGTTCCACCATCCCAAAATTTCCTAAAATGCTCCAACCGAAGCTCTATGACAATTCTTGCGACAAAACGTTGGGTAGTCAGTGGTAATTCTGGCGACAGTGGCAATTTCCTCTACTGCCCCCTCCACCAGTTCTGCGCCTGGTTGGTGGTCCATGCCAAACCTACTTATCAATATTTAGTATTCTAGTTCAGTCCTATATAATATGAAGTATTTTTAAATTTCTTTGATTTCTTTTCTTACAATTCTTCGAAAGGAGCTAGAATAGGAGAGGGTGAGACACCTGCCCCATCTCGGCTCATGATTCTTACCGAAAATTTTTATTTTCAACTGGGGGATCTTTCTTAAAAGATTCTTTTTTTTTCAAATTACATTCTTAGTTTAAAATTTCGACATTTATTGAAAAATTCCATTCTTTTCTCAAAATTCGTCTTCTTTCTCAAAATTTGTGTTTTTGTTCTGAAATTTTGAATGTATTCATGAAATTTGACTTCTTTTATCAAAATATGACTCTTAAAATTTCAAATTTTATCTCCAAATTCGTGGTATTTTTGTTTCAAATTTTGCCATTTCTCAAAATATGACTTCTTAAAATTTCAATTTTTTAAATCGAGCTTTATGCAAAATTTGATTTATTCATCAAAAGACTTATTAAAATTTGATGGAATTTTTCGTCTTCTTCTTCTTCTTCTTCTTCTTTTTCTTTCTTCTTTCTTCTTTCTTCTTTCTTATTTCTTCTTCTTCTTCTTTGTAATAGGACACTATCCTGTTTGTCTTTAATTTGGAAGCTCTTCTGAGCTGGATGTCCAGCTCTCGTGCCAACGTTTCGGTGGTCTCCTTGTGGTCGTTTGGTGTTTGCTTTTTCAGCTAGGGCAATCTTCGTCAGGCGGTCGTTTGTCATGTGCTTTAAGTGGTCTCTCCATTCGCTTCTTCTTTCTCTTGACCATCCTACTATGTCTTGGATGTCACACGTATTCCTTATATCGTCGCTCCTTCTATGATTAGTGTTCTCATTTCAACTGCAACTAATCTCAGTATGCGTTTGGTGCATGTGTTGTCCACTCTTGTTTCTATTGCGTAGATCATGACTGGTCTGACACATGTTTTGTATATTCTTACTTTACCCTAGGTACTAAAATGCTTATTTCTTTAGGTTATGTCTCTTAGATGTCCAGATATAACGTCTGCTTTATTTGTTGGTTTAGGGTTTCTTCTTTGAGGTTTCTTTCGCTCGAGATGTTGACTTGAAGTTCATGACCTGTTCAATGCTTTTGTCTTAAACTGTGAATTTGCATTTTCTAAGTTCTCTTGCAATGCATTCTTTTGATTTGCTACAATTAGGTTTTCTGGGTGAATACCTTTTCGCTATTTGTTGGAATCTAAAGAATAGTCTATGTAGTTTGTCTTTGGTTTTCACTAGCAGTACAGCGTTGTATGCGTATTTTTGTTTCTTTGTTGCTCATCCTATATCGTTCACTCGTCTTCTTCTCTTATTTTATGATTTCATCCATTATTAGATTAAATAGTGTCGAACTAAGGCTGTCTCCTTGTCTCACGTCTGTAGAAGTTAGTATCGTTGATATTATGTCATTCCCTACTTTCATGAAAGTTTTGGTGTCTGTGTTCAGTTCTTTCGTGGTGTTTACGATTTTTTTATCGAGTTTTCGTTTTGTTAGCAGTTGGACTATATCTCGCAGTATCACTCTATCGAATGTCTGTGTGAGGTTCACGAAACACATATAAGCTGGTTTGTTAAATTCAATTGACTTTTCCATTATTTGGCGTATGATAAATGTGGCATCTTTAGTGGATCTGTTTGCTCTGAAGCCCTGTTGCTCTTCTTCTATTCCAGTAGCTGCAACTTTCTCGGCGATTTTCCTAGTGAAGAGCTTCTGAGTTAAACATAGTAGGCTGATTCCATAATAGTTTTTTGGGTCAGTTTTAGTACATTTTTTAAAAATTGGGATTGTGATATTTTTTTTCTATTGTCCAGGGATTCTCTGGAGTGTTATTATTTTGTTGAAGAGACTGTAAAGTTCATCTACCAGTGCAGCTCCGCCATGCTTGATCATTTCGTTTGTAATGTGATCCGTCCCCGGCGACTTCTTGGTTTTCAGTTTCGCAACGGTTTGTTTTATTAGTTGCTTCATGATCGACCAGTTATCATTTTTGTTGTGGTCTTCGGCTGCACTGACTTGCATAGTTTCGTTCTGCTCCTCTGCAATAGTTGTATTCGCAAACAGTTCACTGAAGTGTGTTTCCCATTCACTGACTGTGATCTTGGTGGTGTGAGTACACTCGTCGATTGGATTCTTGCGATTTCTCAGAATGCTCCATATTTCCCGTTCCAGGTTCTTAAAGAATTTTTTGCAGTAAGATTGTTTGAGTTTACTTATACTCTCGTTCCCTCTGTTTCGGACTATTTTGTATTGTTCGTATGCCGTCGTGTTCCTCTTATAGCTCAGGTAGGCTTTTTTTTTCTCTGCAGCTAGTGGTTTGATCTCAGACGTAAACCAGGGTGTTCGGTTGTTTTTGTTGTTCGCGATCACTCTACGTGTTCCTAGAGCCTCTTTCGCAGCATAAATGAGATTTGATAATATTTTTCCCACACCTCTTCTACGGTGTGCGCTTCCTGCATTTTGTTGTTTTGTGTCTTTTCTTGTATCCTTTTTTGATACAGGTACTACGTAAAATGTTCTGCCAGAAATTCTAAGTTGAATTTTTTAATTTAGCCTTTGGTCGGTTTCATTCTTCCGCACTCGACAGTGATTCTAAATTTTGCTGTGACTAGACTGCGTTGTGGCGCTGCATTGGTAGACGATAGGGCTCTCATGTCTAGTATTTTTGAGGGGTGAATGTTTCTGTTTGTTGTAACGTAGTCGATCATTGATTTTCTTCCTCTCGTATTCTCGAACGTGTATTTGTGTTGATGTTTATGCTGAAAGTATGTGTTATTTATACGGAGCTCCTTAGATGCGCATAGACTTGTCATTCAGTGTCCGTTTTCGTTGGTGACGTCTTCGTTAAAGCAGTTCTTTATTTTTTGACAAGAAAGTAAAAATTTGAAAAATAATATTTTCCTGGAAAATTTAAAACATACTTTTAATTAAAAAGAAACAGAAAATAGGGAAAGTTTTAGGAAAATGTCGACTTTTTTCGAAATTTCGATCTTGAGAATGTTGGTCTTTTTTTCGATAATTCAATTTTTTTAATTTGTTTCGTTTTTATCTCAAATTTCGTATTTTTTTCAAATCTGAATGTATTCCTAAAATTTTCCTTTTTTGGAAATTTGGATTTATCTCAAAATCCAACTCTATGTTTCTGTGAATCTTAAGTTATTTTTGTCAAAATATGACTACGTTCATCAAATTTGTCTTTTCGTGCGAAATAACCATTTTTCTCTCGAAATTTTGTTTGTGTCCTTGAAATTCGTCTTTTTCTAAGAATTTCAACTATTTTGTTTAAAATTCATCCTCCTTATTTAGGATTTTATTTATAAAATTCGTCTTTTTTTAATTCAGACTTTATTCGAAAAATTTTACTTTTTTCTAAAAGTTTGACTTGCTATTGAAAATCTCGAAATTTTAAAAGTAGGATTTTGAAAATAAAAAAGAGGAATTTTGAGAAAAAACTCTATTTTGGTAAAGTGTTGAAATTCTAGGAAAATCAAATTTCTCAACCTTTCGGAAAAACTCAAAAAATGACAAAAATAAAAAAAAAGCATTTTTCAAAGGTCGTATTTTGTGAAAAAAACCGAGGTTTTCAAAAAAAGTCGACTTTTAAAAAAATGTTTAAATCAGGCGTAAATTTTGATTTATTTATCAAAATTTGATATCTTAAATTTTGGCATTTTGATAAAAGGTAAATATTTTCAGAAGTATATTAAATATAGGAAATTTAAAAAATAATTTTTTGAAGTTTTAAATTTTTGGTTAATTCCAAAAAATTTCTAATTTTTGTAAAAAAACCAATATAGTTCCAAAGAATTTTCGGAAAATTTTTCGACCTTTTTTTCGAAACTTACAAAATTTGTTTGAGGTTTTAAACTTTGAATTTTTGCTTTCAAATTTCCCTTATTTAAATTTGGATATTTTTTTAAAAATGCATCTTTTTCAAATTTTGATTTATACTTTAATATTCAATTTTTCATTTTTCTGTAGATCTTAAGTTTTTCTTCAAAATTTGACTATTTTCTTAAAATTTGACTTTCGAAATTTCTATTTCTTTTTCTGTCGTTTTCGGCCTTAAAATTGTTTGTTTTTTTTTGTTTAATTTTGGCTATCTCTTTAAAATTCATTTTTTTTAGATTTTATTTACAAAGGTTGTTTTTTTTTAATTTAGACTTTGTTTGCAAATTTTTACTTTTTTTCTTAAAGTTTGACTTTCTATGGAAAATTTCGTATTTTTAAAAATAAAAATTTGATTTAAAAAAAAAGAAAATTCGAGACAAAGCTCAATTCGAAAAGGGTCGAAATTTTCAGAAAATTAAAGTTTTCAACCTTTAGAAAAAACTCGTAACATCTCGAAAATTTCAATAAAAAATCAAATTTTTGAAAGGCTGAATTTTTTGAAAAAAGTCAACTTTTGAAAAATATCAGAATTTCCAAAAATATTTTTCTCCAAACTGTTACTTTCTGAAGTGACAACTTCTTTAGGCGGGTTGAGCGATTTTCGATAGAAAATAAATTTGTGGTCACACGCGTTACCAGCATGCCCAACTTTTGAAAAATTGCGATTAAAAAATTTAAATTTTTAACTGTATAAAATTTTGACTTTTTTAAAAACTTTGTCTTTTCTGACAATTTTGGCTTTTCTTTAATATTTGCACTACAAAAATTTCCTATTTTATTGAAAAGTCGGCTAAAAATTTTTTTTGAAGCACGATTGTTTTCAAATTTGTTTCTATTTTTAAAGTTTTAAATTATTTTTTTACCTTAAAACTTTTTAAACATTTAGATTTTTTAAAGTTTCTTATTTTTCCGATTCACGAATTTTTGAAAAATGTCTACTTTGTCAATATTTTAAATTTTTTTCTATATTTTAATTTTTCTTGAAAATCTTAACATTTTTTAATTTTAACTTTCCATGAAAACTTCGATGTTCTGCAAAATTTCGATTTTTGAAACATATAACTTCACAGTTGTATCAAATTTTAATCTTTTTTTAATGTTTTCATGGTTTTTCAAAATTTGCGACTTTCTTTAATATGCTTAAACTTTTTGAAAATGTTGACTCCAAATTTTTGTCTATTTTTAAAAATTCCGACTATTTTAAAATTTAAATGTTTTGAAAACTACAGTTACTTTTTAAATTTTTATTTATTTTTAAGTTGTCTTTTCTGTAAAATTTCAACGTTTTTAAAATTTCAGCTGATTAGGCAGTTTCTTTATTTCAAAATTTTCACCTTTTTTAATATTGACTTTTTCAAAATTTCCAGTTTTTCATAAATTACTACGTCTTTGAAATTTTTGGCTTCACATTTTCATTATTTAATTATTGACATTTTTTCGAAATTTTACAGTATATTAGGAGAAATACCTAGGTGTAAGTAAACATCAATTGTTTAAAAAATTTAAGATATCAATAACCGTTTCCCTCATATATTCACAAAACCTAAGACATATAAAACCTAGTAATTTATTATCGTTTCTCTTCAAAATATTCCGTATTGTTCGCAAAGTTTAATTTCATTCAGCAAATCGATATCGGTAACGCATATTTTTTACTTTTATATATAGGAATTAGTTGTATTACCTTAAATCTTAAGTAGATTACAGTCTACGAGAATAGATTGCCAAAAACGCTGATACAGCTCTTATTTATAAACTAAAACCTAATCACCAATGTTCATACTTCTAACTTCAAAAATAAGCAGCTTCCATATAATGCAATGATGAAAATTCTTTTTGCAGGGGTGGATTTACATATAAGCTATACAGCTATAGCTTAGGCACTCTACCGTCTTGGGGAGTCCCCAAGTAGGTTTGAGAACTGTTTTTTTAATCGTCGAAAAAAAGACGCTAAGGGAATTTAGGTAGGTGACTAGAAATACTCGAGGCAACACTGGCCCCTTATCTCAAACAGCTTATCAAATCTAAATCCGATCCTGCCTATTTAACACTCTTGCGGGACGAATTATTAAAAAACCTTTCCTAGTGTTGATCTATGTTCTATAAAGAACTCATGTGCTATTCCCAAATGAGTCTAGACCGATCGGTTTAGGCTTGGTGTAGTCTGTCAGCCAGGGTATAGAGTTTTATTAAGTAGGTATAACTAGAGCACCTTTTTTTGGACGACAAAAATAATTTAAAGATATCTGCAATCGTAATAATGTGCAACTAGCGGATATCCATGATAATTTCGTTTCCTTATCCGTAAGTGAAACCGATATAATATTCCCCATTCAGTTTGTCCCACTAGTACGGGAAGGTACGATATCTCCTTTAAGGAAAAAGTCATCCTTTTAATTTTCTGCAGCGTTGTTAAACTGCATTAGCTCTAGAGTTAGAAGGAGAGTTTTGATTATACTGGCTTATCTATTTTATTAGGGTGGTAATTTCGTTTTTATTAATTAGAACCTATATAATTTATGTTTTTTTTTGAATTTTACTCATAATTTTGGTAGGTGTTGTATCACCTTTTATTGTACCTAAACCTAGTATTTTTCAAGATACTTTGATTTTTTGAAAAAAAAAACATTTTTTTTTTCATCTTTCAGCAAAAATTTTAAACTTTCCAGGTTTGAAAGAGTAAGGTTTTGTTTATTTTACTGTAATTAGTCGAATTATTGGGCTATCCAGAGAAAACTTAAAATAATTCAAAATTACTATACAGGCTGTTTAAAATTAATTTTAAATTTTGCTTATTCCAAACGGCAAAAACTCATTTTTTTTTAAATCGACCATCCTATATTTTATTACATCATAGGAAGCATCAAAAAAAGGTACATCGATTTTTTAGTTTTTTCTATAGCTAAGCTCAATAGATTTTTGAAAAATATACTTTCTCTATGGCTTAATAGGTATTAAAAACGTAGTTAATGTTTAATAAAAAACATTCTATGATATTTTTGTTCAAAAAACAAGTTTAATAGTAGTAAACTACATAAATTACAGTAAAGAACAATTTAGTCGATATGTTGTATACAACATGCGAAGTTCATCCTAATTAGAAAGATTTCCCCATCTTGACTGTTTCTAAAATTAAAATCCAGATTTTACAGCAGGATAATTTTTTACTTGGCACGTGAAGTTTCCAGTGACAATGGCTAAATGAGCATTGTTGCATTCGTTATTCAAAATCCACCTGTAAGTGAAAAAAAAATTAACGATGACTTCGAATTTTAAAGAACATAGTTAATAGATCTTTAATTAAGAATAAATTTCACTCTTATTACATCTCTTATCATCATATATTAACATAACAAGATTTTCAAAATAGACAACAATTTTACATTTTGCTTTGGCAAAAGTTCTTTTAAATCCATTTTATTTGTAAAATGCTTTTAGTACATACATTTTACGATTTGTAATGCAGGTCGGACCAATGCACAACACTGTCACCGTTGTAACCATACCATAACCCCAAGCAAAATGGCACATTTTTCACAAAATCCAAATTTTCCAAGAAACTATTAATTTTACTCTTAGAGAAGGCTTAAGAAACTCAATGCATCTTTCTTCGGTGCTTTCTATGGTGTAATAAAATATGGTGTTTTAAAAAAAATAGTTTTTGTCATTTGAAATTAGCAACATTTTAAATTAAATTTGTACGCCCTGTATAATAATTTTGAGGTGTTCTAAGTAGGTAGCTTAGCAATTTGACTAATTACCATACAAAAACCAGAGCTTCATCTTTTAAATTTCAAAAAAAATATTAAATTTTTGCTGAAGAATAAAAATATGTTATTTTAAAAAAAATTAAAATATCTTGGAAAATAAGATAGCTATAGAAAAATCTAATAAAACCCCTACTTAAATGATCAGTAAAATTCTAAAAAATCATGAAATATAGAGATTGTAATTTAATAAAACAAAGTTATCATCTGCCTAGAGAATACAGAACACCCTGTAAAATCAAAACTATTCTTAGATTGAAAAATTGGGGTAGTTGGGCAATATTGCAAAAAATGAAAACGATATTTCCTTCCTTAACAGAGACATTGCACCTCTGCGTACCAGTGGGACACCCTGTATATACGTATCCTTATCCAAATCCGAAATATCATATCCGTAACAACCCTACTACGTATCACAAGGCTTCACACGCTTCAGATGTCACAGGTTCGAACTCCGTTGCGGACCGCGCATTTTTTAAGATTTACTTTTTAGACACGTTGAGCGATTTTTGATAGCAGATAAACTAATCATTTCGCGTTACCATCACACTAATTTGCGTTACCAACCAATGTTCTGATGTTAACAGTGAAACAATGATTATCCCTTTTTCAGCATGGCTTAACGCGCCCTAAGAAGTTTTCTCTTCAATATATCATAATTTAATAAATAAATTTAATTAAAAAAGTAGAAATTAGAAAAAACGAAATATAAAAAATCGATTTATTTAACAAGTTCAAACAAGTAGTGGTCGTCATAATAATGAATGGTGGCTGCCATATCAACTAGTAATTTAATAAATAAGCTTCTAGAAGTATATTTCTTTTCGTTTTTAATTTTAAGTATTGGCTAAAACCCAAATAGCTAAAAATTAACGAGTGCAGCGATAGTTTGTGAACTTTTCTTAGGAAAAACAAGACTAGAATTCTAAATAACTACTTAAGTTGTAAGGTCTTTTCGCTTAAGCGCAAAATTAATTAAGCTCATTACGGCTCCGACTATAAAGAAAACGACTTCCATTAAAAGAGAAATATTTCTTGCATTTATGCACTTGGTGTATCCACACTACTGTAGCAATTGTCCCAACCGCTATAAAATTAACGCAATCTGAATTTGTCTTTGAAATTACCCAAGGAGTTATCTAAATACCCCCATGTACGGTTCGACTTCCAATTAGGATTATATTGTCAATGATGTAGCTATATGTGTTTTTTGTTGCGATTTCCTTTAACCGTCCTTTCAAATGGCGATAAGAACAAATGCTTAAGATATCAACACGACATGTTAGTGTATTATTTCATAACCTGAATTCCTGCCAAACCCTTGAAATATCTGTATACCTACTTTACGACGTCAAGCGTTCCGCCTTTTGACGGCCGCCTCGATAAATTAAATATCAAACACATAAAATACGATTGCAGAAATATTTCGATTCCAGGACATTTCACTGCGGAGAAACAAGAAATCAATACATAAATCACCTGTCGTAGTGTGACAATGGCCAAAACGGTATTAGTTTTAATATAAAAGTTGTGTTCAATAACATTCTTTAGAATTGACGCAAAAAAGATGCCCTCTAAGAAGAAGTTATTTTATAACGGAAAGGTTACAGAAAATTTATGGGCCTTAAGTTTTTTATTGCCTGGGAAACCAAGAAACTTCCTCTTATGAAAATTGAAGTTGTTAAAATTGTGAGCCCTTCCGAGATCTATATGCCCTCCGTTTAAGATGAATACGTTTCGCGTTTGATATTTCTTGTGATCATTTTCAATTTGGACCGTTCATTATTTATTCCTCAAGTAAGAAGCTTCCCCCAAAAGTGCGTCATTTTTATTTTGTCTGTTACTATTTTAGCGACTAATGTTTAAAGCTGTCAATAAAAAATAAGGTATAAATTAGATAACTACCTAGCATTTTGCAAAAGTATTACTGATGAGTGATGTAACGAATAATTGCGCTCGCGAATATTTGCATTCGATAAAAATTATGCGAATATATTGCGAATGTATTTAGCAATACGACGGGAAATTATTTATGAAATAAAAACGCAACTACTAAGGCAGGGTTTCATAAACTGTTGTCCATGAACACTTGAGGGATCCATATCATCACTCTAGAAGGTCCATGGGTAGAGCAGCTTACAAAATTTAATAAGATAATAACTATTGCAATAATTGATCCACTTGTGAAGGGCAACCCTATTATGCCTTCAAAGCATTGCAAGTAGGATGCGAAAATAAGATTAATGGCGATAAATCGCCTTTTTAAATAAGGATTGGTTATAATTTTCAAAGAAAATATCGTTCGGTAAGGAATAACATAGCTCATTGTGTCAAGCTGGAGCGCACAAGAATTTGCTGTTTCCAGCTGGCTTGTATGCCTTGAAAATCTTGCCGTTAGGGCATCAGACGTATTAGTTGTTGCAAGCATCTCCCATAAAAGTACTTGTAAAGAAACGACAAGTCACCAACCATCCGCCTATGCTCCAATATTTGGAGAGAATCAATCAAACTCATTCCGTCAATTAGAAGAATGGCTCTTCTTTGAATTGAATCTAAAAAAGCCAAAGTGTGTTTTGGGGATGAACTCCAAACATGAGATCGTATTAGTCTAAATTTTGTAGAGAGTGAGCAACTGATGAGATGACAAATACGTTTTAGCTTTAAAAAGAGCCTCATTTCTGAGAGGTGTACTTGACAACGTTCATAGTCATCCCAAGAGAAGTTAGTACTTGCATTCACTCCCACGATAGATAGATTAGATTCCACCGTCCATGTATATGTTCGTTGCATTATCCTTTGATGTTTTCTTAGAGAAATCCGCGGCCCAAGTTTTTGAGGCGTGTAGGTTTTTCTTATGCCATTCCAGAACAATTTCGAGATCCTGATTATTCATCTGTATCTGCTGTTTCTTTTTTAGCCGATCTGAAATAGCGACGGATAATGAAAAAAAAAGATGATACCAGGCTACTATCATCTGCATAGCTCTGTGCATTAATCTCAAATCTCTCGGATGAAATGCCATCAACGAAGGTCTGAAGAAATATGTCAGCGAGAAAACTGGATATCAAATGACAGAGTTCAGGAGGGAAACCATAAGATGCTAATTTGGCGAGAAGAGATCCGTGTCAGACTCTGTCCGATGCGACATTCCTATCCTCACAGTGTTTTTCCATAGCTGAATTCCAGACATGAATTACGGGAGAACAAAAAGTATTTTTAAATGTCCTTGTTTTCTTTTCCTACAAACTAGCTACAATAGGGCAGAGATTGCTGTCCTTTGGCTCATACATCCAATTAAAAATTTATATTCTTACCTTCGCGAACCTTTTCCAACATCTTTCACTTTTTTTTCTGCAAATTAAGTCCTTTCCTTGAAATTTCGACATTTCTCGAAATTTCCGCTCTTTTTTCAAAAAATGTCCATTTTATTTTTTAAAATTTCGAATTTGTTCTAAAATTCAACCTTTTTTATCAAAATCCGACTGTTAAAATTTCGAAATTCCAAAATTCGTCGTTTTTTTTTCAAAATCTCGTCATTTCTCAAAATTCAACTTTTCTTAAGAATTTTGACTGTTTTTTTAAACTAATCTTTCTGCTTTCAACGTGTTTATAAAACCTCTTGAAATTTGATTGCTCTCTTGTAAGAAGCACAAATTTTTAGATCAATACCTATTTATCTGAAGATTGTGAAAAATATTTTATTTAAACAGATTGAATTTTTATAAAAAGACAAAATTTCTACTTAACATTGAGCATATTATTCAGAATGTGGCTTTTTCCAAAAGCCGTTTATTTTCCGAAAAGTGGATTTTAATAAATTTTAATAAAAATATTAATATTTTTGCGAAGTTTAGAATTTTTTTTTTTTGTAAATTTAAATAAAAATATAAATTGTAAAACAAATATTGTCAGAGACTGGGGTTTTTTCTCCAAATCTGATTTATTCTGAAAATTTCGACTTTTCTCACAAAATTCTCTAAACGTCAGTGAAAAAGTCAACATTCGCATTCGCGAATGTAGGAAAATTGACATTCGTTCCATCCCTATACTTATTCTATGAAAATTTCAAATTTCAAGTGAAACGATAGGAAAACCTTAAATACAAATCACAACAAAAAACCCAATTTTGGGAAAAGTTGGAATTTTCAGAAAATCAAATTTAAAATAAAAACCGACAAAGAGTCAAGTTTTCCAAAATTTAAAATTTGTGATAAAAAGCAGAACTTTTCAGAAAAAAATTAAATTTTGATTAGAAAGTAGCGATTATCAAAAATATGTTTCTGGGAATATTTTTTAGGTTCATTTTATTTAAAGCATATTTAAATTTCGCCAAAGAAGCTGAATTTACAAAAGTCTTGTTCTTAACATTGTCCTAAAATATTTCTTTCTACATTTTTATTTATTTATTGTTAGAGTGAAAATTTTAAGGAAAAGCCAGTTACGAGGAAATACTTAATACACTGCATTCTGAGAAAAAGTCAAATTTCAAAACTGAGGCAAAATTTAAAATACGAGGTACAATTTCTGAAAGGTCAAATTTCAGAAAATCGAAACTTTCACAAAATTACGAGTAAATTAAGAAAAATGACTGAATTAGGAGAAAAAAAGACTAGTTTAAAAGAGACGCCCGAAAAATTGAGTTTTCAATTTAAACCTGAAATTAAAAAAAAAACGACTTTGAGGAAAGGGGATTGGGAAAAAAATCATCATTTTGTGCAAAAGGCACACTTCGAAGAAAAATTGGAACTAACCAGAAATATCGAATTTTGAATTAAAACTCAAAACTAGGAAAAAACGGTAAATTATAAAAATTTGGAAAATTAATTTAATAAACTTTTAAATTAAAAAAACGCCCAATTCAAACAAAAATGATAGAATTAAAAAAAAATTAAATTTCAAGAAAAGGGTCGAGATAGGGCAAAAAAAATCAAAATTTTCCAGAAGCCAAATTTTAGAAAAAGTAAAATTTGCCAAATAATCTATATAAAAGAAAAGAATTTAGCAAATAAATTCCAAATTTAAAATAAAAAGATGGATTTAAAAAAAAAACTGTTGTAATTCTGAGAAAAAGACGAATTTCGATGACAAAAACGGAACTTCCAGAAAACATGAATATTTCCAGAAAGTCAAATTTTGAGAAATCAGTCAAATTTTGAAGAAAAACTTTAGGTTTCCTAAAACATTAAGCATTACACTTTGAAGTAAAAGACGGATTTTAAGAAAATATCCAAATTTCGAGAAAGAAGATTTTCGAGGTTAAAATCGAAAGTTCCAAAAACCCATACGAACTTTTAAAATAAATTCAAATTTCTATAAAAAGATTGACATTTTGGTAAAAAGATCAAAATTTTTAGAAAAATGTCGATGAGTAAAAATTCTAAGTTTCCCGAAGGCAGTTAAATTTTGACATTTCCAACCCTTACTTCGTGGAATTCTTTAATATTCATAACTATTAAACTTTATTAACGATAATTTTGTGGAATTTTTAATTTCTGTTACGATTTTATCGTTAACAAAGTTTAATAGTCATGAGTTAAATTTTGTGAAAATTTAGATTAAAAAAATGCAATTTTAAGAAAAAGTCCATATTTCAAGAAAAAAGGCGAAATTGCCCTGCCTGGGTCAAGAGGGATAAATTTGACACTCTGCCCCAGAGAATGTTCAATATTGGGAAAAACGTCGACATTTTGAGAAATAAGTTGGGTTTTTAAAAAAAATTAAAATTTCTAAAGAATTATTTCTCCAATTTTTCTCCTACAAAAACTCAAAATTTCTAAAATACATTTTTAAAAATTTCAAGGTAAATATTTCCACTTTACTTTTTATTAAAAAGTCGAGCACCTTTCGAAGAAAAGGCAAAATTTAAAATTTTCTGTAGATCTCAAATTAAAAAAAAAAATCTAAATTTTCAAAAAAAATCGAATTCTACCGCCAAAAAGTAAAAGATTGAAATTTGACAGGAGATACTTTTTTTCGAAAAAACTTTCTTTCAAGAGAAATGTTAGGTATTTTTGCTTTGATGTGGGTTTTAGGGCATCAAGGCATGGAAGGAAACAAATAGGGTTATAGATTCGCAAATGAGCCCCAATGACACCACTCTTCGCCCCTTACAAAAATCCACATAAAAATTATAACAGATACTCCACAACTTAAGACAGCCAAAAAAGTTCTTGACTATCTCAAAAAAGAAGTCTGAGCAGCTTCTCGAACTGAACAAGAACGGCCTAAGAATAATAATCGCACTTTTCACAGGACACTTTCCAGTAAAGGATCACCTTAAGAAGATGGAAAAAGTGGATGATAAAATGCAGCAACAAAAACAAAAGAACACTTACTATGCGAATGCATGGCTCACTTCTGTAAAAGGCTCAAATTTCTTGAAAGGGTGATCCTGACACCAAAAGAAATAAGAGAAACAGCCCCTAAACAGATAATAGACCATGTAAAGAGTTTAAACATCTTGAAAGATCATTAAAATTAGAGTCCTTAGAAAACATCCTAATGAGTCGCAATTAAGAGGTGTAAAGCCTGTATGACTATTTCCAAAAAAAAGTATTTATTTTCTTAAACTGTTTGAATCAAGAGAAACAAGCTCCCCCCGCTGCCCCAGAAAGTGTAATATTGAAATAAACATCCACATTTTGAGAAATAAGTTGGACCTAAAAACCAGTCAAAATTTCTTTAAAAAAATGTTCTCCTATTTTTGTCTCGTGAAAATTCAAGTTTTTCAAAAAATATTCTTTATAGCTTCTAGGCAAATATTCTCATTTTATTTTTTTATGTAAGAAATCTACCAAATTTCTAAAAAAAGTCAAATTTTTTAAGCAAGATGAAATTTTGTGCATATTCAAATTTTAAAGAATGTCTAAATTTTTAAAAATCTGAATTTTTAATAATGGCGTAATTTAGGAAAAAACTACGAAATTTGAGATAAAAATTCGAGATTTTGAAAAAATCAGATTTTTGATAAAGAAGCCGGATTTTAAGAATAAATTAGAAGTTTTACAAAAAAAAGACAGATTTTCTGAAAAAAAGATGAATTTTGAGAAGTGTCGAAAGTTAGAAAAAATGTCGAAATTTCAAGAGGATTAATTTTCAGGAAAAATTGGAAATTTGTAATAAAAGTCTTTGGGGCTGAAAATATAAATTTTCGGATACCTGCATGAGCCAGACAGGAGCAAGCGACTCATGTTGCCTTATTCTGGCTAGCTAGTAAAAAAAGAAAGTAAGCGAATTCAAAAATCATTTTTTATTATGTAGATTAAACAAATTACTGGATTAATTTGTATCTTAACAAATGTTGTTAAATAGGTCAACTACGAACTTCCGGCAATTAGCATTTGGAGCCATTGGAGATCCATGGACTCAGACTAAGAAACCCTCCGTTAGACTGTAGACGACATGGAGTTGCGTGTATGCGGTGTGCACTATGTACACCGACCATAGGCAAAAGCATTGAAAAATCTGAACTCAAATTTCTCTCGACCTTAGGAGCGAATCCCGCTTAACGCCAAGCCAAACGCAATTTTTCCTTAATTGACGAGCTGTTGTGCTAATACCAGGATAGGTAAGAGTATACAGAATGTCCAAAGCCTGTCTGTCTAGAAAAGGTTTCTGGTAGATTCAAATAAATCGAACAATTAAATGCATCATATGTGGTTGAATAATCCTGATCGTTAAAAAGATGAACATTGAAAGCATGATTGTCATTTAATAAGTTTCGAAGTTCTTGGTATTGATCTTGCTGAACGCATTAAATGGTATAAAAATCCATTGCAGTAATGATTCAGTTACATTGACTCTAGAAAAAGAATCGGCTACGAAATTTTATTCAAGCTTTACGTAGACAATTTCAGTAATGAATTTGAAAATAGAGCAGAATTGGGAATTTGGATAAGGCGGAATATTCGTAGGAGTCTGTGATCCATGGAGCTAACGGCTAAACAAATTGCTGGTATGACCGCCGATGATGCAGTAATGCAAAACCTGGTTCGGTGTTAGCAAATATTTATCGAAAACCTTGTGGAATATTTAAATTTTGTTGCGTTATTATCGTCAATAAATTTTAATAAATATGAATATTAAATAATTTCACGAAGTAAGAGCTGGAAATGTTAATTATTTGAAAAATTGGTTAAGCTGTCAAGGAGAAGCTTTATCCAATTTCTGAGCAAAACAATGCACTAATGGACGATGGTTGGTTCTGATAATAAATGAGCGGCCTTCCAAGATGTGATGAAAGAATTTTATGCTGGCAAAAATAGCAACTAGCTCCCTCTTGTAGATGCTAAAGCGAGGTTTGGCATGTTTTAATGCTTTAGAGCAAACATAAAAGGTTTTCAGATTCCATTTTCAATCAGCTTCTCTAATGGAGCACCAGTAGCAAATCGAGTCATCTGTACAGAATGCGATGGATACTGATGATGATAAAAGTACAGTAACAACAATTAGTGAGATATATTGGACTTATTCTGGTCCAGGACAGCTTTAAATTCAGGTGTCCAATAAATTTTAGTTTTGTTAAGCTTTTGGCCTGTTGAGAGACTCTAAAATTGTAAAGGTACTTGGAATGCAGTGACAATACTAATGGAGTATACCAAGGATGCGTATGAGATCAAACATTATCTCAGGAGTTGGAAAGTTTAAGACTGATTCTTTCTTGTCGGATGAAGCTGTGAATACGTTCTTGTTGACATGATGGCCTAGATCAAGGACAAGGGCAAATAAATACTTATGGAGATTTACAAACAGGTTATTTTTCCACAAGATTTTAAAAATACTTTTTAAATGTTAAAATGCTATTTTGGACAAAACATATCATATGTTTATTTATAGTCATCAAAAAGTACAAAAGTTTTTGTTTGTCGTGATAACGAAGGCCAGAGTCAGTACAGGATATACTTCTTTCGGGATTGTACCATATGACAGTCCAATCCCGGAAGCAGTATATCCTGTATCAATATAATTACTGATAATTCCTGTTAATTTATTAAGTCGTACATAATTTTTTCTATTTTTTGTTGAACAGAATTCAGGAATTGTATATTAAATAACTCCAGGTAGTAAGAGTTAAAATAGTTAATTTTATTACTGAAAAATTCCTATTAATTAGCTAAATATAGTTTTCCACTTCAATATGGAGCATCCATTTTCTGCCAAATAATGTAAAATTTTGTTATAAAGAGCTTCGAAATCAATCCTGCTCATTTTAACAAATTCAACCTCATTAACAGAATTAAAATAATACAATATTTCCTTCTTCGATTTGATAACGTGGAGCAACAAACGAAGAGATATAATTCAAACAGAAGGGCTCGATCGACCGGGTTGTGCGAAAATACGAATGTTCCGGCTTTGGAAATGATAAAGAGATGGAACAGGATGGCCGGTTCGTCAGATCTATGCAAATTGTTTGAATTTTCCAATATGTTATATTTGCGTGGGTAAGTTCAAAGCCCGAAAGTAAAATCGACGTGTTTACATGGGAAATGTGCCCCGAGTAATTGATCGTATTTTTTCAGAAAGCAAAATTCTGATGCCTCAAGCTGACAATTTCGATTTTACATTATATGTATATAAGCGAGATGTACTAAATCACTTTAATTATTATTAGTCAAGAAGTAAGAGAGATATCCAGCGTATTCCACAATGTGCTTATTAGGTGATATCTTACAAGGAAAGGTCGCGAAGTGTCCGGCGCCGATTTTGCTAATTTTTGGATATGTTTTAGAGGACCAAAATCTAAGAGACACGTATTTTTTTTTATCGGCTGATAAACGGTTTTAAGGGTAGTTTTACTCCCTCAAAGTTGGGGCAAAAAATGCAGATTTTGCTGTTTCTCACATACCAAAAATAATATTCGCATCGTTTTTTTTCAAAAGTTTTGTTTTGACAAGATATAAAAGCAAAAAAATTTTTCAAGATTTTCCCACCCCTCTTATGGGGGCAAACTACCCCATTTAGAAGTTTTTTAATCATAAAAATGCTAATTAAGTCAGCAAAATTTTGAAGAAAATATATGTTTTTTTATACACCAAAACTAATTTTACCTGTTTTTGGATTTTGTCGAAAAAAATTTTTTTGGGGTAAACACCACTTACATGAATACGTATATGATAGGATATTTTTTTAGGATTTTTGTTTTATATTTTTTTCTGAAGCGAAGTATGTCGACGAAAAACTAATAAAATAATTTTTTAAGACTTTTTCGGTGACCCTCATCCCCACCCTCCACCCTTCCCTTATAGGAGGGTGTGCTACCTGCTTAAAAAACTGGAAAATTTGAGATTATTATGATCCCTCTACTACCTATATACACCAAAAGAAAAGTTTACCAAATTTTTTTAACCCCACCCCTCCTGATAGGGGTAAATTACCCCTTATGAAATTTTTAATTAACAAGAAGAAAATAGTCATTATAACAGCTAAATTTTGAAAAATAAATGTTATTTTATACATCAAAATTAATTTTACTTTTATTTGGGTTTTGGTGAAGGAAAATATTTTAGGGGTAAACACCCTTTAGGTCAAACACGTATATAATGTATTTCTATGATTTTTAATTCGTTTTTTATCTGAAACGAAGTATTTCAACGAGGAATTAGCAAAATAATTTTTTTGAACTTTTCCAGTAACCTCTCTTCCCCTCTCTCCACCTTATCTTACAAGAGTTGGAGTCATCTACTCAAAAAATCGGAAAATTCGAGATTACGATCTCCTTTTATACCCCGAAAAAAATTCTAAACTTTTGCACCTTCGTAACGGGCTAAACTACTCATTTCTGAGGTTTTTAAGTATTCAAACAATTGTCATTATAGCAGCAAAATTTTGAGAAAAAAACACTATATTTTATATACCAAAACTTATTTTATTGAATTTTTTTTGGGGTTTGTCGAAAAAAAATTTTTGGAGGTAAACACTCTTTAGAGCAAATACGTGTATAAAATATCTATATAAAAACTGCGGTCAGTTGTCTGAACTTTATAAAAATTTAGAGGTTTTGTATATTAGATATACCTACACGAGAAATAAGGGAATTTACCAAAACATTTAAGCGTATATTATTATTGCGGTAAAGATATTCGTTTCTTTTTTTCCTGGAACGAAATAATTCAACAAGAAAGAATAAAAATAATTTTTCCGAATTTTTCCAGCCACACCTTGCGTCCTATTTCTATCAGAAGGATAAGTCACCTGGGATGGGAAATGTAAAAATTTAAAACGTTTCTAAACTCTGTTTTGTGGTATCTAGAGAGACAGCAATGATCTAGAATTTCCAATTTTTCAAGTAGATAGCTAACTGGCTCATTCTACTGGTATGCCAACACGAAGGGTGGGAACGGTAGAACCTAAATCTATAAATAATATTTTTCTACCTTCTTTAAAATACTTCGTTTCAAAAATAATGAACCGAAAATTATACAAATATATCTCCTATTTTATATAAAAATCTGCGTTAAAGGGTGTTCACCCCCAAAATATTTTCCTTCACCCAAACCCAAATACAGGTAAAATTAATTTTGATGTATAAAATAACATTTATCTTTCAAAATTGAGCTGTTAGAATGACTATTTCCTTGTTAATTAAAAATTTCATCAAGGGGTAATTTACTCCTATCAGGAGGGATGGGGGTAAAAAAATTTGGAATTTTCCGGTTTTTTAAGCAGGTAGATCAGCCTCCTATAAGGAAAGGGTGGAGGGTGGGGATGAGGGCCACCGAAAAAATCTTAAAAAAATATTTTATTAGTTTCTCGTCGAAATACTTCGCTTCAGAAAAAATATAAAACAAAAATCATAAAAAAACATCCTATCATTTACGTATTCGTGTAAGTGGTGTTCACCCCCCAAAAAAATTTTTTTCGACAAAATCCAAAAACAGGTAAAATTAGTTTTGGTGTATAAAATAACATATATTTTTTTCAAAATTTTGCTGACCTAATTACCATTTTTATGATTAAAAAACTTCTAAATGGGGTAGTTTACCCCCATGAGGGGGGTGAGAAAATCTTGAAAAATTGTTTTTCTTTTATTTCTCGTCAATACAAAACTTTTGAAAAAAGAAACGACTTGAATATCATTTTTGGTATGTGAGAAACAGCAAAATCTGCATTTTTTGCCCCAACTTTGAGGGGGTAAAACTACCATTAAAACCGTTTATTAGCCGATAAAAAAAAATACGTGTCTCTTAGATTTTGGTCCTCTAAAACATATCCAAAAATTGGCAAAATCGGCGCCGGACACTTCGCGACCTTTCCTTGTTAGTTAGTTGATAAGATAAAGGCATGAGCCAAGAAAATGTTTAAATGGCATCAATTAATCTATTATCATGCCCCCTCAAAACTTTGGTGCTTGCTTCCACCTTGAAGAAACACACGCTCCTCATTTTTTTTTTCAAATTATACCCCCTCACTTTTTTAAGTTTCATTTCTCTATCTTAATAATCGAGATATCGCCTCATAAGCACATCCCAGGACACGCTGGATATCGCTTCTGTGTGGTTTTAAATGAAAGAAATATTTCTAATACACAGACCAATAGGTTTAAACATTTCAAATAATAACTTGGAATTATCAAGAAATAAGTCTACAATTTCAGTATAAAGTCGATATTTTGGGATAAAATAACTTTCTTATTTTTGTTTACGATATTTAATTCATCTAAAGATTCTTAGTATCAAATTGTACTGTACCTTTTCTAGTGCTTTTTCCGATATTTGCTTCTATATTGTTTATAAAACAGTAGATTGAAGCAACTGTATAAAAAATTGTTACTTCTAAAGATCTTAGGGTTAAAACTTTAGGAAGAGAGTAATGTAATGCAAGTTTAATTTAAAAATGTTGGAAAGAAACTAGTCCAATTTGTATTTAAAATTTGTCGAATGGTCACGTCATGAAATTCAACAAAGAAATAGGTCATATATAGGTCATACATAGTTGTAAAGACAAAAGTGGAAATAAAATACTACAAAAAAATTAAAACTGCTTATGTAAAACTGATAACTAAAAATAATGTTTATTTTAAATAATAATAAAATTAAAAAATATAAGTCGGAAATAAGTCGTAACTCTGAATATCGATGTTATGCTCATTTCTAGTCGTAAGTAATCTGTAATATACATAAAAATAGATAATGAAAACAAGAAAAGCGAAGAAGTGTAAACAAGTTCAACCTTGAAAACATTAATAAAGAATGGATTACTTTGATGGGTGGCTGAGTATTATTATTTTATTCTGTGTGTTGTTTGGTCACTAAATCCCAATGTAACAAGTCTCTATTCATTCTATTTATATGAAAATACCTTGGGTAAAGAGCAAGATGACAAGTTGTAAAATCTTGTAATTTTCTTCAAATCGATGGAATAAAATGGGAATATTTTAAGGGTTTAAATATTTAAATTAGTCTCTATCCAAGCAGAGTTTATTACGCAATAATGCCGTAATAATGAGAACGAATGCTTGTTCGCCCATTTTCTTGGCGTGTCTCCTAAATGCGCCATTATACGAGTTAAAAAATCTGATAAGTCGAAAGGGAGAAATAAGTAAAACGAGCAGATCGTCAGTTAGATAGCGACCTAAAGCGATTTGGCGAATGATACGGTAAATATGCAAACGGATAAGTAATGAGCAAGTGATTACCTACCAATCTAGGAAATGGTTCGCCTTACAGCCGACGAAAGTGAGTTACAAAATAGCTCAAACTTATGAATAATCCAACAGCTTAACACTGACGTGAACCCGGAGTCGAGTTGCCCTTATCTTAAGTCGCGGATTTGGTCTGGCCCAAGTTTCAACAAAGACACTACGCAGCTTGTATTAATAACTTCCCAACTTCTTGCGTCATACATACATTCATGATGATCTTCCGAAAGTTCGAGCGCTCTCTTATAAATGCTAAGAAATCCGTATAGGAGGAGTTTTTCTTGTATTGCTTCTCAATGTTGTGCTGTTTGTATGCATATGGAAAAAATAAATTTATTTTTAAGTTTTTCTGCAGCATGCCTCACTTGAGCACACTAATTCTAGAGGAAATTCAAAAATAACTGGAGTTAGAGAGTGGTTCAACTTAGAAAATGGTTATGTAGTCATTCGCCCTCTATCATTTTTAAGTTTCAGAAATATCTTCATAATTTTGAAAATTTTAATCGCACAGTTTACAGCACGATCGACCGTCCCGTGGTTGCTTTATTAGCGACTAACGTACCAGATTTTAATTTCCTGAAAAATAATTAGCCATCAGATAAGTATTACCAGATCGAATACAATTTAGCATTTTTTAAAAAAGAAACATTTCTTAAAGAAATCATGCCATCCATTATTATTTTATTTACGTTATCTCTTAGATTCGCCATTAAAAAACGCCATGCACTTCAACGAGGACCGCCGCGCACTCATCAGCAATTTTGTGCAATTTTTAAAATGGCGTTCCCTTCAAATTCAATTAGAACCAACAAAATTTAATAAAAAGTCGAATTATCGATAAACACTTACGTGTAAAAAATTAAAAGCTTAGTGCGAATTTATACAGAGAAGTTTGGGAAAGTCGGGATTAAAAAAAATTAGGAATTTGTGAAAAATGACAAATTTCAAAGTTTAAATATTTCTTGTTTATACTTTGGATTTCAAGTTAAGCTTTTGGGAAAAATTGAAGTGTTGATTTTTTTTCTACTAAAATTTTGATTTTTCACTTTCTTGTTATATTTTAAAATAAAAAAATACTACATTTTTAAAATGATCAATTTCTGTTAAAAGTGATTTATTTCCAAATTATCAGTTTTTTCTTGCATTCTAACATTTGACACACTTTACATTTCTACTTTAAACTCGAAATTTTGGCTTTGAATTCGAAAATAAATTTGAAACATTATATTGAAATTTCATCCCAAGTTATGAAATTGAAAGACCTAACTGGATTTTTTTTTTGATTTGGCACAATAAACCTTTTTATTTTATTTATTCTGAAATTAGTTTCTTAGTTACACGGGATTCTGTAAGTAAAACGAAAGAAAGAAATAAGGTTAAACACTTGCTTTCAAATATCTTCCTTCTCGGAAATAATACTTGACATTTGTACTATTTTTTTTTAAATATTGGTCTCCGTTTAAATTTTAAATGGGATTAAATAGGAAATTTTTAAAACAATTATCATAAAAATAAAAATTTCTAATTTCATGATTTTTAAAAAGCTCAAAATTTGAGAAAGCGTCATTTAATAAAAGTTAAAATATAAAAAAAGAAAAAATGTCGAGATAATAAAAGGTTGAAATTTTCGAAAATTTTATGGAAATTTCCAAAAAGAATAGAATTTTTATAAAAGTCTACAAAATATCAACTTTTAAAAAGTCGACATTCAAAAAATGGATAATTTGGAACAGTGACAAATTTTCATAAAAAATATAACTTTTTAAAAAACTTTAAAATGTAGTCTAAACTTTAAAATATATATATAAGCAAAATTTTGGAAAAAAGTCTATGTAAAAAAAAATAAAATTTTGAAATTTTAGCCAGAAACTTATAAAAAAATTCAAAAATTTTGAGCAAAATATAGAGATTTCAAAAAAGTAGACATTTGTAAAAATATTTAAAAATTGGGAAAATAGTCCAAATCAGTCAAAAATTTTGAAAAAAGTCTTCATTTCAAAAAAATGTCAAAATTTTAAATAATTCATTAAATTTTCAAAAGAAGCCTACCTTTTGAGGAGAGCCAAAATTAAAAAAAAAATATGGTTTACAAAATGAGTCAAAATTCGAAAGTGGGTGAAATTTAAAAAAAATCCAAAGTTTGCAGGATGCACTGGGTTATTGCGACATACGACACGGTAAATTATACCTACACTACTTAAATTAAAAAAAGGTTTATTATGGGAATATATAGAAACTCATTTGAGGTATATTTTAAAATTAGTGCCCGAAAAACACAAGACATATCAAAGTTATATTTTTTAAATAGAACACCCTATATATTTTTACATTTTTGGATTCCACGATTAAAATAAAACCGAGTTCCATTAAGGTTCATCTCACTTAGTTAAACATTAAGATTTTTGTGAAAATGTAGTAAGAATTTTAATGTTTAAATTCTTTCCACCTATTTCAACTATTAGAATAAGATATAGGTTGAACTTTACAAACTGAATGAATTTTATGCTGCATTTGTAAAAAATTGATTATTACATATGGTGTGATTAAAAATTATGACCGAATAATTACAGGTTTTAAACGCTAATAATTTATTCACTTTAAATGCAACATCCTGTATTTTATTTCAGATCGATTGTAGGATTCAATTATCTACCAAATATTATTAGAATTTTTCAGAACCAACTATATAACTAACTATTCGTTTTTTCATGAAAAAAATACATTTTCAAAGTGGAAACAGATTTTGACAAATTTAATATTTATGAAGTCTATGGTATTTTGAAAAATCAGAATTATTTGTAATCAGGGCCGTGCCATGCTATGATGCAAAGAGGTAGCCGCATCAGGAGGCACCGCTAACGGGCGTCATTAACAGATAAATCAAAATACAATTTAAACCATTCAATAATTAAAAAAGTTTAGGCAACGCTTTTCCATGTAGGTCTACGCCAGGAGTCAGCAAATGCGCAGCATGCGTTTCTTCCTTGAGTACTGCTGAAATTTTAACGTTTTTTATTAATTCAGAACTTTTTTACAACTCTAGTTAAAATCTTAAGCTGCAAAGTAAAGAAAATGCCAAAGTGTATAAAAAACGTGCTCGAAATGACCAAATTAAAATTTCAGAAAAAGTCCACAACTCTTTACATTTACATGAGGAAAAAAATATAGCAAAATTTGAAATTTTGAAGAAGACCACCAATTAAAAGCAGCGAAATTCAGTTTTTTTAAATTAATGAAAGAAACATAAACAAAAATAATTGCAATATATGTGATTTAAAAATACTGGAAAATTAAAGAATGTTCTTGAAATTTCGACAAAGAAAAGGTGGACAACTGGGTCTCGATTTAGCAAATAGAAGAATAAAAGAGGTCAAAACTAGAAGGAAATTAAGGACTAAAAGGATTCAAATTTTGGGAATGAAATCGAAATTTATGAAAAAGACAAAAAGAAAATAAATAAATTTCGATAGTTCCTTATAAAATTCCGAGTTTTTCTCTAAAGTTTCATTTTTTTTTCCAAAATTCTGGGTTTATATTTCAAAATTGTTATTACATTTCAAACTAAGTAACTAGAAACTTCGAAAAAAAAATTACTGAAAATTTTTATATAAAAAATCACACAAATCGGGAACCTAAATTTTAAGCAAATAGTTCATTACTCTAAAAAAAAATCAAAATTTCAAGTTTAAAGTCGAAATTTCAGTACAAAAGTAAAAATAATTTAAACTGAAAAATCCGTTAAAGTATTTCAAAACCTATACTTTCGTGTAAATTAATAATCTAGGAAAAAATTATTAGACCCGTGTTTGGGCGATATTAATAATATAACCTACAAAAACTTTAAATTTCCTTTTACAAGGAATTTAAAAAGAATTAAAAACTTCAAAAAAGCCAAAATTTTGAAAAAAGGTTAGCTTAACTGAGGAGCTATTTTAAAAAAGTTAAAAATTATGAAACCAAGACGGAACTATTAAAATGGTTGAAACTTTTTAAAAAACCGAAATATTAAAAAAGCTATTAGTTTTAAAGCAAAAGTCAAAATTTTGAAAATAAGTTTTAATCCTCAAAAAAAGTGAAAACTTTGAGAAACGATCAAACAATTATAAAAGTTATGTTGAGTTCAATCGTAATATTTTGGTGTTTATTATCTTCAGTCACTCTGTATAAATCCAAAATTTGTAAAAAGTCTTAATTTCATAATTAAGGTGGAACTGTAAAGAGAAAAACGAAATCGTACATTTAAAATTTTGAATTGTGAAAATGATTTCAAATTTTAAAAATAGAAAGGGAAATTACCACACATCTAGAAAAGTCAGAATTACTAGAATAATGATCGAGTTTCCCAATTTAAACGTGAGTCTTAAAAACAAATTAAAGAAATAAAAATTTTGAATAAAAAAAAATCGCTCACAATTTACAAAACAAATTGAATTTTAAAAAAAATTGAAATTTTAAATTGAAAAATTTTAACTTAGAATTCTGAGAAAATTTCAATTTTAATTTTGAAGTTGGTTATAATATTTGATCTTCTTTCTTAATATTTTCATTTTGAAACTCAACATTGAAAAATATTAAAATATGTATGTAGATTAAAAGGTTGAAATCGTAATTTAATAAAAAAGGGAAACTACAAGTTTTGACTCAGAATTTTAAGAAATAAAAATTTCAAGGAAAAATCTTAACATTTAGCTACCAAGATCAAAATTGAAAAATAAATCTTTTCAAAATCTTTGACTTTTTAACTCTTTAGCTGAAGTTCTAGGACTATTTTTTATTCTCAAGTCTTTAAAAGCGTTTAAAAAAGAGGTTTAAATAGAAATTTTTTAAAATATCTTTTTAAATAAATTTATTATTTTTTATTATGAATTCTTAAAATTTCTGCTGTAAATTTGTAATTATTGTTAAATTGTTCCTTCAAAATTTTGACTTAAAATTGAAAACATTTAATTAATAACGAGTTATAAATTGAAACAGTTGGCTCAAAATTTTAGTGATTGTTTCTTTATATTTGTCGAGTTATTTCTTAGAATCTTCTATATTAGTTGAGAAATTTTGATTTTTTCTAAAAATTTGGAAGTTTGGAACAACATATTCGAATTTAAAGATGAAACTTTAGCTTAGAAATTCGAAGTAAAAAAATATCTTAAACTGATTCTTTCATCCTGTAAACAAAACCAAGTGTCTTGTCAAAATGTTATAATTTAAGAAACGTTTTTGTTAAAGTGAAAATTTAAAAACCTTGGCATAAAAATTAGTCAAATTTCCGCCCCTCTTGAGTAGTCGGCCTTGTGCGGCGCACAGCTTGCACTTCTACATGCGGCGGCCCTGTGAATCACCCTGCATATAAGGAATATTGCCGATATCATATATAATTTTTTTTATCAAATTGACTTCTCGTATGGCAGAGCGTGCATAAATAGTTGATAATTGTGTGCTCCAGTAATAAACCCAAATTTGGCGGGAATTACTGAGCGATAATCAAGAAAATTGTGGTAAACCAATGGTTCCTACAATAAGAGCAGTGTGGTGAGTAAAGCAACACTAGAAACGTACAAATTAATGAAAAAATTAGCAATTTAAGGTAAGACATTTTGTTTGCATTGGATCTGCTAAGAGATAAAAAACCATGACTTAGAGGATATACTCCGGGAAACGGTTTCTTTCGTGAAAAAGACACGAATAATTTGGAATGGATCAAAAAGATAAAAGGCAAAACAACATAACTGTCAACGGTCTAACAGTAAACACAAGCGGCAACATAATTTCAATTACAGAAATGGAACATTTCTTTAAATAAACATTACAAATTCAATCCAAAGTTGAAGAAGCTTACAACATTGGCAAAAAAACTGCAAAATGAACAAGAAAAGAAACAGACTATGAAAAACAAATCAAAGCTTAGAAAAATTAATAAAAAAGTATACATAAATGAAGACTTGACGCATAAAGAAAGGGAGAAGCAGAGACAATTAAAAAGTTATGCAGAAAACTTAAAACCCATGAGTACACATATTAAAATGGGATATAACAAAATAATAAGCGACGGAAAAATTTGGAAATAGAATAAATCGAAGGAAAAATTGGAAAATGCAAATTGAAAAAACTAAACAATAAATCTAAAGGGGTAAATAGTATGATGACAAACAAGGCAACGAAATTGGTTATGAAAACAAATGAAAATACAGCAATAGAAAAAATAAATAAAAAGGATATAACAGCAAAAGAGATTTGGAAAGTGGGAACATGGAATCTTAGAGAACTAAGGAAAAAAGAGGAGAAACTAATAGAAAAATGTAAAATGACAGGGATTCAAGTATTAGCAATAACAGAAACAAAGAATAAGAGACAAGGGGAACTAGTGCTAGAAAATTGAGACTTCTTAACATACAGTGGAGTAGAACAAAATAAACATGCTGCGGCAGGGGTTAAGTGCATAATGGAGAAGGGATTAGTAGACAATATACAAAATTGGAAAGGCAAAGAATATTAAAAATAGAATTTGATGATATATATGGGGAACGAATATGTATAATAATAGTGTATGGACCAAATGAAGACGATTTAGCAAGTAATAAAGGTCAATCCTTGGAGAAACTAACATTGGCCACATAGGCAGGTAAAGGTAGAATTATCGTCATGAAAGATTTTAATAGTAGGGTGGGTAATAGAGAGAACAGAGTAAATGTGATTGGAAACTGTGGGGAAACAAAAATAAACAACAACGGGAGAAGAATGATAGAATATTGCATATTAAACAATTTAGCAATAACAAATACGTTTTGTGAGCATCAGGATATAAACAAATTTACAAGAATAGCCAAAAACAGGAAAGAAAGATCCATAATTGACTACGTACTTGTGCAAAGAAATAATTAGAAATCGATTAGGGGTGTAAGAGTCAAGAGAATATTTAGTGATTATTACCTGGTTGTAGCAAAAATCAGAAAAAAGAAGAGATGTAGGGGTGAAAATGAACGACAGGAAAGTGCACCATTAAAAAAAATATTTAAAAACATTCAAATTAAGAGAATAAGATAAAGCAAACACCAAATTGTTGAGAAAGAAATAAGTCAGATAGTAACAGATATCGAACAAAAAGATATTGAAGACATATTGCAAATATTTAAGCAGGTCGTAATACAAGCAGCTAAACAAGCATGTGATACGATTGCAACTAACCGCAATAAAAACTTAACTTCCTGATAGAATGATGAAATCAAAAAAGAAGCAAAATTAAAAAAAAGTGGACAAATTACTTAAATAATAACACCGCAGAAAAATACAGTTTGTATAAAGAGAGGAGAACAAAGTGAAAATAATAGTTTTGGAAGCTAAACAAAAGGCATGGGAATGCTTCGGGGGAGAAATGAAGGAGACAAATGAAGGAGTCCGTAAGCTATTTTTTAAAGCAATGAAGACAATATGAAAATGAAAAGAAAGGAAATGGACGACTATGAGAAACAAAGAAGGCGCGTTGCTAAAAGATAAGAAATTAATTATGAACAGATGGAAACAATAACTTTACCAATTATTAAATCCACTGGAACAAGATGCAGTCGAAGAGAAAGAAATAATAACAAATGACGCAATAGCAGATGAAGAAAATGAAGGACTTACGATAGAGGACGTTGAAGAAGCAGTCAAAGCAACAAAAAGTGCAAAAGCACCTGGCCATGACGGAATAACACCAGATATCATTAAACACATGGGGAACAGGGGTGATGTACTATTGTACAACATTTGTAGTAAGACATGGATAAAAGCACAAATACTTAAGACTGGTAAATAGGTGTTATTATGCCCAATATGTAAAGAAGAAGATAGAAAACAATGCCAAAATTATCGAGGTATAACTCTATTGAGCACGGTAGCAAAGATATATGAAAGGGTGTAAGCAAATAGGCTTTGTTTAGTCATACAAACGCAACTAACAAGGAAAATACCCGAGGTGTACCCCACCGATTATTTTCATTTTGTGATATGTTTGTCACAGTACATAAAAAAATATCGGACACCTATTTTTTTTTAGATGCTAACTTGGCGATTTAGGTGGTGAGACCACCCCTTAAAGTTAACCCCAAAAAGTATATTTTTTTTAATAACTCAAGAATTAATTAGAATTTTTTGATGAAACAAACGCCCTGTTATTTCTCATAAAAAAGCGCTCCTAAAAACATATTAGCTATGTTAAAAAGTTGCAACCCCTAATTTTTATGGGGGTGAGTTTAATTTTTTTTCTTATATGTCAACTTTTGAACAACTAAATTTTAATAAATTTAACAATTTTACTAAGAAAACAAAAAAAATAAAATTGACCTGTCTCGGGGTTTTGCAAAAAAATTCTTGAAAGGGGTGATTTACCCCTTGAGTTAATTTTTTCCTGTACAGTGATACGGAAAGTAAAACACAACATATGTTTTTAATTTTATTTTTATTATAATAATTTTGACATATATTTTGCACCAACAGTGAAATAACGTAACAACCCTATTTTTATGACGCTTGGAGAACCTCATGGATTTGATCATTATTAGATTGCAAATCAAAACATTTACTTTTTTACCTTTCACTCATTGTATGTCTATATTTCATCAGAATAATGTATCAACAATTTTTTATGTGCTTAATTTCTGATTTAGGTGGTGAACTCCCCACCCCTAAAGGAATTTTTTGGTAAAACCATTGTAACCTTATTTTCCATAAGAATGTGCTTCTAAAAATGTATCAATTATGCCAAAGGGTTGCAACCCCTAATTTGTATAGGAGTTGGCTTATTTTTTTTTCTTTTATACCAACTTTTAAATCATTGAATTTTATGGAATTTGGCAAGTCATTAAGAAAATCAAAAATTAAAATTGACCTGTCGCGGGGTTTTACAAAAAAAATCATTGGAAAGGGTGATTTATCCCTAGAGTCATTTTTTTCTGTAGGATGATATGAATAATTAAACACAACATATGGTTTTAATTTTACTGCTATAATGCTTTTTCTGCCACATAATTTGCATTAAATGTAAATGAAATAATATAAAACTCTTTCCTTTATGAGGGTTGGCGATGGGATTAATCATTATCAGATTGCGGGGCAAAACATTCATTTTTTCACCTTTTACTTATTTTATGTCAATATTTCAACAATATAATATGTCAACAATTGATTTTTAATTTGAAAATACTTATGGTTTAGGGTCTGATCCCTAAAATTTATTATTTCGCTTGAATGGAAAGAAATGTTCTTTACTGAACAAAGTCTCGAAACATTATATTGTGCTGGAAACAAATCTACATTTACTGATCATTTCAGTCAATATAGCAGTATTATTAAGAAAATTAAAAACCAAAGTTGACCCATTCCGGTTTAAAAAAAAACTCATCGAAAGGGGTGAAATACAATAAAACTTTAATTTTAAGAGGTTTGGAAATCAATTGGAGTTAACCATTATTAAATTATGCCTAAATTATGTTTATATACTTCTTGTAATATATCATTTAGCCAGATATTTGCAAAAGAGACTCTTCTTTCCCCTTTCTTTTTGTTGGATATTTCTTCACTTGCGTAAAGAAAAAAATATTAATAATTATGATAACACAAAATCTATTGGAAAAGACAAATGTGACAGACTGGTAGCACATATACATAGGTTAAAATATATTGATTGTATGGATTTTAAATACATTTAAAAATGTTTAAATTTTATTTTCTTGACGAATATTAGCAAAATTCAAAAAAACTTAAGTCTACTGAATAGAGAATTAAAAACCATTTCAAATGAAGTATCACACGTAACCTTGTTCAATTTAAAAATTTTAAAGGCGTAACTGTAACTCCAGGTGAGTTGAAGGAAAAGGGATATAATTATTCCTTAAAAGTGTCATTTGATAATCTCAAATTTCGTTGATAATGAATTTACATGCGTTACTTTTGGACCTCACGGTATGTCTTTAATCCAAAACTAGAAGAGATCAACTTTGGTTATTAATTTTCTTAATAATACTGCTACATTGACTGAAATGATCGGCAAATGTAGATTTTTCTCTGCACAATATAATGTTCCGAGACTTTGTTAAGTAAATAATATTTTTTACATTCAAGCAAAAATAGAAATTTTAGGTGTGAGACTCTAAATAATATGTATTTTCAAATTAAATCCTAATTGTTGGCATCCTATATTGATGAAATATCGACATAAAATAAGTAGAAGCTGAAAAAATAAATGTTTTGACTGGAAATCTGGTAATGCTCAATCCCATCGCCAACCCTTGTAGTGTAAAGGTTTAATATTATTTCACTTTTACTGCAAAATATATATCAGAAAAAGCATTAGAGCAATAACATTAAAACCATATATTGTGTTTAATTATTCATATCATACTACAGAAAAAAATGACTATGGTTAAATCACCATTTCCAATGATTTTTTGTGTAAAACCCCGAGACAGTTCAAATTTATTTTTTAATTTTCCTAATGACATTGCCTAATTCCATAAAATTCAATGGTTTAACAGTTGGTATAAAAGAAAAAAAATAAACCAACCCCTATACAAATTCGGGGTTGCAACCCTTTTGCATAACTGATATGTTTTTAGAAGCACATTCTTATGGAAAACAACGTGACAATGGTTTTACTGAAAAATTCCAATATATTTTTGAGATTTTAAAGAAAAACTGTTTTTGGGGGTTATCTTTAGGGGTGGGGAGTTCACCACCTAAATCACAAATTTAGCATCTAAAAAAATTGTAGATATATTATTTTGATGAAATATCAACATATAGTAAGTTAAAGGTGAAAAAATAAATGTTTTGATTTGCAAGCTAATAATAATCGAATCCATGGGGTTTTCCAAGTGTCATAAGGATAGGGGTGTTACGTTATTTCACTGTTAGTGCAAAATCTATGTTAAAATAATCATTATAGAAATAAAATGAAAAACATATCTTGTGATTTACTTTCCATATCACTGTACAGAAAAAAATTAACTCAAGGGGTAAATCATCCCTTTCAAAGATTTTATTTTGCAAAACCCCGAGACAGATCAATTTTATTTTTTCGTTTTTTCAATAAAATTGTTACATTTCATAAAATTTAGTTGTTCACAAGTTGATATATAAAAAAAAAATGAAACCCACCCCCATAAAAATTAGGGGTTACAACTTTTCATCATAAATAATATGTATTTAGGAGCGCTTTTTCATAAGAAATAACAAAGCGTTTGTTTCAGCAAAAAATTCTAATTAATTCTTGAGTTATTAAAAAAAATATTTTTTGGGGTCAACTTCAAGGGGTGGTTTCACCACTTAAGTCGCCGACTTAGCATTTAAAAAAAATACGTGTGCAATATTTTTTATGTACTATAACATATCACAAAATGAAAAAAATCGGTTAGGTACACCTCGGGTACTTTCCTTGTAAGTGTATCCCAAACTGGATTTAAAAGAGGCCATAGTATACAGGAATATACAGAATGGACCATAAGTAATGGTACACAGAGCAATGGTGGATTTGTCGAATAAAAATAATGTGATTTAGCTAAATTTGCCTCATACCAAAAGTTGATATTAACAGAGATACAGGGTGTCAAAGTTGAAGAAAAAAATTCGATTTTTTCGTATAATTATGTAATGAATTGTAATATAGGCACCAAATTTGGCACAAGGGGGTTTCTTAAGTCGGCAAACTTTAATTTGCTAACATATTACCAATAGCTGATAGGGGGCGCTACCTGCGCTATCATGCATATTTCTAAATCATCATAACTTTTTTGTGCACCCACGTATATTAATTTTAAATGGGTTATTTTATTTCTCCATATTTTTCACGTAAAAAAGATGTACTTTATCAAAGTTGATACTATCAACCGGTTCCAAGATATTTGCCTTTAAACTTGACATGCCTTGCTTTTAAATTACTAAGATATTAAATTGTCGAAGTAGGCTTGAAAAAGCAGTAATCATAAGACAGCTTTGAAACTAATTTATGTCAAATATTTCTTTGCTGATAATATTATTACCTAAATTTTTAAATCTCATAAAGAAAATTCAAAAAATTAAGACGTAATTTATTTTCTAACATAGAGATGTGAGATATGATCTCTGAGTCCGCACAAGAAAATTTTAATAGTCTGGGTGGTTAAAGCAGATATTTGGAGATGAATTGCAATAAAAGACAGCTAGATTTTTAATTGTTTACATTCCCTTTACATGAAAAAGTTCATTTCCCACATACTTATTTTTGAAAATAAATATTGTTTTGGTATTTTATTTAAATTTGCTTTAGAAATTTAAAAAATATGTGTAATAATAATGTCAGTAGAGTAATATTTAATAGTAACTATTTTAGAGTCAGTTTTATTACTTTTATTTTGAAACTTACTGCGAAAAATTCACATTATCATAACTTAAAATAAACATACGGCAAACTTTGAAGGCAAATATCTTGAAAACGGTTGCTTGTATCAACATTTAGAAAGTTTACCTTTTTTACGTAAAAAATGTAGGTAAATAAAAATATCTATTTAAAATAAGCGTACATGAAGGCACAAAAAAGTTATGATGCTTTAGAATAATTCAAGGTAGCGCAGGTGGCGCCCCCTATGATTTACTGGCAATCTGTTAGCAAATTAGAATTTCTTGACCAAAGAAACCCTTCTATGTCAAATTTCTTGTCTATAGTAAAATGTGTTCATCAGTTAGGCGAAAAAATCACAATTTATTTTCAACATTGACACTCTGTACCTCTGTTAATATCAACTTTTGGTTATAAAGTTTATGTAGCTAAATCACGTTATTTTTATGCGAAAAGTCTACTCTTGCTCTATGTACCATTACTTATGATCCAGCCTGTATATTCACGATGAAACAACTTACGGAAAAACATTAAGACCACGGAGAGAGGCATAACTAGCTTTTAGTGATCTTTTGACAGGCTTTTGACAGGGCACCCAGAAAAGAAGTATAGATAAGTTTGGAACAACGAAGAGTCAACCGAAAATTAATTGCTGGAATAAAAAGCATTTATGAAAAAAACGCACATTACGACAGGGAGGAGTGCTTAGCAAGAAAAATCCTACAATTAGGATACTACTACAAAAAATTTTTAGAGATATAGTAATAATGGCCAATTCACCCAAAAACCTACAAACTTAGAAATATGGAAAAAACTCTGGAATCTAAACGAATGAAACTAAATGTCAATAAAACCAAAGTAATGGCGATAACAGAAGAAAAAAATAAGAAAATGATACGATTAGACAATAAGGGTATACAACAGGTTCAGGAATTCAAATATCTTGGAGTAATAGTAGATAATAAAGAAAACCAAGATAGAGGCATCAATGAACACATAGAGAAAGCACGTAAAGCATATAACATTATGTGCGCAACCATAGTCAAGAAGAAAGAAATATCCAAAAATAAGAAAACGTTGGTATACTAGACTATCTTCCAGGTTTACTAGCGAGGCAGACCTAAAGAAAGGTGGGTGACACCATTGATAAATTAATCAGAGCAAAACACTGAAACTGGAACGAAGCAACAATCCAATCCACACTTTACACGGTATAAGGGAATTGATTATACATCAAATTGACTTTATAAGACAGAAAAAGGGGTGAACACTCTTTGCGTCTTTCACTATTACCCGAATGTGAGTTTGTCAACTTTTCGTTTTTAATTTTTAATCAATTCCAAGAAACAATACACCAATGCATTTGTAATGAAAAGGGTTTTAAAATAATGTATCACAAGTAGGGTAGTTTTATTTGAAATTTTAAAGAGAGAGAGAGAGAGAGAGAGAGAGAGAGAGAGAGAGAGAGAGAGAGAGAGAGAAGGAGAGAGAGAGAGCGAGAGAGAGAGAAAGAGAAAGAAAGAACAGAGTTTCGACGAACTCTGGATATTTCTCGGTTTTATAATTATAAGGGCATCATGTTTTCGTTTCGAGACCCTGTATAATGGTCATTAGCTTCTATTTTACAGTGTAGGATAAATAGTAAAAAAAAAAGAAAATGGAAGCACTTAGTTTTTACAATAGCTCATTATATTTTATTAAGCCTTAATGTTTTGTTGAATAATATAATGATGCAAAACAATGGATTTCGATTTTGAATTTATCCAGAGGGGACAATTATTATTATCATTACTCTGAAATACTTTTTATTTCTTTGCAGATTTGAATTATCTGGAAAATACAAACGGAAAATATTGAATAAAGTAAACAAACTAGTTAAACTTATAGTGAAATCGCTCTTTAAATCCATATATATTTTTATACGATAAATTCAGTTTTATTCAAAATGAATAAACCACAAGGATAGTTAGAAGAATGTACAACATTTTATTAATACTGTATAAAAGTTGCTTAATGGGAAAATGTGACCTAAAGTCATATGTCGCCCTAATGGCAAAAGATCAGTTATCTGTAATAGAAGCTTGTCCTTAAAATTTTAAGGGCACGTAAAAAATGAAGTCGCAATAATCGTAACATTTTTTTATTGTAGCAACAATAAACTTTTTATCTATACATCCGCCGGCTGAAATATGGTCCGGAAGTCACCACTCTGTTCATGCTCGGAACGCTTTCCCATTTCAACATCCACCCTCTTTATATCATCAGACACATATTTTATATCTATGGCTCCGTTTCCTTTACAGTTTTGCTGCTTTCTTATTATCGCTTTTCCATCATTCAGATAAGCGATATTCATTTAGCAGAACCACGATACATAACATATTGGACCTTTTATCCTTTAAATATGAAAAATGTCGAACTGCTGTGTGTCATTTAAATATCGGGCGTGCTTTTCATCGATTTCCCTCGATTTTCACGCTGTTAAAGGTTTTTTTTACTTCCGCGGGAATAACTTAAGTGACACTTTAAGGCGAAATACGGCCGTTTCCGAGCACGATGTTTTTCTTTTATTTCAATTTCTGTACGTGGCTGGAGGAGACTCGACAAGAAACACACATCAAGGTTTGCCTTGATTTGACTTTAAATATTCCAATATTTCCAGCCGTTTCCAAAGTTTCAATGGCTCGCATAAATTTTGTCTATTGAACTGACGTTCTTAGGAACACACGTAATTCAAAAGTAAAGATTAATAAATAAAGAATAAAAATATTAATCAAGCAAGAGCATTGCACAGTGGCGTAGCTAGCTTTTAAGGGATGCTGTCCAAAATATTAAATCGAGGTCTTAAAGATTAATTCCAATATATTTGAAAGGGTAAATCTAGAGAACATGTCCATAGCTTTTTCAGTGTTTTTTTATTAATGAAAGTTGACAACATTCTAAAACATTATTTGAAATATATCTACGTGATATCTAAATTTATTTATAATGTCACCTCATGACAGTTGACAAAAAATAGGTTAGTTTATTTTACATAGTAGAGAAAAAGAATTAAATATAGAAGACCACAATTGGACATGAACAATTTTTGAAAATAAATTATGAAAATATAAAAAAAATATAAAAAATACAAAGAAAGGTTGTAGCACTGGACATCGATGTTTTACTCTTATTTGAGCTCGTCAGCAGTACATAACATGGAAAGGGAACAATAAGAAAAAAGTACTTAAAAATAATAAATTAAAATACCATACATAAAAATTTTTTAACATGAATAGCTTTTTCCTAAATAATTTATAAATTAAAAAATAATATAAATAATTTATAATAAACGTCTATTGATGTTAAAATTTTTTTATGTATTTCAGTTTATTATTTTTAAGTAATTTTTTCTCATTGTTCCGTTTTTAGTTTAGGCACTGCTGACGAGCTCAAATGAGAGCGAAACATCGATGCCCAGTGATACAATCTTTCCTTGCATTTTTTTTTAAATTTATATATATTGTTATATATTTTCATAATTTAATTTAAAAATTATTCGTATCAAATTTTGGTCTTCAATATTTTTTTTTCCTTATTCTATGTAAAATAAACTAAACTATATTTTGTTTACTGTCGTGAGGTAACGTTTTAAATGAATATAAATATCACGTAGTCATATTTCAAAAAATGATTCCAAATATTACCAACTTTTATTAATAAAAATTTAAATATTTTGAAACTGGGCAGCAGAAATGTTAAATAAAATTAATAAACATAATGCTTCCGACCAATAGGAGTCCATCAAGAAGAATTGTCTTTGGTTATCTTTAAAAATGTCAATTATTTGGATATATCTTGATTTTTTGGAAACTTTTACATTTTTAATAACTTTTTTTTAACTTTTGTAAACACCGCCTCTCAGATATTTGATTTGTTTTAATTAGACTTTTTTTTTTCAAAATTTTGACTGCCAAAATCTTGACTTTTTAAAAAAGATAACTTTTTTGAAAAGTCTAACTTCAATTTTTATTAAAAATTCTTTAGCATTTTTGACATTTTTTAAGCTTTAGGTCTTTAAATTTTGAAGATTTCGGATTTAAAATTTTTCAATTTTATTTTAGTTTTCCACTTTTTTCAAATGTTTACTTATTTTATTATTCTAAGAATTTTTCAGTTACGGTTCATTCAGGATTTTTATTTATTTTCTGAATTCTGAATTTTGTGGAAATGTTTACACAGAATTTCGATCGTTTCTCAAAATTGTATTTTTTTTTAAATTTTGATTTTTTCTATAGATTTGATCATGTTGAAAAGCGGAGATTTGAAAAGTTCTATCTTCCTTTAAATTTTTTTCCTTAGGTCAATTTTTGACAATTTCTCAAAGTTTCGATTTTTTTTGAAAATTTCAACTTTTCAAAAAATGTTTGCTTTTTTTAGGGGTTTGACGTTTATGTAGTAAATTTGAATTTTATTTTAAAAATTAGATTTTTTTATTTTCACCTTTTTGAAAATCTAGATTTTTCCCAAAATTTTGATATTTTTAATAGTTTTGAACCTTGTCAGAATTTTTAGTACTTTGAAAATTTTGACCTTTTATCATCTTTCAACTTTCGACTTTTTCTTGAACTTATAACTTTCTTCGGAATTTCATTGTTTTCGAAAGATTTTTCACTGTTTTTAAAATTTCGACTTGTAAGAATTTTAGCATGGGCTTTTTTTAATAGTTCGATTTTTTTCAACTAAACTTGGGAAAAAAATAGTAAGTAAGTAGGTAAGAAAGTAAATATTTTATTTAGTAAATAATCTAATATATTACCCATGAATTGAATTATATCAATCAATAATTTTACATGCTCATTGTCTACAAATTTGTAATTAAATAATTACTCTAAAAAAAACATTATTCATAACAATAAAATTTAAAAGACACATTAAAACGTAACATCTGACTTACAAATAATCTGTTTAAAAGTATGATTAAAACGACCTGAAGGCATTATAGAATGCTGGGGCAAAATATACTCTATGTCTGTCTAACAAGGTCTCTCATATTTTTTTCCAAATACTTTAATGCTGTGAGTATCTTTAAGATTTTGAGGAAGGAGATTGTACTGATTGATACCTTTTTAAAACAAGCTATTCATTGTGGCATTTTTTAGAGTTGGTGGAATATAAAAGTTAAAGGCAGACCTAGTTGGATAGAGGTATCTTTCATTTACTACAGTTAACTGATTTTTTAAATATTCCGGTAATGCATCGTTTTGCATTTTGTGAATGAATATCATCGTTTGGACAAAATAATACTTTTCAATTTTAATCCAGTTCAACAAATTTAGCATAGTCTGAATACTAGTGAATCTAATGCAATTTAATATTATTTTCATTGCTTTGTTTTGTAATTTGTGCAATCTATCAAAATTTGTGCAAGTAACATATAATACAATTGCAAAACCTAGATATTTTATTTGGTCTACCTGCTCTACATTTTGATCATTTATCTCAATTTTTAAATTTAATTCCTTAAATACGTTGTACCAGTAATTGTTACTTACGAACATCCATTTGGATTTTAGTTCATTTACTTTTGGTTTGTTAATTTAAATTTATTAGTAAACATTTTAAATTCCTCATTCATAGCAGATATTAATTTATTAAAATCATAATGAGCATAGTATATTAGGGTACCATCTGCAAAGAAAAGAATTCTACATTTCTTTAGGACATTTCCTATATCATTCATACATAATATAAATAATATCGGCCCTAATACAGCTCCTTGAGGAACTCCAAAGTTATTTATTTCCAATGAAGATTTAGTATTTCCTATTTTGGTACATTGATAGCGATTAGAAAGGTAACTCTTAAACCATTTTAACACATTTTCTTTAAATCCATAATTTTTAAGTTTCAGTAACAAAATAGCTCGATCTATAATTTCAAATGCTCTTTTTAGATCAATAAAAACTGCACATACTCCAGAGTGTTTTTTATAAATTTTATATTTCCATTCTGAAATAACATACTGAAGAGCAGTTTCGCATGAATGATTACCTCTAAATCCCGATTGGAAGGTACATAAAATGTTGTTAATTTTTATATACTTTATAACTTGATAAAACACTACCTGTTCTAGGATTTTCTCGCAAAAAGGCAGCATATTTATGAGCCGTAGCTCTTCAGTCCGATTTGTATTTACAACTTTAGGTATAGCTCTTATAGTTGATATTTTTAAGCATTCTGGCACAATTCCCGCCTCTAAGCTTAGGCTTATCAAATTTAAAAAAGAATATCCTAGGACATAAAACAAATTCTTTACAATAGGTAAACTTATTTCGTCAGTACTGAAATTTTTAACTTGGCTAGTTATAAGTTTATATAAGTCTTGCAACGTTATTTTAGCAAAAATTGACATTGTACAATCATATTGCGACATAGTATTCAAAATATTGTTTCTGCCTACGTTATTAAAATCAATGCTTGTAATTATAGGCTTAATACTGCCTATATAGTATTTATTTAATACATCTGGTATTTCATCGTTATTGTTGTATAATGTTCCATTATAACTTACCCCATTTTGGAAACTGTTAATGGTTTGATTTTTATTACCAACCGTCTCCTTTAAGTGCTTCCACATTTGTTTACTGTTTTTATTATTGTCATCGATTATTTTCTTGTAAAAATTACACTTTGCATTTCGTAATACTTTGACAATATTATTTCTACATATTTGATAATTATCCCAATCGCTTTCCTCTCTAGTAAAAGAATATTTTTTATATGCCTTGTTTTTATATACTACAGTTTCTTTACATTTTTTATCAAACCATGAATTTTGCTTAGATTTAACCTTAATTTACTTTATTGGAGCCACTTTATCTAATGAAGAAATTATATTTTCTATCAAAACTTCCCTAACTAAATTAACACTTGTGATACTATACTCCCATTCTTTTTTAATCAACAGTTCTGTCATTTCATCAAAATTATTTTTCCCCTACTGAGCATAGTTACACATTTATTTACATGTTCACTTTGCTTTAATTCAACTTGAGTTATGGAATGGTCCGTAATAATGCAGTCCTGTTCTACAATGTTATAAATGAATGGAATTGCCATATATCTAATATACTTATAAACATACTGCATTACCAAAAAAGGACAATTTGAACTACTTTAACTAATAGTCAATTGCTCTACCACTGCGCTGGACATTTATTGACAATTCTTTAAACCTTTCCAACACTCGGATAATTCGACATCTCGCACTCGCTAATCCAAGTGAAAATATAAAAATAAAAATTGGGGGGAGAGCAAAATAAAAATATGAAAAAGAAAAATTGGGGACAAAATGAAAATATGAATAAAAAAATTAGAAGTTACCATAACAACACATAAAAAAGAAATTTTTTTTTAAAGTGTTGACCGTTTTCTTCAAGCTTCAAATTTTCGTAATTTTAACTCTTTGAAAAATTTGCCTGTTGCAGCAATTTTTAAATTTTTTGGGGTATATTATTTTACAAATTACGAATATTTAAATTTTCAACAAATTCTATAAACCGAATTCAAGACTTAACTAAACTTCGATTTTAAAGCTATAATTTTATAAAGGGGCATTTTTCAGGTGTAAACCGAAAAGTCGAAATTTAGTAATATTTTCGATAAATAAGAAATGTGGGGAATCATTATTTTTTGAAACAGTTAGAAATTTCTTTTTGAAATGTCGACATTATTTTTAAATTTTGACGAGGAATGAAATATCTCCAGAAAATTTTATAGAAATTCAACCGTCTTTTGACCTTAATCTCTGTATTATGATTTTAGTTTGGACATTTTAACTTTACATATAAAATTTTCAATGCAGATAAAAAAAATAACTCCTTAAAACAAAATGGGCACTGATCACATGCAAAAATTTAAACACATTTGTGTAGACACATTGATCAACGATATCAGTTCTCAACACTTATAGTCAACTTAAATTACAATTTTAAGTATTATTCGTAGGATAAAAATCGCCTATCGGTTAATGCCCATTCTTAGAGGTTGAATTTTAAAAATTCGATTTTTAGTGCGCACCTGCGTTTTACGGGAAATACCTGCATAAAATTTCATGCTTCTAGACCTAAATGTTTGGGCTGTGCGTTGTTTGCCAATCAGTGCTTGCACATTTATTAAATAGATTACGACAACACGTTGTTGAAATGTAGAATTCAAAAGTCAACAAAAATTCGTTAAAAAAACATTTAAATTTATTTTAAAAGCAATAAAACGGGATGTATACAAGAATACATAAGCACAGATTTTGGGGTACTTTTGATAAGCTAAGATTTGAGAATGATCTTTTTACGTTCACATAAACTTCCTAATTTATGTTAAAATATTTAAATTCTTGTTAATGCAGTCCCCGTTAGGAACTTTAGAAGTTTATAATATCATAACAACGGCAGTTTCAATTTTTGTTTCACATTTTTATGCGGAAATATACCCTACATGAATAATAAATCAGAAATAGAAGCAAAAACAGGAACAGGAAAAGCTCTTCACTGCACGACCTTTTTATAGTCCTTTTTTGGTTTAACAACCACTTCCAAATAATGGAGGCGGCTATCAATTTGACGTTCTTTTTTTGTCCTAACGGCCATCTCACGCGTCTGTTCTCTCGCCTCGACGAACCGCCATACACAACGAGGGGGTGTCGCGGGCCAATTAGCCATGTGGAATTCATTAACACGACCACTTTATTATTTTGGCTGCTTATAACGGAGTTCAAACAGTAAAAACTCGTCTGTGGGGCAATATTAATCCTTGTTTCGTGAAAAGCCCAGGCCTGGATAAGATTTGAATTCGGAAGCAAAAAAAAAATTATTTATATTTTGTGTTGGAAATGGAATTTTAAAATAAGGTTTCTAGGAAAGAATGTTTCTACGTAGCTAATATACAATAACAAACGATTGTCATTCCTTAAAATGTAAAACCATTATATAATAAATATTATTATAAATTTTCGTGAATGTAAGGCCCTGCTTCCTTTTTTTTTTTCAGAAGTTTTCATTATACAACTGAGTAAAGTTATTATTATTTGTGACCAAAATAACTAAATTTTTTCATTGAATGTCAAGAACTAGTCGAATTTGGATTACAGTCCATATCGTAATAATTACCTACCATGAACTGGGTACATTTTACGGGTAACATACGTACTAATACACGAAGATTATGGTAACAATATACTGCTGTACAGGGTGTTGCCAATTATAAATTGCGAATTTGCTGGACAAATTTGTACTCTCTATGGAATTTGCTGCCTAGTAACACGTCACAGTACATACATAAATTTGAAATAAAGTTCATATTCATACCCATTAAATTTTATTAACGATTAAAAGCAACAGATATTAAAAATCATAACTTAAAATAAACGTACGGCAAACTTTGAAGGCAAATACCTTGAAAACGGTTGCTTGTATCAACATTTAAAAATAAATCTTTTTGTTTTCATAAAAATGTAGGTAAATAAAAATATCTATTTAAAATGAGTGTACATGAAGGCAACAAAAAAGTTATGATGCTTTCGAATAATACAAGGTAGCGCAGGTGGCGCCCCCTATGAGTTGCTGGCAATCTGTTAGCAAATTAGAATTTCTTGAGCAAAAAAAACCCCTATGCCAAATGTCTTGTCTATAGTGAAATGTCTTCATCAGTTATACGAAAAAATCACAATTTTTTTTTCAACTTTGACACGCTGTATCTTTGTTAATATCAACTTTTGGTATAAGGTAAATGTAGCTAAATTACGTTATTTTTATACGAAAAATCTACTGTTGCTCTATGTACCATTACTTATGGTCTACCCTGTATATTGTACAAAAATATGGCGTTGTTTTCTTGCACTATAATATCAGTAACTAAAATATTTTCCAATCAAATTTACATTAATGCATCAGCAGTCCAAGGATTCACCAAGTATATTCCATTGAAAACAATTCTATTTTTAATTATGGGATATTACAAAAACCTGTCACAATACTTAATTTCTATATTTGCGTAGTAAATATTTAGATATTTTAAAAATTAAATTTTAAACGCACTCATTGTCATGATTATTTAAACATTTTAACTTGAATTATCTCAGTACTGCAAATAACGAGTTACTTCGTTAGACGAGTCGATATGCAAAGTGGAATTGATTTTAAAAATTTAAAGGTATTAAAACAATTTTACCTTTACGTATCTATCAGTAAGTACTTTATAAGCAGATTTCTACGTCACTTTTATAAATAAAGAAATAGTCCACTTAGCAACATAAAAAGGATATATTGAATTTCGGCCATAAAAAAAAATTAAAAATTTTAAGCTGTTGTTAATTACTGATACCGCTTGAAACTCCACGTAACTTTAGGATATCTCCTTCTGGCTTCAATAGAACTGAATAACTATTTAAAACATTTTTCGTCAATTCTTGAAAACGTTTAAAATGGCCTTAAATTTGTTTTCTTAGAGGTTCTAATTGATTAGGTTTCGACTACCTTCTCTATAATCAAGGTCTCGCCTACTACGAAGTTTTACCTCTTTCTATCTCTGTAAAAATAAAGAGCTACTGCTATACAGGGTGTCACTAAGCGGAAATCGGTTTTTGGTAGGGGTATCGTGCAAAATATCGAAAAATGTTTCGAATAAAAGTTGTTCGAAATAAAGTTCTCCACAACCTAAAATTATTGTCAAATATGGCGGCCTTCCGGTTGCACCGGAAATGAACACAATTTTCTTATTTTAAATAGAACACCCTATGTATTTTTACATTTTTGAATTCCTTGTTAAAAATAAATATAAATTTATTAAAACGACATAGGCCCTTAGTTGAACCGTTTTCGCGTAATTTAATTTTTTTGGTTAAATTTGACGATATCGGAGCTTGACGCCATTAACGATATTTTCCAAACGCAATAACTCAGAGTTGTGTGGCATACGGTTTTGGATTCAGGAAGAAAGTAAGTATTTGTTTGCGTCTTTGCTGTTGGCAAGATTTTTTAAATTTCTTCACATCCGTCGACTCAATTCTTCAGTTGTTCAAACATGCATAACTTAATTTTTTCAAATAGAACCACCTATCTTGGATTATCTTATCGGATGCGAAATCAAATTGCCTTTTTTTTGGTACCAGGTATTGCCACCTCCGTCCAATAATTTTTGAGAAATTTAGAATTTTGTAAAAATTTTAGTTAATTTCGTATTATCGCGTTAGCCCTGGATGGCGCGTAGTTTCAGTAGTGGCTGCTGCTGTCCAATATCCGCACTTAAGAACCAGAAGAATAAGTGTGACATTACAAATAAGCCAAAAATCGGTTTCATGATTGTTGTGTAAAAACAAGTTTCATCCGTATCACAGCTAGCTAGTGCAAGAACTCAATCAAGCTGACTAACAATGGATGCAGTTGTGTGAATGGACGTTACATAATCTGCAGGAACAAAAATGTCTCTGTAGCAAAGAATTGTTTACATCCACCAAGACGTTTTCATTGATATTTAGGAAAGCAACACGAACCCGGTCCATCATGTCTTCTCGGGTAGTTGGTGGTTCCTGGTACACAACTTGCTTAACATGACCCCACAAGAAAAAGTCTGGCTTAGTTAAATCCGGTGATGTTGCGGGCCATGCCACTGGACCTCCTCTTCCTATCCACTTGTTAGGGAATTGTGTATTGAGGAACTCCCTTACATCCCTTCCATAATGTGCCGGTGCCCCATCATGTTGGAACCACATTTGCCGCACGACAGCAAGAGGCAAATTATCTATCATTTCGGGCAATTGATTTTGCAAAAACTGCAAATAATTGTTGGCATTCAAATGTTTATTGAAAAAGTGTGGTCCGACAACAAATCTTCATATGACACCACCCCAAACATTCAGAGACCACCTATGCTGATGGTCTAAGGGCCTTATCCAATGAGGATTTTCAGTGTGGTAGTAATGGGAGTTGTGTCTTCCCACGAAGCCGTTCTTATGAAATGTACATTCGTCGGTAAATAGTACATTGTCCAAAAAGTCATTTTGTTCTTGTAGTTTTCGTAACGCCCACTCACAAAACTGCATTCGGTTGTTGAAATCAGCTTGATTGAATTCCTGTACTAGCTGGACACGATACGGATGAAACTTATTTTTACGCAAGATTCGTGAAACCGAGGTTTGACTTATTTGTAATTCCGTGCTTATTATTCTGGTACTTAAATGCGGATCTTGGACAACAGCAGCCGCTACTAAAACTTGGTTTTCTTCATGCGTCATTGGTTTTCTACGCTCCTTTTTCTCGTATTTCGTAGTACCAGTTCGCTCAAACCTCTCTCTCAATTTAGCGAATGCCGCTGAATTTCGATGTCTCCGATCGGCAAAGCGTTAGGCAGAAATTCTTGAGGCAAGAAATGGATTTCTGTCAGCACTGCCCAAGGCGCAAACCATATCGACCAATTCTTCTTGAGAAAACATTGTCTTTCAGTACTAATACCAAGACCTCGCGACAACAATGTGATAAACTGTCAGTTATTGCCGTACAAACGAGACGAAACAAAACCGCGACATCCAGGGTCGAAATAACGAAATTAACGAAATTAATTAAAATTTTTACAAAATTCTAAATTTCTTAAAAATTATTGAAAGTAGGTGGCAACACCTGCTACCAAAAAAAAAAGGTAATTTAATTTCGCATCCGATAAGATAATCCAAGATAGGTGGTTCTATTGGAAAAAATTAAGTTATGTATGTTTGAACGACTGAAGAATTGAGTCGACGGATGTGAAGAAATTTAAGGTTTTAGGTTTTGGAAAACTTTATTTCGAACAACTTTTATTTGAAATATTTTTCGATATTTTGAACGATACACCTACCAAAGACCGATTCCCGCTTAGTGACTCACCCTGTATAATATAAAAATACCCATCATTTCTTTGTAATTTTCATCTGTATAAGAGTCCAATCTCATAAAAAAATCAATTTTATAACCCAAATAACCTGCAAAATAGGTAAAATCCTATGAGCCTACCTTTTCATTTTTTTCTACATTTTTCATGAATTATCGAATAAATTTCAATATCCCTTTTACACATGTTTTGGACCTATTTTCAAAAAGTTTCTTGCCTATTTATCCTTTTCTGTGTCACTTTTCCAGTACATTTACATTTCTGAAGAATTTAAATAGCAATATGTAGGGGAGACTGAGGTATTCTGGACCACAGCGAATTGGGACCAGCTTTATATTTTTTTCTCTAGTAGTGGTTGACAGCTCCAAATAACTGTCGTCAGCTCACCTCATATTAAGCTCATTTTACCGCCAGTATTCGACGTGGGTACCTGAACTATTACCTCGTTTAGATACCAGATAAAAATGTCATATTTCAAAATTTTTTTTTCACTTTGAATTTTTTCTAATTTAACCAATTTTTTAAAAAACCACTGCATTTATTTTCAGCAATTTCTAATAGTTTTTTGGTACGATTTTCAACTGATTTTCATTGGCATTGCTCACTTCACTTCACTTTGTTTCTGTTTCATAAGAAACCTTATGGCATTTATAATTATAAATAAAAGGTTTTTTTACCACATTTCTTTTATATTTTTTAATCGATTTACAAAGTAGTCCGCAATTATATGACATTTTTCTAAATCGGAAAAATGCAATTTTTGCGCCAACTGATATAAGTTATATAATATAATACAATTTAGCCAAAATACTGCGACCCAAAGAGAGAGGTTATTAGTTGTACTGCAAATTCAGACTTTGAAATATGCAAAAAAAAATATTTTTTTACCAATTTTTAAACCAAAAAAGGCGATCCACAATACCTTAGTCTTCCCTACTTAATAAAATAAAGCAATAAAATAGAAACTTAATCTACAAAAACAATAATAAGAAGCTCCAAGCCTAAATTTCCAAGAATATTAATTTAACAATAATTACTTTTATAATTCACCCAGCTCTAACTTAAAACACAGTGTGAAGTCAACTGAAGAAAAATCCCTATTTTTAAGTTTTTTTTTTAAATTTCAATTCAAATTCGTATTTATAGCTTTTATTTTAAATTTAAAGCTTGCGCCCAAACGTTTTGGATTTGGACATTCTGGCTAAATTTTAAAAACTCAGATGTTTTTTTTTAATTTCAAGTTTCCTGTTTGCCCCCAACTGTTTTTTACTAGTTACAACTTCAATTTTTACGTTTATCTTTTTGAGAAATTTTAAAGTTTTAATGTTTACTAGGGTTATTGTTGACTTCTATTCGAATTTGTAATGTCGAAATGCATCTGATTTTTCAGAATTTAAAAAAAAAAGTTTTTAATATAAAGTTGCACCTCAAAATTTTGAACTTTCTTGTAAATTTTAAGCTTTAACTAGATTTTCCACTAAATTCGGAGTATTTTTTTTACTTTTCTCTCAAAATTCAGAGTTTACAATTTAGGTTTTTAATTTACAGCCGCAAATATTTAATTAAGACTTCGACTCTTTCTAGAAACCTGGAAGTTGCGAGGAAATTTTTGTGAAAAATGTCATACATCAAAATTGTGAATTTAATCTTGAATTTTTTGAATTTGGAACCTTGATTCGTAATTTAGTGAAAAGTCTACATGCAGAGTAGACAAAGTTGTTCTAAAAAAAGTTTAATTACGAGTAAGTTGCAAGTTAAAAAAAACTAAATTCATTAATAAACATTTCTCAAAATATCAATTTTTCTTAGAGATTTGGAACTACGAAACAAAAAGTAAAATAGAAATACACATCTTGTCCCCTGAAACCAATAAAGATTAAAAAACCCAATACAGGTTGCTCTAACACGTTTCTATAGCCAAGCTATCATCTTCAGAGAGATACCAGTATCTTTCTGAATATGATAAATGGTTATCGAAACGCATTAGAGCAGCCTGTGTTGTATTTTTGGAACATTATTGGTTTCAGGGGACAAGATTTGTAACTCAATTTTTGAAGATATTCAAGGACCAGTTAGTTCCACCACAAAAATAAAAATATGTTAATTCTTAACAAAATTTTCTGTTCAAATCCGAAATTTTCAGTTTTATATATTCAAAACTTTAAAAATAAGTTAGCATTTAGAATTACAGTTTGAATCTCGAGACAAAAAAGAAGCCATGATTTCTGAAAACAAAGGGCTTGAAGTCAAAATTTTCGAAAAAAAATTATAAAAATTGCCAGGCAAGTTTAAATTGAGAATTTCGGGAAAAGAATCTCAAAATTTGGAAGAGATGAAAAAAATTCAACATTTGATTTTTTAGGAAAATTTAGAAAAAAAAAATTTGTGGTCAATGTTTCCACCTTTACCGTTTTCTCGTAATCCTCAGTAACAATTTTTTTAAAAAGATTTAAAAAAGTCAAGATATTTTAAAGAAATCTGAATTTTGAGCCAATGCTGACTTTATTCTTGGCATGTCTAAACTCGAAAAGTTATAAAAATTTTAAAAGTCAAATTTTTCTCAAAATATGAGTTTAAAGTAGAAATGTTGTATAAAATTAAATTTGAAAATAATCAACTAAAATAAAATTGCCAATATTAAATCTAAAACGTCACACCATTTTCTAATATTTTCACTTGGAAGTCGAAATTTTGAGAAGAAAATTAAATATTTGAAATCAAAATCGAAATATAAAATAATTCAAGTTAATAACCACAAATGACAACAACTTTTGTTAGGAAGTTTCAAACTAAATTGGTTAGTTAAAATTACAAAAAATACCCTAATTTTTTCAGTTAAAAAATGCTCATAAAAAATGCTCGAAATTAAAAAAAATATTGACACTAGATTCCTAGAAAAAATGTACTAACAAATGTGTTTCCAAAATTGTAGCTTTATAAGAGATTCTAAATTTTTAATAAAGGGTCGAATACGCAGAATTTTATTTAAATCTCGAATTTAAACTTTTAACCTAAATTTCGACCTAAATTTTTAGCTTGAAAATTGTAAAAATATTATTACAAAATTAAAGTTTCTCTTGAAATTTGGTGTTAAATCTCGAAAGATCAATTATATAAATTTCACCTGCAAAATTCTACATTTTTTATAAATCTTAAAACTAAAAACCGAAATTTCGAAAAAAATAATTCTATAAGAGTTTAAATTACTTAAAAAAATTCTCAAAAATGCAAGCTTAATCTTAAATTTTTTTCACAAATTTTTGATTTTAATCTCAGAATTTTGACTTTTCCTGGACAGTGTAAGCTTTAAACGAAATCTCAGATTTAAAAGTCCAAATTTTAGAAAATAATTCTAATATATGAATTTAAAGTAAAATTTTAGGGGTTCTCATATAAATTCGAAAATTAACTCAAAATTTTAAGAATTTCTTCATTTGAAAATATTATCTTCTAAATGTCCGGAGTATAACCTAAAATTTAATTTTTTTCAAAATTTTAACTAAAAACTTTCTAATTTTGACAGGGTTTTTTAAAATTTTGAATCTACTGGTTGAAATTATGGACTTTTAATGTCAAAAGCTTTACTTAAGTCATAAAATTTTGACTATTTTCTTGAAATGTTTTATTTTATACTGGAAAAATGATATTTTTTTCATTTTGACTTGAATCTTCAAACTTTTAATTTTTATTTAGTTTTTGAAACCTCGCTTTGAAACTTAATTTAAGCTTATTCTGGAAATTTTAATTATTTTGAAATCTCAATCCGAAATGTCTATTTTCTTGAGATTTTGAGACTATTGAGAAACTGTTTTTTGCCGAATTTTCTTTTTTCTCAAAATACCCAATTCATGCACTCAAACTTATTATTTTAAACCCGTAATTTTGCCACAGGGATTTAATTTTAATTTAAAATTTTGATCCTAGTCCCAACATTTTTATTTTTGTTTCGAAGTTTTCAGTTTAAACTTAAGGATGTGATAGAGATTAATTCATGAGGTTTTATTTTTAACTGAAGACTTTATTTTTAAAATTCCTTTTTTTTAACAAATTTTGATTGTAAACTCGGAAGGTTAAGAGAATTTTTATCGTAATATAAGCTTTCGACTTTTCTTGTCAATGTTAATTTTAATTGTTAACTTAAAAACTCAAAATCTCCCCCTATGGTTGAACTTTTGATCTTATGTGTATTTTCGAAATTTCGGGTCTAAATTTTTTGTTTGTTTTGAATTATTCTGATATTTAAACTTTGTTCTCACAATTCAAAGTTTGTACTTTTAATTTTTTTACGTAGTTTTTTTATAAACCTCAATCCTCTTTGTAAGACGCACAAAGTTTACGATGAAAAATATTGACAGATATTTTATTTGTTGTAGTTGGAAATAAAATAATATTCAAATTGTTAAATAAATATTTTTATTATTAATTGTGATGTAAGCTCTCATTACCTTTACCTTTTTAGTGTCCTTTTTACTGTTCGTTTTTGCCTAATTTAACATTGTGCTCACTTGTCAATGTGTCGTATGCAAGTAAAATGTAACCTAGACTACAAATTCATGCAGCCCTCCAGGCGTGTATAGTGAATCATAGGTAGCTGAACTACCAACAGTTGAAACACTGCCACCTAGCGAAGCGGTTGCTCTTTAGGAACAATTTCCCAGAAGACAAGGATTCTGGAGGGCTGCATGAATTTGTAGTCTAAGTTGCATTCTACTTGCATACGACCATAGATCTGACACTATGGATGAAGCGTTACCTATGTCAGCAAATACAAATTCGTGAAGTAAACTCAAAGAGAGGAATAGTTCTGTACTAATAGTCGTAAGAGAAACTGAGAAGACGGAATGTTTGCCACGTGACCGTTGGTAAAAGCCTGCAATATTAACGTGCAGTTATATGGGCATTGCTTGAATTTAAACTGTAGATCAATTATTTTCTTGTGTTTTTCACTATTTTATTGAACGTAGACTGCATTGTTTTATTTACAAAATTAAATACTTCATTACATAATTTTACTGTCACAGATTTTAACAGGATTTTGCAGTTAAATATTATTTAATCTTATACCAGTAATATCCAAAACGACTCTATTGATTTCACTAAAATTTGATAATTATAATTTTGTCAGGGCTAATAACACAATCATTATATATACTTTTATACATAATTAAATGAATTACAAAGTTTCTATCGGCATATATGTATCACTATATTACTAAAGATATGTATTCACAATTTCATGTTTACTTACTTACTTACTTGTACATATTTACTTATTTTTGCTATTATATTTTGAACTTATTTGCTTTTTACATTTTATTTACCTTATTTATAATATATTTCTATTATTGCTCTATTATTGGGAAAGACCAAAAAAATACGACATTTTGCCATAAAAATGCTCGGGTAATTTTGCACCAAATCAGTTGTAATGTTTAGAAGTTGTTTGTTTAGAAGAGAGCTTTCTCTAAATGATGATACCTTTTATTATACTTTTAAGTTAGAATTATCAGTCTCTGTAAATGTCTCTTATCACGCTGCAGCTTGCAGTTCTTAGCCGATTATTGCTATTCTGGTTTCTTTCAAGTCGAATTTACTTAGAATAAAGCACTATTGATTTTGGAAATGATTGGTTTAAATTTTATTTAAAAAACATGGTTTATTAGAGAAAAGTCAAATTTAAGAATCTCGGATTCTTATATTTTTTTAATATTGTAGGCCATGTTCCTCCCAAGTATAATAAAAAAAGGCAAGGCGTCATTCCCTTTTATTCTCGAGAAAACTTTGTTTAGCGAAAAAGTGTTTCTGTTCATTTTATGGAAATTGTTTTGCGCACGTAAAATTTATTTATTTCAAACAGACATTTTGCACCCTTACTTTGTGGAACTGTTCAATATTCATAACTATTACATTTTATAAACAATTAAAGGGAAAACAAAAATTACAATAGCATAGTAGCCTAGAAAGGTCGGTTTATTGCCAAGGATCACGTGCTCTTTTATATACACCTCTCTCAGGGTGCGTCTAACACAATTCTCTCTTTTAGATTCATCCATAGTGTGAGATCTATGCATACGACATTGTTGGCGATGGCCATAGTTTCTCTATGGACCAATAAGTGGTAGTAGTAAGAGTCACTCACTTGATGTGTGTGAATGTTTTAGTACTTACTTGTCGGAACATTTGTTAGCATTCGAGTTGGATATACCAAACTGACGAGATCTAACAAGATCGAAACCGGTATTTGTTTTCCAAACTTAGAATCTGATAAATGTTCAAACCTATTGGTCTGTGCATTAGAATCCTTGTCTTCTGGGAAATTGTTTCTAGAGAGCAACCGCTTCGCTAGGTGGCAGGGTTTTAACTGTTGGTAGTTTAGCTACCTATGATTCCACTATACACGCCTGGAGGGCTGCATGAATTTGTAGTCTAGGTTGCATTCTACTTGCTTACTTAACAAAATTGTTTTTGTTTACTCAGATATGATTTAAACAATGCCTTGGGATTATCAGAAAATCCAATGCAGTGAAGCTTGTTTAATAACACATAAAGATCAATTTGCTCAAAAGCTCTTTAAAAATCCATGATAACTTTAACTTGTGCAAGGCGATCCAAAACTTTGCATGTATATTCAGATAAAGAGGCCAAGTTTGCAATACAGGAGCGTTTGTTTACCAAACCACGATGGTCAACTAATATGATGTTATTAACTGAGGCATAAATATAGTTATATAATATAATTCCAAAAAGCTTTGCAAAGTTACATAAGATGGAAACCCCTTCATATTTAGAAATAACTGACTTGTCGCCCTATTTATGTACAAGACACACTCGCGCTGATTTCCAAACATCAGGAAAGGTTGCTGACGAACACGAGCACAGATTAAATATTTATAATAAAGGGTTAGTGAAAGCTCAAGCACAATCCTTAACAACTAAACTAAGAATGCCATCAATCTCTGATTTAGCTTTAACTTTAAGCTTATTAGAGGCACGTAAGAAGGATTCTTTAGTTATTTCTGAAATATTAATTAAAAAGTTATACTTAAAGTTCGATGTGTCCTCTAGTAATGATTCATCAGATTGCTTGTAGATACTGTGAAATAAATGACAAACATAAACCGACGATTGCTTGGGGATTGTTATATACTGTATCATTATCTTTCATGATGCCTGGAATGGTTGACTGTCCATTTTTGTGAATCACGAACGACCAAAATTTGTTACTGTCTGTATTTATTTGATTTTCGGAAGTAATAATAAATTATTTATGAGCTTCGCCCTTTGAATTTTTATTGTCCTTCTAAGGTTTGAGAAATCTTGGTAGTAATTATTAAATTGTATTTTAAAATTTCTATTGGCACATTCTTTCTTGCAAATGTTATCAATTATGTCATTGTTGTACCATGGTGGATACCGCCTACGCCTTTTAATTTTTAACGGAACACTTACATCAATAATATTGTTACCAACAGTAGTGTAGGATTTTTCACAAGCGACATTAACATTTTCACTGTTATATATGTACGTCCGAACAGTTTGCCTTAGCAATTAAATCACACATTAAATTAAAATTAATTTTTCTGAAATTGTATTCCCTATTAATATTTCCACCCATATTACTAATTGTTTATAATGTAGTTGTTAAGGTAATATTGAGAGAAGGATGATAAGAGTCTTCAGTCACCATTGGTAAATTATCTCTAATAACGTCACATACAGAGCTACATAGTACAAGATCCAACAGTCGCCCTAGATTATTGCGTATATTATTGCATTGATCTAGATTCTTTATTTCAATAAAGTTACTAACTAATTTGAATTTATTGCCGTACATTTCTAATCCGAAATTAGGTATATTAAAGTCACACAATAAGTATATTATTGCTTTTTTTGGATATTAAATGCTAAGAAGCCATCAACAAAATTCTCTAGGTAACTTATTGATGTATTTGGAGAAATATATAAGACAAGGACATATGTAACAACAAAATTATATCAAAATTTACATCCGATAAGGTCAATAATTATAACACAGCTTTTAAACAGGGAGAGATCTAACTATTCTACTTGTACATATTCTATTTTTGCAAGCGATGAGAACACCTCCATTTCGAGTAATATCACACGCAACAAGATCTCTATCTCACCGAAACACTACGAAGAAGTTCAGCAGACATTACGTCCTCAGTGAGCCATGTTTCTGATAATCCGGTTACATCATATTCGCATGAAGATGCAGCATTACAAAAATTAACTGCTTTGATTTTAAGACCACAAACGTTTTGATAATAACAGTTCATGCCAGAAACCTTATAATTAGGTGTACTCAAGGATTCTAATGCGCAGACCAGTAGGTTTGAACATTTATTAGATTTAAAGTTAGGAAACCAAATACTGGTTTCGATCTTGTTAGATCTCGTCAGTTTAGTATATCCAACTCGAATGCTAACAAATGTTCCGACAAGTAAGTACTAAAGAATTCAAAAACTATGGCCATCGCCAACAATGTCGTATGCAAGTAGAATGCAACCCAGACTACAAATTCATGCAGCCCTCCGGCGTGTATAGTGAATCATAGGCAGCTTAGCTACCAACAGTTGAAACACTGCCCCCTAACGAAGCGGTTGTTCTCTAGGCAAAAGTTCCCAGAAGACAAGGATTCTAATGCACAGACCAATAGGTTTGAATATTTATTAAATTCAAAGTTTGGAAACCAAATACCGGTTTTGATCTTGTTGCCTTTAAAGAATTTATACCATTACCTATTTTTTTCACATTTAACGCAGGTCCACGGCAGCGATTTTTTAGAATATATGATTCTTGTCTCAGATGCACTGATCCCAATGCATCCATGTTAGAAGATATTTTGGCATATGCAACAAGTTAAGCAGCGATGTACTTCAAAATATTTGTTACAGCAGCTACAAAATATCGGATTTATTATTCCGTACAGGTGTTACGCCAGTGACATTCGAATGTAAATACTTCTTATCTGAGTTCGAGTTATAGTGACCACTCGCGAGTAGGATGCGGAATCGAGTATAGAAGATGGCGATGAACCGCCTTCTTAAAAAAGGATAGGTTTTAATTTTTGAGGAAAATTCAACGAGTTCCATAACTTGAAAGTTCTATTGAAAAAAGAGCCTTCGTAGACAAAAGTTCACACTGTGTCAAGCTGGACCACTCAGGAGTTTGCTGCCTTCAATTGTCTTGTAAGCCTGGAAAATCTTGCCCTTGGGGGGATCAATCCTATTAGTTTCTGCAAGCATCTTTCATGATAGTACGAATGAAAAGAAATTTAAAATGATATATAACAAGTAGAGCAGTTCCGCTTGTAATTTTAAGGTGGGTGTTGCTAGGGGTCAGGGGATGAACACGTACGGTTGACTTGTATAAGCGTCAGAAATGCTCCCCCCCACGAAAATAAACCGACGGGTTTTGGCGAAATGTAAAACATTTTTTGGTTCTCTATTATAAAGAGGTAAATTTTTATTAAATGATTTAGCATATTGATCAATTATTGTTCAGTGAATTTGGTGTTTATCCGTGATATTTACTATGAAATCGCAATAACTGACAGAAATTTTTAAACTTTGCTAAAAATCTCGCCTTCGATGAGAATTGAAGATATTTCAACACACACTTGCAGTTTTTGCGCAAATTGTGTGGCCTGCTGGTTGAAACTTGCAGGCAATCTGTAAGTGTATGTTGAAAATTGATCTGCAGTCCTGAACTGTCAGGCCAAAATCGACAAGCCGCCCGTAGGTGAGTGAACTGAAGTTAAATGATTTTCAATAATGTAAGTAATCACCCAAATTTAAAAAAAATAGTGTACTAACACTCACAACTGGTTCGTGTTACCTTAAAATACATGTTCACTAATTTAAATAAATTAATAGTCACTTGTTACCAAATTAAATTCCCAAAATTTCGACTACTAACGGACACACGTTCACGTTTACACGTTGGGTTATAAAAAAATAATGTAATGTAGTGATGTAATAATATAACATTTTCACCCCTTCCAACCTTCAACCTACTCATTGTTTTTGGCCAATATCGATGTTTTAGCTAAAGAATTTGACTTCCAGAGACGCTGGCACACTGTAGCACAGTGATAGGTTGATGAACGGAAAGTAGTAGGGTAAAATTACACCAGTAATTGCCACCACCCCAGTAGTTGCTACCAAACATATTTTACAAAAAAAAAACATACAGTGCTTTGTTACTTTAATCCTCTTATGGTCTCAATCAGTTCTCAGTTCCCATATGTATTTGCATTAATTTGAAATGAAGCTTTTAATGGTAGTAGCCCATACAAATGCTTTTCCAAAGAAACAGTACATTAGTTCCTTGCCTAAAATATTTGGTTGTGATTTTTAGCGAATTCGTTAAGGTAGAAATAATTTAGCCTAAATTTTACCAGTTTTTATTCTAATGAATAAACATTTTTTTATACGGAAATAATATATGTTGACAGAGTATGAATTAGAAAGTTTTGGGTTTGTAATTAGATTTTGGTTCTGAAAAATTTGGTTGTGAAAATTACTGCATACAAAAAACTAAAATATTGCAGATAAAAAAGGAAATATTAGGGAAAAGAAGAGACCACAATACGAGAGAACTAAAGGATCTAGATAATTAAAAGACATAAAAATAGGAAAACTCAAATATAAATAAATACACATTCTACATATTTTGGTATCCTGGAAATACTTTCATGTATGTTTAAACAATAAATAAATCGCCCATATTGTTTAACTCATTTTTCCAAAGCAACTTAACGATTCAAATTTGATGACGTTAATGGAAAAGTTAATGACAATTATTAGTTATTGCATGACAATTATTGGTTATTGCATGACAATAACTGGTAAAATGACACTAACAAATACAAATATTTTTATTAAACAAAATTTTTATTTTTTGGCAAAAAACGAGTTGGTAGTTTCATAGCAAAAAAACTAATCTTCCTCCTAGGGAATGATGGCCTTAAAAAATGCATCCAGTTTTTTCGATATCAGTAATAAGTTAAAAGTACTTCTTATAATGACAATTACTGGCGCCATTACCCTAATTGTTTTCTGATTCGTTTTGGTTGCAGAAAACTGTTCATGGTTATTTTAGTTAAATTTAATTCTAAACGCTTATATAAAAGTTATGGGGTTCAAATGAGAATTTTTTGCGTTAATACGAAATTTAAAAACTATACAAACCATACTACTGCGCAACTGAGCTTTATTATGCTGTTAATTATTTTAATACAAATTAATCTTCCTCCTAGGGACTGATGGCCTTAAAAAATGCATCCAGTTTTTTCGATATCAGTAATAAGTTAAAAGTACTTCTTATGATGACAATTACTGATGCCATTACCCTAATTGTTTTCTGATTCGTTTTGGTTGCAAAAAACTGTTCATGGTTATTTTAGTTAAATTTAATTCTAAACGCTTATATAAAAGTTATGGGGTTCAAATGAGAATTTTTGCGTTAATACGAAATTTAAAAACTCTACAAACTATACTACTGCGCAGCTGAGCTTTATTATGCTGTTAATTATTTTAATACAAATAATTTAAATTTAAGCAGATTGCTTTGAAGTTTAGAGTTTACATTGTTAACAGCTTACGCTTCAGTATATACATATGTATGTTTGTGACACAAGTACACTAGCAAACCGCCTCATCGCAATATAATTAACGATACAATAGTTATTAACGCTAAGAAATTCAAGCCGAAATTGTTTCATTTGAATTTATCTAATACTACGTTCCTGGATATGTATTACAAGAAAATATCTGACATTTAAGGTGATTAATTATTTAAAATCAAATTTAAAATGTGATTGTGTCAAAATGATAAAAAATCGATAAGAACGAAATAATGTCAAGTTACCTTTGGTGTATCTAACTGGAGGGGGTAAAATTCCCGAATTTCCCAAGGTGAGGCGCATTGACAAAATCTTTTATAGTAAGAAAAATAGCAGAAATGACAAACTCATCAATTACCTTATTTCGTAAAACACTTTAATAAAAAGTGAGTAACAATTAACAAATAATCATATCGTAATCGTGATACAAATATGTATGGTAATGCCGCAAAGGCACGTGTTCAGGCAAAAATAATGGAAACAAATTTCAATGTTTCTTAAACTGTCGAGAAATTGATTTTGTTTATTATTAGGTTGACGATTTCGAGAAGGATATTTTTCAGTAGGTTTATATTCTTTGTTAGGATGTCCCATTTTGAGGCGACCTTTTTTCAACTTCGAAACAGGCTAAAAATTTGCAGAAAGGTGTAAAAATATGCCTTTTCGAAGATGAGCTTTTAATATTAATATCATCATTAATTTCTTTTTCACATTTAAATAACAGGGAAAAAAATTATTTTTGGAGTTTTTTATCTTGACATTTGGATGTCATATAGACAAATCCATAAGATATTTTTAACGGAACCCTAAACCCTAAATTCAAAAATTAATTTTAATTAATTAATAATAGTGTTCTTTTTAATACATGTATTCATTTTATCATGACTGCAGGCGGAGCCCTATCGACTGCTTTGCGGAGCACCGGAGCTCCGCGGAGCACACTTTGAGAAACGCTGTTATAGAGAATTAAACGCTCTACAGAACCGCTCTCCCACACTTTTTTCGTAGTCAACCATTCGAATGATATTCGAAGGTAAGGTTCAAAACATATAGAATTTTTTATCTTATTAAGCTGAAACTACCAGCTTTTTTATCGTGGAAAAAGTGGTTTCAGCGTGCTAATATTTCTTACAAAACCATGAAAAGGATTGACAAAATACGTACAATTCTTTTTATAGTTTTGTAAGAAATATCAGCACATGAAACCATTTCTTTTGCGATAAAAAATGTTTAACAATAACAAAGCTGGTAGTTTCACTATAATGATATAAAAAATTAAAATTCCATACATTTTGAAATGTACCTTCGAAAACTTTCCGAAAAGAGGCAACATTTTCATTTTCCAGTCAGTCACAGATTTCGCATTCCTTGCAACCAAAGGTTTCAACTTCATAATCTCATGATACAATGCATTCAAGATATGATGCACTGCTGGGACAATTTGACTTCATCCTGTAACGTCAAGTGGCAACTAAATCCACAATTATTTGTAATAAAGCAAAGCTTAGTTGTTGCTTCAAACTAAAATAGAAAAAAATATATGGGCTCAACCATTTGATTTTTCAGAGAAATTGTATTCCGCGTTGGCCAATCTGAGCGTGTTTAGTGACAAAGGTAGGTCCACACAAATTTTTAGGGTAACGATATACCAAAACCATCTGCTCTAAAAACTAATAGTCATTCAGCCCTCCAGGTGAGTTTCCAAGTACATTTTGATGATTTTTTGTCCAGATATCTAAAAAACTATTATTCGCGCTCACCTCTTGTTTAATATGATGTCAATCAATACGTTTGAGCAGATTTAAAAATTTCGTTAAAAGGGCAACTTTGATACACCACCGTGTTTAATTAAATATTCATTAATAAAAATAATGTTAGAATGTGCGCCACCTCAAAAAATATACTTTTGTCCCAAAAAAATTTTTGTTATCCAAACAATTCCAGTAGCCACACAGCTTTACCGACTAACTAACCTAGGATACAGTGTGTTCAAAATGAACTCGGCAATATTGTTAACCTTCTTATTATTTAAAACATTTTTTTATTTCTTGGGTACTTAGTTACTGTAAAGAAGAATATCTTATTTCACAGGCACTGAGCCAATGCAACATCACGTCTGAATTCTTTCCCTAAGGAACTTTAGTTTTTGAAATTACTGAAAATTGTATCATGTCAGTGCAAGTTTTTAAGAATAAATACATAAGTGTAATCATCGGTTAAATACATCAAGTTAGCAAAAAATTGTAGAAAACCGTTTTTTCCTTAATAATTATATGGAGCTGGTTCACTGATGATGGAGATGGAAAACAGACAATTTCTACTTTAGTCAATTATCCGTTTTACAATATTATATTTGAATTTGGTGGCATGCCTGCAGAGAATACTGTTGCTTTAGTTAGGGGCAGCAAGGCAAGGTTAAGAACCCAAAGAATTTTAGTTTTCTTGGACCGATATAGGACATCGCGGCAATGATAGGAATGTTTTAATTGCAGACATTATATAACCTACAATATGCCTTTATTATTATAAACTTCATAACTATTAAACTTTATTAACATTAAAAACGTAATAAAATTTAAAAATTCCACAAGGTTTTTGATAAATATTTGCTAACACCGGACCAGGTTTCACATTAATGCATATTATTGCAAATATTAATCGAAAACCTTGTGGAATTTTTAAATTTTGTTCCGTTTTTATCGTTAATAAAGTTTAATAGTTATGAATATTAAAGAACTCCACGAAATAAGGGTTCAAACTGTCAATTATTATAAACTTGCACTGCTTCGACTCTTCCAAAGACGGATTGATTTCAGTAACCTCGAGAACTTAAATTTTCTTTGGCAAAAGAATACTAATGTGATATTACGTGTTCCTAAAGCGTGCAAAAAAAAGGATGCTCTCCACTACAATTGCAGAGTAGCTGCAGCTTGTACAAGTTGGAAGAATAAAGGATGCTTAGCCGCTAAAAAAAATCAGAAAGCACTCGGGCACTTAATACTATCAATTTCATTAACAGATCTACGTTTTATTTAACTATTAGAGCTAGAGGTTATAGCAAGGAATGAAATAAAAAATGTCCGTCTATCAACTTGTTAATGATTATGTTTTAATATTCTTTCTCGGTAAGAAAACTTAGTGAAGACATAAAACTGTGTCAATCTAGTTCACCAATTTTTTTCTGCTCTTTGACGTTTACAAGGAATAACAAATTTTTATTAAATTGAAAAAATAGTTTTTAATTGAATGATATAATTAAATTGTACTTAAATTTTATTTACAATGAATCCAAACGTAATTTATATGTACCAAACATGAACGAAATGCAAACTCAAAAACATTTAATTAGGTAGTCATTTTGGTATTATGTGCATATCTATACGTAAAATTACCCCAATTGAAATAGTTTGGTACTCTCTAGATGCAAAATTTAATGCTCCACAACTCTTATTTTATCACTTTTTTAAGTTAAAAGAACAGTTAGTTTCAAAGTTACGTTCGCATGTGCAGTGAGTTTGTACAAATTTCATACAATGGGCAAAAAGTGCCCTATTTTGGTTCTGAATTGCAACTATCACTGCACCAAATTTTAAGTTTTAGGTATTCATTCTAACCAGAATTAAAAGCTCTACAATTCTTATAACTATTTTTTTTTCAAAAGAAGCATTTTTTAAGAGTTATCACTGGAAAATGGAAAAAAGTGCAAAAAATTGGGGCTTCTTTGGACTGGAAAATTAAGCTCACCTCCTGAGTCTGTGCAAACTTAAATTACTAATACTTAACATCAAATAATGGTATTAAAGTAAATTTTAGCTTTCTGCGAATTATTTCACAAAAAATTCTAATTTTACTGGCCTATTTTTCGCGATTTGAAATTTAAACTGAATATATAAATCTCTCAAATTTTTCTTTTAAAAGGTAATATTAAATTTAGATTGGTAAGTTGTATTGTAGCAGCTTTTTTTTGTGTATTTGTCTTTGAATGGCAGGATTATGTTTCTATGATGGGCTCTAAGCCTCGATAGCATTGTCGAAAAATTCACTAAATAAATATTGGTCATAGATTAAATTAAAAAAAATGTTTAAAAAAAATAGCTTTTTAGAGGAAACTGTGCTTCTTTAGCTTCCACAAAAATCATGCCATTGCGTTATTGAAAAACACCTCGATTAAACGATGTGCTTGTGCATTATTGATAAATATGTATTTTACAATGGCAAATAAATCGTTTAATAAAACACGGGCTTCATTAAAAGTTTAAATTGGGAGGATTTGCTGCTTTTGCTCTTTATTATAATATCGTTTTTTTTAACTGAAACGCCTAAATCCACTTTAAATAGTCCTCATTTTTACAGAAAATAAATAAATGTAAGCTGTTTATCAAGATAAAAAACGTTAAATATTTATTTCTGAAGAAAAGTTGTCTAAAGATGATTTGCTTTTGCAGAACACTGCCTCTGCACACAAATAGCATGTTTCCCTGCAAACAATTTATGATTTGGATTTAGAATTACTAGAATATTCTCCTTATTAACCAAATCTAGCTTCGATTAACACTTTTATCTCAAATAAAAAAAAATTTAGGAGTCATATTTTTTTCCAGCAAATAAATATGGAAGTTGTAGAGATCTGGGTCGCATAGCAGGATAAAACGTTACTTTTAAAAGATTAAGAAGAGTTGCAGGTTTGGTCTATTGATTAAAAAGAGAATATGTTGAATAACGTAACATTCTGACTTTCAAATTTATTTGCTTCTATAGCAGAGTAACAATTTTTCAGTATCCCTTCGAACTAATAGAAGTAGTTCAGGAATTAAGAGTTTTTTCCAGTGACTTTTAATTTTTGTCATATTTTATTTAACGTTTAAACAACGCCATTGTGCCAAAATTATTCGCGACATCACTTGCATATCTAGTGCATAAATTATACAATGAAAACTATTTAAATAAGAACAAAATCGATTTATTTACCTGAAAAACTCGTTACGACTTCAACATTGTTTTACCATTCCCACATCTTCTTAAGAGTTAAACGAATTCTTCAGAATTCTATGCAAGTGTGATCCGAGATTCACATGACCTGATATTAAATCAAATGAGGATGATATAAACTGAGAGGACGAAGCTTCAGTACAAGAAGCTCGCGATCTCTGCCTGAGAAAGCCTGAATTTAACTCGAACGCAGAGTGAAATCGATTTTAACAAACGAAGCCTTCTATAATAGAATACAGATGGCAGAAGCCTCGTCAATTCACGTCTCCAATTCAGTGATTTGGGCAGAACAATTTAGGTACAAAATTTTTAATTTCTTCTTAAAGCCACTAAAGATGTGGTGAATGCGCCGGAAAATGATTTTATTTTTAGGTTTAGAAGTAGATTGTCTTACAATTGAATAAAGATTTATCTTTCTCCTAAATAATCAGGAAAATATGCCACTTACTGCAAAAAAATATTGAAAACTTTCCGCAATTATACAGACAGTAACAAATTCGTTTCTCACTACAGGGATCTCAAACACACTAGGAGGATGCCATATCGGTTAATGGAGTCAAAGCTGCACAATTTGGCGATCAGGAATATGCCGTTGAAGAATCAAAAATATTTCTTACTGTTCTTGAAATTGTTCAAAAAAAGGAAAAATTTTGAATTTTCCTTTTTATTATTTCTTGCTGTTATTTGAAGGGTCATCGAAAATCTAAAAATTTTTTTTTTATTGTCGTTTTTTATACTTTACAAGATGGCATAAAAAGTTTTTTTATTAGATGTTTCGTCTTTTTGCTACTATCATCAAGTACGTTATTTTAAAAACGGACCTGTATTTTTTATTGCATCTTTGTGTAGTTTTGACACTGCAATTTCGGAAAAAACAACACTTTTTTTTATACTAATGTTACTGTATTATTTTTCCATAATTAATAGGTAATTATTATTAACAACAAAATTATAAAAATCTAATTAATTGGTAAAAACACAAAGTAATGGCACAATAAATAAATTTAAACAAAGATCAGCAAACATAATCATAAATAACTGACCAACAAATATAATGACAAATAGCCACGGTCAAGGCATCGTATTTCATTATATTCTGGTTTAGGGGTGGACTGGTTCCAAATTTTGGACTACTTAAATTACCTTAATTAGCGGCCCCTGACTGGGAAGCTATTATTTCATTATTAGGCTGTAAAATTTAATCGTAAACCCAGTCCACAAATCGATTAAATACTTGGAGATTAGGGTAGAAATTTAAAAAAAAAGTAAAAATCGCTATATAACATTCTTTTTTGCTAGAACGGAGTAGTCCTTGGTTATCTTTAAAAGTTAAAATACAAATTTTGTCCCTTGAGACCAAAAAAGATTAAAAACACAACAAAGGTTGCTCTAACGCGTTTCGATAGCCAAGCTATCATCTTCAGAGAAATACTGACATATTCAAAATCTGAAATAACCGAGACCATAAAAATGTAATTAAATACAGACAATCGGAAAAATATTTCAGGGAATTGTATGGAGAAGATGATATATGTAAAGAAACTGAATGCAAATAAATCAATACAGATTACGAAAGATGATGTAAAGAAAAGTGTAAATACTCTAAAAACCAGAAAAACATCTGGAACCGACGGAATTAGCAACGAATTTTTTAAATATGGTGGTGAAGGATTAATAAACGAGCTGACCATATTATTAAGCATTATACTGAACACAGGGAAAATACAATTAAAATGAAAGTGTGTAGTATTACCATCACAATATTTAACAAAGGCGAAATAAATCCCGAAAATTAGAGAGGGATAACCCTGTTATGCTCAAAGTAGAAACTATTTACAAAAATAATCCTGAACAAATTACAACAATAACTAAACATAAATGACGAACAGCGGAGATTTCGTTCTAATAGATCAACCATGGATGCTTATTTGTAATATGCCAAATAGTTGAGAAAGTGATCGTCTTCAACGCCCCTGCCTTTATGTGCTTTGTAGACCTAAAATAGGCATTCGATTGGATAAAACTAAAAGACGTAACCAAAATACTCTAAGAAAAAGACATTCCACCAGATTTAATCCAAATAATTCAGGAGCTATATATAAATACGACAACAACAGTGCAAGCAGGAAGAGATCAGACCAAGGAAATACGAACGAAGAGTGGAATCCGACATAAAGATTCACTTAGCCCAATGACCTTTAATTTAAAAATGGAGGGATATAGAATAGGTAAGAAGAATTAAAAGATTTTATGTTAGGCAGACAAAGCGGTATTAATCGCAGATACTAAAAATAACTTACAAAGGCTTGTACACCGATTGAACTCAACTACAAAAACCTACAAGATGTTAATCTTCACTGAAAAACTCAGTGTCAAAAGATCATATAAAATGCAAACTGGTAGTAGATGAAAAAATAATAGAGCAAGTAATGAGTATAACACATATGGGTATAGAAATATCAAGAACAAGGGACAAATATAAACAAGTAAGACACCAAGCTTTGAGCAGGAAAGAACAAATATCTCAAAACGGAAAGAAAAGTGAAGATTTACAAAACGTCAGACCAAAAATGACTTATGCAGCAGAGACACGAGCTGATACAAACAGAACAAAACAACTGCTATGAATAACCTAAATGAATACCTTAAGAGCTACAGTAGAAAAAACAAGAAGAGATTGTATTAGAAACGCCACAATAGGGGATCAATGTGACATAATAGACATAGTAAAATTTGTAAGAAAATGACGGAAATATTGGAATGAAGACGTTTAAAGAGCAGATGAAGATAGATTAATAAGAACAGGCGTGACAAAAAACCAGTAGGAAAGAGAGATTCAGAAAGACCAAAAAAAAAAGATGGATAGAAATCTGGGTATCTACCTCAACAGAAACACCATGAAATTCGTGAAGAAAAATAAAAGAAATAGAAAAAAAATTATAATTTAGCAGGATCTTGCTTAATTTTTTGCCAAAATGGTATTTAAAGCTTGCGTGTAGGAAACAACTGATCTTATTGGTAATTTTTATTTATGTGGTTATACCGTTCCGTACAGTTTTGGAGCTTCTGAATTTTTAATGATTATGTAGCGCTTACTTGCTTCACTAAACACTAATGTAGTGTTATAGATCGTCTTTTTCAAACCAGCCTGAAATTTATGGGATAGATCTCTCGGAAAGATTTTCTGACTCTATGAAGCTCTCGACTCCATGAATGTGCATTTTTTAGGTAGAGCTACAATTGTGTTACTTTTATCGGCTTTGGTTAAAATTATATTATTTTGGGATGTTTTCATCCTTAATTTTGAAATGACATAATTATCATTTTGACGTTTTTAATTAATCTGGGGATTTCGAATTATTTTCATTATCTGAATTTTTTCATAATTCGAATTGTTTGTCTTAAAATATATTTCAGCAGCAGTAGTTAGCATTTCTTTTACTGTATTTTTGAAGCTTGGTGAAGGACAATATTTTAAACCTTTATTAAAGATTTTAATTTTGCTATTATTAAATGTTACGTCTGATAAATTTTCGAAGCTTTTATAAATTTCCGTTTTTGCTTATTATTTAGTAAATGTGTATTTTGTTCTTATATTCTAAGTTGTGTTAAACATTTATTATCTTTAGTTTACTAACCTTTTGTCTACTTCCATCATTTAGTAGATCAAATTCTATGTAATGCAACTTATATGTTATTTCGGAATGTAAAAGTTTGATGTACATTGTCTTGTATCCGGAACCATTTTCTTGATTCTTCCCGCAGCCAGGTGATGCTGAAAAGCAAAATCAGGTCAGGTTATAGCAAATATTTGTAGAAACATAGTGAAATTATTATCTATTGTTTCAATAGTTAATGCAGTTTAATAGTTATAAATATCGAAGAATTCTACATAGTATGTGTCAGAAAATTATTTTTTTTTTCTTCGAAATTCGGATTTTAATTTGAAAAGTACGACTTTTATCTAAAAACTTAACCTTCAGATAAATATTTTAATAAAAATTGGAAGCATTTTTTTATGTTAAGTGAGAAATACTGTATAACAAAAGTAAGCTCTTTACAAAATTTCCAGTTTCTAGATAATCAAATCCTGCCTCCAATAATGCGAATGAAGATTTACTTCAATAGCCTCCTGTTGATGCTTATCATTTCCACTGTCATTTTTGCTTCAAGGCATTTATCAAAATCAGACTATTTAAACAACAAAATCAATTAAATTAATTTTAAATTGCCAACAGCATACAATTGTCAACGCACTGCTAACGGTATTAAGCTCATGTATACTTTAACGGTATACTTGTGCAAGTTTACTGTTCAAGTATACTTGACAACCATATGGGCCCCACACGTACAATTATACTTAAAAAGTTGTACCCAAGTGCATCATGTCATCAACGGATAATCACAATGTGCATTGTATCTTAACTAGTTCAGACTTGCACAAGTCTCACTGCTTTTCCTACACACGCTCAAGTATACTTGCCAACCATGACTTGTGCAAGTATACAGTACAAAAATTGAAACATTTTCATGTTACTTGTACAAGTCAAAATTCTTGTGCAATATTCTCATACACACGCTCAAGTATACTTTACTTGAACAGTACACTTATACAAGTATGCCGTTCAAGTATACATGAGCGTGCGTAGCCGCCTTTAATTTGCTATTTGCTCTTTGAGGCAATCTAGGTACCTGTCTCACTGACATTAGCACATTGATCGAAATAGAAGCGTATTTTTAAGGTCTTTTTTTGTTTGTCACTTTAGACTCTAATTTTTTAAAAATCTGTTCTTAACGGCTGCCTATAAGATGAAAAAAATGTAATAATATACATAGTGCTCTGTTTTAAAATCCAAATCTAGTAGGAGAATTAATTTTTGGCGAACTGAAATTACGCAAATCATTTTTTGTCCAAAATGGAGTTTTCATGAAAACCTTAAACGTAATAAGTTTAAAGTGTTGGTTTTTATAAATGCAGAGAGATTTAGAACTCTATGCAGATATCTTAGGAGCGTATTTTTGGAGTCAAAATAGGGCATTCTTTCTATAAATATTTGTCATAAAATGCACCCCCCTCGAGTCACAGCAATTGTTCAAAAGAATGGCGGGTTGTATCGGATAGAAAGTGGGAAGCATTTTTAATTTTTGCTACAAAATAATAAATTCAATCTGTAAAACGCCCCTTTGCTTGGTTAGATGTGATTACTATTATTTATTTTTTTGAAAATGGTTAATTGTACCAAAGAAATTGAAAGAGATCAAATTTTTAGATTTTTTCACGCCCAAATAAACGATGGCATTCGAATTTAGAATTTCTTGTGGAAACGCAAAATTTTGGCCAAGAAAATTGTAAACACCTTTACCTCCCTAAAGGCTTAGGGTATTGTATTTTGAAATCAAAAAATAAATAGGGGGAGTAAAAAACCAGAGACTTGAAATTTTACAGATAATTTGATCTATCTGTAGTCACAATTGGACATAATCGATTTTTCTTGCGCAACTTATGATGGCTGTAGCTCTAACGGAATAAGTTTAAGGATACATGTATACGGAAAGAAAAAAAAGTCTGCTTTCAAAATTTGTGCATCGAATTGAGGATCGCCCTGTATAAACACTAAATGAAAAATAGAGGGCGTAGATGTCTCTAATATCCGATATAGCAAAATTTCTCGCAGCCAACTGACGGTATATTCGTTAGGCTAATGTATTTCATTGAGTAAAGTAGTAATGGGTGTTTCTTTTGGGCAATATTAAAAGAAATCCTTCATTCTGACTATACGTCCTTAAGTAATAAAAATCCGAGTCAAAGTATACTGACTCAATAATTTGGATATCATAAAAGACAAATCATACACTACCCTCAAAGGAATTTGAAGAAAAAAGCTTATTTCCTGGAAATAACCCAATTTAGTATAAATGCAAACATAAATAAATGCGACTACGTCGAGAGCTTTGTAGAGTGGAAAACAAAATTATTTCTTTCAATTTAATTGAAAAGTTAATTTGATTTCGCATTTTACATCTTACTGCGATATTACTTCTATATTAAAATATTCACAAAGAAAACAGCGAATATGCAAATTCACTTCTTTATAAACGCTTATTAATATTTTGAGAATAAATCATCTGCAGCCAAATGTTTTTCGCCACGTTCATCACTGGAATTTTTCATAATTTATAAGCGTTTATTTATTCTACGTAGTCATATTCTTCGATGGATTTTGTATTACTCTCGAAGATTCTGATAAAATGTTTGGCCTTTTTAGCAATCAATGGTAATAAAAACAACCAAAATATCTACACAAACTTGCAAAAATTCCAAATTGCGATTTTCGCTTATCAGTTTTAAAGGTAACGGATAAACGTTTTTCCAAAACATAAGATACTTTTCTACATTATTCATTTGCGGGTACCGTTGATGATCCTCATGTGGCATAACCGATGATAAAACGATTCAGAAAATATATCTAATTTTTTTAATTATAAAAGAAAAGCTAATTAAGGTTGTTTAGAAGATTTAAGATGTTTCTTCTTAGAATATCATATGCCGCAGTTTATAATATCATATTAACGAATTTTGGCAAAAAAGTCATTCCCATGGATACATTGATCACAAAATTTTATGCTACACTCAACTCACAATCAGTAAAATTACTAAACATGAATGACGAAACCCGGCATCTTGGAAAAGCAATAAAATCATATTTCGTATTTAGGTAAACAATTTGTTATGCTCCATAAACTTTTATATAAACCGTCGTACCCAAGTTGTAAAATTCGGCCGTATAGTTTAACATTTATTTTATTATAAAAATTAAATTTAACTACACGATTTATTTTGGTTTTATGGTAGGGAATTTAAGATTGCGATTAAAGGCGTTGCTGTATGTTGCAAAGGGCTATAAATCCTAGAGGCTATCAAGAAAACTCCGTAAAAATGGAAAAGGATATAAGAAAGCTCTTAGATCGGGTAATTTAAGGGTGAACGACAGATTTTTATAGCTATTTGCTTAAACTTGATTAAACCCGGTCGTCTACAATTATTGACAATTTTCTTGTGCCATCCCATCAATTCAATATACATACCTTTATTAATATTGCAGAGAGAACTTCTGATCAACTAAAAAACATAATCATTAATCATCAACACAGAGACGAAACTATTCAACCTAGAAACACGAAAATTAGGTTCCTTTCACGGTGAAGATGAGCATAAGAAGACATTTTTAAAACTCTGTACCCTAAGGTGGCAGAAGGGGGTGATCAGGTGTTTCGAAATTAGCACGGAATAAAGTTAATGCTGCATTCTATGTTACCTAAAATTTTTTGTAAACGTTCTATAAAAATATACCCTAATGGAAGAAATTAAGCTAGAATTTTAAATAGAGGTGAAAGTTATTAAAAGAGGCCAATTTTCAAAGTCAAAATTTTCTATCAAAATCAAGAATATCATAATAGGCGGAATTTTCAAAAAAAAAAAGAGAATATCAGGGTAAGGCAAAATTCTGAAGAATCGAAATCTTCAATGAAAGTAACACATTTTTAAAAGAGTCAAAAATTCGAAAATAGTCGACATTTAAGTCGAAATTTAAAAAAAATACTGAAGAAAATAAAAATTTTGAAATATTTAAACTCAAAAAGGAAAACATCTTTAATAAAGTTTCGATTAAAAGGAAAAGGTAACATTTTTCAATGAAGTTAATTTCAAAAAAAAATAAATAAATAAAACTTGAGAAAGAGTCAACTTTGTAAAATAAATTATATATTTTGAACAAAGCTTTCGAAATTTCCAAAAAAAAAACAAAATTTCGAGAAAAAGACAAGGTTCGTTCTCCAAAATTTTGAAAAAACCTTAGACTTCCATTTCAAAGAGTTTACATTTTCAAACGGAAATATATCAAGAAAAAATCTTTTATGGAGTCAAAATTTTCCACAAATTTTTTTTCAAAAACCAATATTTGCAAAACAAAAATAAAATTCCGAGAAAATGTTACATTTTTGAAAAAAGTTGAAATATGTGTCAAAGATTTGAAAAAGTGTCGAAACCATGCAAAAAGTCAATATTTTGAAACGATCAAAATTTAGGCATCAAAGTTGTAAGAAAAGGGCAAAATTTGAAAGGGTGGAAATTTTTAAATGACACTTTTGGAAAAAAAATAATTTTTTTAAGAAATCCAAATTTTTAGGAAAGTTTAAACTTGAAAAAAAAATTAAAATCTTGGGAATAAATTCAGGCGTTTACAGATTGAAAATTCTCCAACGTTTGAAATTTGCACTATTTTTTAAAAGTTCTACTTTTCTGAAAGTTTCTTCTACTTTTTAAAAAATGTTTAATTATTTTGAAAATTTTACCATTTTTTCGCATTTTTATTTTTTTTACAAAACGTTGAATGTTCAAAGTTTATTTTTTTTAAGTACAAAATTTTAACTTCTATTTAAAATTTAAACATTTTTGAAAAGATTACCTTACTTTCAAAATTTCTAGCTCTTTTAAATGCTTTGTCCATTTTTTTAAAAATTTGAAAACTTTTTAATTTTTCCACTTGAAATTTTCTTAAATGCCCTCTTTTTTCTAATTCTCCCCGTTTTTAAGAATGTGTTGCTTCTAATGAAAAGTTCATTTTTTAAATTTCAGTGTTTTAAATGTTTGAATTTTTTCTTAAATTTTACCCTGTCTTAAAAATTTTGGATTTTTCAAATTTGAGAATTTTTCAAAAAATTTCAGTTCCTAAAAATATTGACTATGTTTTTATTTCAACCTTTTTAAAATTCCGTCTTTTCGCACTTTCGATCTTTTTTGAACATTTCGATTTTTTTAAGTAGCAACATTTCTTAAAATGTTGACCTTAGTTAAAATTTTCGATCAATTAAAAATATTTCTCATTTTCGTAAAAGTTTCAAAATGTGAAATTTTTTTTAAATATCGACCTTTTAAAATTAATTTGGAAAGTTCGGCATTTTTTCATGCGGAAACATAAATACTGTAACGCAATGTAAATAGATGAAATAGGATTTAGGATGGAATTGTAGAATTTAGTAAATAAAAAAAGTTTCTAGAAGGTTCTGATAAGGGGAAAGCGGCTGCGATAACGAAACAAACGGCAGATAAGCGTTCCAGAAATTTCGCATTCGATAAGCCTTATCTGCCGAAAGTTCTGGAAGGCGCGGGCCGAAACTATAAAAAGGCGGTCAGTTTTCCCTCGAGGAGTCAGAATCAGTGCAATTAGTGAATTAGTAGAAGTGAGTTAATTGTAAATTTTTGAGTTCAGTAATAAAGTGGGTCTTATTCGATAAGTGTAATCAATCGAACCGATAAGCCCGTAACATCTGGTGTCAGAAGCGGAATTATTCGTGGATTGTGCTTTATTACTCGAAAAAAATTCGTGCCAGGTGCCGTAATTGGCTTTATCTCGGACGTTTTAAACTGTTAAATAGTTATACGAGGCGCGTCAAGTAAAATCTTGAACATTCAGATACGCTTTATGGATACGAGGTTAAAATCGGCCAAAATGGAACAACAAATGCTAGCGTTATTAGCAATGTTTAAAGACCAAGCAGAACAAAGACGGCAAGAAAAAGAACAGGAGGAAGAAAGAAGGCGACAAGACGAAGAACGAAGACGACAAGAAAAAGAACAGGAGGAAGAACGAAGACTACAAGAAAAAGAACAGGAGGAAGAACGAAGACGACAAGAAAAAGAACAGGAGGAAGAACGAAGAGGACAAGAAAAAGAACAAGAGGAAGAACGAAGACGACAGGAAAAAGAACAGGAGGAAGAACGAAGACGACAAGAGGAAGAACGAAGACGACAAGAAAAAGAACAGGAGGAAGAACGAAGACGACAAGATGAAGAACGAAGACGACAAGATGAAGAACGAAGACGACAAGAAAAACAAGAAGAAGATCAGAAAAGGGATGCAGAAAAACAAGAATTGCATAGTCTACTAGCAAATATAACTAAAAAAATGGAAGTAGACGTTAAAAATGAAAGAAGAAGTGAAAGAACAAATTACCGGAATGAGAGAAGAAATGAAAGAAGAAGTAAAAGAACAGATTACAGGAATGCGAGAAGAAATGCAGGAAGAGATTGGCGAAGTCCGGGAAGAAATTGGAGAAGTAAAAGAAAAATTCAACAGCAAGCTTCTTGATTTGGAAAATACAACACAGAAGAGGATTAACAACATCGAAAAAAACATGAAGAAGTTGCTAAGTGGACAAGTCATACAACACGAATCCGAAAGTGTACCTGCTAGTTCTTCCCAAAAGGTGAAACCTCCGACCTTTGATGGACAAACATCTTTCCAGGCTTACAGAATTCAGTTCGAAGCTGCTGTTAGGGCGAATAGATGGACGGAAGACGAAAAAGTGACTTCATTGGTGATATCCCTTCGCGGAAAAGCTCTGGAACTACTCCGAGCTCTATCTGACCATGAACTAGCTAACTATGCGGATTTAGTTAGAGCTTTAGAGCTGAGATTTGGAGATCATCATTTGCCGCAAGTAGCCCAGTCGCAACTACTAGTAAGAAAGCAGAAAAGTGATGAAACGCTACAAGAATTCGAGGCTGACCTAAAAACACTGGCTCATGCAGCTTATCCAACAGCACCAACTGAATTTTTGGAACTTTACTCAGCTAGAATTTTCATAGAAGGAATAAGAGACTCAGAAGTCCAGGGAGTGATGCGCTTGTCAAACTTCCGAACATCGCGAAAGGCACTGATTAGAGCTTTGGAGATAGAAGCTGCTTACAGGGTTTCGGAGTCAGAGGCGTCATGGAGGGTAAGGAAGAGGTCGCGAATGACCCTAATTTTGGAAACATTAACGCTAACATGAAGGAAATGAACGCGAATCTGAGTGCTAACATCCACAGAATTGACGCGAGTATCCAAGAATTGGTAGGAACTCTTAAAGGCAGTTCCAGCAGAAGCATAACATGTTACGGCTGTGGCAAACCGGGACACATCAAGAAGGATTGCAGGTCAACCCCAAAGAAGTCGACAAGCCCCACAGTAAGAAGACAAAATGGCGAGAAAGAGAACTCACTAACTAATGTGAAGAAACCAGTCCCCAGAATTCTTCCCATCAAACAGATAAAAAGGACCAAAGAGAGTTTGGTGGTAGAAGCCAGCGAAAATGGAAGAAATCTGCAGGCAACGGTGGACACAGGAGTCAAGGTTACTTTAGCACGCGATACTCAACCAATCCGTGACTGGCCAAGACCCAAAGATAAACAGGAATTAAAGAAATTCCTTGGGTTATGCACCTATAACAGAAGATTTGTGAAAGGTTTCGCCAACATCGCTCCACCGTTGCATCAACTAACGGAAGGAAGAAGGCCGTACGTCTGGACTCCCTACTGTGATACCGCTTTCCGAAAATTGAAGTCCGCCTTGTGTACAAGCCCTATCTTGGCGTATCCTCAGCAGAATGGGAATTTCGTGTTAGACACTGATGCCAGTAACATCGGCATTGGGGCTGTGCTGTCCCAAGTTCAAGGCGGTGAAGAAAGAGTCATCGAATATTACAGCAAGATCCTGACGAAGCCAGAGAGGAACTATTGCACCACCAGGAAGGAACTTCTTGCGATAGTGAAGGCCGTGGAACACTTTCACAAGTACTTGTATTGGCAAGAATTCCTTATCAGGACAGATCATTCGGCACTTTCTTGGTTACTCCGAATGAAGAACGCGGAGGGACAGACAGCTAGATGGGTAGAAAGGCTTCAGCAGTATCACTTCAAGGTGCATCATCGACCGGGACGATAGCATAACAACGCTGATGCTTTGTCCAGAAGACCCTGTGGTGATTGAAAACACTGCAAACGAGTTGAGGACCATGAGAACATGGTGGATATAAGGGTCACTTCTGTCCAGCCAGAAGACGAATGGACTGTTGAAGGTCTTCGAAAGCTACAGAGGAGCGACGCTGATATCGGACCCATATTGGAATGGAAAGAAGCTGGAGACAGACCGGAATGGCAAGAAATTTCCGACAGAAGTCCAGCTGTTAAGAATTTGTGGGCTCAATGGAAATCCCTCCAGGTCGAGGACGGGGTACTGAAGAGAGCATGGGAAAGCGTGTCAACTTGCAGTTGGTGGTGCCTCAGGAGAAGATTCCACAGGTCTTGTGGGAGGTGCACAATGGGACCTCTGGTGGACACCTAGGGATAAACAAGACCCTGGAGAAGGTTCGAAAACGGTTCTATTGGGTTAACTGCAGGGAGGACGTCGAGCGGTGGTGTCGGAAATGTGTCACCTGTGCTGCATCCAAGGGTCCCCGTACGAGAACCAAAGGGGCCCTGAAGCAATATAATGTGGGAGCTCCATTTGAAAAAATTGCAATCGATGTGGCAGGACCATTCCCAGTTTCAGACGATGGAAACAAGTACATCCTGGTGGCCATGGATTATTTCAGTAAATGGCCTGAAGCTTATGCCATCCCCAACCAGGAAGCCACCACAGTCGCAAGGGTTCTTGTGGACAACTTCATCTGTCGATTCGGTGTTCTCTTGGAACTACACTCTGACCAAGGAAGGAACTTTGAATCGGGGGTTTTCCAAGAGGTGTGTCGTCTTCTTGGAATAAGGAAAACTCGAACAACACCTCTTCATCCGCAGTCTGACGGAATGGTAGAGAGATTTAACAGGACATTAGGGGAACATTTTTCGAAGGTCGTTTCCAAACATCAGACCGACTGGGACCGACATCTACCACTGTTTCTGATGGCCTATCGCGCGGCAACTCATGAAACTACAAGTCAGACCCCGGCAAAAGTGATCTTTGGGAGGGAACTGCGGCTTCCGTGTGACTTGGTGTTTGGATCACCAAGGGAGGTCCCCAGGGAAACGATGGGTTTCGTAGATGACTCGAGGGAAGCGATACTGGAGACGCATGCTCTGGTGCGGACGAAGATCAACTTGGCGACGGACCGGATGAAGGCCAGGTATGACGTGAGTGCCAATCATGGTGGTTTCAGTGAGGGCGAGTTGGTATGGCTATACAACCCTCAGCGAAAGAAAGGAGTTTCGCCAAAGTTTACGCCATCTTGGGAAGGGCCGTACAAAGTGCTGAAGAGGATCAACGACTTGGTATACAGGATCCAGCGTAGCTCCAGGAGTAAAATGAAAGTGGTACACCTTAACAGACTATGCAAATTTAGTGGTGAAGTGACTGATTGGAACTGATCGGGACGATCATTTCTAAGGGGGAGGCAATGTAACGCAATGTAAATAGATAAACTAGGATTTAGAGTGGAATTGTAGAATTTAGTAAATAAAAAAAGTTTCTAGAAGGTTCTGATAAGGGGAAAGCGGCCGCGATAACGAAACAAACGGCAGATAAGCGTTCCAGAAATTTCGGCATTCGATAAGCCTTATCTGCCGAAAGTTCTGGAAGACGCGGGCCGAAACTATAAAAAGGCGGTCAGTTTTCCCTCGAGGAGTCAGTTAGAATCAGTGCAATTAGTGAGTTAGTAGAAGTGAGTTAATTGTAAATTGTTGAGTTCAGTAGTAAAGTGGGTCTTATTCGATAAGTGTAATCAATCGAACCGATAAGCACGTAACAATACTGACGTCTTAAACAAGGATAGATCGTAATTTTTGGGGAAAATTCCTTTCGGTAACGAGTTTCATTCATAGCTTGGAAGTTGTAAGAAAAAAGTTTTTATAATTTCAAGATTACAGTCGCAAAAAAGAGAAAAGAGTTTCTTGCAAAATTTAGGCTTCTTTTGAAGTGTTTACTTTTTTATTCGAAATTTATATTTTATTTTACTTAGAAATTGAATTTTAATCTCCATATCATTTATAGAAATATTCTGGAATATTTAAATTTAAAAATTTTTAATATGAATCCCAAAATTTCTAGAAACAAGTTCACTTTTTAAGAAAAATATAACAAAATGAAATAAAAATATTAACAGGAAATTTTAAAATATATGCGCTAGATTCTAGGAAAAAAAACCAAACTTCCTGCAAATTTGTACAAATTAAAAGCAAACCTGTTTAAATTAGAAAAAAAATTGCTTACACTAGAAGCAATCTTATTCAAATTAATTACAAAATTCAAATTAGAACCAAATCTTTTAAATTAGAAGCAAATTGATTCAAAAGAAAAGAGCAATTATTCAAATCAGAAGCCACTTTGTTTAAATTAACAGCATTAAAAGCATTATTATTTAGAGTTGCATAATTTGACATATGTGCATATGTTTGCATATTTGCATGTAAATTTGAAGCTTTTTATATTAAATATAGTCCGGTCTCTAATTATTACATATTAGTTCATTTTTGTTCTTTAGTTCATTATTACATATTAGTTCGTTCTTGTTACTCATTCTTTTAGATTTTAGTTCACTTTAGGATATGTTTGCTAATGGTTTTAGATAATTAATTAAACGCTTTCAGATGCTAATTTAAATTATTCTTTTCTGATAAATTATTTAACTTTAATTGATGATATTTTTATCCATTAATAATAAATATTATGAATTTCTGTAACTGAAATCGAAATGAAAAAATTTTGTTGCCGAAGCCAACATAGTTGGTTTCTTACAGTCTTCGCGCTTGTGGCCTGCTTTTCTGTTACTAATTACTTATTCATTTCGTTTTTTTTTATTCGTTGTTAATGCCATATAATGTAAATTATTGATTTCTAATCAATTATATAACTCTTATTAATTCTTCTATCAATAATTATTATCAATTTTGGTTACGAAAATCAAAATAATATTTTTTTCTTAAAACCAACATAAATGTGCAAAAAAAGGAAGCAGCAAGTATCTCTCTGAAGATGATAGCTTGGTTATCGAAACGCGTTAGAGCAACCTTTGTTGTGTTTTGTAATTTTTCTTGGTTTCAGGGGACAAGATTTGTATTTCAATTTTTGAACATAACCAAGGAGCAGCCCGTTCTAACGAAAAAACAGCCATTAGATTTCCTATTATTTATTGTTATTGTTATTATTTTATTGTAAAGGTAAATTTGAATAATATTTTTAAATAACTTGTGACAAAATGGGATGTACTGTGGTTTATTTAATTAAAATTTAAATTTTATTTTAGTAGTAAAAACGGGAAGGAACTATTTTTTTTAAGAAGGTCGGAATTGACAAAAACACACAACACATAATGCACAAACTAGTTCCCACATCTCTATTTCATACTCCTTTCCTCATATCAACAGGGTAAGAATTAGGAATTTGCTAAATAAATGCCAATTAATTATGTGAAAAATAATGTTGTTCTTTATAAATGCAATTGGTAAAATACCACATACCATACTGCTGTATATTATACTTTCCTAAACAATAAAATATGTTGGTGATAATAAGAACAACTTTTGATTTATGCAGCATTTTTCCCTAATATGAATGCCCAATGTCTGTCCCAATCTACATATATTTCAAAGAGTTTTGATATAAACACAAGACAAGTTTCCGAGAGAACGTATCTTCCTGATAAGTTAGAAACTTCTGACTTGTTGGGAGAGCACTAGGAGTCTCATTTTAAAGTTTCGCACCAGACTTTTTCCTTTATCGAAGAAACGGCAGCAGACCCCCGCTTCAGACATTGTAAGAGTAAGTGGCGTCCTTTCAGGACGCTTTGCCATTACCAGGCAGGGCCACCAACGTCCGGTTTTCTTACACACGCAGTCTTTATTTCTGCAGGGCTAATGGAAATACAAACAACATTGCCTCGGGATCTCATTTCATTTCCTGCCTGCGTAAATGGGCTCAGAAACTTATTTTCTTGAAGACCTTATATTGGGATATTACTTTCGTTTAACGAAGTTCATGTTAATTTAGTCCTACGTCTTAGGTTGCGTGTTTAGCGCGTTTAGCCTTTATTATTATTCCGTAAAAATTGGGTTTCATTTATGAACGTGATTGGAAGATTAAAGAAGTTCTGATTATTTTTGGTAGTGACAATAATTATGAATATGAATGGTCCAAATATTTTCTAATATTCTGCAAGGTGCTTATTGTCTTTTTCAAACGATGAGCTGCAATAAACAACTGAACGGAATTAATTTTTTTCCGAAGTCGTTCTAGAATGCCTACTTTCTCGGCGCAATTTCAGGTCCCAAGACACCTTATTCAAGTATTTTAATGCATTGCTAAGAAATCAAAAACAGTTTGAGAAGGTTTTTTTCGTCCTAGGAAGAGAAAGTATGAAACTTTCCCGTACTGGATAACAAGCAACAAATAGCGATTTTCAAGGAAACGACTTCATAGAATATTAAATGACGAGGGAAAAATTTACGAATTTATAAAAATTTCCTAATTTAAGTTATATTCTCAAAATTATGATTGTTAGCTTTGGCTAACACCTCGGTCACAATTTACATCGTCGTCCGGGAATGTTTTGCTTTTACTACTAGACACACAATAAACTATTTCATCCTTGGTACCAATACATCAAGGGTTGTCCCTTATGTCTTTTTATGATTATAACAGCTATTAACTATTCTCATGGCCAAGCGTGGCTTAGCGTGTAAAACGAATCGATTACTTTTTATTTCGACATTCTTCAAAATTTTGATTTCCTTTGAAATTTTCGCTATCGTTTTTATTTCCAAAATTTCGACTATTTTTAAAGTTTCACTTTATTTTGAAAATCGCTACTCAACCAAAAAATTTAGTTTTTTTAAAAACTTGACTCAAATATAATTTATTTTTTAATTTTAATTTGGCACTGTTAAAATATAGAGTTCTTAAATGATTGAATTTTTCTCAATTATTTTAATTTTGTTTCAAATTTTTCAATTTTTTCTCATAACTTTGACTTTTTTCAAAATTTTAGTTTTTTTTCTTTAATCTCTCGAAATTTTAAGTTTACCCAGAATTCTAACTTTCTAAAACTCTAACTGGACATTTCTGATAATTTCCTACTTTTTTAAAATTTTGACTTTCCGAAAATTTCTGATTTCTTTGAAAACTTGTCAATGAAAATTTTCGATAATATACAGGGTGTTACAAAAGTCCGGGCCGCTACTTCAGGAGCATATTCTACACATTAACATATGAAAAATGTTGAAATACATTTTTTTCTTTAAATTGCTTCCTAACGGAGATATGACCATTTAAAGATGGCGCCCCTAAAGTGGTTTTTTTACTACAAAAAGTTAACGGTTAGTAGCAAAGTCATGAAATTGGGCAAGCAGTTAAAGAATTGGATTAGGCATATTCTTATGTAACATATTTTTTAAATAAGCAGTAGCGTGGTGTGTAGGGGGTTGCCCGCGATTATTTTTTGCCGTAACTTTTTTGTATTGCAATATTTCGACACAAAAGAGCCATAATCGTAAATAGCAACATTTTTTATACAAAAACGGTACTCTTTCTCAAAGTCGCTAAAAGTAACCGTTTCCGAGAAAAAGGCGTTTAAATAATCCTATCCCGTCTTCGAAATTCTAACTAATTTGTATAAGAAAAAATAAGTTGGTCATGCAAACTGATCGTAAAGAAAACAATTGTACTTGACAATATCTGCCAGAGATTGACGTTGTGTCACTGATAAAATTTAGGTTAACAGGAGCATCATATAGACATTTTTTGCAAACAGAGTTACCGTGTTACTTGAAAATGTTCCACTCATAACAAGACAGCGAATGTGGATAATGCACGATGGGGCACCTGCCCATTTTAGTGCAGTTGCTAGGAAATTTTTGAATAACCACTATCATCAACGATGGATAGGTCGAGGAGGTCCGATACCATGGCCAGCTAGGTCTCCTGACCTCAACCCACTCGATTTCTACTTATGGGGACATCTAAAGCAGATCGTCTACTCCACACCAGTTGACAATATCAATGATCTTCGTGAACGAATTGAAAATGGGTTCAACCAGATTCACAATACACCAGGCATTTGCGAAAGAGTAAGGAGTTCCCTTAGAAGACGAGCCGAGCAATGTATTGCTGCAGGGAGCAGTAATTTCGAACACTTGCTTTGATTTTTTTTCTCTTAATTTTGTACTATTTTTATATCAATGCAGTTAGTAGTGGATAAATTAGAAATTTGCAAAACGAATTCTAATAAATGCAACAATTTTGTTTAAACGCTTTTTTCTCGGAAACGGTTACTTTTAGCGACTTTGAGAAAGAGTATCTTTTTTGTATAAAAAATGTTGCTTTTTACGATTATGGCTCTTTTGTGTCGAAATATTGCAATACAAAAAAGTTACGGCAAAAAATAATCGCGGGCAACCCCCTACACACCACGCTACTGCTTATTTAAAAAATATGTTACATGAGAATATGCCTAATCCAATTCTTTAACTGCTTGCCCAATTTCATGACTTTGCTACTAACCGTTAAATTTTTGTAGTAAAAAAACCACTTTAGGGGCGCCATCTTTAAATGGTCATATCTCCGTTAGGACGCAATTTAAAGAAAAAAATGTATTTCAACATTTTTCATATTTTAATGTGTAGAATATGCTTCTGAAGTAGCGGCCCGGACTTTTGTAACACCCTGTATAGGGTGTTCCGATAGGTTTTTTAAGGGTAAATTTTTTTACAAATTTCGATTTTGTTTAAAAATTTCGACTTCTTACCAAAATTTGGACTTTTTTGAAAATTTGGACTTTTCTAAAAATTTCGATATTTTATTGAAATTTCTACAATTCGAAAATCTCTACTTGTTTTAAAAATTCTGCCTTTTGAAAGCTTGACGTTTTAGAAATTTTTATTTATCTATATTTTTGAAATTTTTTTATAATTTCTCTTTTTTTATACTTATTCTTTAAAAATTACCAAAGAAAATTTTAAATTTTAATAATTCAGTAATTTATTTTGAACTAATTTTTTAAAAATGTTTTGCGAACTTGATTTTATTTAAATCGAGACAGTTTTTCAAAGGTTGACTTTTTTGAGATGTTTGCTTTTTTTTGCAATGCTTCAAATATTTTCCAGCATTTCCACATTTTTTCTCCAAATTCCCACTTCTTTCAAATATTTTGAAGTTTTTTAAAAGTTTTAACATTTTTTTCAAAAATTTATACTTTTTGAAAATTCCGACTAAAAGTTTCAACTTTTCCAAAATATATTTGACTTTTGCTGCAAAATAAAATTTTCGACTTTTCCCAAAGTTTCAATAATTGTAAAATTTTGAATTTTTCAGAAAGTTTTGATTCTTTTGATATTACTGCCTTTTTTAATATTTCAGCTTCAAAAATTTGGGCTTTTACCGAAAATTTGACGGAAAACCTTTTAACTTTTAAAATTTGCACCATTTCTGAAAATTTCAAACTTTTTGCAACTGTGAAATTTTTTGAAAATATCGACTTGTTAAATCTTTATTTTATTTTTAATTTTGATACTAAAATGTCAAGCTTTCTTGAAAATTTCTGATATTTGAAAATCCTCACATCTTTTAACAACTTTCCTTATTTGTAAAGGATCTAGCAGGATAAGTATGGCGAAGTGGCCCCCAAATGGAAACCTATAGTAATATTGTAAAAAAGTTGTCACCCCGGCATGTAAATAAAATGTATGTATATTTGGGGTCGATATTTCTACGTTACTAGGAGGTATTAAAAATATTATCAGTTTAAAAAAATTTTTTTAATTTTTTTATATCTTTTAAACTAGGTAAATTAGAAAGATAGAACTAGCGAAATATTATAGCTAATGTCTTACAGTATATTATATATTTTTCTCATTTCCCAAAGTTAATTTAAAACAAAATATAATTTTTCAAATACTTTTATTCAAGATACAGTCACGAAATTAATTTATGTTACAGTACTTATCAAATACTACAACATATAAAAAAATGGCCAACAAAATTGGTGTAACGCTTTGAAAAATAAAATAAGTTGAAGTTTTCACCCTTCATAATATAACAAATTTTTGTTATTTTTGAACTAGTTTTTTTTAAGCAATTCGTATTTTAAAATAGTGTGATAAAGTTAAATAAAATTCGGAATGCATACAACTTTTTATATTTTATTATTTTTGTTAGGGTAAATATTTTACAGATTTTAATTTTATTTTTTCTTACGTTTTCTACAGATTTTTGTCACGGATAAAATCAACTAAAAATTGTGATAAAAGATTCCTAATATACTACAAATCATTAACTAAATTATATATTTAAAAAATATCAAAAAAAAAATATTAATGTCTGATAATCGCATTGAAATATGCAACTAAAATTTGTTGATATTTCGAGGTGATAATCTAATTGTGTACCGAAAATTCCAGTATGCGTTCCCATTTGCTTTACTTTGCCCTACATGTCCTGCTAGAAAATCCTTTCCTTAAAATTTTAAAATTAAAGTCCACAAAAAAAACAATGTCGACTGAAATTTCAGTTTAAACATCGACCAATTTAACGTCTAAATATTTTGTTTAAATTCTCAATTTGGAGGAAAAAGCTTAAATCGTGAAAAAGACTCGTTTATAAAAACAAATTTAAATTATGACAAGGAATTTTAAATAAAAACCAGAAAATTCTTAAATTTATTTTCGTTTTCAAAAATTTAATATTTAAATTTTGAATTTTGATACAAAAAGTATCAATTTTTTGGACTTGAAATTTAATTTTTTTCAAAAAGGTTAGATTTTGTATAAAGATGAAATTTTGAAATCGACTATCATTTTTGTCCAAAATTTAGAAACCTTTTGTCAAAATTATAACTTTTTTCCGAAATCTCAATTTTATTTTTCACTTTCTTAAATTAAGACTTCGAGAGAAAAAAACTTTTCTTTGGTTGATTTCAACTTTTTTCTCAACATTTTGAGTTTAAACTTAAAATTTTTAAATAGGAAAATTCGAAAAACTTTTAAATATGCTTTAAACTGAAGTCAAAATTTCTAGAAAATTGTTATCATTAAAGAAAATATTTATTATAGAAATAATTTGAAATATTTAGCGTTTAACTAAAATTTGAGTCAACATTTTTGTGAACTGTATATAGTTTAATTTTAAATTTTCATGGAAAGGGATCTCTTAGCTGGGTAAATATGGCGAAGTGTCCCCTACATGGGAATCTATAATGAAATTTTCGGTAAATTATCACCTCGAAATACGAATTAAATGTATGTGCACTTGAGCTCGATACTTCAATGTGCCTGGGAGGTTTTAAAAAACTAATCAAGGTAAAATTTTAATAAGTTGTTGATATTTGTTAATTAAATTAGTAAAAAAGGTGAAATCATCGATGTTTCCTAGCTAGCGTTTTATGCCATAATATGACTGTTTTTTGTCATTTTTAGTTCTTTTCATCCGTGCCAAAAATCGATAGAAAATGTAAAGATAAATCGAAAAAAAAAATTTGTAAAATATTCATTTTAACAAAAATAATAAAATTTAAAAAGGAGTCTGGATTGTAATTTTTTATCTTCACCACACTATAATTAATATAAACTACACAAAAAATGACAACTTTACTTCAAAAATAGCAAAATTTTTTCACATTCTCGGTGAAAATTTTAAGTTAATTTTTTTCAAAGCGTTGCACTCATTTTTATTCAGTAAATTTTTCGTATGTTGTGGTACCTAATAAGTACTGCAGTATTATTAATTTGGTGATTGAATCTCAAATTAAAAAAATTAATTAAAAAAGTAATTTAATTTCTTATTAATTTTTTGGGTAAAAAGAATCAATAAAAAATTATAAAGAAATATATATAATTGACTATAATGTGCTAAAATATGCCGTTAGTTTCATTTTTTTATTTTAACTTATTAAGTTTAAGAGATATAAAAAATTTAAAAAAGTTGACAATTTTTTTAATATCTCGTAGTCACCTTGAAATATAGTGCCCAAACGCACATAAAGTTTGTTCATTTGCCAGGTGATCACTATTTGAAAATATTACTATAGGTTTCCATAAGAAGGCCACTTCGCCATGCTTATCCTTCTAGATCCAGAATTAACGTCCTTTTTTAAAATTTTGAAAAATATATTTTGATTTTGTAAATATGCACTTTGCTGAAATGTCATTTTTTTTCGAATTCTCGCCTTTTTTTAAAGACTGTCTTTCCTAAAAATGTCGTCTTTTGTAAAATTTTCGACTATTATCTTTTTTCAAATTTAAACTTTTTTATAAATTGGAAGGTTTTTAACAATATTCGGTTCTTAAAAATATTGACAATTTTTTTTTAATTTGAACTTCCAAATTCTGTCACTTTTGCACTCTCGTTTTTTTTTGAAAATCCTGTTTATATTTGAAAATTTCAACGATTTTGTATTTGGAATTTTTCTAAAAGCAGTGACCAATAACTTTTTAGAAGTGGCAGTGCAAAGTCTCATGTCAAGAAGACAAAGCAGTTTTGCGCAATAAAATTTGAAAAAAGGCGCGTCGACCGAAATTATGAAAATCGAAAAATTGTACTATCTAGCCATCATTAAGTACCTACCTGTATTTGGGATGGGTTAGGAAATATGCAAAATACCCTTGGTACCCTTGGTGATCAATATCCTTCGTCGTATGCGACCGTGAAAATTTGACTTGCAAGCCTAAAGAGAACTAAGTTGTCCACTATCAATGAAGAGGGGTCCAGAAAGCAATACCTGGCTTTCGGGATTCCTCTTCATCTTCCGGAAAGGATACAAAACTTTCCTTAAAATATCAAAGCAGTTCATGACATGATTTTATTAGACCTTAAAGTTGGGCTAAAAAAAATATCTGAAGCACTAAATATAACATCTGAACGCGTCCATCATATAGTTTTCGTCGAATATGAGACCAATTTTTTGCAAAATAGATCTCCAAATATCTGAATGTTGACTAGAAGAGTGCAATGGTGAGAGTATAGTGTTCAATCCGTGCTCTACGTGCTCCGTGCGTACATTTCTCTCCGACATAAGTATCAACTAAACTGAGAGAAGCTATCCGAGACTTAACTACGCAACTGGGAGGAGATAGCTTCTCTCAGTTCATCTGACACTTATATCAGGGAGAAATGTACAAAATAAAGTGCCTAATCTAAACGCACCCCAATGCGTTTTTAAATTTTATTCGCAATGTGACAAAAATTATACAGCTTTCGTTTCAAATATTTGTCAAGTAATTTTGAATTGCTGTTTTAGCACCATCATCAGGTAACGTCTTATTCCTTATTCTAGAGAATATTACTCTTTATCGATTCAAATTTCTAGCAAACACTGGTAAAGCACATCCATGCAAATATCTTACCAATAACTTTGGTACAGAATTGGTAATAAATCATAAAAAAACCAAAGAAAAGCAGTAATAAAATGTGACGGATGAATTCAACACACAGCCGAAAAACCACGCTATATATCATCTAAGGGGATATTCATATACGTAAATATTCGATACCATATCACCATGAGAAAATGTCAATGAACCGGAACGTTCCTAATATTCCCAACAGAGCCTGAGTGTATTGTAAGCATCCTCTGGCACGATCGAAGTTCAATAAGCATGAAACAAAGTTATATCAGCCGTCACAAATGGATCTTCATCTGGGAGATAATCCAATTTGAGACTGACAAACGAGAGGAAATTGTGAGAAAACAGAGATATCCTCTTAACCGAAAATAAATTTAATTTACTTTGTTTTTCCTTGTATCCGTTCTGAGGTACTATGAAATATAATAACAAGCTGGAAAATCGTTTTTAAGACACTTCAGGTTATTGCATTACGTGTGGAATACTTTCGACCCTCCGGATTTATAACAGTGAGTTCTCTAGTGCCCTTTCGCTTATGGAAGGAGCACCTATATGACTTTCTTTGGGAGAGGTTGAATATATTTGCATAAACACACTTTTCCCTGCTGCTGAATAGGGGTCGCGACCGATATTTTCATGTTTCAGAATATTTAAATATTTAGTTACCTTTCAGAAATCCTCCCAAAACTTAAGATATTTTTTGTATCACTAGGTTATATATTACCTGACACCATTCACTATGTGGCCGCTATTTAATAACTTGTTAAATTAATCCATTTTTTAAACTTCGTTTTTTCAAGTTTCGTATTTTTCTAAAATTTCAATTTTTTTAAATGTTCCTCTTTTTTAAAAATTACGACTTTTTTACATTATTTGCACTTTATTTATTATTTCGATTTTTTTTTTAAACTTAGACTTACAAAAAGTTCGGCTTTTTTAAAAATTTGTCTAGGAACACTTCAATATTTTTTTACGCATTTTTAAAATCTCAACTCTTGAAAATTTTGTTTTTTGCATAATATTATTGCGCGCTATCGGTTCGAGAATTAATACTTGAGAATTGTAACCACTTTATTTCCAAACTGATTTGGGAACACCGCGAATATAATTCACTAATTGACCAACTGACTAACTAACTCACTAACACCGTTTAATTCATTGACTAACTAAAGGAAAGGCGACCCGGTTTCTAAACCGAATCCGTACAGATAAGGCTTATCGTTTACGGAAATTTCTGGAGCGCTTATCTGCCGTTTAATTCATTATCGCAACCGCTTCCCATTATCAAATTTTTCTAGAAAATTCCTAACTAAATTTGATAACTAAATTTTGTCACAATATTTTCTAAAAACTCGATTTTATTCAATATTTCGATTTTCTTTTATCATTTTTTCTGAAAACTCCTAGTTTTTTGAACATTTTGACAATTTCTTGCAAACTTCCATTTTTTTACATCTCTTTAAATTTCTAATTTATTCAAAAATTTTTATTTCTTTTAGGATTGCAACATTTTATTGAATTGTCGACTTTTCTGATTGATATTTTAAACTATTTTGAAAAATTTTGAATTTATTTTTGAAAATTTCGCTGCTTTTTAAAATTTTCGATCTTTATTTTTGTAAATTTCAAAGTTTATAAAAACTGTGAAATATTTTCGGTTTTTTGAAAATGTTGATACTTTTTAAGAATTGGACGATTTTGCAAAATTTCAATTTTGTTAAAAGTATTTAATAAAAATTGTGAAAATTTTCTGTGAGAATTTTTTTGAATTTTTTTTTTGTGAGAATTTTCACTGTTCTCCAAAAAAACTGAAAATCCTTCATTTTTTTTGAAATCCCAACATTTTGTTAAAATTTTGGATATTTTTAAAGTTTCAGACTAACCTTAATAATTTTAACTTCTTTAAAATTTCTGAATTTGTTTGAAAATTTAGCAACTTGTTTTCAGGACCCTCCGAATCTTGTCCATTTAAAAGTGTCGATTTTGTTTAATTTTGGCATTTTTGAAAGTTTGACTTTCTTTAAAATTTTGATTTTTTAAATCGCACCATTTTGTTAAAATATCGATTCTTTTTTAAATTTTGCAAAATGTAGAACTTTGTTAAAAATTACGTTATAACTTTTAAAATTTTCAATGTTTTTTAAAAACTTAAACTTTTTTCAAACTGTTGATCTTTTCCAAAATTTTGGATTTTTTTTGAGAATCACGGTGATCTATTTTGTTAATTTCAATACAATATTTTTTTTTTAATTTTAATTAACTAAAATTTAGGCTATTTTTAAAATTTGAATTTCTTTAATTAGCTATTTTTGTAAAATTTTTAATTTTCTGATAATTTTAGTGTTTTCTGAATATTTTTTATTAAATTGTGATTTAACCATAAAATTATTTTGGAACATTTTCCAGAAAATTTTTTAATTTTTTTAAATCTCCAGATTTCTTTAAAATGTTGCCTATTTTTAAAATTTCCTACTACTTTTTCAAAATTTAAAGTTTTTAAAAAGTTTGAATTTTTCGAAAATGTCAACTTCCTTAAAATTTTGATATACTCTTTTTGAATAGGTTAATATTTTTTTAAATTTTTGAATATTTTTTCAAAAGCTTAACATTTGATGAAAATTTCAGCTTTCCTTTAAAGTTGCAACCTTTATAAAAATTTTTAATTTTTTGAAAATTTTGATTTTTTTAAAATTTTTAAATTCCTTTACAAAGTCCTATTTTTGAAATTTCAATTTTTTTAGCTCTCAACAAGTTTTTTTAACCCTTTCTAAAAATTTTGCCTATTTTTCAAAATTTCTTTCTCCGCAAATTTGATATATTTTGAAAGCTTTACTTTATTTTTAGACTTTTAATTCTTTTAATTCTTAATATTTTGACAGTTTTTAAAAATTTGGAGTTTTTTAAAAGTAGAATGTTTTCATTTCCCGCAAAGTTTCGACTTTTTAAAATTTCTTTTTTTTAATTTATATTTCCTTTAAAATTTCAACATTTTTATTCAATACAATACAAGCTATTACCCTTAACTTCGACTGTAAAATTAGATCTTAAAAAACACTATTTAAAATTCAAGAATTTTTAAATTCGTTTAATTAACGGATCCATTTCTTCAGTGTTAATGTTTAAATTTATTTTTGCCTTTAATTAAGAACCAAACAGTGGATTCTTATAAGGTAGCGTTGGGTGGTGTTGTCAATTAAACATACTTTTTCATTTATAAAATCACCTAGTTTAAGTAAGCGTATCAAAACTAACTTAATCAGTTTCCACAGCTTTAAAGGGTTCGTGAAGGTTGCAGAAGGATATTTTGTTCCAATTCGTTAATCGTTAATGTGTAATTTCGACATATAGAGTATCCAGCTAATATATAAGGTAGCAAAGCTGCACCCTATTGTAATAAATCATTATATTTGAAAAAATACATACAATTTTTAATTGAGCCCTACATTTAATTTCGCTGTCTTGCATTCATTTTACATAATAAACGGAGAAGGGTTACTTACTTTCTCTGGATATAGTTATTGCTTGTGTGTATCTGCAACAGTTTTTCGGAATAAAAGTATCCCGTCTTGCAGGGTACATCTATACCAATTTTCATCAAAATCGCTTCAATAATTTAGCCGTGAAAAACAGGCAAACTGTCAAACAAACATATTTACGCATTTATTTTTTAGTTACCACTAGTATTAAATTTAGCACACAAAACAAGAAAAAAAATCAGTGTAATATTTGTATGGGTGCACCTTTCGGGATAAAATTTAATTTATTAACTGTCCCGCCTAGCAAGGTACTATTATACCAATTTTCGTTCGCTTTAATAATTGACCCATGACAAACACACTTTAGCATTTATAAATTATTGAGATGAAGGATTTAGGATTTGAGATTTCTGATTTAGAATTTAGGATTTAGGATTTAGGATTTAGGATTTAGGATTAAGGATTTAGGATTTAGGATTTAGGATTTAGGATTTAGGATTTAGGATTTAGGATTTAGGATTTAGGATTTAGGATTTAGGATTTAGGATTAAGGATTTAGGATTTAGGATTAAGGATTAAGGATTTAGGATTAAGGATTAAGGATTAAGGATTAAGGATTTAGGATTTAGGATTTAGGATTTAGGATTAAGGATTTAGGATTTAGGATTTAGGTTTTATGATTTGGGATTTAGGATTTAGGATTTGGGATTTGGGATTTAAGATTTAGGATTTAGGATTTAGGATTTAGGATTTATGATTTATGATTTAGGATTTAGGATCTAGGATTTAGGATTTAGCATTTAGCATTTAGTATTTAGGATTTATTATTTAAAATTTAAAATTTAGAATATAGGATTTAGAATTCAGGATTTATAATTTGAAATTTAGGATTTAGGATTAAACATCAAGGATTAAGGATTTGAGATTAGAAATTTAGGTTTTGGGATTTTGAATTTGCGATCTAGGATTTACTATTTAGGATTTAGGGTTTAGGATTTAGGATTTGGCATTTAGGATTTAGGATTTAGAATTTAGGATTTAGGATCTAGGATTTAGGATTTGGGGTATAGGATTTAGGATCTAGGATTTAAGATTTAGAATTAAGGGTTCAGGATTTAAAAATTAGTATTTGGGATTTAGAATTTGAAATTTAAGATTTCTGATTTAGGATTAAGAATTGAGGATTTAGGAATAAAAATTTAGGATTTAGGATTTAAGATTAAGGTTTTAATATTTGGATTTGGGATTTGATTTAGAATTTAGGATGTATGATTAAGGATTTGAGATTTAGGATTTGGGATATACGATTAAGGATTTGGGATTTGGGATTTAGGATTAAGCATTTAGGACCTGTAATTTAGGATTTGGGATTTAGGATTAAGGATTTAGGATTTAGGATTTAGGATTTAGGATGAACCATTTGGGATTTAGGATTTAGAATGTACCATTTAGGATTTAGAATTTGGAATATAGGATATAGAATTTATAATTTAGGATTTTGGTTTTAGGATTTATTATTTAGGATTTCGGATTTCGGATTTATGATTTAGGATTTAAGATTTGGGATTTAGAATGGCAGTTGTGGGATTTAGGAACACTTAATTACATTTTCGCACAATTTTTCTAATTTCAAAAATGACGAATTTACATATCAATTTTCATACCCTACTTAACATCCTTAGGGGATGAATTTTCAAAAATCCTTATTTACTGCTTAGCTTCGGTATGTCGGGCACTCAAGTGCAAAATTTGGTGCTTCTAAACTTATCGTTTTAGGCTGTGCGTTGATTCTCAGTGTTTGGAGTTTTATTAAATAGGTTACAAACAGTAGTTCTATAACGAATATTGAATAACAAAAAGTTCTACAGGAATCACGTTAGTTAAATTTAATAGGATTCCGGTTCAATCCAATTCCACGCAATGATAAAATTATCGTAGCTACAATGTCCTCATTTGCAATTCCTCCCAGTGTACAGCGAGGCCTAATGTTACGTGCGATTTGTAATTTACCGTTGATTAGCAAGTTGTAATTTATTGTTCGAATAGCTTCACACCACTACTAGTAATTTTCTCTAATGACATCATAAAACCTAGGCGGGCTTTATTTATTTGTCTGGTTTTTCTGTTTCAGTATATTGGATCCTTCTCCGTCGTAAACACCGATCACAACACTAGGACGAATTTCAGAGGAGAGCAGCAACATCTTATGTCTAGAGTAAGATTTAAAATTTATGTAAAAATAAGCTAGCATAGGTTATTACATACTACTGCTTTATAACACTAGGTCTAACATCTTAGTGTCTAAAGGCAAGTAAAATTGAAATTGATATTTGTTACGCAACTGTACTAGAGACTAGGTCAGGAGTCGGCAAAGTTTTAAGACTTAATAACTTGCCGCAAGAAAATAAATCGAATTTGGAAACTTTAAAAAAGCCACAAATTTTTATTCTTAATTTTACATTTGATTTTAAATTTGAATCACATAATATTTATTATTATTTATACCTATGTATTACTTTATAGTATTACTATGCTACAAAATATGAGGTAGGAAGAGACCATTATATCCCTCTAACTCATGAAGTCAAACGAAAAGATATAATTAGCTTAGAAGACCTCTTTTTTCAAAATTTAGACCCCTGTTTCAAAATATGTCTTTTTCTCGTTATTTTAACTTTTTTATTCCTTTCTGAATTTGTCTTTTTTTAATTGACTACTTCGTTCCCAAAAAATTAGACTTTTTGCTTAAACCTCAACTTCTCTATTTTTTTTCTAAATCTCGTCTTTTTGGAATCCAGTGCCTCAAAAAAAAAATCGGAATACTTATAATCTGACTTCAGTCTCCGTCCATCAGTCTGCCACAAAGAGGTTTTCCTCGAAAACTATGTAACGCAGAAATTTGAAATTGTGCACAGCTCTGCACAGTTCTCGTATGCAAGCACCGCCATCCAACGATTAAAAAAAAATATTTTATAATAAAATGGATTTTCCAAAATATCAACTTTTAATTAATATATCGTGTGAGGTATCATTTGAAAGAGCTACCTCCAAGGATTCTAAAATACTTTCTTAATAATTTTCAATCTCCAAAATTCACTTCTTTTTCTTAAAAAAAAATGTTAGTATTTTAAAGTTCTAAAATGAGTCTAGTTTTACAAGAAAAATTAAAAATTTTAATTTAAAAATTGGGGAACAAATAAAATTATGGCAAAAAAATTGATTTTTTCGAAGGAAAAAGTTATTATTTCCGAAAACCATTTTCTTAAAAATTACCGAAAAAAGTTTTCAATTAATTTCGAAAAAAATTTTTACTTGTTTATTTAAATGAAAGCGAATAATTAAAATTTCGATCAAAAAGATGAAATTCTAAGAAATAATTCTTTAAAATCCCCAAAAATAAAAAATTTAGAGTCGAATTTCGAAAACAAAATTACAAGATTCGAAATCAAGTTCGCAAAAGAAGTCGAGGATGCAAACAAAGTGTGTGCAAATATTGAATTTCGGAAAAAATTTTGTCATTTTGAAAAAAATTTCAAAAATCGAAAGTAGATTTTTTCAAAACAAGTTACAATTTCAAGTAAGGTGATGTTATAAAAAGTCCAAAGTTGAAATTTTTAAAAATTGGATTTAAAATATATGCATTTTAAGTCGGATTTACAAGTAAAAAACAAAGGTATAAAGTTAAAAATATAAGAAATTTAAAAAAAGCATACATTTTCAATAGGAAAAGAAATTTTAAAAAAACATCAAAATTTTTAGAAGAGTCGAAAATTTTAAAATAGCGAACTTTCCAAAAAATTCAAATCTTAAAGATAAATTCAAAATAGATATTTTCTGTATTTACTTTGCGAAGTATTAGTATTTCTATTTAGGTTTTAATGACTTTTTCTTCGCCAGTTACTCCTTTCACAATTCTCAATTTTCAGTAACCTTATGTTAAGGATTGGCAATTTGTTATAGGTTGCTCCAAGCAGCGATTGCGTTGGATCTTAGATTGTCAATCGCAGCTTGTGACTCAACACTGAAAATCACTTAAAACTATCTTAAAATTTAAACGACGTAAAAACTAAATAGCAACAAAATTATTTTAAAGTTTTAAAATTTCGAACAGTGTTATTCTCTTTCCGTCGTTAGAAAATCAATTCAAATTTCTTCCTTTACAGTTTTGCGCATGCTGTGAGCAATAATTTTGACCATTTATTAGATTATTTCCTAGGTGATTCTAAATAGATATTCAAAAAAATTCTAAATTTGGAAAAAAAGGAATCGAAATTTTTAAGAAAGTTGAAAGTTCCAATAAGAAAAAATGTTATTAAACAAAATCTTCAAAACAAGTCGGTTTTTAGAAAACCTCCAACAATTTTAAAGAAGTGGGGATTTTTAAAAGCGTCAAAATTAGGTCGAGATTTTGAGAATTTTAAAGAAAGATAGAAACGTTGATTAGTGAAGCGTTGAAGTGTGGGTAAATTAAAATGTTAAAATTTTTAAAAAAGTCAACATTTTAAAACAATTCTAAATTTTTTAAAAAGTCCAAATTTTCAATAAGAATGGAAATTTACCAAAAAAAGTTTAAATATTCAAATAAATATTGCTAATGCAGTTCCAAGAAGAACGCAAGTGGTTCGATTGATAACAGGATAAAATACGTCGAGCTTAAGTGGGTCGATAATTGCTTGGAGCGCAAGCAGTCCGGGCGCAATTGGTCCGACGCTATATGAGTGTGGGATTTTCACAATGTGCGAAGGGATGATAATAGGTATTGGACAGTAGTTAACAAACCGATATTAATTTCTTGTTTAAAAAAAACCTCAAAATTTGAGTTTTTTAAACAAGTTATGACTATCAATTTATAAACTTCTAACCAATTTGAAAAAATTTAATTCTTTCACTGCCTGGTGCGGCCAAACTTTTTCTCGTGCAAAAGAATCCTTGGCAAAAGCACTGACAGGGTTAATTAAGGTTTTGATCGGCGTAATATAGAGTTGGTTCACATGTTAGGCGTGACTGTGACATGCTTGAGAACAGATAGAAATTCCGCCAACAATAAATGTATACGAGTATACCGAACGTTTCGTATATCCGTTTTCTTATCTGGCTGCATCTCTGCACACATAACACAAATCAGAAATGTCGACAACATAAAATCAACCGAGTTCCCGGGTCTGTTATTTCGCTTCGCATTATGTGCGATAGGAGGATGAAAATCCAGTCTTTCTTGAAAAGAAGCAATAAAAACTGCAATTTCATGAGTGGAAATAACAGTTATGATTGCAGGTCCTTACTTTATTCCTTGATATATAGCCAAGGAGAAGATTTCACTAACGCTCCGATAGATTTATTTAAACGTTTTACGCAAAGTAGGTTAAAAGTTACTAAATCACCTAGGCCTTTTAAGTTTCCCCTCTTGGAAATAAAATTACTGCTACCATTATGGTCGCACTTTTAAAAACTTTGAAGCGGTGTGGAACATCAAATGGTGTTCCTCTAGTTTTAATAAAAGTATAATGGTCCTTCGTACAACATGCTTACTTTCTGAAAGAAAACGTGCGCGAATCCATCACACCAGCACATAAAACAATTTCAGGGCGTCTCGTTAACTTCTATTGTCAAAAAATATTACTTTTCTTGAAACTATTATTAAAAATACGGTGTAGAACAGCCAAATGAAATAAATTATGTATCTCTGTTATTCTACAAATTTATGAAAAATCTTGAGACACGTCAAATTTAGATTACAAAATGACATTCTTCGCCGTAAAAATTTCATCCCTAGATGCAACCCTCTTTGAGTGACAGTTGCAGCCACTAAATTTTCAAACCGAAAGTAGAGCCTTGTTATACCTCATTTGAAAAGTCTTTTCATTTTCTTTTCAAAAATGTCAAAATTGCTATCTTTGTTTTAAAAATTACCAGTAAAAAGAAATGAATTTCAATTTTCAGCAGCAAAATATAAATACAACATTTTCTTTTAATAAAATAAGAAACAAACCATACTCAATGTAGTAGATGTTTAAAATAAGCACCCTTAATATCTTGGAAGCTTCCTAATCGTAAATAAACATGTCTCCTGATATTATTCAACATCTTTGTTGCCACCGACGCAATTGCAAGCGCTATTCTTGCTCGTAAGTCAGCTACGTCGCGGGGTTTGGTTTTATACACTGTACTTTTTACATAACCCCATGAAAAAAGTCCAAAGGCATCAGGTCTGGTGATTGTGGTGGCCATTCTACCGTACCTTGTCTCCATATCCACCGGTTTGGAAATGTAAATCGAGATATTTTCGGACATTGGCTTGGTAGTGTGCTGGTGCTTTATCTTGCTGAAATCATGTTACATTAGTGGAAATGTGTGGATTTTTTTGACTTAAATATAAGTTTACCAAAGCTGGTACAATGTTGTTTTGTAGTAATGCTAAATAATTATCTCCATTTAAATTTCCAACAATGAAAAATGGATCAATGACAATGATCTTTAATAATCCCTGCCCAAACATTAACTTTTTCAGGGTTCTGTGTATTCAATTTTCTCATCCAGTGGGCATTTTCACTAGCCCAATAGCGACAGTTTTGACGATTTACATTACCCTGAAGAAGAAAAGTGGACTCATCAGAAGACAATATGATTTTTATTTGGATGACATTATTATCTAATCTTTGCATCAGTTGGTCAGAAAAATAAGTTTTATCAAAATCAGCTTTACTGAGCTCTTGACATGGTATTTAGTTTATAAGGATGCATTTTATTTTCTTTTGGTACACGAATAATCAAAGGATAATTAACGTTCAGTGCTGCAGCTACTTGTTGACCTGAAATATGTGGATTTTCTTGAAACTCATTCATCATTTCCAATTTGGGATCATTAGTTAATGCAGTAGAGGATTTTTCTTTTAGCTTTTGTACATGTCCATATTCGTGAAAATACTTCTCGATTTTATTTATTGTACCTTGAGATACATATAGGTGGTAAATAGAAAAATGTTTGTTGAAATAAACGAAGGACTTCGGCCTGTGTGCTGCACCTCCATAACCGATAATTTGAAAAATTAATATTTTATGCATTTCTAATAAATAACTTATACTAAATTTTCAAAATGTTCACAAAGATAACTGAAGCACTATACCGACCACTGTTTAATTCTCTCACAGTTTTAGAAAATTACTGGGATATTTTCGATAAAACGTACAATTGACTATGTTAAGATTGATAAGTTTTTACATTTCTATTTTTACAAAGTCAAAAAAGGATATCAAAATTGTTTTTGGCCCCTTTATGATTATTGAGAACGAAAAAGACGAGGCGCTATTAGTTATTGCAGAAAATTTCATCTAGTTGAGAAATGATGTTTTGTATTGTTTATTTTTTAAATAAATATAGCAACCATGACATTTCTGAATACAGAATAAAAAAACCTTTCAAATGAGGTATACCAAGCTTCTAGTTCGAATTACAAAATTTGGGGGTCGAAACGGTAAATCGAAGAAAGTTTCATCTAGGGATAAAATTTTTGTAATGCAGGATGTCGCCATATATTTTAAAATTGACCTGTCTCGGGATTTTTTATAAATATATAAAATAACTAAGTTATTACCTTTATTCTATTTGGCTGCTTCACACTGTATAAAGGTTGAAACAAATTTGCTTCTCACTATAGGAATCTCGTAAACAGCATCGATGAAATTGGAACAACGTTGCATAATTCGGCGATCGGGAATATGCCGTTGAGAAATCGAAATTATCTCTTGTCGTTCTTGAGATTTTTGAAAAAAGGAAAAATTTTGAGTTTTCATTTTTATTATTTCTTTGCGTTATTTAAGAAATAATCAAAAAACCAAAAAAAACTTTGATACACCAATCGTGTTCCCTGAAACCAAGAAAGAATAAAAAACACAACAGCAGTTGCTCTAAGGCGTTTCGCTAGCCAAGCTTTCATCTTCAGGGAGACTTATCCCTCTGTAAATGATAGCTTGGCTATCAAAACGCATTAGAGCAACTGTTGTGTTTTTAATTTTTCTTGGTTCCAGGAGACAATTTTTGAAGATAACCAAGGAATAGTCCGTCCTACCAAAAAAAAAAAATAAAAATAATTTTTCATAGACGTTTTTAATTTTTTATAAGATACCATAAAAAGCTTTTTTATTGGACGTTTCGAATTTTTGCTGTCATCATAAGGTTCATTATTTCAAATATGGACCTGTAATTTTTATTGCATCTATGTATAGTTTTTACATCTCCGACTTTACTGATGTACCTAAACGTTTCGAAACTTCGTGAATTTAAACCACCATCAAGAAAACACACGTTATTGTATTATTTTTTTATCTGTTTAATAAATCTCTAAACACTGACTGACACACAACATAAACGGATGGGTATAGGAGCGTGAAATTTCACATAGATACTTCCCATAATACGTAAGTAAGCAGTAGGAGAAAATTTTTCAAAACTCAGCCTTTAAGATAGTAGCATTAACGGAGAGGCGATTTTTATGTAATGAATAATATACAAGACTGCATTTAAAGTTGTCTATAAGCATAAAGAGCTATAATTGTTGAGCAGTATGCCTTCACATGAATTTAGAGAATATATCCAAATTATTGCAGGTGAGCACTGCATATTTTGTTTTTTTTATAAATCCTTTTTTTTGACTTCTAAGACTTTAAGTCCTAAACTTGGCCCTAATTTGGCACTTCCAATGTTTAAATCTAAATGTGGCAAAATATTTTCTTTTTTGGATATTTTCTTTTCGAAATTCCAAGCTTTGAGTTTTGAGAAGCAGGTAAAAATTTCGACTTTAAAATTAATTAGGTATTCCAGAAGAATTTAAGGTTTTATCAAAAAAAGAAAAAACATTTTTAAAAATGTTTTGTATTTTTTTGGAAATTTCGATATTTTCCTAGTTTTCAATTTTAAATAGAAACTTTTAATGTTTTTTCTTTTTTTCTAAATTTCAACCTTAAGCACGAAATTTTGAAAATATTACTTACATTTAAGAACAAAATTTCGAGGACAATGTGAAAATTATGAAACTAAAAAAATCAAAACAGATTGCAAGAAAATTCTAATTTTTATTTAAATTTTGAACACAATTTTTTTTTCGTATTTTCGATTGTTTTTTTAAAATTTCTACCTTCTTTAAATTTTTATACTTTTTATTTTAATTTATAAAGTTAAAAATTTCTGTTATAAATCAATATTTTTTCATAAGTCGTGATCTCAAGATTGTAAAATGTATTTTTATAAATCTCGACTTTTTCCTAAAATAACAAGCGCAAATTTAGATTTTTTAATTATCTTTAATTTTTTAACTTAACAATAATTAGAAATTTCGGATGAACGTGAAAATATCAGATAAAATATTGAAGAGAATTTGTACAAGGTGCCCCATTTTCGGCACTTTTCGGAGGTATTGGACTTATTATTAAAGATAGAGTGCAAGAATTTTCACTATATTGTCCTACTTTTTGTTCAAATAAAAGATTTCAGTCTTAAATTTGCCATAGCTGTCTTCGTTTTTAAGCTACAGGGTGATTTTGAAAATCTTCCTTTTTTAACCATTCCTTGTTTTTCCATTATGTCTTCTTACATCAAAAAGGTAAAAACTGATCTTGCCACAGATGTTTACGTTAAGTTCAGCCGCGTAGTGAATGTTTTTCTAAAAAGTCAAATTTTGGAGATATTAACCAAAGTTATATTTTTTTTAAATAAAATACCCTATATATTATTTCTTATGTTGATTAAGCATAATTTGGGCTTTTAAAAGATATATAGTTGTTGAATTTTATGTTCAAAAACAAGCTCAAAATTTCATATTTTTATAATTTATAGCAGTAGGCTATGACTAATTTACTAGAAACAAAGGCAAAATTAATAATTATTCTAAAAATTGAACTCTCCAAACGTAAATTTTAATATTTTCAATTCTGCATTAAAACTTAAACAATATTGCATATTTCACTTTAAAAGGTCTATTTAGTATAAACAAGCAGAAATTTTTTAAAGATTATTTTCAAAATTAATAATCCTTTTTTGAACGCAATATTGGTATATTTTTGTTACTTTTTTAATTAAATTTACCAGAATTATTAGTCTATGTCGAATGATTCGGTACGCCAAACCAACTCCGTTACGAAGTTCAGCAACATGAAGAGAAAAGCAAATAAAAGTGTTGTGGTATATAGGAACATCAACTTGCTCATCCGTTGAAAAATAGAGAAAGCTATTGGTATAACAAGATTTAAGGCTCAAAGAATTTTGAAAAAATATAAATACCAATAATTTTTAATGCACAACTGCAAATATAGAAAAATTTTAAAGAAACTTTTTAGAATAATTATGAATTTTGCATTTGTTTCTAATAAATTGGTCTTGGCCTACTGCTATAAATAAAGTATAAATTATAAGAATATTGGATTTTAAACTTGTTTTTTTAAATAAACGTCAACAACTATATATTTTTGAAAAGCTCAAATTATGCTTAACCAAAAAACAATATATAGGATGTTTCATTCAAGAAAATGTAATTTTGGTTAATATCTCAAAAAGTTGACAATTCTAGAAAAAAAACTGACTACACCAGTGAACTTAACGCAAACAACTCTAGCAAAATCATTTCTACCTTTCTAATATAAGAAGGCATAACGGAAATGCGAGGCATGGCCAAAAAGTAAATATTTTTAAAATCAGCCTGTGGCTTAAAAAGTAAGAGGGTCATGACAAATTTGAGATGGAAATCTTTCATTTTATCAAAAAGTAGGATAGTAAAGTGAAAATCTCCCCGAAAAGTACCGAAAATGGGACACCCTGTACAATAAAAAAAACATTATTGTCGAAAATTGAATAACAAATCTTGTCTTCTGAAGCCAAGAAAGATTAAAAAACACAACAAAGGTTGCTCTAACGCGTTTCGACAGCCAAGCTGTCATCTTCAGAGAGATACTACAGTACCTCTACATCTATTACTTTTTGGAGATCCCTGTAGTGAGAAGTGAATTTGTTAGAACCCATATACATAGAAAAACTGTCTCGAAAGACTTAAAATGGTGTTTTTGTTACTTTACCTATAACTATAAATCTGAATTTGAAATTCAGCGGAATTTTCCTAATAGATTAAACATGTTACACTACGGATTCTTGTTTGGTCGACTTTCCAATTTCCAAGTTTACATCCTCTAATAGAACTGAACGTAGATACATTATAACGGAAATTAACGAAACATTAAACCTAATCGAAAGGGCGGGTGATAGAAGTGTGCATAAGTTTAATTAAGCGTAAAGAGCTGATAATGAGCGTGAAGTATTGCGACCTTACTTTTCCAGTCTATACTGTATATTCAGATAAGGTTCATTCAGCTTCTAGCAAATTCAATTTCAGACTTTAATAAGATATAAACTAAATTATTAAGAACGTATATTTTATATTGTAAATAAAATGCCACAGCAGCGAATATGTTACAAATATCAGACTCAATCTACCACGCGTTGAGGAATTACCCAATTTTTTCAAGTTGAGTTTAGAAGGCGTTTTGGTAATTGATTTTTCTGTCGGGGCATCTAACGCAGTCAAATTTTTTTCTTGCAGTATTTCTTTGGACTGTTGTTGTTTTACTTCCTCCTTTTCGGGAGAATCTGTGGCGTTTTTCTTCGCATTTTCCTCCACGATCGCAATATCTTCTTCGCCTTCCGTATCATCATCGGCATCATCTTCGTAATATTCCGTATCTAAGAATCATCGATATGGTGCTTCTAATTATTATTACAGACGGAGGATTACTTACCCCTGCCAAGTCGCCTATTAGTGTCGCCATCCCAGTCATCTATTATGGAGAGGAGGCGGCTTATTATGTCCCTTGAATGGGTACCTCCATTTGTAAGTGCACTGTCTGCAAAATAAAACTATAGTGTTGCTAACATTTGTTGACGAAACAAGTCGGTTTGTTTTCCACATAACATTAGATAAATAGAAACTTTCGACCATCATTACTTATAGTGAAGTGCCTAGACCATTAAGAGACTAAATATCTCAGATTTTAATTAAAGTGGGTGAAATTAAAAAATATAGGGGTTAAATTGGGGGGTTATTTTTTCCCAATAAAAGTCGATATTCGAGAATGGGACTCTATTGTTCTTTTCTAAAGTATAACCGATTTATCGCGACGGCTCTTCGGTTCCGGCGTACGTTCGTTACTGCTGCGCAATACATTCTTGCTGCATTTCCTGAACTCGCCCGTCCTGATGTAGCCAAGTTGCCACCACTTGGCAACTATACAGGGTATTTAAGGGGATTCCGCTAACACGGCCATCCTGTAAAGGACTTCCTCGCACCATAGGTTATTCTTTTGTCTAGAAGTACAAAATTCAAAGGCAGTATTTTTGTTTTGATAATCACATTATTATCACGATTACAGTGTGATTTTTTTTTGTAGGTGTGTATGTATATTTTTTTTGTTTTTGTTTCGAGTGGGAACGCCACTCCTTTAGCATGGTGGGATCGCCACCAGCCGTCTTTCGGGTATTTGTATTTCATCGAATAGGATCGACATTCTTTTAGCACAGTGGGTTCGCCACTGGCCGTCTTTAGGGTGTTAGTATTCAGAGTGGGATCGCCACTCCTTCAGCCTAGTGGGATCGCCACTAATCGCCTTTGGAGTGTTAGGTATTAGTATTTCATCGAATGGGATCGCCATTCCTTTAGCACAGTGGGATCGCCACTGGCCGTCTTTCTGGTGTTAGTATTTCATCGAGTGGGATCGCCACTCCTTTAGCATAGTGGGATCCCCACTAGCCGTCTTTCATGTGTTATTCTTGTGTAAGAATATAAAAATATAAAAACCAATTCAATAATTTTTTTTTCGCTTTTTCAAATCATGTATTTAGTCAGATAAATACCGCAATTACTCACATTTATTGATTACTCTGTAATGGGCCAGAGTCTTAATTGATTGTTGAGCATCTGTTATTCTTTTGAAAGTATGGGTCTTTCATGGGGTAGTAGATTAGGAAGAGTATATGGTGTAGACTAGAAGCTCCTGGTTCCAGGTATACGGCTCTTGATATTTGACTTTCAAGTATCTTTGGCTAGCTAACAGAGAATTTTTGACTGCAAGAAGGTTTCCTATTTGAAATAAAACGATTCGATAACTTATAGCCCAGAAATTTGAATCTGGTTCATGAGAGCTCTTTGTGATTTTAGCTCGGGCTTGACAACGGACTTGTCAGGGTAATTAAAGTTGTCAGCTGGTAGTGTATTCCTCGAATTTAAATAATCTTAATAAATTAAATAATATTGGCATTTAACTCGTTTGGTTTGGTCATCTTGACGATGCATTTTAATCGCAATATGACATAATTAAACTCTTTTTTTATTGCTCGTTCATTCCTGACGTTTCCATTAAATTTGCAGCTATTTTTATCGGAATTACTAGTAAAGTCCATACATCCAGGTGTTTGTTTGGTAAGTGAATCTATTACAATGGATGGATAACTTGCATCTTCTATGTGACTTTTATTTAGGCTGCTTTGTTTTTCCAGAAGAGTCTGATGAAGTCACAATTTTGACTGGATTTTATATCAACTTAGCATGTCCATATTCCACTAAAGTGTCTTTTGAGTTGATAAACCATAAACGCGCGTCAGCGTGTAGCAGGTAGCAGATGTGGCTTATTTGGGAAAAGCCACTACAAAGTCCCAACGAAATGAAACTCAATCGCGCACGACAGGCTTCCAGTGTTCAGGATCGAGTCTAATGCGCTGAAGCTGTGTTGGTGACATCAGATAAAGTTGCGTTATTATACTGGTTTCAACCGACTATCTTGAAGCTTGAGACATTTGGGGGGTGGCCATTGATGAGGAAATTTCGATTTTTTGTATTTAAAGATTTTGATAGCTTTTTTTGTTGAAATTTCCACATCATTCACATTTTGTTGGTGAAAGTTTATTGTCAGAGTAACTAATTACTATTTTCGATTCATGTACCTTAGAGCGTTGTCTCCCGGTTATTGTCCTTTGTTTTACTCTAACTAAACGCACTGAAAAACACTTTTAAATTTAAGGTGCGTCCTCCTTTATCTTGCACAAGGAGATATCCCACTTATGATGTAAACTATAGGGGCTCTTCGATTCCGGTGTATGTTCAGCACTGCTGCGCGATACTTTCTTGCTGCGTTTCCTGAGCTCGCCCGTCCTGATGTAGCCAAGTTGCCACCACTTGGCAACTATACGGGGTTTTAAGGGGATTCCGCTAACTTATATTAAATGTATATATATATATATATATATATATATTTATAAAAAAGTTTACCTAATAAAAAATTGTTATCTTGATTAAAATTTGATAACAGTAATATACAGAGTGATTCAAAATTAGCTGCTAATACTTGAGGAGCGTAATCCTCGTGTGATTTTAGGAAACAAGTTTATATCAATATAAGTCCGGAACCAATTTATTTTTAGATTTTAAGGTATTGGAAAAGAATTTAGTTTTTTCTTAAAAACTATGAAACCACTCAAAATATTTCTTCAAATTTTGGTGGGTACTAACTAAACATAAGGAGGCATTTTGCAGGTAAATTATATGTTATTCTTCTATCCGTGCATCCGTGCTAATACGTCATCGAGAATTATGAACGAAAAAGATGATACGTCATAGCTTTTTTTCAAATTAAGTATCAAACTCATAAACAACCTTCATTTCTTGGTAAAAAGTTTCCGTTAATCTTTTCGTCTGATGAACGATTTTCGATAAAAAAAAATTTTAACTTTCAAAATTAGGTTTAATTATTTCTTACTAAGAGTTCATTAATTATTAAAAATAGCACTTGTCAACAAAATTGAGGTTTTGTGATGTCACATGAACTTCTTTTGTACTTTTTAATAGTGTTAGTTGTTGTCATTTAAAATAAGCAGTTTTGAAATTTTCATTTCCCATGACATTTGTTTGTTAAATGTTTGAAAAATGATGGATATCCAGAACTCTAACATAAAAAATGTATGAGGTTTTTGGTTATAACTGCACCCCTCATTTTTCTTTCGAAATATGGTAGATACAAAAAAGGATGAATACAAGAGTTTCTGGACCCTCTTTGAATTTTCATTAAAAATAAGTTTGCGATGTACAGGGTGTTAGGTCTTTTTAGAACCAAAGTCATCTTTGGTTTTTTAAATAGAACACCCAAATTATATTTTCATTTTTGAATTTTCTTACACATTATACACACTATTTATATGACATACCCTATTCCTAAATTCAACTGTTTCTGAAATATTGTTAGTTGAAAATCGTCAATATGATAAACATTTTCCACTACCCAATCTCTTACATAATGTTATATTTGGCTGTTGTAACATTAAAACAAACAACTCTAGTCTAGAGACATTGCATATTGGAAAAGGTCGAAATTGACGATTTTCAGGTAACAATATTTCAGAAACTGTTGTGTTTAGGACTATAATGTATAGTACAAAATATGTGAAGAATTTTTAGAAAAATTTAAAGATAAAAAAATAATTGGAGTGTTCAATTTAAAAAACGTCGAGTTTCATTCTGAAAAAACGCAACACCCTGCATATGGCAAACGTATTCCAAATAAAAATTTAAGAATAGTTTAGAAACTTTTGTGTCCAACATTTTTAGTATCCATCATATTTTGAGATATAAATGGGGGGTGCATTTATAACCAAAGACTTTGTACATTAGGAACTTATATTCTTTGTTTTTCTAGATTATTTTACTTTTAATTGGTCCCTTTTGATCAACCAGTAATAGTCAGTCAACGCCCTTGAGTTTAATCTGCCCTGATAAAGTTTTTCCATCATTGGAATGTCCGCATAAAACTTTTATCAGTTCTTATCACTTGAGTCGCCTAATTCGTAGAAATAAAGTCGCGATATGTGTCTCAGAAATGAATCTTGATCACCATATTGCAGCACAAAGTAATTCACAAAATGTCCAATAAAATTTCTGATGCATTTTTATACTGATTTTTCAAAACATTTAATTCTTCTTTAAACAACGAGCCTTTTATTAATTTTCCTAATTTGAGGTTCTAGTACTACTAATACTTTACTCATGCTGGGGAATTAAAATATGAAATATAAAAATCAATTTTTATTGGGGCCCATCCCCTGTAGAAAATTACGTAAGCCTATTTTGATATAAAATGGTGGTAGAAATATACCAGGAAGCTTTACAAGTGCAAGAAAAACTTTTTCCTAATTGTGGTTTTTTCTATCCCTGGTGTCCCATTCACATAAACAGTACCCATATTTTAATGAAAGAATTAATATGATCATGATATTATGTTTTATTTCTGATAAAAAATTTTTTAGATGTAAATAATATATGGACCTAAATAAAAACAAACAGACTACATTTCTAAATATAAATTTTACCTTGTCACAAGAAAACTGGGGATGATGGAAAAAACATAAGTACGGTTTTATAATGGGGGTAGGTATTCCAAAGACAATTATTTACTAGAGTTCGTGTGATAAAATTAGTGTTGGCCAGTGTGGCTCAAAAATATATGAATCTAACTAACCTAACATTATCTTCCATAAAAACAACAATGATCAAAATTGCCTTAAAATAAGACATAAAATTTGTACAAAAGAATATAAAACTTCCATCGAAAAGCAACAAAATGCGTTTTATTATTTTAATCAAAAACCATTTGTCGAGTGAAAAAAGTTAAGAGGAAAGTTTTGGTAAGAAATAAATAGTTTAAATAAAGGCCCCATTCATTTAAAAAAGAGAGCAGTGGCGTGATTTTTTTTAGTATTCAAATATATGTTAATTGAAAACCTGTTTTTTACATGAAAAGAAATTTGATGGGCATAAAAGTGCATCCTCAACTTAGCAGCCTAAAAACCAAAAAATGAAGGATGTTTATGCAATTATTACTTATTTACAAAAGAAGTAGGGTAAAATGTTTATTCAGCTAATTTAGCTTAATTGAGTTTAAGAAATTGGGTGAATTAGACCTGTTGGGGAAAGTTAGCTTAAATTCAACCCCTTAAATTTTTCTAAAAGGTCAAAAAAAATAGAAAAGATTTAAAGGGTCCAATTTAGGAGGCGGTTCGGTTTGGGCTATCAAACTCTATATTTCAGCTGCACATACCCTTTACCTCCCACTTTTACTGCTACAGTTTATGCTCCTTACGACCGTCCATACGTACACGTATCTTTGAAAGATGTTTTTCTACGTTTATACAGGGTGGACCATAAGTAATGGTACACAGAGCAATAGTGGATTTTTCGAATAAAAATAATGTGATTTAGATTAATTTACCTTATACCAAAAGTTGATATTAACAGAAACACAGGATGTCAAAGTTGAAAAAAAATTTTCGATTTTTTCGTATAATTATGGAATGAATTGTAATAGAAACACGAAATTTGGCACAAGCAAGTTTCTTAAGTCAACAAACTCTAATTTGCTAACATGTTATCAATAGCTGATAGGGGGCGCTACCTGCGCTATCCTGTATAATTCTAAATCATCATAACTTTTTTGTGCATTCGCTTATATTAATTTTAAATGGGTTATGTTATTTCCCCATATTTTCAACATAAAAAAGGTGTACTTTCTGAAAGTTGAGACGAGCAACCGTTTCCAAGATATTTGCCTTTAAAGCTTGACGTGCCTTGGTTTTAAATTACTAAATTATTAAATTTTCGAAGTAGATTGAAAAAAAAGTAATTATAAGACAGCTTTGAAACTTACCTATGTCAAATATTACTATACTGATAATATTAATACCTAAATTTTAAAAATCTCAATAACGGAAATCCAAAAAATTAAGACGTAATTTATTTTCTAACATAGTGATGTCAGATATGATCTCTGAGTCCGCACAAGGAAATTTTAATGGTCTGGATGGTCAAAGCAGATATTCGGAGATGAATTTTAATAAAGGATAGCCAGATTTTTAATTGGTTACCATCCCTTTACATGAAAAAGGCCATTTCCCACATACTTATTTTTGAAAATAAATTTTGTTTTGGTATTTTTTTAAAATTTGCTTTAGAAATTTAGAAAATATGTGTAATAATAATGTCAGTAGAGTATTTTTTGATATAAACTATTTATTACTTTTATGTTGAAACCTACTGCGAAAACTTCACATTTACATAACTTAAAATAAACGTACTGCAAACTTTGAAGGCAAATATCTTGAAAACGGTTGCTTGTATCAAAATTTAGAAAGTATGCCTTTTTTACGTAAAAAATGTAAGTTAATGAAAATATCTATTTAAAATACATGAGGTCACAAAAAAGTTATCATGTCATGATGCTTTAGAATAATACAAGGTAGCGCAGGTGGCGCCCCCTATGAGTTACTGATAATCTGTTAGCAAATTAGAATTTCTTGACCAAAGAAACCCCCCTATGCTAAATTTCTTGTCTATAATGAAATGTCTTCATCAGTTATACGAAAAAATCACATTTTTTTTTTCATCTTTGACACCCTGTATCTCTGTCAATATTAATTTTTGGTATAAGGTAAATGTAGCTAAATCACGTTATTTTTATACGAAAAATCTACTCTTGCTCTATGTACCATTACTTATGGTCCACTCTGTATAAGCCATATTCTACGTATACATAAAAAGTTCAATGTAAGAGAAAATTATGTGCTTAAATATTAATTTCTTGTTATTTTTGGTTTAAATAATGATTAAGTCGTAAGCAGAAAAAAATTTCTGTATACAGTATAAAAAAGAATCCACTTCCATCATATAAATTCATTCACTGTAACTATATTCCGAGATCAAAACCCCTAGACAATCCACTATAAGTTATTGTAACGCTGCGGAGTTTTCTAAACGCTGGGACATTTACATACTTGCAAACTTAGAGTAATAGTCATCAAATGCATACACAATTGCCCAGCAGATTGTGTCGCAATTTGAAAATATTGTAACAACATTTAATTATAGAATTTGTATTAATGATTTGGTAAGGAACTCTCTAGAAAGATTTGATAATGGTAAGCGGCCGCGATAACGAATCAAACGGCAGATACGCACTCCAGCCATTTCCGCAAGCGATAATCTCATCTGTATGGAAGTTCGTCTTGAAAATCGGAAACCAAATACCTCTTTCCCTCAGTCAGTTAATTAAACAGTAATTAAGTTAGTTGGTTAGTTAGTTAATTAGCCAGTTGGTCAGTTAGTTCAGTGAGTTATAATTGTAGTGTTCCGAAATCAGTTTGGAAGTAAACTGGTTACAATTCACGAAGGACTAATTTTCGAACAGATAACGCGCAACAATATCTACGTTGCACTAATATTGCATTCAATTAATTTAAAATTGGTTATAGATTTATTACCTTTGTTTAGTTAATTTATTTTGTTTGAAAGAAAAGAAATATTCTTAAAATTTTTATTGATAGAGGAAGCGAAGACCTTAGAAGAAGAAAATTTCGAAAATTTCCGGAGAAAAATTCCAAATATTAAATATTTTAATTTTTCTTTTTAAATTTTTATTTTTTAGCAATCATAAGAAGACTTTTGAGAAACTGGCATATCAAGTAGTCATATTTTAGGTAATGTTTCAGAATATTGTCAATTTTCATTATTTGAAACTTAAATATTTTCAAACTGGTTCGAAAAAATGGTAAAATGAAATTGATAATTCTTTATGGTGAACTCTTATTGACCGGAAACATTATGCTTATTAATTTTATTTAACATCTCTTCGGTCCAGTTTGGAAATATTTAAATTTTTATTATTTGTTGACAATATTCTAAAACAGTTTTTAAAATATGACTACGTGATATTTAAATTTATTTAAAACGTCACCTTATGACAGTTGACAAAATAAGAGGTTAGTTTATTTTACATAGAATGGAAAAAATGAAAAATAGAAGACCAAAACGTGAACTTTGCAATTGCAATCTAGTTTTCATTAGATTCTAATGAAATTAGATTTCAATTGCATCGTAATAAACTTATATATATTCGTATATACAAGGCTTATTATCTCAGTATTATGTTGATATCAAAAAAATAATTAATCATCACGTTTTTAAAAATTATCACAAAACTACAACTTTTTAAATGGAACGTCTTCTATATTTTTTGTTTTCATGAAAGATAATGGGAATAAACACGGCTATTGTAAATTTTTCGCTAAGATGAATAATAACGGAGCTATGATGACGTAAACGTATATCATAAGACTTCGAAAATTAATGAGAAATTAGCTTAGTAAGCTATGAAAACTAATGTCTACTCTGATATAATATCCTGATTATAAACTGAATTAGATATATCAAGCGACTCCTTAACCGGCAGTGACGTAATAGCTTTTGTTAATCTGTCATGATAGACAAGTATCTTGTATTGACATGGTCACCTATATTCCTTACTTGATTCTTACCCACCAAATTGACATTTAACCTTGACATAAAAATTCTGCAGTACTATCAGGAATAGAAGTCTATTCACTATTGATTTTTTAGGCCTTTCGGAAGTAGGATTCAATAATAAAAGATTTTTTTCCGTTGTAACATAAAGTCAATGACTTATTTTTTAAGATTTTGTTTATTCACCTATCTGTAGAGGTAAACATGACAAAAAATGACAGCAGCACACTAGATTAAAAAACTTTTTGTATATATGGCATATTTCTTTAACTATAACCAAAAGTCTGACAAGTAGTTGCGTTGGAAGAAAAATTATCTAAACGAAGTGGCATCCTAGAAAAATTTCAGTCGACTTCTAGGTACAGGCAAATTTTTGTCTTAATGGACGATTTAGAGATTATTTGATATTGTGTCCTTCTCCAAGACGCCATTTGGTTTATGTAATTATTTCTTTAGCACAACTACTTGTCTGGCAGTAGGTTATCAGATGGTTTTAGATACAAAATTACTTGCCTAACAGTGGTTTTACTTCTAAAACAATTTGTTATTGACAGTTGGTTTTAGTTGTACAATTATAAGAGAAGTGGGTGCATAACCGATTAGAAGGTAAAACCGGACTTCTATGGTATTTAAAAACAATTACTAACGTCCCCAGTTAAATGGATAAAATCGGTCTGTTTGGTATAAATCTGTATGCAGTGCTAGTCTGTAACTTGGAATAAATTCAGTAAATTAAAGACAGTTTCTTTTCGGAAATATGTTTGGACACGTCGATTAATATTTTAATTTGCGCTTTTTGATGTAGGAAAATTTGATGCAGCATATCCCAAATGTAAGATATGACGTCATTGAAAATTTTCTTAGATAGCTGCCCTATTTTTTTCTTAACTATTCTTAAAGCTTATATCCAGTTACATATGCGTACCAAATTTCAATTTTTTATTCTTTGTCATTTAAAAGATATTTACAAATTTAATAACTAATTCGAAAAATCAAAAAAACTGATTTAATTGAATACAATTTCCATAAAGTTTAAAAATCGCGTATCACAAGGTATTTGTTTGACATTGTTTGGCAAACTGGGTTGACGTCTTATCACAATCTTATAAAAAAAGTTAATAAAAATAAATAAAAAGAGCAGTATCGTATTGATCGACGAGGCTATTTGTCGTTTCAGTGAGAAACACCATTTAATAAAAAATCGACCAAAATGTCGTTCTTCAATGAAAAACACAAGATTAAAATTTTAATAATGATTGGCTACGCAGATAGGACAAAAATACAAAATAAAGCTATTCATTTTTTCAGAGAAAAATTTTCTGATTTATCACCCATATCGAAAAGTACCGTAAGCAAGACTGAGAAACAGTTTCGGGAAAATGGGCATTTAATAAAAACAAGTAATCCTCCTCAGAATGCGCTCAATGAAGATGTCAAAATTAATGTACTTCTTTCTGTTCAAGAAAATCCTCATGTCCCTACTAATCAGATATGCACTGGCAAAAGACAAAAAACAATTGAGAAACGCGTTTTAAAGTTAATAATATTTTTTATTGCCACACTTATTTATATTACATTACTATTAAATAGAAAATTTTATTTAAAGTAAAATAGCTAAAATACAATAATACCAAACATTTGAAAACTAAGGAAGATATTTAGATATCTTATGATTTGGATCGATTTTTAAAATATACCAAAAGACTCATTAAAAACAATAAAATTGTTCATTTAGCAATACATTCCAAAGAGCAATTATTGTTGCATATCTACTTTTATGCATTGAATTTGTTTTTGATTCTATAAAAAAATCTAGTGGGTTCATATCAGCTGACCGTGGAAGCCATCGAATGGACTTATTTGAACATATTCAGCAATTACCCCAAATAACCTGTTCAGTCACTCATCAATTCTCCGAAAATTATGAATCGAAATACCATTTTGTAGGAGATAAACTACTAGTCGATCAAGAAAATTTAACTTGTCTAAAATGTTTTCCAAAATGTGACATGCATTCAATATATCGTTGTCCTGTGAAATATCCCTGATAAAAAAATGGCCCACTTTTAAATCCTATCATCGCACAATATTCAATTACAACTAATTTAGCAACTGTCATACTTGTAATGCTAAATAATCAATTTAATTGTTTTTAATGAGTCTTAGTATTTTTTTGAAAATTGACCCGAATCAGTAAGATATCTTAATATATTCGTATATTTCTCTATTTATCAGTAATGTAATATACAGGGTATACCATTAAAAAAATGTTTTTGGTTAATAACTCCAAAACGCGATAATGACTTTTTTTTCGTTTTCGCCAGTGCAATCACTATAAAAAATACTATAGCTTTGCATGTTTAGCCGACGTCGTAACTATAATAATAAGAAAGTTAGCAATAGTGCTGCACTTCACTTGGAACAGGGTGTATATGATATAATAAAAAACTGCTTGGATTAAATTTGATTTCAACAAATTTTGTTCAACCTAAATATAAAATAATTTTCGGTCGAATTGTCCTAAAGATACAACTCAAAATGTGCCAGAAATTACCGTTACCCCCTTTTTTTCTATGTTGCTAAAGCTAAAATTATTATCGGAAGGTTTTTTCGATATCGCAAGAGTTGTTAAGAAAAAGAATATTTTATGGAAAAATTGGAACTTGCTTTTCCAAGGCTTTTTGACCTATACGGTAATAATTTTTTTCGAATAAAATACTTGATTCAGGTGAAGGATAAAATGCAAATCAAATGTGTCCTTTGCATTATTTCATTTAGATGAATATTTTTGTAATTAGTTCTAGTTCACGCAACGTAATGTGAGTAGCTTTATTATAAAGATAAGTTAATATATAGCTTCGGCACTTTGATGTCGTTTGAATAACCTAAAATCATATACTGTAAACTAAATTTTTGTTAGTTTGGAGATGTTTTAAACACTTTGATCTTATTTGCCGCAATATAGTGCTAAGTTTGTTTTGCTATTTTCGTTCATAGCAAAATTTGTACCCGAAAACACTGAATTAAGGATGGAATCGATATTTTAGCGCGACCCGTGGCGATTTTCATAAACTGTGTTAGTCACAGATTTATTGCCAATTACAAATAAATGCTTTTTATCTGAGATATTTTCAACACACTCATCAGTTCCATAAGTATTTGGATTGATTGTAGAAAAAAGTATGTATATCTAAAAATAGACATTTTTTTTTTTATTTTTGATCTACAACAGAAGAAAATTTGCATAAAATCTAAATTTAGGTATGAATTTAGATTTTATTTAAATTTTTTTGTGTTGTAATTGAAAAATATAAAAAATTTCTATTTGGCCTATTGGCAGTTCACGGTAATAATTAGCACGGAATTCTAATAGAACGAGCCAAACTCCCCTTTGCTGAATTTATTTTTTAATAAGATCTTTTTTATCCCGATTTTTTCTGGAATTTTCGAAATTTAACCTTCAGGCAGTAAAATTACAATTTTCCGCTTTCCTAATTTGGGAAACCAAAGTAACTTCCTCCCCCCCCCCGCAAGTTTCTGGTCGAGCTTCTGATTCGCTTGAAAGAGAGTTATCTTGAGTTATTATACATGGTGTCCGTTAGAGAATGGGCCAAACTTTACCAATTGGTTTTACGACGAAAATTAAAGAGGAATATGCATATGCAATGTTGCTGATAAACGCTTAGTTCTCATAAAAACGATTTTCAGGCATATCTCTGAGATGCGTTAAGGGATTTTTTTTCTAATTTGACTTGGGGAATTTTAACAGAAACCTACATAACTTGCTGCGATTTCACCTCAATACAAAAAACTAGAGGCGTGCAAAATAATTTTTGATACCCTTTTCTAATAAATAAATTTTACGCCATTGGGCAAAGTGGCAATAAATGACATTTTTTAAATTTTTAATGATTTTTTAGCATAAAAGATATGCTTGTTAAATATCACTGAGAGGCGCTTCTTCTTCAATTTTTCTTGTACAATTTACGATGGCTGTAGCTCGAAGGGGGTGCATTGTAGGAAACATGTTCACATAAAGAGAAAGCCTTATTTTGATCTCAAAAATACGTTCTTTAAATTCGTGCATCGACTTTTAAATCACCCTATATTTGAAAAAGGAAATCAAAACGTGCGAAAATTATAATAATGCAACAAATAATCTAAGGCACAATTTGGAAAATTCAGCATTAATATGTGTATTTGTATTTTACCTGCATCCATACTTCGTTTTTCTTTAATTTTTGGAACTTCATGTATTAAGTTGACATTTATACTTTTTCCTGGATAATCTTCAGGTATTATCTCAAGGTCTAAAATGTTTGCGTGCTGTTTATTATTCTCTGTATTATAATGATGATAAAATATTTATAAGTACAAATGACGTACTTTTTACTTCTTCTGGAATTGCATTAGTGACAATAAGAGTTCGTTTCACTTTAAGAACTTCCTGTTCGAAATAAGTCTTACAATCGCAATAGGAAACGTTGACAGGGCAACTGCTGAAGAAAAATAAGACATAACTTTCGCGAATGAACATAACATTCATCCATTACCATGTCGTTCCCGGCCCCAAACAATCCACATCGCCCTCTCTCCTGAAAAACCAAACAAATAATAAATTTAAGCTCTCTAGGAGTGGTGTCTCGCCACCAACGTATACTTATTTATGCATGTGGCTTCTTGTTGAAGCCTCAGCTGCTCCCTCTCTGGTATATCGCTCCTATCAACTTCACGCCAGTCCGACCAGAACGAGCTGACTACAGGAAGTCTGGATGTTCTAGAACCGGCGGGGTATTCGCAGAACTGGAGAACACGCTGATTTATTAGCAGAGTCATGTTACGTGTAATGAATGCGTGTTTTTACCGGTTGGCCTCCTATGCATCGGCTGCTGCACTGTACCGAGTGAATCCTGCCTAATATGGTCGTAGCATTACATCTGCCCAAGCCGCAGACGTTGTATAATCCGCAGAGGCTGTCCGGCAACGGGTCCAGGAAACATGTTGGAAACCCTAAGGATAGAGCAGTTTGCATTTTACAGAGTTAAATATGGTAACGGATAGGAAGGAGTCAGTAACGTCTTACTACTTTCAATGTCTTATCTTTTTAGGGTTCCGTGCATTAAAAGGAAAACACGGAATTTGTCTTACATTATTTCATTTAGATCAATATTTTTGGAGTTAGCAATAGTTCACGCAACTCAGTAATTGCGGTTGGAATCGAATATTTTAGCGCGATCCGGGTCGATCTCATAAATTGTGTTAGTCATCGACTTATTACGGCGAATGAATGCTTTTTATCTGAGACATTATCAATAAGAATTTATCAAGCTCATAAATATTTGGAATGTTTGTTGAAAAGTGTGTATATCTAAAAATAGACCTTTTTTTAATTTTTTAAGTATAACACAAGAAAATTTGGACAAAATTTCAAATTGATACATAAGTAAAAATGATTTAATTTGGTCTATTGACGTCACTGTACTAATTGGTACGGAAACCAAATTCTGCGAGCATGACTTGGCTGAATTACTTCTGATTAATTTTTCCTCCGACCTTTAATTTTGGTGGATTTTATAGAATTTTGGTAAGCCTCTAAACCAGGGGTGGCCTACTTTATTACATATGTGATCGGCTATTTTTGTTAAAAATGTGTCGCGATTTACTTATACTAAAATTTTGATATTTAACACATATGGTAGGGTAGATAGGGAAGAGTTGGACAGTGTAGGGGGGCTTGGTCACCCCTTCATAAATCAAAATCTATTGCAGGTTTTTTTAATTTTTTTTTAAAACAGTAATTTAGTTCGTTCACTGGCAACATATCTCGTCCATAAATTGTTTGTTCTTCCATTTAGTTGTCAAACATTCAGGCTGTTTCTGATTATGTGCGTGCCTGATTTATTATTTAGTGATTATTTCAAAATTCATATACAAAAGAAAATAGGCGTTTATATGTTTTATTCCCGATGTGTATTTTCCAACCTTCATGCTGACTTGTAATTCACACCAAAAACTTTTAACAGAAACTTCAGAAGAAAAATCATTTAAAAAAAATGCAGAAAAAGCAATGGGCAGTTTATTTTACAGAAGGTTTGGGCATGGTCAATACTCGCGCCAATTTGTTGGGTATAAAAGGGAGAAAAAGAAACTAGATTATTAACAGATATTCCCGCAAAATGACCAAATTAAAGCAGACCGAAAATTTATATGTTCCAGAAAGATGGAAAACATATTTTTCTATCCTGAAAAAATGAGATATTAGCACACATTCCATTAGATTGAAAACCAAGTTTCCAGAATAAAAACATCCAGTAAAATAAAACGTGGAAGTTCTGAGTAACGTTTGATAAACCCTTATGGATCATAATAAACTTTAAATAAATAAAAATGGCAATTAAATTACAATCCCTAAACTAACCTATCGTTGGGAGGTTGGGGCAGATTTGATATCTTCTAGAAATTTTTTCATAATTTTTGAACTGATTGCAAATTGTAAACTGTTCTTTCCTATAATTATAGCCAGATTTATGCCCTATTGATCTAAAAATATTTTATTGTGTAAGGGTGCGTTTAGAATAAACACTTTATTCCGTACATTTCCCTCTGACATAAGTTCAACTACTCTGAGAAAACTACCTCCCCCTAGCTGTGTAGGTCAGTCTCGAATAGCTTCTCTCATAATAGTTGACACTTATGTCAGAGAGAAATGTACGGAACAAAGTGTCGTGTCTTATATAAACGAACCCTAAGAAAAACAACATTTTATTACGTGTTATGTAAAAAAGTGCCAATATTCATATATTCCCTGAAGCGACAAATTGCTCAGTTAATAACTTTTTTTTAGGATTTTAAAATTTTCTTTACAAATTTCGAGTTTTTTTTTAAATCAACACTACACAAATAATACATAAATAACGATACTTGTTTCTCAAAAAGGATCAACTTACAATGTTTAACGCGTTGTCAAAAATGTTGGCTTTGAACTCTAAATTTCGATGTTTCCAAATATTTTCACCTTTGTTTCTAAATTGCGAATTTATAACCGAAATTTAGATTTCTTTCTCAAAAATTTCTGTCAAATTTTTTATAAATATCTTATTTTTTCAAACTTTATTTGGTTTTTTGGAGATTTTAATTTTTGTCAAAACTTTGCAAGTTATAATTTTTTAAACTTTGACAAATAAAAGAAATTAATTTTTTGCCAAAATTGCAGTTTTAACCATTAACGATCTGTGCATTAGAATTTAAAATAGGTAAAAACATATTCTTAAATTGACGATGGCGATAAATAACACATAATCACTGATAATTTATTTCCTAAAATTTGTATGCTAAACGATTTTAATTTGTTTTGCGAAAGTTTCATTTTTACTCAATATTTTGACATTTTTCGAATCTTTTTTTACCTTTTCTTTCAAAATCTGGTTTCCTTACTTCAAAATTTTGATCTTTTTCTCAAAATTCCGAATCTACATTGTCAATTTTTAGGTTTTGTTTCTTGTCTTCGACTTGAAAATCTAAAATGAATTTTAACAAATTTTTATTTTTGTTGCGGAATTAAAATTTCCTTTTGAAATATTGAGTTCAAAAGTTCGAAAAAAAATAATATTTTTGTTTTAAAAATTTGACTTATTTAGAGATATTCACGTATTTTTCGAAATATGAATTTTTCGCAGAATTGAAAGATTTTTTTTCAGCTTAAACTCAAGATTTTAACTTTGTCAGAAATACTAATATTTTTGAAAAGTTATTTCTTTTCGGGGCCTTAAGTTTCAGTTAGAAATTTTGCTAAAAATTTCATCTTTTTCTCAAAATCTTGATTATTTCGATTTATTTAAATTTAAAAATTTCCGTTTTTCTAAATGTTTAATTTCAAATTTTCAACCTTTTCCATAAAACTCAAAATGAAGTATTTTCTTTTATAAATTAAATCAACTTAATCCCAAGATTTATATTTTTTAGTACATTTAAAATTTAAATTTTAGAATATAAATTTAGCTTTCATTTTTTTCTTTGGATTTTAACTTACATTTTCATTCTCAATTTTGAACACTAAATTCGATAAGAAAATGATTATTGCTTAAGTTTGACTTTGACTATTTTTCAAAATTTTATAAAATTATTATTTTCTTTCATTTAAAATTTTAAATTTTTAACTTTGGATGTAAAATTGTGCTCTTTTATTTACTTTTTAAAATGCTGAACTTTATTTGGAAACTTTTAATTTTTTAAAATTTAAATTTGCTTTAGTTAATATCAATATTTTACCGAAATTTTTATGTTTTTTCGATATTAATTTTAAAAATGTTTACGTTTAGTTTTAAAGGTTTTTAATTTCGTTTCATAAATGTGTTTTTTTTTCTTTTTTAATTTTTTTTTGAGTCTCGACATTTGCCTCAAGACTTTCAGATTCAATTGTTTTATTCCTAAAAACTTAAATCCAAAAGCTAAAAATTTCGACAAAAATATTGAGTTTACACATTCAGAATATTGATACCTGAAAAGTTGAGACTTATACTTATTAATAAATATGTTCGAAGTCCAACACTGCCTCCAGGATTTTGGTAGAGTTTTACATATATCTAGTTGTCTGCCACTTTACCCCCCAAGTATGGCCCAAAATGAGGTTCTTTTTCGAAATTTATTTATTCGTGTTGAAATTGCCTTATGTCAGTTTTGTGATCGACTTGTTGGAAATTTCTGCTCTATACTGTTTAAAGTATGTCAACTGAAAAAAGACAACAACAAAATTGGGCAGTTATGGGGACTGCCGGCAGAAATGAAAAAGTAAAACTATGATATAGCAAATTCTAAGGTATCTGAAAAAAAAAAATTTTAAAACTTTCAGAGGTTTCTCTCAGTTGAGGAGAAGTACCAATAGTTGAGGGCGGCTACTAACATCCAATCGCCCTCCCTCCATATACAATCCAAATTTTTTTTTCTATATATTTTCATCTTGCCCCCCCCCCATTTTTCTTTTCCATATTTTCATTTCGCACCCCCCCCTACCCCAAATTTTTCTTTTTTATATTTTCACCCAGATTCGTGGGTGCCGGATTAGCCAGATGTCGGATTATCCTGAGTGTTGAAAAGGTTTTAAGTATTGTCATTAAATGTTCGGAGTGGCGCAGTGGTAGAGCAATCGACTAGTAGTTCAAGTAGTTCAAATCGTCCTTTTTGGTAACGCAATATTACAAGGTAAATTATTGATATGGTAAAGCTCTGTAGCTTTTCACAGATTCTTCAATAACAAAGATATAGTTGGTACGATGATAGCAATGGCATGAGACGCACATTCCTAAAATTATTTTTTTATACAGGGGAAACATATACAAGTAGTGCACTAAAGTTGCATTTTTTTTAAGCAGAATACCCTATAAAGTTTCAAATATTTGAATCTCTCATAAAATGCTGATTTAAATGGTTTACAGTTTTTGAGATATTTAGAAAAATCATGAAAATTAAGCCCAAATTGCAAGCTGCCTTGGAAGGCCGGAAACATCCAAAAGATTTTACTTTTAGTACAGATTATTTTAGAACATCCTTTTCTTAAAAAATAATGCAATTTTATTTAAATAACATTTGAAGTTATATAGGGTGATTAGCAAACGTAAAATGACATTTTTCTCAAAAAATTCAAATAGCATACCCTTTATATTACTTTTTATTTCTATTAAGTCACAGCTAAGCTTTGCTTTAATATAAATATCTGTGAGGCTAATTCTCATAGTTCCGGAAATATTTAATTTTGAGTGAAAAAAATTAAAATTCTCTAAATTTGTTTTAGTAAAATGAAATTATTCCCAAATTTTTTGGATCTAAACAAAAATAGTGACTTCAAAATAAACTAATTTGATGCATTGTTTTAATTTTAATCATATAAATTCATGTTTTCAAAATATGAACCCTCAATTAAAAAACATATTGGTTTGGATGCTGCTTATTATCTATACCAAAATTATACGTATCTATGTTCTATGTTCACTGCAAAATTCATATTATCTAAAAAAGTAAAAAGTTAAACTAATGCAAGGTAAAACATTGGTTCATTGAAGTCAATTTTTAGTTTTGGTCAAGAAAATTAACAAAACAAACCCATTTTCCACAAAGACAATAAAAAAAATATTAGTTAACATAATTTATTGTAGCATATTTTTAAAAAGAAAGTAATTCTAAACTACACTGTGGCCTAATCATGCTAAAGTGCAATAGAAACAGTTGTATTTTTTATTTTGATTTGGTAAAATTGCCGTGGGAAGGGAACATGTCGAATTTCTGGTTTTGTAAACTTTTTTGAAAGTGAGGCGGTAAATGGTTCATTTTCATTACCCTTAAGACAAATGTCCAACAACTTCAATCAGAGATGCTTTTTTAACATTCAAATATCGACATTTTTTATTTTTCAAATTTAAAGTTAAATAGCTCTCAAACTATAAAAGCTAGACCCACATATTTCTTATTAAATTAAGGTTAGTGGTTGCTTAACAAAAATAAAAAATAATATTAGAATGTAGCTTTTAAATTTTTAGAAAAAAATGTTATTTTAGCTTTTGCTAATTACCCTGCATAATAGCTAATATTATTTAAATGAAAATTCCATTGTTTTCCAGGAAAAGAATTTGTTGTAATAATTTGCACTAAAAATTAAACGATTTGATTGTTTCTGGTCTTTCAAACGAGCTTCCAAATTAGAATCAAATTTCATGAATTTTCTAACTCAACAAATTTTCATCGCAGACCCCTTTTGTTTGATATCATCTTAATCGACATTTTGTATAACATTTAAATAGGTAAAAATGTATAGAACATTCTATTTAAAAAAAAGGAAGCTTTAGAGCGCCACCGTGTATATATTTGTCCTGTATAGTAAAAAATAATTTTAAAATGTGCGCCTTGTAGTATTGCGCCTTTGTACCAAAAATATTTTTGTTATCAAAGTAACTGTAGGAGTTACGGGGCGTTACCGTACCAATGACTCCCCCGGTATATAAGTATATTACATATATCGCAATTCCATGCATTTTTCCCTAACTTTAGAAGCTTAGCACGCCTAAAGAAGTTTTCACTTCAAAAAAAAAACTAGCCAACTAAATAAATCGGATTTTTTTCCTCCCATAGTCAATTTAACGATGTATGAGTCACATTTGTACTGCATATTTAGGTTTCAAATGGACAGAAAGTGTACTTCTTTCAGACATTATCTCGCGAATTCTCATCGCAGTTAATTTAAATACCTGTTACTTCCAACATCTTCTTAGCCAATTCTCCCGAGCAATTACAATGCGGCTGGCTTATCGAAATAAACGTAACATCGCAGAATCTCCTGTGAACCCGTTTCGGAGGTATTAGCTCGCTAAAATTCAATTTGCACTCGTCGGGTCGTTTCACGTCCAAATTGGGCGAGCACAGCTTCCACCTGCTGATCGTATCCAGATCGCAAATGCCGAGGAACAGATTGTCTTTTTTGTCCGTCCCGTTTGGTTCGTCTTGCGAGAATTTCTCTTCTAAAAATAGCTGAAATCCTGCTAATTAACTCGAATGTAGCCCGGGAGTTGTTCCAAACTTACACCGCAGTAACTGTCTCCGATCTCCACCATGGTACAACGCTGTAAATAAAGCGTTCTCACCCAATCGTCTATGTCGTATGTTGGAACCACTGTGTAATTTGGATAAATTGAATTTAGGACGTGCTTCTTGCAAATTCTCGCTTCTGTCATTAGAAAGCAATATGTCATTAAAATTTGCATTAGCATAGTTAGCACGCGCGTGTCATAGAATTTATAATTAAATCATGTTTTGTTTTGTTTCTTGCGAACGAGCATTTTCAGCTATCAAACTTTCAAATGGCTTCCTACATATCGTCACTAACTGCGTAATGTTAAATTAATTGTTAGTAATCGTAACGTGTATGACTTGCTTTAAATGATGTAATTCTCGAGAATATATTACATGACAGAGTAAACTTTTGGGTTTTTATGGAATGACTCATACATGACTCTGACAGTGGAACAAAACGTTTTTCATTTATGTTATACATCATTACAATTGCATTGTCTTGGCCATATACAGCGTGTCCCACCAGTGCGGGAAAGTCCAATAACTATGTTAAAATGAGGAATATATGGATTATTCTTTTTACGGTGTTGTCACATTTCTCGAAATGTACAAATTAAAAATATTTTCAACTACATAGGGTGTTCCACTTTTCCTGGCCAGACACCAACTTTTGTTTTTTAAATAGAAACACACATTTTTTATATTTTTTTCGGATTTTACATCAAAAATAAAGGGTGCTTTCTAAAGAATAGTCCAAATCGAATATTCACGGTTTTTGAGTTATCTCGCTTGAAAGGTTTTTCTGGTCGATATTGGCTGCTTACATTATTTGATACTAACAGGTTATGCTAAGAGCTACTATGCCTATTTTTTTATCAGATGTTAAGTAAGGACGACTCTTCCAAATCGTGCTCCAAAAACTGCCCTGCGTTATACAGGGTGACCAAAATATCATGCCAAAAATGACAATTTAAAAATTGAAAAAATTTGAAAATTTTAAAAGCAACACCCTGTATATTTTCATACCATGAGATGCAGAATTAAATTCTCTACATCTTTGCTACACCTGCTCATATACCTATATTCATTAGTTTCTCATGAAATATCATTTTTATGAAAAAATGCGAAGTTTACAAATAGTTTATTTGTAAGATAACGTAGTAGGCACCTATCGGTTGTCATTCTGAGAAACATCGATAGTGTGCGCAACATGATTAAAGAAGATCAGCATGTGACTGACAGATAGACGCGTCTCTTAGCATATCACAAACTGCAATACAATTAATTTTGCATGAACATTTATGTGTGAGAAAGATATGTTCCAAATAGGATTTTGCACTATTTGACCGAAGCCAAAAAAAGGGTCGTGTTGATTGGTGTCAGAAAATGTTGAAAAAATTCGACCGAGGACGTTCGAAATCCGTATACAACATTGTTACGAGAGACGAAAATTGGATATACTCGTATGAGCCTGAAAGCAAGCAACAGTCTACTGTTTGGGTGTTTAACGATGAACCATATCCCATTAAAATTGTTCGTTCACAGAGCACTTCCAAGAAAACGATCGCTTGTTTATTTGGTTGTACTGGACACATCGCGACCATTCCATTAGAAGATCGAAGAACTTTGAATGCTGAAATGCCGAATGGTATATAACAATTTGTTTGCCAACGGTTTTCGATGAAATAAGAAAGAACAAAAAACGTCGCATCATTCTTCATCACGACAATGCAAGCTTCCATAAAGCACGTCAAGCAACTGAATATTTGAAGCAGAAAAACATCGAAATAATGTCTCATTGTCCGTATTCAGCCGATTTATCGCCTAATGACATTTTTCTTGTTCCCCACTGTCAAACAAAAGACAGCGATTTTCATCACCTCAAGAAGCTGTTGAAGACTTTCAAAACCATGTTTCTACGATATCAGTTTCAGAGTGGAAAAAATGTTTCCAGAATTGGTTTGAGCGTATGCCAAAATGTGTAGACCTTAAGCGCGAATATTTCGAAAAGCAATAAAATACTTTGTTTCAAACTTGTTCGTTTCTATTTCTTTTTTTGTAAAAACTTAAAAGGCAACCCTCGTATTCATTCGCAAAGGCGCAACTCCATTATGTCTTCAGAGTAACGTGAGTAGTATGTGGAAGCAGGTATTATTTAACAGTAAATTTTAATTCGCAGGTATTATTATTGTCTTATAAATACTCATAAATAAAATTTGATTCCAATATTATAAAAAAATAGGTGTCTTATACCCGATTACCAAATGTTGTTACATTATCTTTATAAACATATAGGATATATTAAAAAAATACAACTTGATGATTTTAAGATATTTCAGAATATTTCCGGTAAGATATTTTGAATCTATTTTTATAAAAATATTATCATCAAAATTGGGCAACTATTTTGTTATTTAATCGATACTGTACCTGCAATAGTTTACAAGATCCCAAAGGTGAGACGTGAAACAGTACTAACCCTGTAAAAATTCACAATTTAGCAAAAGGCGAATATTCAGACAAAAAAACATAATTTTGGGAAATAGTCGGGATTTAGGAAAAATTAAATTTAAAATAATGGCCTGCTCTTTTAGAAAAGGTCGAAAAATGTACAAAATTTGCAGTCACAATCTCCAAACATCAAAATTTGTTTAAAAAGCAGAGGTAACATTTTCAGAGATAATAAATTATGAGAAAATAATTGCAATTTTCAAAGTATTTTTCTCGGAATTACTATTTTCTTATTTAAATGTTGACATATTATTGATATTTCATTAACAAAGCTGAATTTACGAGGATTCTATTTTTGAAATTTCATAAAAATATCTTTCTCGGTAATTTTACAAATCTCTTAACGTTCCAAACTAATTTGGAGTAAACTAACAAATTTGACAAAGTCGAATTTACAAAGAAGAGCCGAATTTTGACTAGGAAAAAGTCGGACATTTTTACAAACATTTTGAATACAGGTTTAAATGTTTGAGTCAAATTAAAGAAAGTGGGAAGAGATGTATATTATTGGCGAAATTTTAAAAAAATAAGGGCTAGCTTTGAAAGAAAAGTCTGTAAAAGAGAGTTTTTAAAATGAGGGGGGATGTCGAATAGAAGAATTTAAAAAAAGCGAATTTTAGGAAAAAGACTAATTTTAGGAGAAAAAGTCGAAATTTTGTGAAAACGATGCATTTTAGGGAAGCGGTCGAAAGGTATAGCAATATTAAGTTTATAATTTGAGATAAGAACCAAAATGTCGACAAAAAGGTTAACTTTAAATAACTAGTAAACATTTCCGGAATATTCATTTCTAAAAGATAAGAACTTAGGAAAAAGCTCATGTTAGAAAAAATAAAGTATTTTGAAAAAGAAACCGAACTTACATAAATTTTCCAAAGAAAAGCAAATTTTAGGAAGAAAGCGTACGAATATAGTATAAATTCAAATAAAAAGGTTTTAAAAATTTAGTGGAAATTTTAATAAAAAGACTAATTTTTAAGAAGAAAACGATATTTCAAATAAATAAATGAATAAATAAACAGCAATCTCTCACATAAATTGAGATATTGGGAAAATAGTTAAATACTAAGGAAACACTTTAGATGGCTACAAACATAAAGGATTCATTTTAAGGCTAGTCGAAATATCCACATAGGACGATTTTTTTTGAAAAAATATCGAAATTTCTAGAAAAAGAAGAATTTTGAGGTAAAAATCGAAAATTCCAAAAAGGTAAAAATAAATTAAAAAACTTTTTAATTATTTAGAAAAAATGGAAATTTTAAGAAGTAGACTGGAACTTCAAGAAAATTGGGAAATTTAGTAAAAATTCACTTATATCCAAACAGAGTAAAATTACAACAAAATTTTGAAAAAGTCTAAATTTTTTTAATGGAATATTTTCTCATAAATAAGCCAGATTAAGAAAAATCGAAACTTTTAAAGCAAAATCGACTGAGAAATTCCAAAATTACAAAAAAAAAACCTTCAAGGAAAAAAATTTGAGAAAGTCAGATTTTGATAAAACAAATGGGGTTTTGGGAACAAATTTAAAATTTCAAAAATCGACAAATTTTGTAAATAAAACAAATTTAAAAAAAAAGCCGACACTTATAGAAAATGCCGAATTTTAAGGAAAGGATGATTAAAGAAAAAATGGAAATTTCTGAAAAAGGATACCCGAAGTTGAGACTACAGATTTTTGGTTGACTATATAAGCCAGAAGATCGCAAGAGTGTCGTCCATGTTATACTTTAGCTTCGCCTATGCCCTTTTGAAAGAATTGCAGAAAAAGAAAATAGTTTCAACTGCTTCCAGAAATGTTACCTTCCCCAAATTTCGACTTGCCTACTAATTTTAGTATTTTCAAAATATTGGCTCTTTCGGAAAGTTTGACAATCTTCAAACTTAGTTTTTATATCTGGACATTTTTTCATAACGTTGACCTTTTATAGAATTTTAGACAAGTGTTTAAAATTTTAATTTTTTTTAGAATTTCGAATATTTTTAAAACTTCCGCCATTTTTGTAAATTTTTGGATCCCTAGATATATCGACTTTTAGAAATTGATATTTTTAATTTTTTAAGAATCTGTCGTATTTTTTAGAAATTTTAACTTTTCATGAAAATTTTGACATTTTTACGAATGTCTGCGTGTTCAAATATTTAGACTTTTTTTATATATTGACTTTAGAATTTCCATCTTTTTCAAAATTTGAACTAATTCTTCAAATTTCGACATGTTTTCAAATTTTGGACTCTTTTAAAAATCGCGAGTTTTTAAAATACCCTTTTTTAAATTTTTGATTTTTAAAGTTTTCTTTCAAAATTTCTACATATTTATCAAAAATTGTGACTATTTCTGAAAACATATATACTCAAAGGGATATCCAATATTTTTCTTCGTTTCTTAGACCAATATTGAACTCGCTGAGTGTAGTTGCATTACGAAAAAAGAATATGTTTTGTCGGATAATAACACTTGGTTCAAAAATTTCCGACGGTATTACCTGTTTTCTTCAAAACCAAAAACTTTATAGCACTTGCTTACATTTTTTGTTAAATATTCCACACTAAAGGGTAGTTTCCTTTTTAAATTGCCTATCCTTATCGGCCGATTATCCGTCGAAAAGGCATATATGTCTAATTCCAAAAATGACAAATTTCCATATAAATTGTTATCCCCAAATTATCAACCTTGAAAATTAAATTTTTAAAAATTTATTCTTACCGCCCTACATCTTATAAAGAACTCATGTGCAAAATCTTGTGGCTTTTCTGGCAAAAAAAGGATCGGACTTAAAATAATTATGGATATAAATAAGTGATTTTAATCTAACAGGAGACCTATTCTCATTTCTGTTTTGATCTATGACACCAATTTAATTATAGTTAAGCAAAAAACGAAGGCAATTAAAGCCTCTAAAAAAGTAAAGTTACATAGTTGTCGGTAATTGAAGTCATTGTTTTTGGATAACGACATCAGTGATTCCTATTATTTTTTCATAAATATTCTTACATTTCTGATGCTAGTTAATTTAACATAATGAACAAACAGAAGTTTCCACTGATTTTTTCCAAATTCCATTCTGTCTCTCTTCATATTAACAACCCAAACAAAACATATTCATAGTAAAAGAAAAATTAATTTAACCATCGGGCTTGCTTCAGTTTCGTATGTTTACAATGTCTCAAATTCTAGAGTTAAATGTCGTTTTCAGGGTCTGTGCTAATATTGACGTTTGTACTTGCAGACTTCGATAGTTCGTCGTTTTTGCCTCAAGCCAGCTCGGGCTTTTCTGGTATTAAATCCGGCCACAAAGACGAGAATTTTTCATTAAGGTTAGGGAATATTTTCAAATAAAAAATAAAGTAACCTCTGATGCATTCTTCTTAAGAAAACAAAACGTCCATCTGCAGCAATACATCATTGCACAAAAAAATCCACTGAAAACCATTTTTGATATTGCTAACGCCGAATATGAAATATATTGCGGACTGCAAGAAAATAAATCACGTTGATTGTTCTCATTGAGAAATCAAAGTTCGCTAGGTGCTAGTTTATTGACGATAACAAAGAGTACACTAATGCATAATCGATAAGTTATCTCGGCTTCCTGAAAGTAATTCAAATAAAACTTGAAAATTCTTGGCAAATTTTGCAAATCAAAACACGTTTATTAATCTTTCCCGTTTGACGTTGATCGCTGATCCCAACATGTATCCCGAATTGGGTGATTTATGTTTCATCTCCGAGCAATTAATAACAGATAGAGCATTATGGTATCATCAAGCCAAGAACTTTTCGAGCTTTCAATTCTCTTGTGACGTCACGTATTACGGAGGCTGAATCGGCCACTTCTCCCCCTTACAATCCGAGTGGTCATGTGGAAGAGCGTTCTGGAAACAAAGAGACCTACGTAGGAGTAAACAAGTCTGAAAAGTATATCGTAAATTTTCATTTGCAGATTTCTTTTAGTTTCGCTAAAAATGGAATACAAGGAGTCTTTGGTCAAGTTTCAACAGAACGTGTCGGCTTACGTGTTCCTATAATTTATTTTCTTGCATAGAAATGAAAATTTATTCTCAAACGTGCGACCTGACCCGGTTTGGATCGGGTGGACAACATCTAGAGGACAATGTGATGCGATTTACTCATATAGAATGCCATAAATAAATTACTTGGTGTAATTTTATTTAGAGCGGTTCATCTTAATATTTCTGAGTACACTACAACAATTTATTGCAATACTTCGAAATCGGTTCAAATTTTTTTGGTTCTTAGAAGTTCTTGAAGTTCTTGTAATACTATTAGCACAAAATAAGTAACAACCTGAAGGTTAACTCACGCCTTACCTCTTTGTGATCGATGCCGTCAACCTGTAACCTCGAATTGTTACAAACAGCTTTTTTGCATAGGTGTATCGCACATTATTTCAATTATTGTGTTTTAATAATATTTGAGTTATTCTAGGAATTTCTTTCAAAAATTAAATCCTACACTAACATTGGTAGAACGAAATATGTTCAATTCTAAAGAAAAGAGTCCAAGAGTTGGATATATAACCGGAGCCGATCCAACAGGCGGGCTTGAAGGTCACGGGACTCAAACGGTTACGTGATGAGAGTTAGCCTTCTGGATATTACTTGTGTTGTGTTATGAGGAAAAAATATAGTAAACAATTTTGTTTAAAACAACTAACAAACTAGCAGAGCTTGTGGTAGAAAACAGACCAATTGTATGTGTAAAGAAGTAAATTGTTTTTCACCTAATTAATTTGGTATTTATTTGTGTGCAAATTCTCAGGTCATGTTGACAATATGAAGAATTGGATGGAGATGAAAAATTTTGTCTTTTTAAAAATTTTGGCTTTTTTCAAAATTTTGACATTTTTGTAAAAATATCAATTTCTTCTTAGAAATTTCCACGTCTTCTGAAATCATCGACGTTTTTTGAAAAATATGAATTGTTACGGTTGATATTAATTATACATTTTTTAAGAATGCGACTTTTTTAAATATTTTAAATAAAGAAAAGAGACTTTTTTGATAATTTCGACTTATTTTTGAAATTTAGATACCATTTTTTAATTTCCGTTTTTTTAAATGTTAATTTTTTCACAATTTCGCTTTTTTCTCAAATTATTAATTTATTTTTGAAAATTTCAACTACTTACTAAATATCATAATTTTAGTGGAACCTTAGTCCTTGGTTATCTTCAAAAATTGAAGTACAAATTTTGTGTCTTGACACGAAGAAAAATTAAAAAACTCTCAGAGAGATACCTCTCTGAAGATGATAGCTTGGCTATCGAAACGCATTAGAGCAACCTTTGTTTTTTTTAATCTTCCTTAGTTTCAGGAGACAAGATTTGTATTTTAACTTAATAAATATTTCGACTTGTCTTGAGAATTTAACCCTTTTGCCTACTTTTTTTTGAACAATTCGGTTTTTTAAAAGTTTCAATATTTCTAATTTCTACTCAGTTTTTGGATTTCGACTTATTTTAAAAATTTTGACATTTCGAAATTTCCACTTATTTCAAACTCTCCATTGTTTAAGATGACTTCTTTTCGAAATTTCTCTTCAATCTAAAAATTTTAACTACATGGAATTCGTTTATAATGACATCGAAGGGAATTGACAAGCACGTCATAATAAGCGGACGTCATACTAAGCGTTTTTTTTTTAAAAAAAACCTTTTTTAGGTAAATACTATATATATTTTAAATAATTACTAAATATTTTAATAAAGAAATATAGCATATTAAATCAAAATAAAAATTGCACGTAGTGAGTACGATGCATGTATGTGCATATGTAGGGGAGACTGGGGTATTGTGGACCGCCTTTTTATGTTGGCTAAAAACAAGCAAGAAATTATTTTTTTCTGAAAATTTCAGAGCTTGAATTTGTAGTACAACTAATAATCTCTATTTGGGTGGCAACAGTTTGGTCAAATTGTATTAATTTATACAACTTATAATATTTGGCGCAAAAATTGCTTTTGCGATTTTGAATAATGTCGGGGAATTACGGATTATATACGGATTAAAAATCGAAAAATCTAGAAGAGATGACAGAATGCAGATGCAGAAGATTTATTATGAAAGAGAAACAAAGTGAAATGGAGTGACAAATGACAATGAAAATGAGTTCCAAACGAATTTATTATTTTACCAAAAAACTTTAAGAAATTGCTGAAAAATAATGCCGTGTTGAAAATTTTCGAATAATCACTTATATGCATCAAATACATGAAATTGTGAAATGTAAAGAATTGAGTGATCCACAATTTCACGACAAAAGTGGTCCGTAATTCCCCGAAGGTCATTTTTTACAATATGGCAGCATATGAGTAACACAATACAAACTTCATGTAAAACTTTATGTTCCTCTCGAAGACTCAAGGTTCCGCGAATATTATGAAGATATTTACTTGAGTTAGTTCTCAAAAAGTCTGGTCAAATTAAAGGAAATTTTTAAAAAAGACAAAATTTCGTACCAAATGTTATATTTTCAAAATTCTTATCTTTTTTTTAATTTCTATCATAGAAATTTTTTTGAAAATATTGATTTTTTTTTGAAAATGTTGATTTTTTTTTTCGGAGATTTATTTCTTAGAAAATGGCACTTTTAAAATGTTTTTAATTTTTTCGAAAATTTTCACCACTTTTGAAAATTTCTTGTTTGTAATTTTCGATTTTTTTCAAAATATAGCTTTTTTTTCAAGAATTCAACTTTTATTTAAAATTTTGATCATTTTAAATTCAATATTTTAATTTTATACAATGAAAAAATTTAATTTAATTATATTCAATTTTGACTTAAAAATCTCGGTTTTATTAAAAATGTTAACTCCTATTAAAAATTTTCTAGTTTCGAGTTTTTTAATATGTTTTAAATTTCGGTGTTTTATCAAAATGTTGAGTCTTTCTAAAAATATTGACCCCTTCTCTCAACTTTTTTCAAGTCTTTGACCCAACTTTTTTTATTTAAAATTTTTAACTTTAATCAAAATTAAAATTTTTGTAAATTTTAATTTTTGAAAAATATTACTTTTTAAGAAGTCGACTTTATTGTAAATTTTTATTTATGTGCTTTTAAACATTTTAACTATTAAAAATGTTGACCCAAAATTTTTGTCGACTTTTTCAGATTTTTGGTTTTTAAAAAATATTGACTATTTTCAGAATTTTGCCTTTTTCTCCAAATTGTTCGTTTTTGTAAAGTTCGAAATCCTGGCAATTTATATTTATTTTTCAAATTTCGGCCATTTTTCAAATGTTTACTTTTATAGATATTTCCACTGTTTTTTAATGAATATCTTAAAAAATTCTGTTTTTAATTTTATCTTCATCAAAACTATTTATTTTTTGTGAAAATTGTCTGCTTCTTAATAGTTCGTATTTTTCAAAATTTTAAAACTCTTCAGTTTTTTTTAAACTATCAGTTTTTCTTCAAAATTTTGTCCTTTCATCTAAATTTTAATTACTTTTTGTTTTGGGGGGAGGGCGTAAACTTTGCTTATTCTGTTTTATTTTTATTGCAATATCTCGACTTTGAAAATTCTAACTTTTCTTCATAATTTCCGCATTTTGGACCTATTTTAAAGAATTTGGCCTTATTACGTTTTTAACATTTTAAACTCTTTTGCAAAATTATTTTTGTTTAAATATTCAACCTTATTAAAAATAGTATTTAGTACTTATTTTTTGTGAAAATTTTAACTTCTGTAAAATTTCTTGCATTTTTTTTTAATGCCTTACTTTTCTCGAAATGCTTGAGTCACTATTGTGCTAAATTAAAATTTAGAAATATTCTAAATTCTTGAAAAAAAATCAAAATCTCGAAGAACTATTCGAAATCAATTGATTTAGAATAGATTTAAAATAAATTTGATTTAAATAATCAATTTTTTAAACTTCAAGTTTAAATAGGTAATTTAAAATAAAATTCATATACACCTGGCAATCAAAAATGAATGTTATATTTAAAGTATATTATTTTTAACTTTAAACTAAATCTTGTTAGACAAACTTCAAAATTTAAATATAAAACTGTCGAATTTTCGACTTTAAAATTTAAATCAGAACTGCGAGAAAAATTGAAAAAGGAATTTTGTTCCCTGAAACCAAGAAAGATTAAAAAACATAACAGAGGTTGCTCTAACGCGTTTCGATAGACAAGCTATCATCTTCAGATTCCAATGTGATGTAGGCAAACCTAATTTTTCTAAACTGTTTAAATGTGAATTTAATGTATCTAATAAATCTCTAAGACCGACAGGGGATTATTTTGTTACTTCCGGTAAATAAAACAATATTCCATTTATGTGATGATCGAGAAATGCACGCTTATTTTCGCACCGAAATTTTAAAGTATCAATCGCCACTGCATAGCTTCCTGGTTCCGCTTTTAGTGAGTCGATTAACTTTAAAGCTGATCCTTTGCAACAGGATTTTAAATATCAAAATTTCTGAAGATCAGGTAAATTATTTCTAGAATCAATGACTGAGTTAAAAATGTTTATGAAACTAAACGAATAAAAAAATAAATTGAAAAAAACATAATATTTCCGGTCAATAAGGGTCTACCATGAAGAATAAACTAAACGAAATTTCATAATATCCGTAAAATATTGGTATTGGTTTTACTGCTTCGTTTTGAATTACATTTGTTGATGAATTTAAATTTATTAAAGTAGAGCTACTTGCAACTATCTTTTAAATCTAAGATAAATTTTTATATGCTTTTTCATTATGCGATTGTATTAAAATATCTCTCTTTAGTTTCATCTCTCTCGACAATGTTATCTTGCTCAAGTTTGGTTTGCAATTTACACAACTAAATCATCTTCTACTGACTTTAATAGAACTTCTAACTGATACATCTCTTCCCTATTTTGTTCTAGAATAAGAAAATTATCTAATCGAGTAAGTTTTCTTTCGAGTACATCTCTTTTAAATCTTAATTTTCTAATTTCGTGGTGATTATTTTGATTATTAAATTCGGTCATTGTTTTATTTTTAAAGATTAGCCCGTTTTATAAATATTGGTGAAATTATATTGTTAATTCGAGATATGTATTTACTTCGTTTTTTGTAAGCACCAGACGTGAGAGAAATGTGATAAGCAATCGTGAAATTCCAAATTCGATAAACGTGATACCTCAATAATTGAGAAATTTGCGAGCAAAACGAGTATGAATTTTTAAACTATGCGATATTGGATGAAATTATATGAAGGAAAATTATGGAATAGACTTATAGATTGTTGTAATTTCGGTGCTTCGCCACTGTTGTAGATCCTGCAGCCTTGTTTCCATGTTCTTCGTGAATAGAGATCGGGCTCGATAGAGTCCAAAAAAAATGTGTAATTTCGACTTGATTGTTTAGGTCGCTGGATTTTGAACACTCGGCTGATTTGATCTTAACTATTTATTTTAAGCTACAATAATTGTGGTGGCTTTGCCTGCCCCAAATTGCCACGTGAATTTTTAACAATCATCAGGCGGCTGTATCGAGTTGCCGTCTGCTAATATGTTAATAGTCTTTGTTACATTTCTTGAGGCAGAAGCAACGCCAATTGGAAAACATATTTCAAATTCTAACACATATTGTTTGTAAATTAAATTTTTTTGAAAAATTGTACATTTATTAAATCTCTATCCTTGAAAATTACGATTTCTTCAAGATTTCCATTTTTTCCAAATTTTGACATTTCAGAAAATTTCTCATTTTTTGTTGTTGAAAATTTTAATTTGTTTTAAAAATGTTTTCATTTAAACGTTTTAACTTTTGATAATGTCGACATTTTATAATTTTCACCGTTTTCAAAATTGCGCTCTTAAAATTTTGATTGTCTCTGAAGATTTCAACTTATTTGAAAATTTTTATTTACTTTTAAAACCTTAATTGTTTTTGAAAGTTGGATCTAATTTTTTGTTTTATTTAGAAATTATCGATTTTAGTAAAAATTTTTGCTTTTTCAGGATTTTTTGAAAAATTCGCCTTTTTTCAGAATTTTCTTATTCCTTAAAATTTTGCTACATCTTTTGTAAATAAAAACTAACAAATTTTACTTTCTTTAAATCATTCATCTCTACAAATTTGTTGTTTTGAAAAATTTCACTTAACATTTAAACGTTTCTTATCCACTTGTTTTACAGTTATTAATCTGTTTTAAATCAGTCCCTTTTTGTAAAAATTTCAGCTCTTGTCTTTGAAAGCTTAATTTTTTTTAAATCTTGACTTTGTCGCAGTATTTCCACTGATTTTCCTTTAAAATTCGATTTTTCTTTGACCATTCTAATATTTTTCAAAAGTTGAATTACTTAAACTTCGCCTTTTTCATGCTACTTAAACTTTTTTCGAAATTTCAAAATTCAAAATTCTCTTATTAATTTGATCTTTTTTCAAAACTTTGATTTTTTTTGGAAAAAAAATTTCGATGTTTTCCAAATTTTTACCTTTCAAAAAATTTCAACCTTTTCTCAGAATTTTGATTTTTATAAAATCTTAACGGTTTGCAGATTTTAATCGTTTAAAAAAACTCGGAATTTTCATAATTTCTAGTTTTTGTCGAGACTCATTTATTTTGAAATTTTGACTTTTTCTAGAAATTATTTTATTTTTGGGTTAAATTTTTTCGAAAATTTCTATTATTGAAATTGAGTATTTTTGTAAAAAGTTAAAAATTTCCCGTTCCAGTTTTTTGACATATTTTTAGAAATTTGATTTTATGAAAATTGGGACTTTCTCAAGGTTTTGACTTTTTTTTACAAAAAAAACGATTTTGTCCAAATTTCCACTTTTATAAAAATTTCAGGCTTTTATTAAAAGTTGGACATTTTTCAAAATCTTTTTTGAAAATTTTGGCCGTTTTGAAAGATTCGAATTTTACAAAATTTTTAATTTTTGTGAAAATTTTTTCTCTTGTCTTTTCCTTTTCCCTTTCCCTTTTTCCTGTATTGTTTTTTTCTCTTTCCCTTTCTCTTTTTCTCTTCCTCTTTTTCTTTATCTTTTTACCGCCCTCTTTTTCATTCTCGTCCTCTTCCTTTGTAATTATTATTACTTATTTTCTTTCTTACCACCTTTCTCTTCTTCTTCCTCTTCCGCTTCCTCTTTAATATCAAGACAGTTTCAATTTTCTTTAAGGAATCGGAATTTCTTTCCAAATCGTTTGAGTTTTTTGAAAACGTTGATTCTTTCTCTGTTTTCATGAAGTTTTTACCTATTATTTCTAGTATAATGATTAATTAATTAAAATTCGTGATCTTTCACAATATTTGTAAAATATTCAAATGTTCATTAAAATAAAGTGTCCTTAATTTTCATATGAGTGAAAGACTTCCATCTATCATCAGAGGATTCATGCTGCGGGGAATTCTGGGCTATTGTTGCTAGTATGAGAGAGGCGCATCTTCAGTTTCTTAATAAAATTGGGCGGCTGAATTAATGACCAATCACAGAGATAACACAATGGGGCCAAAAATATATGTAACAGAAGTTTTCGAAAAAAATCTGAGCGTTATATAAAAAAAATAATAAGGTATGTTTGAAGCTTATATTAAAATATTTTCGTTGAAATTTAATTAACAAAAAACAACATTCCAATTATTTCTAAAATTCCACTGTCTTTAATGGCAGCCAATTATCTCCTGATTTGTTGGATCAAGTGCTGCGCGGTCAGATTATATATTGGCCGAATTTTTTGAGATTCGGCATCGAAACCGTTGTTCATTTCGAGTCTTCCAGTATTTATCATAGACCTTTTTCCCAATATTGCTCAAAAGTTTTCAATTGGGCGTGTCTATGGAACATTTGAAAAATTTTTGGATACAAAAAGAATGTTGCAAGCTTCTAACTCATCTCTGGGTATTCTTATTCGAACTGTCTGTTTATAGGCTATAACCTATTGTTAGTAAAATATATGATAAATAAGATAACCAATATTCAATTGAGATATTTTTGCAGGTTTCTCTTCAGTGACAACTCGAAAATTTTTGTTATATACTACCTTAAATCCAGACTTCCTTTTATCCATGTCCAATCAATTTTCGACTGTGATGAGAGTTGAAACCTCAAACTGTGTGAGTGGAAAAGTCTAAGTTTAAATTATAGAATGTCAGCAAGAAAGATGCTATTCCCACAACTTCAAATTACCGAGGGGACCAAATCACATTCATTTTTTTTCAACTAATCGTGTCTTTTTCAAATAACGCGGAAAAAACTTCAAATTATCAAATATGTCAAATTAACGAGTGTCAACTTAACGAGAGTTGACTGTACCAATAATTATGTGAAAAACAATTTAGTTCTTTATACATAGATACAATGGGATGATGTTCCACCACAAGCGACGCTAGCTTGGTACACAAATTGGAGCAACAATTTCGCCTAAAAAATATCTCATGAATCATCTTTTAAGACACATTGATATCAGGATTTAAAAAGGATGAAATGTAGGTGATTTTTACAAAACATGAAAGACCTTCAATTATAAAAAAAAGAGCTTAGCTCCTAAATCATACGTAAAATTGGAAACTATGTGGGAAAATGCGGAAAACAGGATATCATTCAGAAAACAAGCCCATAAACTTTTTACTTGACATGCCCTGCTTATTAAAATTGTTGATTTTCTGAGGTTGGCCTTTCGCGGGGGCAACTTAGCAAACCAAGAAATACTAACCCCAAGAAAGCATTAATTTGTTAATAGGCAGAATGTTTACAACGACCCAGATTAAACCGATAAAGTAATAAAATGACAGGATTTAAATCGCGGACCGTTCAAGATTAGAAAATTTGTACGTGATGGCGAAAGTTCTCAACTTACAAAGCCCGCTCTAAACCCCCGAAGTGAAATTTATATTTAGGAGCGTTCGAGATAACATCTGAATTTCTAAATAAGATAACTTTTTAGTCGGTAACAGACCCGTCGAGCTCAGGGATAATGCCTTAATCATTTTCGCTGATAACTTTATAGGTGTATCCGCGAATAAATATGGGGCCTTATTTGTATACAAACCTTTGGTGGTTTGCGCAAGATCCACGTCCACGTGCTCTGGTCCAATCTTGCTCTCGCGCTATCTGCCACATTTGCGAACTTTAGTTTTCGGTGAACCGCGAAAGGGGTGGATGTTAACGTTCTGTGTTATTGTTACTCGTTTCGTTTCGAGATCGCGTCTTTGATAATATGATTGTATAAAGAAGCCCTTCCCAACCAAGTATCGTAGGTAAGCTTAATTCCCATTACCTTGATTTTTGTAAACGCTACTTAATCACGTGATAATTTGCTAAAGGAACCACAACTTCTCTGTTACAGATTTTATACCGTTACAGATAAAACTCTTAATCTTAGTTGATACCAGCTTGACGTATTTTCGCTGTAGATGCCAATGCAGAAAATACCGTCTTGAAAAGACAAACATAGTAACTAATACTATATCAAGAGTAGAGCATGTCATTGGGGTGTGATGGTGACGCGTGATGGTAACGCGTGATGGTAACGTCAAAGCATAAATTTACCTCCTATCCAAAATTGCTCAACGCGGCTTCGTTTTTACTTGAAAAATGAATTTTTTCTTAAAATTTCACATTTAATTCCAAAGTTTCAAGCTTTCAAAATTTCGAGAGAAAGAAGAGAGTTAAATTTTCCTTCCAGTTTTGAGGTGAATCTACAACATTTTTTTCTTCAATTCAACCACCTGTTCTCAAAACTTTAATTTCAATTTAGAAATTTTGACTTCTACCTTAAAATTTCCACTTTAATTATGAAATTTTCACTTTTAACTCAAAATTGCCAAATTTTGTCCTACTTTATTTAGAAAATTTTCTCCCAAGAAGTGTTTCTCTAGAGAAAATTAAAATTGTAATTTTTTATTCCTTGTTCCTCAAACTTTAGCAGCTGAAGTCCGAATTTTCTGTCCAATCTCAAACACTTTGTTGTGTATTTATTTAATAAAATTCTGAACACTGACTGACATACAACGCACAGGATAAATCGATAGTTTTAGAACTATGACAATTTGCACATGAATTCTCTACATACCGTAGATAATCACTAAGGAAGGAGGATGAAAATTTGTATGGAACTACGTCATTTTTGAATTTAAAAGTACGAAATTAGTCTTTAAGTTTTAGCTTAGCTTGAGGGTAAATATATTCACAAGATAATGCAAAAAATTTGAATTCAAAGTTACAAAATATAGACGATAAGCGATAACTACATCAAATGCAGAAGAATGTGAACCTTAAATTGTGGAAGGTTCGGAATATTTTGAAAAGAAATTTAAAACAAATACTCAACAAGTTGAAATGTAAAAGGTTCAACATTTAAAAGAGGCCTAAATTTCAAAAATTGCTTAATTCTAAAAATTGGTTGGAATGTTTAAAATATGAAAAAAATTGAAGAATGTTGAAATACTGAAAAAAACAAATAATCAATAAAACTGAATTGAAAAAAAAATAAGGCAAATTTTTTAAATTATTTCAACTTTTCAAAAACATTCGAAATTTTGGAGTTGAAACTTTCAATAAAAGTTAGAATATATAAAAAAATACAGAAGTTTGAGAAAAGCCAAAAATTTCAAAAAAGCTTAATCTTCGAGTAAGTCAAATACGTTGAAATTAAAATTTTTCAAAACAATCGAAATTTTGAAACCTGTTAAAATTTTGATAGAAAATTAAAATTTCCAAAAAATTAGATTTTTAAAAAATGTCGAATATTTCAAAAATTGTTAAAATTTTAAAAAAAATCATATATTTTTTAAAAAATTGATGTTTTGGAAAATAGTCTAAAATCACAAAAATGAATAAAACTTGAAAAAACTATCAGGACCAGCTTTTCAAAAAAGCCAAAATTTTCGAAAAGCGAATTTACTGAAAAAAGCCAAAATTATCAAAGGTCGAAATTTTAAACAGCTAAAATTTTTAAACAAAAATCGAACATTTAAACAAATTTTGATCAGAAATTCTGGCATAAAAGGTTTTTAAAAAAATGTCAAAATTTATAAAAAAGTCGAAGTAGAATAATGTCGATATTTAAAATAATTAAAATTTTAAAAAATAAAAGAATTTTTCAGGAAAAGTGGAAATTGTGGAGAATTTGAAATTTCACAAAAGAGGTCAAAATTTCAAAAAAGGAAGTCAAAATTTACAAAAGCTTCGAAATGAAAGAAAAACAATTAAAATTTGCAGAAAACTTGAAATGTTGCGAAAAAAGTCGCAAATAAAAAGCCTAAATTTTCCCAAAAAAGGTGAGATTTTAAAAAAGTGAAAAATTTTAATAGCGATAATTTTCAAAGTTGAAATTTTCCTAAAAGTTTTAAATTTTTAAAAATAAAGCAAAACCTTAAAAAAAAGTCTCGAAAAATTATGTCAACATTTTGAGATAATAGACATTTGTTAAAAAATTCGCCATTTTAAAAAGAGCTAAAATTTTAAAAAATAGTCTAAATTTCAAAAATAGTTAAAATGTTCAAAAGGTGTCAACTTCTAATAAGTTAAATTTTAAATTAAAAGACGAAATTTTGAAATGGTAACATTTGAAAAGATCAGATTTTTGAGTAGTTAAAATTCTTAACTATATTAAACTTCATTTATCGTAAAAACGCAACAAAATTTGAAAATTTCATTTTAATTTTTTATCGTTAATAAACTTTGATAGTTATAAATATTAAAGAATTCCACAAAGTAAGGATTGGAAATGTCAATGTAGAAAGTGTCAAAAGATTAAAATTTTGAGAAATTGTCGAAATATTTTAAAAAGTCAAATTTTCAAAGAAAGTGTCAATTTAAAAAGAAGGCTATTTTGAAAAAAAAAATTCGAAGGTTTAAAAAACAGAAAATTTTAAAATTTGCAAAATAGTCAAGAATTTAAAAAACGTCGTTTTAAAAGAATATCGCTTGAAATTAAAACAAAATGGTCGAAATTTTAAAGAATTAAAATTTTAAAAAGTTACAGTTTTCAAAAAAGTTTAGGTTTTAAAAAAGGGTAAAATTTGTAACAGTTCGACGTTTATTAATTCTGCATTTTTTAAATAGTAATAATACTCAAACAGTTTAGGTTTTTAAAAAATATTGAAATTTTCAAAAAAAAGGTTTTAAAGAAGTTAAATTTTGGGAAAAAATCTAAACTTTAAAAAGTCTATATTTCACCAATGTAATGGAAATTTTCAAAAAACTAGACGTTTTTAGAAAGTTTAGTGGAAACGTACAAAAAAGTCGTTTTCAATAAAAAACAGAATTTTTCAAACATGGGAAATGCTGAACAAATGTTAAATTTTTTAAGAAAGTTAAAGTTTTTAAAAATTTCTAAATTTTCGAGAAAATCCAAGCTTTGAAAATTTGAAATGTGCAAAAGGGTACAAATTTTCGGAAAAGCGAAAAATTAAAAAAGTCGAAATTTGATAAAAAATTTTGGGTGTCAGGTTTTCAATGAAATCTGAAATTCTCGAAAAATAGATATTTTAGACAAATGCAAATTACCAGAAAAGTCAAAATTATTAAAAGAGGTTCGAAATTATAAAACGTTGAAGGTCAAACATGTTCAAAAAACCAGAAGTTTTAACAAAGTTGAAAATTTTGATAAAGTCGTAATTTTGAAATAAAAACGAAATCTGAGAAAAACTCAACCATCCAAAAAATTCGACACTTTTAGAGTAAAAAAAAACCTAAAAATCTGAACCAAAATGGAAATTGTCAAAAGGTAAAATTTTTAAAAGAACCGAAATTTTCGAAGGTACGTAGTTTCGAAAAAAGTCGCAATTTTCAATAAAGTGCGTTAAAAACAATTTTAGAAAGTTGAAAAATTGATATACAAATCTTATCCCTTTAAACCAAGAAAGATTAAAAAACACAACAAATGTTGTTCTAACGCGTTTCCATAGCCAAGCTATCATCTTCAATATCTCTCTGAAAATGATAGGTTGATAAATTTATAGCGTTAGAGCAACCTTTTTTTGTGTTTTTTAATCTTCCTTTAGTTTCAGGGGACAAGATTTGTATTTTAATTTTTGAACATAATCAAGGACCAGTCCCTTTCACCAAAATTTAAAAAAAAACCAAATTTAAAGTGGCGAAAATTTCCAAAAAAAATAGAAACTTTTAAAAATTGTCACCACAAAAAAGAAGTGATTTATATAACATGAAAGAAGTGGCAATAGTGAATGGGGTCGGGTGAAATATTAGCTAGTTAACCAGTAAATTTGTAAAAATGAATGTTGAGAAAAATTGTAGAATTTCAATTTTTTTTAATCAAAATTGTACGAGATTAAGGAATATCATGTTCAAGCTGAAGAGTTTGAGGAAAAGTTCAGCATTTTGAAAAAATAACAACCCGAGTTTTAAAAATAAAATAAAAATGTATGAAATATTACACTTTATAGGATTGAAAAATAATAATAATAATAAAGAACAAAATCTAAACCTCTGAAATTTCAGGTAGGTAACAGTAATTTGCAAGAATAAAATTTATTTTCTCAAAATCCTATGTTCTTTCCTAACATTTTAAACTCTGCATTTCGACTTTTTTTATTGCTTTAAATTAATTACAACTTAAACTTTGAATTTGTCAAAGATCAATAAATTTAACAGATAAAACAATTCAATCAATCTTTTAACGAAAAAATCACAGCAATGTTTATGGGTTTTTGATTTGAAACATCTCATCTTGACTTTTTTTGAAAACCTTGAATGTATATTTCAAAATTTCGAAACTTTTTGATATTTTCGTCTTTTTAAATTTGGATATCTTATAAATGTAATTTTTTTCAAAATTTCTACTTACTTCAAAAATTCTTACTATTTGAAAAAGGTCTGGTGAAAACTTTCCAACCTTTTAGTTTTTAATTTGATTTTATTTTTGAAAATGTGAAGAGTAATGAAAGAATGACATTTTTTCTAATTTTCGATTTCATTTCAAAATTTAGGCTCCCCTTCAAATTACGATTTTTTTTGGGGGGGGGAAGTTTCGGAAATTTCTATTTATTTGAACTTTTCGACTTTAGAAATTAATTTTTTTTTAATTTAGATGACATGCTTAAAAACCTGCAACTTTCGACCTCATTTCGGAGTACTTAGAGTGGCTGTAAAACTGATCGAAAAATCCCGCAAGGAGAAGAAAACGAGTGCACCCCCTGGGGAGTGGTCGCCCTGATTTTGTGGTGACTAACTCTCTGCGGATGGCACAGATTAACCTGCATCACTGTAAAGTGGCTTCGTCAATTTTGATGAGGAAGGTCTCAGTAATGCAATCAAATTTATTAATAATTCTAGAGCCTTGACTCTTGAATAACGAAATAAAAGGTTTGAAAAGGCAGGGTATTTTATACCATGCCAACACAAATGAAAAAGTGAGGATTTGCATCAAGGCCAAAGGGCTGAATGCAATCTTCATGTCCTAACTCAGTAGTGGAGATCTGTGTGTCATACAACTGAGTCTAAAACCGAATAACAATCCTTTGGAAATGGGTATTAATAGATGCCCTACGAAACCGAGGAACTCCTGAGTGGCGATGCTAATGCACAACGCAACGTGAGGGAGTTTTGATATCAATCAGAGAGGGAAAAGTCTTTACCAATTCTTCTTAGGTACAAAATTTTACAATCGAGGTTAACGAGCCTACATTCCTGGACTATAGAAGACAGGAAGTTATCTACATAACCCTTGCGACAAGGTAGATTGCTGATGCGGTCCAGAGCTACAGGGTCTCAGATAAGCCTTTTGGATCAGACCATAGAGAAAGGTTAAGAGTGTCAACTCTGTGCTTTTTATTTTGAAAACGGCCATCCCACGCAGGGACCGGAACTATTGCCATAAAATTAGAAACCTGTATTATCGACTGTAGCCACGTTGCAGTTACCCTGCATTACCGGCTTATAAATTTAAATCCAAAATTAATTTTAAACTGTTTTGAAATGTCCATTCAGTTGGATTGCACTACTGTTTTTAAAGATTAAACAAAAGTGACCAACGTGAATGGAAATTTCAAAACAATTTCAAGTATGAGGTTTAAAAAAATAAACTGCCATTTTAACATTAAATATTTTTATTAAATATGTATATTCATACATGTATATAAGTTCATATTTAAATATTTGTAATAATTTTAAAATATATTTATCAGTTCAACTGCTAAAAGTTACATATGATACAGATAACATAATATACTGGATAGTGAATTTAATTAAAATAAATCAAGTAAAGCAGCGAAAAGTTTTTCCACATAATTTCTGGTTGATTTTTGTTGAAAGTTTGACACCTTTTAGGGTACAATTTTCTTACTACGAGGGGGTGTGCCTGCCGAAACAGATCGATTTTTGTTTAAAAGATTGCAACATTTTAGTCGGTTTTACATTTTGCTCACTACAGGAGGTCAGAAAAAACCTCAATTCTTTTTTTTCAGATAAAACATCTTGAATCCCTTGGTTGAATATCTAATCATCAAAGACAAAAATAAGAAAAAAAGTAGCTTTTAATGTTAACGAGGTCCATGTATGCTCCATTTGCATGTTGACAAAGTCCATACTGACAATAAAATTTCTAACATTTTTTCAAATATCTGGAGGCATTTGTTCGGGCAGTAGTAAGATATTTTGGATACATTTATTTATCACTGTATTTTCACTGTAAAGTAGTAAAAATAATATTCTCATTAGAAAGAAAGTATCATATATAATAGACTCTGACATATTATTAAACAAACGATCCAACAAATTCCTGCAGATATTTTACAATACGTTAGAAGTGAATTTTAGCATCATTAACTTTGTCAATGTGCAAACAGTGTATATTCGGATTACATTAAATCTTATTTTTTAGTGTTACCTTTTTCTTATTTTTGCTTTTGGTAATCACAAAACTGTTTATTGTTATAGTCGCCTTTTTTGTAAACATTTCGGCAGCTTGGGATTCAGCAGTTTTTTTTCCGAAGTCGGAGATGTCATTTCGATTGATACTTCACTTCCACAAATAAATGAAATTTTCTACTTACTAGTAATGCTCGCAAAGATCACTTACCTTATTTTCAACACTATTTAAAATTTTGCTCGAAGATGACTGATGTTCTCGTCCTCCATTCCATCCAAATCCAATGACAGTTAAATTTGTTTACGTTCTCAGACGCCACCGCACACAAATTTAGGAACTATACACATATATTTAATTTACATATATATGTATAAATGGGCGGTAGTTCCGGTCACTGCGTGGGAGGGTGCTACAAACAGTATATTTGAATTTCGTGCCAAAGTAGAACCCCCGTGGATCAGACTATCAAAGGCAGATTCAGATCATACTCTGTCAAGAAAGGATTACACAACAAAGTCGAAATCCTAGACTTACAAACGGGAATGGGTATAGGGCTGCTCGAGGGTATGGTTTTGCCTAGATACTCAACTGAAATGAAATTTATATTCAGAAACCCAAACGAATAAAGTACAGGCCACTATGAGGGCGCGTTAGAAAACCATGAGCAAAACCTGTGGCCTAAAACCGTAGCGCTGCTGTGATGAGCTGGCATAGAATAGAAACAGCATATGCAAAGAACCTGTTCAAGAGCCAACAGGGCACCTACTTAAGGGCTGCAACAGGGACTATGAGCACCATTCCAACGAAAGCTCTAGAAATAGCTCTAAATATGCCTGCTCTGGATGAATTCACAAGTCAAATTAACGGCTTTCAGATTCAAATGGGACTAAAGGGAGACAAAAGTAGGTCATACTACCCTCACAGACCTCAACAACAGATGTTTTACCCTAAGACAAGACCGCACTCCCAGGAAACTCTGGTTGGGACGTAATTATAAGATTCTGATCCCGAACAGAAAAGATTGGGAAATACCAGAAACCATGGTAGGCCAAGAAAATAACGTCTGCTTTACAGACGGATCCGCCCTTGGGGGAAGATACGAAACTGAAATCTATAGCTCAAGCAATAATTACAGGAAAATTATTCCAATGGGAGAACATGCTTCGGTCTTTAGGACCGACGTATGGACCATTTAAAAATGCGCAAATTTTCAATTCAACATGACGCCTCGTAGTTTAATCTAGATATGCACGGATAGCCCTGCAAATGACCTAGAGGGGCACACTACCAGTTCGACCATAGTGGGGGACTATGTGCAAACCCGTACTAGACTGGGAGAAACCAACAAGGTCGCACTTGTTTGGATACCCAGACTTAGCAGCCCACGCCGACAAACTGACAAGAGGGAGCTTTGTGGAAATCCTCACAAAAACGTCATATTAACAAACCTTGAACGGATTCATTTGAACCTGTGGAGGAACATAAACACCTGCAGGCAAGTAAAATTGCTGATGGATGAACCCTTCCAATCAACGGCTGAAGCACTTATTGCAATGAATAAAAGCTGATCAGGCAAAGCATTGGTACGCTTACTGACCTTGGGAGATTTAAAGGACACCTGGTTAAACTTACTATCAGAAAACGACTGATGTCGACTGTGTGTGACTAAAAAGGAAACAAGTTCAGACATTGTATGTGCCTGCCCAACCTTCCCAGGTACAGGTATGATCTGATTGGCAAAGAAATATTAAGAATACAAGATCTGGAAGGAATGAGTGTAGGTCAGATGTTGAGCCCGGCTGTAAAAACGGGGATATTTAATTCTGACTGATTGTGAAACTCGAAATAACTTGTAGAAGTTGCAAGGGATTTTGGATCTAGGTGACTGGGGCTATAACGGCTCCCACAAAATGGAAAAAAAATAACAGCAGTTGTTTGTTTCAGGTCATTTTTAACAATTTCCTAATAATTAAACTCCCTGCATAAAAAATAAAGCAAATAATGTCATTTTTAGTGATTAAAGAACAAGCAGGAGTTTTTATGAAGAGCGACTTTCCGTCGTAAATCCACAAAAAAAGAAATTTCTCTTGGGGCACACTCTATATGCGACTTCAAAATATTTTACTCTTTTAAGCTTTGATTTTGTTAAATATCAATTTTTAATTAATTATTAATTTTTCAATATTTCTCTGTTTTCAAATGTTTCGACTATTTTTTAAAATTTCAACTTTTTTGTAAATTTCAAGTTTTTTAAAATTTGGATTTTTAAAATCTCAACTTCTTTTTAAACATTCGACTTTCAAAAAATATGTTGACATTTTTCAAAATTTTGACTTTTCAAAACTTAACGTTTTGAATTTTCGACTTTCTTCAAAATTATTTTAAAATTTCGATTTTTTCTTCAAAATTTAAATTTTTTTAGGCCCCGTTATTTCTCAAAATGTCAATTTATATTTTGAAAATTTCGATTATTTTTCTTTAGACATGTTTTCAAAATTTAGCTTATTTTTTTCAAATTCGTTTTTTATTTAAAATATTAAATTTTTCCAGAAATTTTGCCTTTTATAAAGTTTTAACATTTTTGACATTTTCAAACTCTTTTGAATATTACGATTTTTTAAAACCTCGGCCCTTTCCTAAATTTCCGCTTATTTTAAAATTTTTAATTCCTTGAAAATTTTAAATATGAAAATTTGCATATTTTTTTTCAAAATTATGTCTTTTTTTAACTTTTAACTTTCTCCAAAATGTTAACTTTTTTTTGAAAATATCGAACCTATAAATTTCGATTTTTTAAACATATTGTATTTTTTATATTTTCCTAATTTATCAAAAAAACAAAATTTTTATTTTTTCCACATCTAATTTTTGGTCTCCTATTTTTCATTATTCCTATTCTATGTAAAATAAACTAACCTCTTAATTTGTAAACTGTCATGAAATGACGTTTTCAATAAATTTCAATATCACGTAGTCGCATTTCAAAAATTGTTTTGAAAATTGTCAACAAACCATAAAAATTTAAATATTTCCAAACTGGGCCGAAGAAATGTTAAATAAATTTAAAAAAATATAATATTGCCGGTCAATAACGGTCTACCATGAAGAATATTGTCCAAATTCTAAATTTACACTCGAAAATAATACTCCTTTAAAATTCCAACTTCAGGTTCGAAAATTTGATGTGTTTTTTCTAATTTTAAGTTTGCATTAAGCCTTCCGATTTTTTTTTATTTTGGTTACAATTTCAATATTTGCATTTTCCCTAAAATTTAGGCAGGTTTAAAATTAGGCTTTTTTTTCTCAAATTTTTCACTTTTTTCCGAATTGGCAATTTCAAAATGCTCATGCATTTGTTTTTTTCGGAATTTTTAAAAAAGTGTCTTCTACATAATTATAGTTTTTTAAATTTTAATTTTAATCTCGAAATTTGGACATTTTCCCAGTTTCTTTTAATCTCTTCTTTATTTTTATTTTGTATCAAAATTCTGAGTTTAAGATTTTATTATTTACTTTTGACCTAAATTTTTGTCTGTATTTTGACTGTTTTTTAAATTATCCTTTGCTCGATTTTAGATCCTTTACTACTAAAATCCAAATTTCAAGGAAAGTTTGGGTTTTGTTTTTATAAAGTTAAAGTGCTTTTGAAGAATTTCAACTTTTTTGTTTAATTTTTTCGATTTTTTTTTTGGTGAATGCAAAATATTGAATTTAATTTTAAAATTTCCACTTTTTCCTCGAAATCGTTCATTCTATAATTAAAAATTTGAGGCTCTTTTTAGAGTTTCATACCCTAAAAGGAATAAACGGAACCTTTATAATCTCACTCTCGTGTCCATCCATTCGTCCGTCTGTCACAAAAAGGTTTTCCTGGAAAACTATATAACGTAGGAATTTAAAATTTTGCACATTTTTATTTCTTGATGATCCACGCAAATAGCTCGAGCTAACGATAAGAAAAAGAAAATATTTTATCACAAATCGAAAATTGCACAAATGCATTAACACGGGGTGTAATTAGCAGTACAAAAAGAGTTGTGATGAAAAGCATAGTGACCTAGATAAAAAAAACTGCCAAGTTGTTGCATCTATTATCAAAGCAGTCAGCAAGAAATCTAATTACCGTCGGGTTGAGTGACTAGGACACAGCTCAGGATTGTTCTACCTCAATGTACAAGTTCTGTGTTCACATATTGATCAACTTCGTCGTTTTGTGCTTAAATTAATTACAGTGTTTTATAGCTTTACAGAGACTCACGTCACACGAGACTTTCGTGATGCAGAAATCAATGTATATAAATAATTATCAAGTAATAAGGTGTACTTTGCACAGCCGGCATACAGAAGGGGTAATTTTGTACTTGAGAGATAAGTGGACCGTGAAATATTGTTGAATGAAAACTTTCAGGACGAAACGTGGGTAGTCTGCGTAAAAGTGAGTATGTGAGTATTGTCAGCATTTACAGATCTCCATCAACAAATATTAGATGCGTTTTAATCTATTTGAAACGTGTACTATCAAACCTTGATCTTAACGAGAGAATAATAATAATAATGGGCGATTTTAATATGGATTTAAGGTTGCAAACGTCATCTGCATAATTGTTAAATCAATGTACACGCATTACACAACATTCTACTTGATTAATTGACCGGGTTTTCACAAGCAGTAGTAATAAACAGTGCAATATTCTTTATACACTTAAAATTTCCAACCATGCAGTATTAGAAATAGCTAGTAGAATACCGACAATAACAACTAACATAAACTCACTTCCAGTGCAAAATATTAGCATAAGACATATAAAAAGTATTAATGAACCCACGTTTCGAGAAAAATTAGAAGCGAAAGAGTGGACAAATATAAACGAGGAAGATATAAACAAAGCACCAACATTAATATATAGAAACGTTACAGAAGTTCTCGACAAATTGGCACCCAATATTGTGGCTAAATTTTCTAATAAAGATGACCATGAGATTAAATAACTGTTGAACCTCAGGGGTGAAGCTTACAAAAAAATCCTTTTTGGTAACAGTAATGATTGCTGGGAGAATTATAGAATATTAAGAAACAAGGTAACAAGTCTAGTTAGAAAGAAGAAAAAAGACTTTCATTCAAAAAGATAGAGAACAACAAACATGACTCAAAAAAAAATGTGGAAGGTACTGAAGAAAGCAATTGATGGTCACAGAAAAACACCTATTATAAAGTTTGTTACGGGATCCACAAAGTGTCTCGGATAATATAACACATTTATTATCACATCTAGTAATAACATAGTCAATTTTGAAAATCCGAATGTTCATTACCATTCTGAACAAGATAGAAGTTCGTTACCAGACCCCGAATTTAAATTTAAGTTTGAACGCTTAAACTTGATGTTCTAGAACAGTGTTAACATAACTAAGAACTCAAAGAATTATGTTATAAAGTTATATCGAATATGGGTGGTTTTTTCTTAAAAACAAAATATTGGATGTGTTTAATGTGTCTCTGCAAAAAGGTGAATTTCCCTCGAGATGGAAAGAGTGTAAAATGTGTCCGATATCCAAGGTAGCTAATTAATCCTGGAGATTTAGAACCAATGTCGACTATATGTTTTTTGTGTAAAGTGTTTGAGACCTTTATTCGCGAACAGCTTCTGAAATTCGTGGAGAACAACAACATTCTGATGAGAAACCAATCAGGCTTTAGGAGTGGCCATTCCTCTGAACCATCCATTCAACTGGAGGTGTCTATTTGAATAAAATGGATTGACAGCAGTGAAAATGTGATTGTGGCTTCATTTTTGGATTTAAGACGAGCATTCGAAACAGTTAATCGTAGTTTATTGCCTAATGGTTTATTCGAATGGTTTACTTCTTATTTATTTCAAGGACCTCAAAAAGTGTGTATAGATCAAAAGAGTTTAGATTGTTAACTAATGAACATGGTGTTCCCAGGGAATATTTTTGGGACCTGTTCTACTTATATTGTTTATTAAAGATATTGCTTTACATGTAGTACCTGATTTTGCATTTTTAAATTTATTTGAGGATGATGTGTGATACGGATAAAACTATTTTCAAGTTAAATTGTGCGCTACAAAATATTGTATTTGGCTTAAATTAAATAATCATTTTATTAATGAAGGTAAAAGCAGGGCTATGATACTAGGTGATTTGACTTCCAACGCAAGAAATTCTAAAACCCTTATTTAAGCACGCTTTACTTATTGTATGTCTATTTTATTGTTTGTTTACCAATACCTTATTAATTATTTGCAGATTCAACAGTATAGAGCATTAAGATCAATTCTTAGATGTGACATTTATACCATAACTAAATAAATGTTAAATTGTTTACAGTTTTTGTCTATACATCAGTATTTATTTTATAATACAATGTTGTTGGTATATAAAATGAAAAGTAACTTGTTTCCTGATTATTTAAAATGTCAACTCATGGTAGATTCATTATTACAGTGCCAGAAATGTCACGAATTTTTATATTGAAAGAGTAAATAACGAAATAACAAAAAAAATCATTTTTATGTGGCGGTTTAAAACTGGTCAATGAATTACCTTTAGAATTAAGAAATGCACTGTCGTTTTATACGTTTAAGAAGCAATTGATTTGATAAGTTGGACGTAATGCTTTCAATCCATAGAACTGTTGTCTCTATGTAATCTTTGTTGTTAAAATTTTCATTATATTTATATGTATACATATGTATATGTACATTTGTGTATTTTTAAACATAAACTACCAAACTAAAATAAAATTGGTCACCCAAGAAAATTTCATTTGAGATGGCTGCATCTAAGGATCCTAAAATATATTTTTTATCTTTTTAGGTCAAATGGCCTTACAGATGCAATTCAAAATGTGCAAAAAATGACCGATCCCCTTCTTTCCAAAACTGTAAAAAAGCGTTTTTTGGCTGGAAGGGACAGAAGCTGAAGCCCCAATTTTTCAATAAGATGCTCAAGTTTTTGAATGGAAAACAGATATCTTATACTTTTAATAATTTAATCAAATTTGTTGTTCTGCAAGTGACACCCTATCCCTGTCATGCGAATTCCCATTTTTATTTAATTCCTTCAAATACAAAAATGCGAGGGCCGACTGGACCAACTCAAGAGAATTTATCTAATTAGGAAACACTATAAAAGTTTGAGAAGGAAGGGTGCTCCTGCAGTAGACGTACGCTAATTATAATTCGGAGTCTGTAATAATTACAAGATTTACCGGCTTGAAGAGGCCCGTTTTAAGTGTTTTCCCTCTCCACCCCGATTAGATTAGACACTTGAACCTTAGGTCAAGTGATAGCATTAACTCGCTTTGAGATTAGAGAGAAATATATAATGTTCCGCTATAAAGTTGACTGATTAATGACATTTCCTGGCCATCAGTCCAGTAGATCATATATCTTTCGGCTGAGACGGGCGAACACTACATAAAAAGCACGTTTTTGCTTGCAAACCCTTCAAAGATTTTATATACTTACTTGACGATCCCCAATCTTTACCATCTCAAACGCGCTTGAAAGATTTCCTGGTGATAATTGAGCATAATAATTATTGCTGTTGGCTACGATTCAATTTAACCATCGAAGTGCCACGCAAGTCAAATTAGAGATTAGCACCAACATTTTTAAATACAATGAAAATCCCTGAGTCGAAACTTCGATTTTAGGGTGTAATAAATTTAAGAAAATAGTAAGTTTAGAATGCGTTTGAGGATAAAGAATATTCAACAAAAACAATAAAAAAAAATTTCTCCAAATTTCGAGATGAAAAAGTCGACACTTCGGGTCAGAATTTAAAATTAACAAATTTAGAAAGGGTTAAAGTTTTAAATTTAAAATCGATATTTTAGGGAAAAAAAAAGTGTAAATTGAAAGCATGGATTTTGAAAAATAGGCGTGGTTTCAAAAGAAACTATAATTACAAAATGATAAGATTTTTGGACTTTTCTCAATAACTATTACAGTATCAAAAAAAGCTGCAGTTTTTCAATAGTTTATGACTAAGGGCCATATTATATGCAACATGCAACATAAAAAGCTTGAAATGTGCATGCAAATATGCAAGTAAAATGTATAAAATACAGGTTGTAACAAATTCGCTTCTCACTACAGATATCTCGAAGATGGTAAGAGATTCAGGATAGGTTAAATTGGGGCAAAGTTGAGAGAACAAAAATATCTCTTGCTGTTTTTGAGATTTTTGAAAAAAAAAGAAAATTTGGAAGAGTAATCGAAAAACTAAAAAGAGCGTTTTATTGGCGTTTTTTATCCTTTACAAAATGGCATAAAAAGTTTTTTTATTAGATGTTTCGTCTTCTCACTATTATCATCAAATACGTTTTTTTAAATAGGGACCTACAATTTTTATTGCATCTTTGTATAGCTTTGAATTTCCGAATTAATTGATGTATGTGGCTAAACGTGTCGTAACCTTAAACCATCATCAAGGAAAAAACACTTTTTTTCGGATTAACGTTACTTTATTATTTTTTCACAATTAATAAGTAATTATTAATAGCAATGAAATTATAAAAACTTAATTCGTTAGTAAGAACACAAGGTAATGGCACAATAAATAAATTTCAACAACTGACATAATCATATATAACTGACCACCAAAAAAATAACGATTAAGAACTACGAATAAAACAAGTATGGATATTTAGAATAACAAATAACAAATAAAAAAGTAACTGTCACATTTTGCTTGTCATATTTTATTACATTTTGGTTATCTATTATCCAAAAATACAGAATACGTTAATCTGAAAAAAGGTGTTTTTTCTTGATGATAGTTTACAGTTATGAAACGTTTAGTAACATAAAAGTTTGATACATCAGTGAAGTCGAACATTCAATAGCTTTACAAAAAAGTAATAAAAATAACAGGTCCATATTTAAAATAACCTTCAATAAAAAAGTGTTTTTAGTTTTTCGATTACTCTTCAAATAATGCCAAAATAAAAAAAAATATATAAACAAAAATTCAAAATTTTACTTTTTTTCAAAAATCTCAGAAACAGCAAGAGATGTTTTTGATTTCTCGACGTCATATAACTGGTCGCCAAATTGTGTAACTTTGCCCCAATTTAACCGATGCTGTATCTCTTATCGTTTTCGAGATCCCTGTAGTGAGAAGAGAATCTGTTACAACCTGTATGTACAAAAAGCATCAAAATATGCAACTTTATTGCTGTTAATTATTATTTTAGGAATTTTTGCAAAGATCTCAAGAAAGAAGAATTTTGAATGAAAATAGCAAAAGGTAGAAGTTTAAGATTAAAGCTAAATTTGGGAAAAATGCTTAATTTATGAAAAAAGATTAAAATTTTAAGGAAAAAGACATATTTCGAGAAGAAAGTAAATTTCCAGAAGATTGAGAATCTAAAATATCGAAATTTTTTAAAAAGTTAACCTAAAGTAGCTGATTTTCGAAATCAAGGTGACATTGCGAGAGAAACAGTCGAAACTTCAACGGTTGACGCTGAAAATTTTTCAAAAAGATCGAACTTTGGAATAAAAGGGAAATTTGATAACGATAAACGAATTGAAAATCCCGAAAAAGACGTATTTCGAGCAAAAGGACGAAACTTCAAGAAAACAATAGAAATTCTCCACAGAAATTTTAAAAAAATTAAATTTATAAAAAAATAGTCAAATTTTGCGAAATAGCTGAAAATACGAATTGTTAAGAAAAAAAAATCGAAACTTTGAGAAAAAGACGAACTTAGAAAAAAAGTTGATATTTGTAGGATCATAAAAGTAAAAATTTTGAAAAGACGATTTTGAGAAAAATTTTGTAATTTCAAGAAAATACTAATTTCAATTAAAAAAAACAAATTTCCAAAAGCAAATTTTGAAAAGAAATATAAATAAATAATATTAATAATAACAAAAGAATAAATTTCAAAAAAAAGACCAAGTTTAAAGAAAAAGTCGTCATTTCCAGAAATATTAAATAACGACATTTGGAATAAATATGACATTTTGGAGAAAAAGGCAAATTTTAGGCAAAGAGTCAGAATATCTGAAAAGTTTTTATTTAAGCAGGTAAACAATTTCATAATGAATCTAATGTTAAGAAAAATAACGGAATTTCGAGAAAAATCTTGAAATTGAGAAAGAAAATTTTGGAAGAAAGTTAAATTTTAAGAAAAACGTCAAGTTTTCTGCTTAAAAGTGAAATTTAAAAAAAACGAATTTTTAAATGAAAAAAATCAAAATTTCGAGGAAAATAAGAATTCGGAGAAAAAGTTAAAATTTGCGTAGAAATTCAGATTTTCACGATAGAGGTTTACGAAAAAAAAAAAGAATTTTAAAAAATCTGAAATGTTGCGAAAAAAATGAATTTCGAGGAATACAATTAGAATTTCCAAAAACAAACATGAATTATGAAAAAAAAATTCTGAAAAAATTATTATAAGGAAAAGATTGAAATTTCAAGGAAAAAGTTAAAATCTAGTTGAAGTTCAAAATATTTTGTTAAATTCTACTATTTTGTTAAATTTTGAAAAGAAAATATGCTAATTTTGAGACAAAGTCGAAATTTTCCGGTTGAATATGTATTTGTTCTATGACTGCCCAAGTTAGAGAGAGACAAGTGCCTCACCATGACGTCAGAAATGTCTTACATTTTGAAAACAAGTTGGAAATTTTTAGAAAATTAGATTTAAAAATAATTTCAAAAACTTTAAAATTTACAAAGAAAGTTTTCTAGGAATTTTATCTTATCAGAAAAACTTAGAATTTCCAAAAAATTATTTTCAAAGCTACCACTTTTTTATCAAAAGATCGTCGAAATTTTGAGGAAAAGGCAAATTTTAATAAACACTATCGAAATTTGCAGAAAGTTCGGATTTAAAAAAAGTAGAAATTTTCAAAAAAGGTTGATTTTAAAAAAAGAAAACTTTAAACAAAAGAAAACAAAAAATGTTAAGATAAAAATTCAAAATTATAAAAAGATTAGGTTTTGATAAAAGAGAAGTCAAATTTTAATAATAAATTTAAATTTCAAAATAAAGACAAATTTTGCGAAAAGGAAGAATTTTGAGAAAAAGGTCAATATTCCGACTAAATTTCAAAATTTTAAGGAAACGGCAAATTTTGTAGAAAAAATACTGAATTTTGGAAAAGCCTACTTAGTTGACCATAAATTTTAGATCGACTGCTTTAACCAAGCAGAGTAAATTCTTCACCCAGTATCTTTGTTAATGTGGAAGTATTATTTATTATATGTAAAAAGGAACCAAGGCATTTGGAAGCATTCTGCAGATTACGTATCTATCCAACTTGTTCATTTAATTGGCTCTTTGGTTGCTAGGTACTAAAATGTAGTTGGGTCTTTGTTCTTTAGCAAAGATTATAATTCTTCTGAATTATATGCTAATAACCAATATTTCGGAATTTGTAGGCTTGCTTCCTTTCTGCAAAAATCACAAAAGATTTCAAAGCTTAAGCAATTTTTCAAGTTTCAATTCTTCAAGTTTACGCGAAGGTTCGTCTAACAATGATTTGGCCACTTTTATTCAGATCTAAATAGATTAAGTTTCACTCATCGAAAAATATTGTAAATATAGCGAAAATATGCATCATTATTAGATTTTAGATGAAATATGCTGTAACCAGTAAAAATGGATTGAATAGGCAAATGCATATAATCCGGTTTCTATAAATGACCTTATCTGCTACTAACCTTATTAAAATAAAAATTTTATCTTTATAAACCTAGGAGAACAAAAGGGGATGGTCATTTCTGCCACATTGTTAGTTGTATCTTTAAGATGATTGGACCAAAAATTATTAAAAAAATATCCTAGAACCCTTAGAGGTAGCTCTTCCAAACAATGCCTCACACGATACATTAACTAAAACTTGATTTTTCGGAGATCAAATTAACCTCTCATTTTATTATACAATATTGCGTGAGTCATCAAGAACTAAACCTCTGTAAAATTTCAAACTTATGCGTTACGTAGGTTTCTGACAGATACGAGAGTAAGTTTATAATAAATAGAGACAGGATTATATGCATTTGTATATGAGAATTTTTACTGCTTATTGCATATTTCAAGTAAAGTCCGAATTTCTGCATTTTTTATTAAAAAAAAACCAAGAATACTAGAAAATTTTCTTCAGAAATTTCAAGGTTTTAGAATTTTGTTTTAATCCCGATTTTCTGAAAATGCCAACTTTTTTTTTTAAATGTTGACATTTATTTCAATATTGTACATTTTGTGGCGTTATAATGGCGCACTTGTCTCTCTCTGATTCGAGCAATCAAGAGAAAATAAATATTAAATCGGAAAATTTTGACTTTTTTCCAAAATATGTTTATTTTTTAAAAAAATATAACAAAATGTGAGTATTTAAGACATTTTGAATTTCTACTAGATTTCGTCCTTTTTCTTAAAAGTTCGATCTTTTTCTACGTATTTTTGATCTTTTTCTTGATGTTGTAATGTTGATCTTCTGCTCGATTTTTTTTCTTTTCATTATTTATTTTTGTTTTTGGAAATTTGATTCTTTATGTTCCTGAAACTTTCAACTTTCCTTATATTTATCTTTTTCTCAACATTTGGATTGTTTTCAAAATTCTTTTTTTATATAAACTTTATTTTTAAAATTTGATATTTTATACGAAATTTAACTTTTCTTCTCGGAATTCCTGTTTTTTCTCTTTTCTCGACATTTTGATTTTTTTCAAAAGTCATATTTTATTTAAATTCTGCTTTTATTCCCAAAATTAACTTTTTTCCTAAATTTTGGTTTTATTTTTAAAATTTCGTTTCTCAATTTCAAGGTTTTTCTAGAAATTTCGTTTTTTCGACATTTATTATTTTTCATAATATTGGATTTTTTAAATTTTCTTCCTGCGAAAATCAGAATTTTTAGATATCTTAATTGTTCAAGTATTTAAAATTTAACATTTTTTTGAAATTTGCATATTTCTCTCAGGTTTTTAGGATTGCTGGAAATGATGAGATTTTCTTCCAAATTGGGTTTTTCTTTTAAATTTCGATCTTTTCTCAATATTTCATTTTTTTAAATTTGTTTTTGCAAAGTTAAATTTTTTCCATTTTTTTCCTCCAAATTCATCCTCTTCTCAAAATTTCGATTTTTTTTTGTTCAAAATTCTTTTTTTTATAAACAACTATTCCTCAAACTTTGACTGTATTTTCCAAATTGAAGTTTCTGTGAAAAATTTCTATTGTTTTCTCGAAGTTTCGTCTTTTTGCTCGAAATAGTCCTTTGTTAGTTTGGGCCATTTTAAATTTTTTTTTCTCAAATTTCCATTTTATTCCAAAATTTGACATTCTCTTAACATTGATTTTTTTTTGAAAATTTCGATTTTTTTCTTAATATTCTACTTTTCCTCGAAATTTTGATCCTTTCTTTTAAAATAAGACTTTTTGCCTAAAATTCGACTTTTTTCTCAAAATTCTATATTTTTCATCCTTCTATTCAAAAATCGTCATTTTCTATTGAAATAATAATTTTAAAGGAAAAACTTAAAATTCAAAAAAAAAGTAACAATTAGGAAGGATTTGAAGTATTATAAATAGTTATATTTTGTCAAAAATACGACATTTTTAAATTCAAAATAATTTAAAAATAACTCTTAAATAATCGAAATTTTTAAAAGTGCAAAATTAAAAAAATGAAAATATAAAAAAGGTAGAAAAGATCTAAATTTTCAAATAAAGATAGAAATCCAAAAAAATCAACGTGCAAAAATTTGCAAAAGGAGCAATTTTGAGAAAAAATTTTAATTCTTTAAGGTAGTCAAATGAAAAAAAAAAAATATTGACAATTTAAGTGAAAATTTATAAAAATCCGAAATTTTGAAAGTGACAATTTTGAAAGTCACAATTTTGAAAAAAAGTCGACATTTTGAAGGTCTTTACTTTAAGAAAAAAAGACAAGATTTTTAAGTAAAACTTTGAAATATTTAAAAAAAAACTCTACATTAAGGAAAAATAAGATTTTCAAAGTCGAAATTTTGAAAAAAAAAAATAAAAATTTTATACAAAATTTGACATTTTCAACAAGTCAATCCATTCTGAAATGTGTGAAAAATCCTTCTAAACTGAACCTTAAATTTCTGAAAGAAAATGGCAACATTTTTATGAGTGAAAAATTACAAAACTTGAAATATTGGGATATGGTGGTAAATTTTTGAAAAATATCTTGCAATTTTAAGATTAAAATTATAGCAACCTCAAAATTTTTGAAAATAAATAAATTTTGGAAAGCTAAAATGTCGAAGTTCTGAAAATGTTGCAATTTAAAAAAAATCGAAAGGACCAGAAGTCGATACAATTTAAAGCATGAAAATAATACAAAGTAAATTTCCGAATTTGAACTCGAACTTTCGGACAATATTTTATAAAATTTAAGATTACGATTATAGGAAAAATCTCGGAATTCATGAAAATCAAATTTGGATAAAGATAAAATATCGAAAATAAAGTCAAAATTTCTAAAAAAAAAAGAAAAAAAAATTCAGTTTTAACACAACAAAGGTATATTTTTTAATTTTTCTTAATTTCAGAGTACAATATTCTTATTTCAATTTTTTAAGATAGCCATGGGCCAGTCCGTTTGAACAAAATTTCAATAATTGACATTTCTAACCTTGTGATCCATGGAGTTTGTTAGCATAATAACCGCTAAACAAATGGCTGGTATAACAGCCGATGATGCTGGAAGGAGAAACCAGGTCCGGATCATAGCAAATATTTATCCAAACATCGTGAATTTTTTAATACATGTTGTTTAAATCATTAATAAAGTTTAACAATTACGAATTTCCATTCCATTAATAGAAAATTTCTAGAGTATTTGAGTTGAAATGCCTAATTATGAAATCTAAAATTTTGATCAAAACATAGCAAAATAAATATGTTAGAAATTTTAAAAAGAAATTTTGCTTTTTATACACTGGGTTGTGAGAGAAAGCCAAATATCTAGAAAAACTTTTAAATTTGGGATAGGCACATGCTAGAAATTTGTCAAAATTGAAAAAAACATTTGTTCAAACTGATAATAAATTTGTATTGGAAACACCCAACTTAAAGACAATTTTGTTCACACTAGAAGCAAATTTATTCAGATGAATATCAAATTAGCATTGCACGTATTCAAATTACAGGCAAATGATATAGCAGGATAAGCATAGGAAATCTGCCCCAGGAGCCAAATGTGATGAATGTTATATCGATCAGTAGGTGACCTATCTGTTATAATATTCCCACAGTTTTGGCCGCCTGTCTCTTACTATCTTTGAGTAATTTTGAAAAATGCCCTTTTTGCAATGCATTTTTTAAACTTTGTTTTCTCCTGTAAGTAATAAAGCTGGAAAGATGATTCGAAAACCAAATTGTAGACAATATTATGACAAATATTGTGCGTGTGTATTTAAATTATATTGCGCAATAATATATGTTTTTTTTTAATAGAAATATTTTTCCATTGCCATTTTTTTTTAGTTTAAGCCGAGTGACCACTTTCTTAAAATTATCAAAAATTGCTATTAGTATGAAAAATAACTGGTATATATTTTATTGAAATTTTGTTGAAAAAAAAATTGTTCTTGTTACCTAGAGCCCTAGTTGATCGCAAATTATAGGAATCTAATGCAAAATGTTGACGGATCGATTGGTCAAAGGCATAAATTTTTGCGTCATACAATGGGCAATAAAATGCTATCGAAAGTAAAATCGCTTTGTATGAATGTGGGATTTTTGCACAACAGGTTTGGGAAGCATTTAAATCTGATACTGATTTAGCTGACGAAATCATCGTTTATATTAATGTCAAAATTACTACATTAAACACTTTAAGCACGGAGGTTGAAAATCAACACAGGAACAGAAGAAAATAAAAAGACTTAAAACAATAAGGGCATCGCAAATGGATTTCCCCGGGCTAGGTGAACATGAGTTAAAAATATTATTCACGAGTTCCTACCAATTATCTTAGGCAGCTTCATATCCGCCGGGCTAATTGGAGATCAAGAATGTTTCTCAAATAGAATACATACAATCTATAAAAGAATCACCAAATATACTGAAAGCAGAAGTTAAATCACGCCATAAAAATAGCAAGACTTATAATTGCTAAATTGATTATATTCCAAATGGAAAAAGTTACACTGACGTCAAACGCTATACTTGTGATTGTTCAAACGGCAATGGAACGATAGCAATATTAAGCAAAATATTCGCTAAAGACAATATATCTGTTGTCATTAATTCATATAATGATAATGATTAATTTAAAATAAAGATTATTTCAAATCGAATATACTTTTTATTTATTTCTATTTGAAACCTATAATTTAGATCAACCAGAGCTCTAGGTAAAAATACTTTTTTTTTTCAGCAGGTTGCAGCTTTCCTATTTTTAAGAAACTTACACCAGTCAATCTTTATACTAATAGAAATTTTCAGTAATTTTCGAAAATGGTTACTCTGCCGAAACCTAATTGGCAATCAAGCAGGACTCTACGTAACAAAAAAAAAATTTCAACAGGTTGCAGCTATCCGATTTTAATAAAACTTGAACCAGTTATTCTTTATCCTAATAGCAATTTTTGATAATTTTAAGAAAGTGGTACTTTGCTGAAACTGAAAAAAATTGCAATGGAAAAATATTTCTAATAAAAAAAAACATATATTATTGCTCAATATTTGTCATAATATTGTCTACAATTTGGTTTTTGAATCGTCTTTCTAGCTATATTACTTACGGACAAAAAAATTTAAAAAAATGCTCTACAAAAAGGGCATTTTTCAAAATTACTCAAAGACAGTAAGAGATAGGCGGCCAAAACTATGGAAATATTATAATAGATAGATGACATACTGATTGATATAACATTCATCACATTTGGCTCTGGGGGCGGATTTCCTATGCTTATCCTGCTATACCCTTTATTGAAATTAAAAGCAAATTTGTTCTAACTAGAAGCAATTAGGAGCAAATATATTCAAAAGAAAAGAAAAATTATTTAAATAAAAAGCAAATTTGTACAAATTAACAACATTATCACTTAAAGCTACATATTTTGATATATTTTGTGCATATTTCCATCATTTTGAGTGTATATTTGCATGCATATTTTAAGCTTTTTATGTTGCACATAATCCGGTCTCTAATAATAAGGGTTCCGTTAAAACAATGACCGAGACTGCTAAGAACTCACTACCAGCTCGTTGACTTCGGTTATATAACGCTGAAAGTAAGTATTTTTAATGAATGTAGACTCTTTTCAAATATACTACAATATTTTCACCTGCAGCTACAATTTATAACTGACTGTACATTCGATACCAATTGCATTTTATTTACAATTTTAAATCTGGAAGAATATGTATGGTCCATGCAGTGCTCCAACTGATATGCCATAAGTATATTTTCCATGAAATCACTTCCTTTCACAAGAAATGAAAGACGAGCCTTTGAAGTACACTTACGCTAAACTAAATAAAAGCAACCGGCATTGCAGAAGTACATGTTAAAAATCTAATGGACTGGAATCCTAATATCAAACAGGGGAGTCATATTCATGAGAACGCTTAAAGTACGGCGCAACACGTTAAAAAGGAACCTTCGGGGCCATTCATGTGAATGCAATGTATTTTAATGCTCCCTAATATACGACAGGATCTTTTGAGCTCGCAAATCCTGGTTTAATGAAGAAAAGTAGTGTTAAGGTTTATGTAAATTGCACTTCAAGAATTCCACGTCCTTTACTTTGAATAAAGGGGTATATGAAGTAATTTTATTTCGCATAAAAGTCATTTAAATTAAAGGTCTATACAAAAATTATTTTAACGTAATGCATTAATTTTTATCTCGTCCTTATACCTTCCATTTATTTTTCATAATATTAGTACGTATTGCATGCCTAAGGATAACTCAACACAATGCCACCTTGAAATTTAAGCTAATTTTATAACAACTTGAATTACATCACCTAAATTCGAAAATGTTTAATTAGAGCTCTTTGGAAATCGTGTATTTGCTTTAGTTTTTTTCTACCAAATATCATTGAAAAATTCATTCAGTCATCTAATAACACCTGTATCTATTTTTTTTTGGTAATTAAGCGTTAACTTATTATAATTTTCATGGGGAAATAGGAAAAGAAAATAATTTTTTGTTAGTTTTGTTCTGTCGCGACATTTTGTAGCCAGACACTATATTATTTCTGCTAAAGCGAATTTAATGCGAAGATATGACGATGTGCCGCAAATGTCATCTAACCACCTGTTGAATACAATAATAGATGTGGAGTTACTTACTCATTCACATCAGTAGATGATCAAAATAAGTTTAGTAGAGTTTAAAACTTACCTCTTTCCTCTTTCTTACTTGCCTTACACCTGAGTTTGTTTTTTGTTCTTATTATATGAACTTTCGAATAGGATATAGAGCAGAAGAGGGCGAGAGGTTTTAATCGTTGATAAAGTCTAATAGTTAGGAATGTTTATATTTTTTAAAGTAAACGGATTTTCAGTAATTTATCATAATCTACAAGGTGACTCTAAAAGTAGTACCATGCTGCCACTGATTAAGTTGTGTTGACTATTCTTAGATTTTTGGAAAGGACACGAGAAGAGTATGAAGTTGTGTCAAATTTCATTCAATTATCTGTACAGCTTTCGCAACTATTAATTAAAGACTGTAATCAGAAACTAACCTCCCACACCCTGTAATTCGGAAACAAAGCATTTTACGACATGTGTTTATATAGACTTTTCGTTTTATTTCGTGCTCTCATATGCGAATCTGAATTTATGGTATTACTTTTAGAATCATCTTGTAAAAAGCAATTAAAGTTTTCAATCACTTCATTTCACAAAAATATGGCCCAAAAATTGTTCAAGTCTGTGAGTTCCAGCGCGACCATATTGTCCAAAAAGAGTACGCGATTACTGTCGGGTTAAATTTTATTCCAAATTTGTCTTTCGTTAGAAATTTTAATTTTTTTCTTAATAGTTGACCTTTTTTAAAAATGCAACTTGTTTCTAAAACTCGATTCTCTTAGACTTTTCCAAATTTCTACTATCTATAGAAATTATGATTGTTAAAATTTTGAGCTTCCTTTTAAAATTTGTTTTTATCAAAATTTTCATTTTTTTTTTGTGGAAGTCTGATTATTTATGAAAATCGAGTTTATTGTACCCCAATTTCTGAAAATTTAATTATGTTTCCTAAATTTTGATATTTTTTTAAAAATTAGGCCTTTTCCGTCAATATCATTTCTGGCAAAATTTATATGATAGCAAACTAATTTCCCCTTGAAAATTGTGTGGAAAAGTCGGACTTTTTTTTCTGAATTCTTTTTCTGATGTATCATTATATTCCCAGTTTGAAACTTATTTTTAATTTGCCCCAGAAATATCTCTTTTTATAAGTTTGATCTTTATCTGAAATTTAGAGGTTTTTTGTTTTAAAATAGACTTTTTCTAAAATGGTTTTTATTGGGAGTTTAAATTTACTCTGGAGATTTGTTATTTATTTGAAATTTTTTCTTTATACCTAAAATTTTATTTTTCTCATAAATCTATTTTCTAAGAAAAAGTCGACATGTTTTGAATTTGTCTTTTTTTCTTCATTTTCTTCAAAGTTTCACTTTTTCTGCAAATAAAGACTTTCATCTTAAAATTTGACATTTTCTGTTTCTTGAAATTTTAATTTTGTGCTCACAATTTGTTTTTTTCACGAAATGTAGGTTTTTTTCTGAAAATAAGATCTTCTTCTTTAGCCAGTTCTCATCCACTCCTGGGCATAGTCTTCCTCCATGATTTTCCACCGCTCTATATCTCGAGCATTCAAGACCCAGTGTTTGCCAGTTCGCCTCTGAATATCGTCTCTCCATCTTGTTTGAGGACGCCTGACACTTCGTTTAGTTTCCCTGGGTCTCCATTGTATTATTGTCTTCGTCCATTTAATATCATCTCTGGCGACGTGTCCTGCGCAGCGCCATTTATTAGTGGTTACACGTTCTATGACATCGGCAACTGTCGTTCTCTCTCTGATGCCTTCGCTTCTGACTCAGTCTCTCAAACTGATCCCCAACATTGCGCGCTCTATCGCTCGTTGGCATACCCTCAAACGATGTGCCCCGCTTTGTGTCTCGAGGTCGTATGTCATAACGGGCAGTATGCAATAGTCGAAGACTTTCCGTTTCAGGTTGATGGGAATGTCCGGTTTCCTAAGGATGTGGCCAAGTTTCCCAAATGCCACCCATATCAAGCCAACTTGCCTAATGATTTCTGCGGCCTAAATTTCTTTGTCGAGCGTATTATTCAACCACTTCAAGTGTGTGGTTATCGAGCGTAACCTGTATGTTGTCTGGAATCATGACCCTGGTTTTTTAAAGGTTCTTTGTCAGTCCCACGGTCTCCGAAACTGGTTTTAGCTCTCTTAACAAATCTTTAAATTCATTCGCGTCGGTGCTCATTAGAATGATATCATCAGCAAAGGGTAGGCGAAACTTTCCGTCGATATTGACTTCTTTCTGTTACCATGTCATATTTTTAAAGACATCTTGTAGTGCGAGCGTAAACAGCTTTGGCGAAATAGGTTGCCTTGTCTGACTCCTCTTTTGATAAGTATCCTCCAGGTGGCTTAAGTTTTCTTCAACTTTGATGCAGAGAGTGGCGTGTTCATAGATGTTTCTGATCAAGTTTGAGTATTTTAGGTCAACCCTTACAGCATTCATCGCATGCAAGATTGCCCAGATTTCTATAAAGTCAAAGGCCTTTTTGTAATCGACGAATGCCAGATGGGGTGGGGCATTGTATTTTTTGGATATGATGTATCGTGCTGTAGTCTTTCTGAATCCAGTTTGTTCCACAGGTTGGAGGAAATCGAGCTTATTATTGAGACGGTTGTTGGTGATTATTCTAGTTAAAAGAGAAGGCTAATATGCCGGTAATTTTCGATGTTCGTTGGATCGCCTTTGCTGCATTTTTATAGAGATATCTAAATGTGTAAAAATATACAGGGTTTCTATTAAAAAAAAAGTAAATTTATATCAACGCTCTGTATACGATTATTACAATAAAATAAAAATAATTTTAAAATGTACTTCCTATAGATGTACACCTTTAAACAAAATGTTATTTTGATATCTTCTCAGGCTTAGGAGCTATCCTCCGTCCACGTAATGGCGGAAGCTGTATAAATGCGAAAGTGTGTTTGTAACTCTGTCTGCTGATTTCGCGCAACTTCTGGATGTTCTACTCTCGCGCATATGGCAGGACTCATTTTCTATGAATATAAATGCAAAACTTGGCAATGACTACACTACGGCATCATCTAAGGATGAGAGTTCAAACTTAATGTGTGTAAGTAGGATTTTATTAGAGAAAGTCTAACAACATAACAGCGTCATAAGGCAATTAGACACCACCACGGATTGTAGAGTAAGTATACATCACGATCGTAAAAAACGGTGTCGAAACAGCGTTTACAGAGTGTGTTGGAATTCTATTCTACTACCAAAAAAGAACAAAGTAAATAAATATGGCTACTAAGCAGCTGTCGATAAATGTCAATGTCTTTAAATTTTAATGTAGTTTCTTAGTGCGTTCACATTCTTTACTAAAAATGTTTCAGATGGGTTTTTGTAGCCTTTCAACAGAATAACTGAGCTGCAATTGCTATTATGATATCTTGCGCCGTTGATTGATCAACGTTTGACCATTGACAAATGATTTTCAACAGGAAAGAGAAAAGAAATAATCAGAGCTACAAAACTTTCTAACGCATTTCTGTAAAATTTTTATACATGGCCAATATAGGCCGAGCACTATCCTTATTCTCTAATCCGTGGCTATGACTACCTATCTTCACGACTTTTCTGCGGTGATAGTTGACTGATCTGCCATATTTTACGAGTTCTTCCATATTTTGGTAAAGCCATATTTGGAAACAAATCTCCCGTATTTTAAAGAGCGCAACAGTAACACAAAAATTTGATATAAAAAATATAAAGGTCTTCCATGGGTCACCAGTTTTTCTTAAAAGACAAAAGTTCTACTTTTAACACTTCAGGTAAAATATTGTTATACCCGTTTCATATGCTAACCCCGCAGTACCATGTGCTTGGTCGTTTTCTGATTTAGACAGCTTTCGCCTTCGGAAAAAAATAGGGAACTCATAAATAGCAGTGCTAAATATATCCCAAATACACATGTACCTACATCGCGCCCATAAAGTGATACATAATTTTTATGGTAGAAACAAAAGAGACAAATAAAAAATCTCGCGAGCTGGTTGATTTTGTTTGTTTTTTTGTCATATTTTCCTTGTATTCAACTTTATATAGGGTGTTTTAAAACTGTGCCCGAAATAAAACTTCATTATTTTAAATGGAACTTACGGAATAATTTTGTATTTTTATCATTGAGAGCCCCCTAGAGTTCCCTAATCTATAGGAATAAAGCCAAGATGTGTCCAAAAAAATAATCTTAATCTTCATATTGCAACCCAAAGCTTTATAATCCAATAGCAGTTTTATAACCAAATATCTTTAGATGTAGATGGTAAACCAAAAAATGTTTAATTAAGTTTTTAAAGCATATTCATGCCAATTTTTTCAAAACATTTAATTTTTCTTTAAACAACGAGTCTTTTATTAATTTTCTTAATTGGAGGTTCTACTACTACTACTACTGCTACTTCACTCATTCTTTCGGAATTTTCTCTTTGAAATATAAAAATCCCTTCTTATTGGAACCCCTCCTCTCTAGAAACCTTTTGGAAAGCTTAATTTGATATGAAATGGTGGTAGAAATATACCAAAGGGCTTTACAAATGTAAATCCTTACAGTTTTCTATCTACAAATTAAAGATCTACGTACGTACAGGACAAACTTTTTCCTAATTATGATTTTTTTGATCCCTGGTATCCCATTCACATAAAAAGTACCCAAATTTTAATGATAACAAAAACTTCAAAAGAAGAATTAATATGATCATGATATTATGTTTTACTTTCTGATAAAATTTTTTAACATGTAATTAATATATGGACCTAAATAAAAAGGAACCGTATTTAGAAAGACTACATTTTCAAAAATAAATTTTACCTTGTCACAAGAAAACTGGGGGTGATGGAAAAAAATAAATACGGTTTCTTATTTAGGGTAGGTACTCCAAACACAATTACCTACCAGAGTTTGTGTGACAAGGTCAGTAGTTGACCAGTGTAATATTTTATAAACAGTAAAATTTTTTTAGAAATTTCAAATATTAACTTTCTTGAACACTTCGAGAGTATGTCAGAATCTATATAAAAAAGTAACAATTAAAGTCATTTGATTTTATTTTTCTCAAAATTCATTTTTCTTCTCATTATTAGGCCCAAATTTTAATAAAAGCAGCCTTATTACGAAAAAATATTTTAGGTCATTTTGAAAGAATCTGGAAATTTCAACTTTTTCAAGAGTTTGGTGGTCTTGTAATAAAAATGTAGAAAAAAAAATTCAATTTTTGAGTAACTTTAAAAATTTTTGAAAAATTAAAATTTTACTCTTAATTTTAATTTAAAATATTATTTTGATTTTAATCAGAAACTTTAACAAATCAAAAAAGTCGAAATTTTGAAATCACCTTCGTGTTATATTTGTAAAATTTCGAGTAGAATCTGGACATTTTTTCGAAAAATCAACATTAAAATTTTGCTATGAATCTTCAAATTTTCAGGAAATGGAATTTTTTTAAACTGAAAATTTGGAGAAAAATATGAAGAATTTAAAATGTCTGAATAATTGAAAAATCAGAATTTTCTCGATTTTGACCAGATTTGAAATTTGGAAAAAATGGGCCGACATTGCCCATTTCTGCTAGAAAGGCTGTCTTTTAGTTTTGCATATAACCTTAATAAAAAACAGTATGTCAGATTTTAAATATTTATTCTTTTTCGAAGTATTTGCCATTGCTGTGGATACACTTGTGCATTCGCTTAAATCGGCTGTTAACGAACTGATTTCACTCTTCACTTGGTTGGGTTTGAAATATTCCTTTGGAAAGGATCGATAGCATCTGAGGTGATTGAAACCTTTTACCACGCAATGCATTCTTGATGGTTGGACATGTTAAAATTGCGTTAGAACTTAGGTCAAGGCTATACAGAGGATAATTAAGCAATTCGATGTTTTGTTGCTCCAAAAATTCAATTATTTATCGAGCAAGGTGGGCACTAGCATTGTCTCGATGAATAATGATTCGGCGATATGGGTTGTTTTTCTATAGCTTAGAAATGATTTGTCGCAAACAAATGGTTGTATACCAATTAGCATTTACCATCCTTTGATCTTCCTAAAGGAATTGTAGTCATATGTTCGAATTTTCGACACCAAGGTTGCATCGTTTTGGACACACTGCAGAAACGGATGACTTTGGTTTCCCTTCATCTAGAAGCACCCAAACACTAGCCTGACGTTTATTCTTGGGTTTATAAGAATAAATCTAAGATTCGTCGCCAATGACCTTACTGTTCATATTTTTGGAGCAGCTTCAATTGAAACGATTTAGGGTTCCTCGGCACCAATTGACACCAGCCGTCAATTACTCCGCGGTCAACAGATGCGGGATACAACAAGAAACTAATTTTCTCACGTCTTACTTTTCGTGTGAAATCTTTCGCATTGAAGTCCTATAAATGCCCAAGAAACTCTCCATCTCGCACTAAGTTACATGACGATCATCATTAATCATCCCACGCACAGCATTAATGTTTTCCTGGGTAATTGCTGTTTTAGATGGAGTTGGCCTAGGATCATCGCTGAGATTTGCGCTTCTACATATGGACTCAAACTACCAGTGAGAAAGTGTCAACTGATGTGGTGCTTCATTACTAAATGTAGCTACCAACCCAGGAAGACATTCTTTTTGAGATAAAACTCTTTAAAAATTGTAAATAATTATTGCCGAAAATGCTCCCGATTTAATTCCATGTTTCTAAACGACCTAGTAACTTTCAAAATTCAATGTGACTAAACCACCTGTATTTTAATAGAATTTTCAACTCATAATAATCTAATGTTGTGGTTAATTTCGAAACTATGCATTTTATTACTTGCGTCCTCTATGCGGCTATATGGAAAACTAAAAGACAGACCTTGTATAAATTCATTAACATGTTCTATATCAGTTGTTTTTTCTATTAATGAAAATATTAACAAAGTTTTCGAGTATAGTTTCTCTTTTATCAGAAACAATCCTGAACAATGAAATTAATAGCAATAAATTAGATAGCAGCTGTTGTTCATATTGTTTTTCATCTACAGACATTATTAAAAGGCATTACGTCTGCATTATTTTATGAGAATCCTTTGACAAATTTCATAAAATTGCCCATATTAAAATCGTTCCTTTTTGGTCTACATGATGAAAACAAAATCCATTTGTGTCAAAGAAATAAACGAAACAAAAGCGTCCCATTTAACAAAACTTCATTATTTAAGGTTAATCATGAAAATCTCTAGTGTGGTTGTGTTAATCATTTTGAGCACGGTTGTGTATGAGCTTGAACACGTCTTGGGAGAATTAAATTTAGCATGTAATTAAAGTGGAGAAACATCAACAGTAAGGAGAGTGACACGACCCTGTCACTTGAATACAGATGTGTTGTATTAGGTCCTTCGACTAAGCCTATCTCTCACTTTTCTTTAAAGTAGTCCTGAAATAAGTATTATGTTTAGAGAGTAGATAAGTTTAAAATTTTATCTCGGTTATCCGGGTAAAGAAATTAATTATAAAGAATAACCTCTGAAATTAATTTACATTTTAAAGAGCGAGAGGGATAATGTTTTCTTCATTAACTATGCAAATAAAGATCCTTGATTTTTAAAATTAAAGACAAATACCATCGGTAGAAGCGGGAATATGTAAGAATGAATTTCATGGTATTGATAGAAGCTAAAAAGAAAAGCACTGACTGGTTAACTTTCTTAATGGACTCCCTATTTTTTTTACTTTTCACTCATTTAAAGAATCTCTTCAGATCGTGTCGATGGCATCTCATCTGAGATATTTGTGATAAATGCAGGGGTGCCTCGGGGGTTTGTTCTGTCTCCTACTATGTTTCTGTTACACATAAACAATTTCTTAGCTTCAACTTCTAATCCTATATACAGCTATGCAGGTGATAGTAGCTTGGTGTCATCTTTTTTCTTTGACAAATCTTTGTCCATCGCTGCTTCAGATCGACTGAGAAAGCAGCAGATACAGATGATTAATAGAGATCTCGAAATCATTCCGGAATGGGGTGAAAAAAATCTGGTCAACCTTAATGCTTCAAAAATTCAGGCCGCGGTTTTCTTTAAGAAAACATCAAGGGATAATACAACAAACATACTAATGACAGTAAAATCCTTCCGATGAGATCTTATCTGTCTATCATAGAAGTGAATACGAGCAATAACTTTTCTTGGGACGATCATGTGAGCGCCATTGCCAAGTCCGCCTCTCAGAAGCAAGGTTTTCTTTTCAGTACTTCACATCTTATCAGCTACTCACACTATACAAAGTTCAACTTATGCCAACACTAGAATACAGTTCCCATGTTTAAAGTTTAGCTACAAAACACACTTTAGCTCTTTTGGATTAAATGTAAAGAACAGCGATTTGCCTTATTGATGACGAGAGTTTGACCGATTCTCTCGAAACACTAGAGCACAAGCGGATGGTTGGTGACTTGTCTTTTTTCTACAAGTATCATTATGGGAGATGCTTTCAAGAACTTATAGGATTGATCCCGCAAGGGCAAGATTTTTGAGGTATGCAAAACTGTCGTAGACAGCAAATTCCTGTGCAGTCCAGCTTGACACAGTGAGGACTTCTGTCAACGGAGACTCTTTTTTTTATAGAACTTCCAAGCTATGGAACTTGTTACCGAAAGGAATTTTCCCAAAAATTATAACCTATCCTTGTTTAAGAAGGCGGTTCATCGCTATCTATCCTTGTTTCTGCACTCTACTCGCAGTGCTTTGAAGGCATAATGGGGTTTCCCTTTGCAAGTGCATTAAACTTTTTAAAAAAATTAAAGGGCTGGTATTACACACTATTTCATTTATTGTGTTGAGTAATAATTTATGTTTGTTTCTTTTTTCCCAAATTAACGATATTTTATTTCCAACTATAAAATTATCAATAAGCTAATTAGTGAATATGATAACGAAGGCTTCCATGGCCAGAGTCAGTACAGGATATACTTCTTTCGGGATTGAACCGTGTCAAGGAACTATTAAAAGTGTTCGACGTTTCGCCCACCAACGTAGGTGGTTTTTTCAGGAACAAAGAAAAGAAACAATAAATGAAAAAGTAATATAAGGGAATATGCAAACATGGAAGAATGTAAAGGCCAATTTCAAAACATCAGAGCACGGTAATTCAGTATGTCCACCATACCAGAGGCGAAATTCTTCTGAATTGAAAATTGGTACAAAGGATAAGAAAGTTTAGACAAAAGAGCACGGTAAGGCAGTATGTTCACCATACCAGAGACAAAATTATTCTGAGAGGAAAGAAAGAAAGGGAAACTTTATATACCATTCGTCTGCGCGATCACTCCCGAAGATTTCCGATGGTTGGTTTCCAGATGGAAGAAAGCATGTAACCGACGTCTCTGTTGATGTTTTTGTGGAATTTTTGGATCTCAATGGCCCCGCGTATCTTCCTATTTTAGTAATTGGGAATATTGGATATAATTGAAACATTATCAAAGAAAATCTTATGTCCGCTCTTATGTTGAAGTTCCGCAATGGCTGATTGCGAAAATAAACCAGACCTAAGACATCTTTGGTGCTCGGATATTCGCGTCCTAAATGTACGCTACGTTTATCCGATGTACACTAAACCTCAAGAACAAGGAACCCTGTACAGAGCATTAGATCAAAAGGATGAAATTTTATCTTTGGAAGATGGGAGGAGCTGTTGGATCTTTGAAAATGATAAAAAAATGGGTTTAATGTTGTGTTTTCTCAATAATTTTGCGATTTGTTCTGTTACTCCGTGAACATAAGGAAGAAAGGCTTTAGAAGAAATTAGTGAATTTTGTGAAGGACGAGGGGTAGGGTGAAGATGTCGTTTAATGACAGTTTCAATGTCGTGCGATTTGTAACCATTGTTGCGGAGGTTGAAACGAATTTTGTTCAACTCGTCTGAAAGATTTATTGGTTGTGTAATTACTGCAGCTCGTGAAATTGGTAAATTTATGACAGAACGTTTTTGGGAAGGGCGATGATGGGACTCTGCATGTAAATAACGACTAGTATGGGTGGGTTTTCGATACACGGAATGAAAAACGCGACCGTTTGGTAAACGGGTGACCAGTACGTCAAGAAAAGAAAGAGAACCATTGTTTTCGATTTCCATACTGAAGCTAATGGAAGAACGTAAACTGTTTAGGTGTTTTAAAAATAAATTTAGTTAATCCTTGCCATGTGGCCATACAATAAATATGTCATCTACATAACGAAGCCAAACCTTGGGTTTTAAATCCATTAGTGATATAATGTTCATTACTATTTATGACCTTCCAACGTCTAACAAGTTTCTTGATTCCTCTTTCATATAAATCCTCCGATTTTGATTCTAACTATGCGTGCAACCAAGCTTTTAACTTACTTAACGCAAAAACCATCCACGGGTCGCTCGTTCATTCAATAAAATTATTACTTACTACTTGTGATTCAGGTAGTGATGTTCAGTTGGCTGTTTAAACATTTAGTTTATAAATGCGTGCACATAATCTTAAGCAATTTGCAGCTGAATAAAAGATATTTGTATTTATTCGTTATACCGAACTATTAATTAGGTGACTAAGTTAATTAATCATCTAAATTAATTTACTAAAAATTGCAAACATCTTTCACGAAAAGAGCAATTTGAAGAACACGGGATCAATCACTTCAATGAAACGGGGAATTTCGTGGGAAGTTCCACACTTTTCAATTAAATGAACAACTTAGTTTTCCCCAATCTCACCTATGTATTGGAGAAACTAATAAAACAGCTGGCGTTTCCCCCCAAATATTCCCAAAGCGTTTCAGGAGATCAAGTTTTACTTAGTCGAACAGATATTTACAATTTTAGCAGTTTAAGGCCGTTGGGATTGACAAATACTGAAATAAATCATTTGAGAATTTATCACACTTTTAAATTATCTAAAAATAACCAAATAATAGTAAGATGGGCTTTAAAAGGAACACTAAAGCATCACAAATGTTATGTTGATACGAGAAAGGATTGAAAAATTCTTAGTCTACTATAGAAGCAAACCAAATTTGAAAGTAAAAATATTTCAATATTCAACATATTCTTTTTTTAATTTAATACATTTATTACACCAAACCTGCAAAGCAAGATCTGCCTTAGAAAAAATATTATCTTGCTCTTTAAATCAAGCCTCCGCAGCTTCTATAACCTCTTCGTTGAAAGAAAATTAACCACCTTTTAAACTTTATTTTAGTTAAGGAAAGGGATTATAGCCATATCTGGTGAATAAGGGGAGGGATATCCAAGTGATTTGAAACTCAAATCACGAGTTGTTTGCATACCAACATGCGATTTGTGTGCAGAGGTATTATTCTGCAAAAACAAAACATCTTCGGACAACCTTTGAAGTTTTTTCTTCTTTTTTTTTAGAGTGGGAAGTTGCGTCGACTAATAACCTCCAGTTATTTTTCGATCCTTATCCCTATGATCAGTCATGACAACCCCAAGAAACTGGAGCAAGATTTTTTCCGGCAGGTCTTTGAACTTGAAACTTCTTAGGCCTTAGGTCTCTCCATCCATCGAATGCTGCTTTGTTTATAGACCGTAGAAATGTACCCAAGCTTCATTCATAGTAGCAGGGCGACTTAAAAGGTCTGTACTTTTTTTAAACCGAGTACAGATCGAACGCGATGCTTCTACCCTTGCACGCTTCTAATCTGTGGATCCATTTTGCAAACATTTTTCTCATATCCAAATCGACGTGAACTATATGATGACGCATTCATGAGAAATATTCAGTTCCTCAGATATTCGTTTTAGGCCAATTCTACGGTCTGATAAGGTCAAGTCATAAACTACTTCGATATTTTTTTGGTGAAACAGGCTGGTTTTTGGTTACCTTCAAAAATTGAAATTAAAATCTTGTCCCCCGAAATCAAGACATCTTTGAAAAGGATAGCATGGTTATCGAAACGCGTTAGAGCAACCTTTGTTTCAGGAAACAATATTTGTACTTCGATATGTTCAAAAGAGGATTTTCATCTTCAATGGAAAATTTACGACGTTTGAAGTTTAAAATTCAATTTTTCAAGAATATTCGTTAATCTTCTTACCTCTTAATACCTTCATGAGCGTAGCTTAAATTTCGAATAATTTTTTTGTAGGTTGGGCAACCACTTCGAATTCGCAAATTTTTTTCAACAAAAGGTGAAAAAAGGTCTTCACAAAAACAAATAAACTCTATAAGGTAGGCATCTAATAATTACAAGAATAAATATTGCATATAACGATCCCCCCCCCCACACCCCAGCTATATCAACGATTTTGTTCTTTTTTTTTGACACTGTTGTTTTCTAAATTTTTACTTTTTTAAAAACTCGATTTTTTAAATAGTACTTTTCTTTGAAAATTTCGTCTTTATTGAAGATGTTTACTTTTAGTGAAAGATTTAACTTTTTAAAATTTGAAACCTTTTCAAATTTAGATACCTATTTAGGATTTCACTTATTTCTGAAAATTTCGATTTTTGTTCATAATTTCGTCTTTTCCTCGAAATTTTTAATTTTTTGAGTAAATTGTGCTTATTCTGATTTTTTTTTATTTTATGGCAGATTCTAGATTTTAAAAATTTCGAACTGTTTTCGAACTGCTTTCGAACACTTTTACCATTTTTGAAATTTTTGACACCTTCCCGGATTTTAATTTTTTTCTAAAGCTTTGCCTTTTTGTAAAATTCTATTTTTTTTAAGTTTCAACATCTTAAAAAATATTTACTTTTTGTGGAAATTATAATTTTGTTCTTTTCTTAAAGGTTTGATTTTTTTTCATGTAAATTTCGATACTTTCGGAAAATGTCTACTTTTGATCTTTTAGCTAATTTTCATTTTGCTAAAATTCCAGTCGTTTTTCAAAATTTTGATTTTTTTTTTAATTTTCTTCAAGTTTTAGACCTTTTTCGCGTTTTGTGAAAATTTCAACCCTTTTTTTAAATTACATTTACTTTAGAAAATTTCCTATTTAAATTTTTCACTTTTTTATTGTTTTTTATAAGTTTCACTTTTTTTCGAAGTGCCGACTTTTCAGAATTTTGATTTTCTCTCTCACTTTTTGAAAATTTCGATTTATTTGCAATTTTTTTTTTTTTCATTTAAATTTCGACTTTTCTAAATTTTATTTATAAATTTCAGTCGTTTCTTAAAATTTCGACATATTTTAGAAGCTATAACTTTTTTGAATACGACTACGAAATTTGGGCTTTTTCTCCAAATTTAGACGTCTTTTCAGTTTCTTTTGAAAATATGAATCTTTTTTGAAATTCCATTTAGTTTTAAAATTTCTCTATTCAAAATTTTCAGCTTTGTATTGTTTTTCAAAAAGTTTGTTTTTTGCAAGTTTCGAGTTTTCAGAATTTTGTCTTTTGCTCGAAATTTTGACTTTTAGAAAAATTCGATTTGTTTGCGAAATATTGATTTTTTTTGTAAATTTTGATTTTCTGCGTTTTTTGATACTTTCTGAAAATGTCGACTTTTGTTTTTTTTTTTTTTAAATAAATTTCAGTCGTTTAGTCTCCTTTGGTCGTTCGGTCGTTAGCTCTTTTTTAATTACGGCTTTGAAATTTGAGCCTCTCCTCCAAATTTTGACTTTTTTTTGGCCTTTATGAAAATCTGAATCTTTTTTAAAATTTTAACTGCTTTTAAAAATGCTACATAAAATATTTTCACTATTTTTATGGTTTTTCAAAAATTCATATATTTTTTTCGAAGTATACGAAGTTTGAGACCTTTTTCGAACATTTCTACCTTTCCAAATTTTGCCTTGTTGGAATAAAATTATTATTGAAAATCTAATATTTGACTTATAAAAGAAAATTTTAAATATTCTCAATAATCTATTAAATATCCTTTTTCACTTGTTGAGGACTTACATTTTTAAAATCGACCAAGTACGCGTTAGCATTTTTTTGCATATATTCTTTACATTAGAGTTTTGGGTTATGAAAAACCTTTTTGCACTTAACTTTCATGCCTCTTTTACCCTTAGGGACTAAATTATTAAAATAACCAAGAATGTGCTCAATAATTTAATTTACCTATATACCGTGTGTCCCACAATAGAGTATACTGAAAAGTGATTTCATTTTTATTTATGATTTTATGAGAAAAAGCTTGATCTTAAATCAGCAAAAAAGATATTTTTTGAAAGGTTTTTTTGTACAGGGAGTTCAACTTATTAAAAATTTCAAAAAATGGCCAAGGGTAAATTGTTGTTATTTTTGACGGTATCGAGAATTATTACTTCAAAATGTAGTTTGTAACGAGAAAAAATGCTCAAAAACGAAAATTTCGTTAATTTTCTAAAAACTAAGCAAAACAGGTTACAAATCAAGATTAGGCACAAGAAAATAAAAGGATATTTGGTAATAACAATAACTGCTTAAACTAAAACATCATCTTCTAAAGGTACTACTTCCTGCTTGTGTGCAGATTTATTTATAATTTTATAGGCATTTTGTATTTGCCGTCTTATTCTCTGAATTCTAATGCACAGACCCATAGGTTCAAACATTTATTAAATTCGGGGTTTGGAAAACAAATACCAGGTTCGATCTTGTTAGATCTCATCAATTTGGTATACCCAACTTCAACCTAACAAATGCTCCATTTGAAAGTTTACACTAAAAAATTACAAATGTTCCCAAATGTAATTTGCGCAGACACTGAATCTTCGGTGCTGTCTGGAGAGAAAAAAAGATAGATAACTGCGATAGGAATTGAAAATATAAATACCTGTCAAAGCTAATATTGGCTTGTCATTAATAAGGAATTAATTTAGATTTTCGCTTTATTGGTCAAGTTTGATTAAAGATAAATTTTATTTTATTATTTCGAATCGTTCTGAATTTCTGAAAATAAATTAAAATTTTAAATATAGGCTTTTTTGTAGTTCTAACCATATTTTTAAATAATATTTTTCGATATTACCAAAAATAACGGCAGTTTATTCCAGACCATTTTTAAGAAGTTTTAAACAATTGAACTCCCTGTATAAAAAATAAACAAAATAATGTCATTTTCGGTGATTTAAGATCAAGCAGGAGTTTTTATAAAGAATGACTTTTCTCGTAAATCCACAAATGAAAAGGAAACCTCTTTTTAGTACTCTATTTTGGGACAATTGTATACATATTTTTTACACTTTTTTTAAATTTTATTCATAGCAACTGTGATACACTATGTTTAGGGGCCGAATTGTTAAAATGGGTCAAATAATTTTTTATTTATTTCTCTCATACATTATTTGCACAAAAATGTGCCCAATTAAACGTCTTATTAACTATCAGTAAATATTGCAAAAAAAAAGCAAAAAATAAGAAAAAAGTCCTTTTTAAAATAAAATTAAAATTTCAAAAAAAATTAATATTTACAGTAGTATACCTTTAATAACAAATAATAATTTCAAAATAGATCTTTGTTAATAATAATAATAATAATAATAATAATAGTGATGCACACGGACGTAGCTTGGATTTTTTATAGGGTGGGCAAGTACATTGTCCAGTCCTTGATTCAATATTTCGTACTTTTAGTTCGTAAGGATTTCTTTTTATAGCCAACAAAAAAAGTTCTCAGTTCAATATATCCTACTTTGACTTCGCAAATATTTTTGGCGATAAAAAAAAAAAAGGTCTTAAAATCTATATTGCTCAATATCACTATATTAAAAAAAAACTCTATATGACGATTGTTCTAGGGTGGGCAATGAGCTTTGTAGGGTATGTACACTGGCACTTCTACTAATTTCCTCTTCGTCGCTATGGTATCGCAATATGTTGTTTATCCGCAGAACCGGTCTAGGTTAGGTACTTTATAGTATACCGGATGATCAACTAAGAATGGACGCCGATAATATCTCGGCAACGAACCATCCGACTGCTTTGAGAAAAAAGCTGCACCAATGATGATGGCCATGAAAATTCACTGTAGTAGAAAATTAAAATTTTTAATATAATATAAAAGATAAATTGGATAAACAGAAAAATTCTGAAATCTACAAAAACGGCTGCAAACACTGAAATTGAACTCATGTAATTGATTATGTATATAACAAAGATGAAAAATCTAGGTTAACCCAATATATCATAAATACAGGTCAAGAAATTATTGATAACAACTTAAAATAAACTGGATCTGCTACAAATAACAGAAAATTAACTGTTACCTGCTAACTAATCAGATTAATAAGCTTCATAATGCCAATTCTGCTCGCAGAATACTTATAGTGCAATTATCAATAAAAATATATATGTGATCTACAAGCGTCCACAAGAAGACAAAATTATACAAAGTTGCTGAAGAAAGTTTAAAGAAGAGAATAAAACTCCTATTCGTATGTTATGGGAAACGAACTTTCCTTCTAGTATTTGTGTGCATTTTGCTGGAAGCATAGCATAATGTTATTCACTAAAACAACATAATTAACAATAATGTAAAACTAACCACGAAAATCAAGGGTTTCAAATGTTCGTTTGATAGTGTGTTATATCAAAGCTGAGACAATGGATGCAAATTTGATTTACTGCAGAATTAATAGTCGGAGGCTTTAGCGGATTGAATTTAATTTCCTCTCTATGTAAATGTGCTCCATATAGCAACACGGGCTACGTTGTATGTTTGTATTTAAAAACGTTTTTAAAAACATCAATATTTGCTAACGTTATTAAAATTGAACTCGTTGTGTACACACGGGATTAATGGATTTAATCTTTTTTTATTGGATTAACTATTACCTTTCAGTCGACATGCATGCTCCCATTTTGTTCCAATTGGAAATGACTTAACCAAGAGATAGTCGAAATAGTGCCAATAAAATTTGCAAATTTTCGTATCTGGAGCGATAATAATAACAATAGCCGTCTTCTTGGAAAAGCTCGTGAAAAGTGGTCATGTCGTAAGCTGTTCTTCTCAGGCAAGTACACGCGGCCAAGAGATATCCATCCGGTTAGCTGCTTACGTCATCGACATTCAACCGGGCTTATCCGGATTAGTTTAATAGTAAATCGATTACTGATAGGGTTTATATACCTGCTTGAAGCGAGCAAAAACTTAACCTGGCCTTTAAAAGCATTTATCAGAGTCGTGTTCGCAGCTAAAGCCGGCTACTTCAATTCCGCTTCTTACATACTTTGTATCTAGAGAAAGAAATTTCAAATGGTACAATCTCAGCATATAAAATGAAGTGATTTTGTTACAGTTGGGCCTTGAGCTTATATCAGGTTCCGAGTAATTTAAATTTTTAATATTTCTGACATTTGCAAGTTGGTCTTATTTTTTGAAACGGTCCGAATTTTTTTAAAATTTAATCGACTCACAAAGGGCAACCCTATTATGCCTTTGGAGCACTGCGAATAGGATTTAGAAACAACAATAGATGGCGGTGAACCGTCTTTTTAAATAAGAATAGGTTGTAATTTTCGGGGACAATTCTATTCGGTGACGAATTCCATAGCTTGGAAGTTCTCTCGAAAGAAAAGTCTTCATATAAGGAAGTCCAGACTGGATTGCACAGGAGTTTTCGGTCTCCAATTGTCTTGTATGCCTCAAAAATTTTGCCATTGAGGGGATTATTTCGATTAGTTCTTTGAAGCATTGTTCATGAAAGTACTTTTAAAAAATATCAAGTCACCAACCATCCGCTTGTACTCCACTATTTTGAGGGAATCGGTCAAACTCTCGTCATCAATTAGGCGTATCGCTCTTCTTTGTATTAAATCCAAATAAGCCAAAGTGTGCTTTGGGGCTGAACGCGAAACATGAGGACAGTATTCTAGAGTTATCGTAACTTGAGATTTGTGTAGAGTGAGTGATGATATAGGGAGTCCTTTTTAAGTCTAAAAAGAAAGCCTAGCTTATGAGAGGCGGACTTGGCAATGGCGCTCACATGGTCATCCCAAGAGAAGTGAGTGCTTGCATTCATTCCCAGGATAGACAGATTAGTTTCCATGGGGAGGATCTTACCGTCCATAAGTATATTTGTTGCATTATTCCTTGATGTGTTCTTAGAGAAAACCGCGGCCTGAGTTTTTAAGGCATTGAATCCAACCAGATTTTTTTTTTCCCATTCCAGAACAATTTTGAGAATCCGACGAATCATTTATATCTGCTATTACCTTAGCTGTTCTAAATAAGCGACAGATAATGGTTTGTTGATAAAAAAGATGACACAAGACTTCTATTATCTGCGTAGCTGCATATCTAATTAAAAGTTAAAGCTAAACGTTTAAGTATAACAGAAAGAGATTAGGAGACAAAGCAGACTTCTAAAGTACCCCTGTTTAAATCGAAAATATCTTGGATCAGATGCTAGCAACGACGATCTAGCGAGAAAACTGGATAACAATTGGCATAGTCCAGGAGGGAGACCATAAGATGTTAATTTAAAGAGGAGATATCGGTGTTAGACTCTGTGGAAGGCCTTTGAGATATTCAATCCCTGAGTTCCAAACATGAGTAACATATGCTAGGAGATCGCCAGTTGAACGTTCTGGTTTAAAACCGTATTGCCCGTCCGAGGTAATTCTATCCTCCTTCAGATATTTAAGAATTTCGACGTTGATAATCTTCTTCATTATTTTGGGATATAAGGAACAACAAAGATATAGGGCAATAGTTGTTAGCCAGATTATTTTTTTTAAGGGAACATGGTACACACTAGCAGATTTCCAAATGCTACAAAATACACCTTTGTTATGAGATAGTGTAAACAATTTTCTTAGGAAAAGAGTCAATTCAGGAGCCCAATTCTTAAGAGTAATAGCGAGAATAACATCAAGGGCAGAAAATTTCTATGTGTCGATCTCGAGAAGTATCTTCTTGACTGTGCGTTGTCTGAAAACAACTTCAGGGTCCCTGCGTTTCGAGAATCGAGGTTGAAATTTCCAATAAATAATGAAACTAGTAGGTCAGCATTTTTTAGGGAAACTTGTCCCAATATTGTTGTTGTCATCGAGAAAAATTTGAAGATATAAAATTCTTTCCAATCGTCTTTGCAAATTCCTAGAAGTACTTGGAGCCGTTCGGACTGACGCATTTGGCGTCAGTAACTTGTTTATAAAAATTTTACGCATCTACAAAGGTGACCGAATCCCAACCATATGCGCGATTCTTGTAGCATACAGCCTGGGAACATTTTTTAGCTGGGCCAAAACTTACTGGAGGCAAACTTCTTTTGGAATGGGGAATTGAGCATTCTATATCACCAGAATAGTTTCAACGATGGATTCGACTACCTAGGAAAGATTGTCTAAGTGTAAAGAGACTTCTTGTTATAGGAAAGATGGAAAAAAGTCTCTTAATTCCTCCCAGTTTTCAAAGTTAAAGTGCAAAACCTTGCGGGGCTGAGTCTGCGAAGGAGATGATATATGAAGTGAACGAGAGGCTGCTACAAGCTTGTAATCGGAATTTCTAAGCGGTAATGTTACAGTGATTTGAAGGAAAATTCCAATTCGCCACTTTTATTAAATAGTACAAGGGGATATAAATATTTATTTGTTTCAAAGCCATGATAACTCATTCCGTTAAGTAAAAAAGTTTTAAAGTAAACATGTCGTAAGTTGAAATATGATGTTCGCTGGTTTCGTTATAGATACTCAACCGGTGTATCGACGCCCATATTTTTTTCATCTCCTTGACCTCAATTAACAGCTCTGAAGAGCTTCCCCTCAATCACACAAATGCAAAAATTAGACTAGTTGAGCTACAAAACTTTGTCATCACTGCTTTAAACGTCTAGGAGTTTCTTGCAAACACCAGGTGCACAGAAATCCTTGAAATAATTTTCCCATTCACAAGCAAGGCATTTTAGACCAGAAGGATAAATAAGCTCACTTTATGACATACTATTATGCTTCTGACTGTTTTATCAATCAAATCTTTTGAAGCAACCCCAATCTGGTGGTCTGAATTATATTTGGCTTTCCATTTTCGTCTTGTTAGCAGTTGGTTCGTTCTCTCCTCACCCTTGCTCTGTTAAGGCACCTTTACTGATGATTCGGTTATCAAAGCATTTAATTTTCCCCATTTAATTTCAACGATACAAATGACTGGTATAGGCGCTTTCTGTTTCAGAGTTACACTGGCATAAACATCTGTCGTAGGTGAATCAAATGATTAATTGTGCGAGCAATAAGCACGACTGGGGTCGAACGACGTGCCTCAATTTTAATGGGCACCGATAGCTGGGGATACGATTATATAATACGATACCCACAACCTAATCCGGACAAGAACAATACAGATATACGCCGGTCTACAGGCCTTTTACATCCCTCGCTATTGTTGATAATGGCTTAATCAAAATACCATCCAATTTGCCTAATTGAAACGCCATGTTTGTTACGACGTTGGAAAGTTGGCTTCATTTAAATTATTAGGGGATTAGTGTACCGTGGAGTGTGGACGTTGCAGACGAAACAAGATGTTTGCTTGTAGTCAAAATATAAATATCGTCCTGTAACATTAATCAATAGACCTGATGTAAAGGTAATGAAGGTGATCTGCTCATTTTAATGGGTATTTGATATTCCCTTCTGAAGAACATTAGGTATGTTAATTAAGGTAATTCACTGATCAGTCGCTCTTCTAAGTATTTTCTTTAGACTGTTAAATGTTACTACAATGTTACCTGTACTGTATACATTTGGAAAATTAAAAGAGCCGTGAACGTGCAGAAGCATACATATTCATTTTCAAACTTACGATTTTTACATGTAAGGTGTAGGCAGTGTTGCCAACCATGTCGTAGATTGTATGAGACCGAGAAGAAAACTGTAGAAAACCGTAACTCTTTGAGACAAAAACTATAAAGCTACAGTTTTTGTTTAAATCAATGTTGTGCTCTTTGTAAATGGCAAAATTGATCGAAAAGAAAGAGCAAATCAGATATCTTTAGATCTAAGAGTCAAATCATTTTAAATTACTATTCTTCTTTGAATTGTAATGCATCCAAAAAATATTACTGATCACTACTCTATTAACTAATTTTTCAAATTAAGGCAACGCCACTTCACTTTATAGACTCGTGCGGTGGTTAACTTTTGACAACATTTCATTTACAAAACGAATTCGAAATTTCGTTTTTTTAGTTGGCATTTCAGAAAGAAGTTACTTTTTTGCTATAAGGAGATAGGTTTAAAAATAAAAACGACATTTTAAGAAAAAAATATAAGTTATGACATTTTCGAGAAAAAAAATGCAGACTGCTTAAACATGTTGATTTTAAACCAGAGTATTAAATTTTTTTTAAATATTTTTCTGAAACCAATAATACCCCTAAAAGGCTGATTCTGTTCATTAAAAAAGTTGCGATTTTAAGATTACAGCAATAAAAACGTCTATATTTCGAGATTAAACTAGAAAAGTTGGAATTTTATTCAATAAATTATGCATTTTGTCGGGATTTGAAGTTTTTCTGAATAAAATTTTGATTTCAACAGTTATAGGTAATAGGAGTTTTTAAATTTTTGAGACAGAAGGCACAAAAAGCATAATTTAATTTAAAAAAATTTCTTAACATTTCCAATTAAATTCAAAGGCATATCAACCTGAAGTCCAAATATTAGTCTTCTTTTTTAATTTCCCCTTAATATTTTTAGTGAAAGACAAAGTTTTTATAAACAAAGTTTTTTTATAAATTCTGCCCTTTTCCTTAAAATCTCTATCCTAAACTTGCAATGTTCTATGTAAAATTTTAACCCAATCAAAACTTATAACTTTTCTATAAATTATTACTTTTTCTGGAAGTTTAGGTTTCAGTCCCTAGGTCGACTTTTTCCACGAAATTTCTAATTTAAATTCGAACTAAAAATTATAAGTTTATGTTACGCATTTTCATGAAACTCTACTGTTTACTTAAAAGTTTAACATGTTAAGTAAATTCTAAATAAGGATATGAAATTCTCGCCATCAACAATTCGAATTTATTTATAACGGTGCGTTTATACCAGACACTTTATTCCGTATATTTCTCTCTGACATCAGGGTCAACTGACCTGAGAGAAGCTATTTCCTCTCAGCTGTGTAGGTAAGTCTCGGATAGCTTCTCTCAAGATAGTTGACACTTCAGTCAGAGAGAAATGTACGGAATATTGTCTAATCTAAACGCAACCTTGCGAATTTTTAACAGATTCAAAATTAAAATTTTTGTAGGTTTATACCCGCAATTATGAAATTAGCATCTTTCTATCTAAATTTCGACATTAAAATGTTTAATCAAAATGAGTGGATATTTTGATAAATAAATAAAAGAATTCTGGAAAAAATTATCTTCTAAACTCCAATTTGGCAAAAAAAACTGAAGTTTCCGGATCAAGAACAAAATTTGTAGAAAACGTCGAAATTTCTATTTTCGAGTTGAAATTTTAGTAAAGAAAGCAAGAATTTCCCTGCTTCAGCAAAAAGGCTTGTGAAGAAACTGATTTTTTTTTTGGTGGAATGGACTGGTTCTTGGTTATCTTCAAAAATTGAAATACAAAAAAATACTCTATCTCTCTGAAGATCATAGCTTGGCTGTTAGAGGAACCTTTGTTTTGTTTTTTAATTTTTCTTGGTTTCAGGGGACAGGTTTTGTGTTTCAAATTTGAATGAAGTTTTTAAAATAAAAATCAGTTTAAAAATAAATATTCCAGAAAAGAAACAAAATTTCGCCTTCAATTTTGAAAGAAAGATCCAGTTTTTAAATTTGCAAAAAAAAAGAAATGTCCCAGATTTTCAATTTAAAATTTTAAAAAATTTAAAATCTTGAGAAAGAACAACAAGAGAAAAAACAAAATTTTAGGGAAAATTTAAAATCAAGGTTTTGACAATTCCCTAAAATAATATATTGAAATACAAATATTGTTCCCTGAAACCAAGAAAGATTAAAAACGCTAACGCGTTTCGATAGCCAAGCTATCATCTTCAGAGAGATACTAACACCTAATCCTAAAATTAAATTTGCCTCTGGGTAGTTTGAAGGATAAAGTAGAGCAAACGGACAAATCCGGCATTTACCAAGTTTCATGTAAAGGCTGTCCTCAAAAGTACGACGGGCAAACTAGAGGATCTCTTAAAATCCGACTAAAGGAGCATTTGGCTCATTTGAGGCACGAAAGAACTGAGAAGTCAAGTGTGGTTCGACATGCTTTTGAATTAGATCATAGGATAGATAATAATATTAAACTGTTAAGAGTAGTTAATAAAAATTCTACGTTAAATGCTTGTGAAAGCTTAGCCATCCATAAGGCTGGAGACAATCTTATGAATGGTTGAGTTGGGCCTTTAGGCCACTTATCTCTGTTAAAAAAAATTAAGGTTGATAGATAAGGAATCGTGACACTACGACGTGTATGATTAGACGCGCACGCGCGTTCGGATGCGGTCGATCACGCACGAAGTGAATATTCTTAGTATATAAGGGTTAATTTTAGGATTAAGTGTTAGTATCACTCTGAAGATGATAGCTTGGTCATCGAAACGCTTTAGAGCAATATCTGCTTTGTTTTTTAATCTTTCTTGGTTTCAGGGGACAAGATTTATATTTATATTATTGAAGATAACCAAGGACCAGTCCGTTCCACCCTAAAATTATAATTTTTCTGATTTTTTCTTGATATTGATTTTTCTTGATTTGAACTTGGAAATTTTACTGAATGTAAATATTTAAAATGAACACAAAAGTGAAATGTCCAGATTAACTCAAGTACGTTAGACAAATGGAACTTTAAGATTAATTTGACATACATATGTCAAGTTCTAAAATTTATTCTCAAAAAAAATCAAAGTTTTGAAAAAATTAATTAAATAATTCTAGAAAAAACAAAAGTATGACGTATAAATTTAATATTTAAAAAAAATTAATCAAGCTATGGTTAAAAATTTGAGAAGAGTCGAAATTTTAAGAAAGAAGATAAAATGTTTACTTTAAACGCTTAATTAAGAAACAGATTCCAATTTTGCTCTGCCCATAACAAGAGTAATAAACTTTATAGTTTAGGAATTAAACTGACAACTATCAAGACTTGTAAAAAATGGTAAATCTATAGTTAGAACTGTAGGTTTTGCAACAGTGGGGCAGCATAGACGAAAGAAAGTATTGGAAGAGATTTTAATTTATTGCCGATAAACCTTTTGTTAGAATTTCATAAAAAAGTGATATAGTATGTAAAGTGATATTACGAATAAAGTAGTAAAATATAAGCATTTCAAGCGGTAACCGTTTTTGCTTAATCGCAGTTTGAATTTACACATGTCACGCAATTTCGATGCTTTATTTCACGGGTCAGGGAAACATCTTGAAGTAATAGCATCATAACAGCTATGCTTCTTTTTTAGATCTCTTTGGCTAAATCTGCGGTGTATAAATTTTATCCCTGAAGCAGGCAGTATTATAGGTTCAGAAAATATACTGCAAATGCGAAAGATTAAGTAGTGGACGGGCGTCTACGTCTTGCTTTTTTTACATTTTGTGGAAGCCATTATTGGCCCTGTGACCTATATTTAAAATCCATTGTAACTTCCACAAATTTGTTTGAGTCTTAATCAGCATATCCCGGACTTTATAGCCAGTATCAACAGCAGACCTACACTTATTTCTTCATGATCTCCTGGTCTTAATGTTTCTTTGCCTATCAGGTTATATTTATATCTGGCAAGGTTTGAACAAGCACACACAATTCCTTTTCAGTTTCACATAATTTACATGGGTCATTTTCTGTTAGGTAAGTTTAACCAGACGTCCTTTCAGGTTTCCGTAGCCAGTAACCACATCAAGTACTTTGCTTGGCATGCTTTTATTGGTTGAAATAAGTACTTCAGCCCTTAATTGCAAGGGTTTATTCATCAGCAGTCTTGCCTGCCTGATTATGTTCCGGTTCAAATGAGCCCGTTGGAGGTTTGTTAATGTACGTCTTGCTTACGCAGCGAAGATCTAACGTTCTAAAATCTTTTTGTTAGGATTACTGCCGGTGATAAAACGTTGATGAAATAACTGTTTTTTTTATCAAGACTACACTGTCTCCCAAAAGTAAGGCACATTTGGTAAGCTCCCAATATTTCTAAATAAAAAAACCTAAACAGGTACCATTTTATTGTTTGAAGCCTAAACTTTGGTGAAGTTCAATTTTCAAAAATGTAACCAGTGGCGGTGGAAGAGGTACACAGTTGTTTTGTTTTACATAGCAATCACCTTTTTTGATAGCACTATATGGGAGCTTAGGTTTTTGTAACTAAATTAATGTTGGGTTTGATAGGCAAACTTTAAAGAGAAATCGAAAAAAAAATTGGTTCAGAAGAAATTCCGAGGTGACGGTTTTAACGAATCTTCTCGAAAATTCTCCAGGAAATCCTTTATGTACATGCTGCTCATGATGAATGAACCAGAAAGATCTAAGTTTTTCCTCATAACAGAACCATAATAAAATTAAAAATAATTGGTTAAATATGTTAATTTTAATTGAAGAAACATAGTTTATTACAGAAAAATCAATCTTAATAATATCACTTCATCATAACTTTTATATGCAGTGCTAGTCTGTAACTTGAAATAAATTCAGTAAATCAAAGACAGTTATTTTTTTCGAAAATATGCTGAAACATATTAATTGATATTTCAATTTGCGCTCTTTTTGATGTAGGAAAATTTAATATAGAATGTACCAAAATTAAGATATGACGTCATCGACAATTTTTTTAAAATAGCAACCCTATTTTTTTCTTGACTATTCTCAAAGGATATATTAAGTTACACATGCGTGCCAAATTTCAGTTTGTTTTTTCTTGTCATTTAAAAGATATCTAAAAAAGTTTAACTAATTTAAAAAATCAAGGAATCTGATTCAACTCGATAATCTTTCTTTAATAAATTTTTAAAATGTTGTCCACTTACTAACTGACAATACCCTAAACGAAACTGAAACTCGTTTTGAACATTTCTAATAACTTAGGGGAAAATTAGTCTACACTCCTGTCTTATTTGTCCTTTTAACTCCTTAATATTTGCAGGTTTGTTCTTAAAAATGTTTACCCTTCAAATACCCTCATAAGAAATAGTCTATAGGTGTTAATTCCAGAGTTTGGATGGCCATTCAAAAGGTCCTCTTCTACAAATCCATCTGCCTGGAAATAAATCATCCAAATACTCACGATCAGGTCTTGCAAAATGAGGAGAGGCTCCGTCTTGTTGAAACCCGATATTTCTATTCAAGATATAAGCTTCGATCGGATGAGAAAACAAAATAGCTAAATCTGGAGTTAGCTCTTTCTGCAAGAATTTTAAATGTCCCTCCTCATTGTGATTTCCTTGAAGGAAAATTTGTCCTATAACTCGATCACCAACAATCCCTGCCTAAACATTGACTTTCTCTGAATGTTGAGTGCGGCCTTCCCTTATCCAATGTGAATTGTTGTCTGCCTAGTAACGAAAATTTTGACGATTTAGCTTACCATTTAACATATACGTTGATTCATTTGAAAACAGAATATCTTCTATGCTTACAATATTTCTGTCCAGTAGATCCATCATTTGTTCGCAAAACTGGAGTTTTCTATCCGGATCATCTTCTAAGAGTTCATGGAGGATTGTCATTGTATAAGGATGAAATTTTCGCATTTCCAGAATTCTTGCTACTAAAGACTGGCTAAATTCGAATTCCCTACTTATCTGACTAGTAGTGACATGAGGATTTTTTGGAACAGAGAAAAGTACATTAATTTTGACATATTCATTAAGCGCATTCTGACGATGATTACTTTTTTTTTAAACGCCCATTTTCTCGAAACAGTTTCTTTTTGCTTGCTTTCGGTAGTTTGCAATATAAGTGGTAGATCATACTTCTTTCTGAATAAACAAATAACTTCATTTTGAGTTCTTGTTCTATATCTATAGCCATTCATTATTAAAATTTTAATATTGTGAGTTTCGGTTAAGTACGACATTTTGGTCGATTTTTTAATAAATGGTGTTTCTCACTAAACGACAAACTAATAGCCTCTTAAATCAATAGGATACTACTCTTCTTATTTGTTTTTATTAACTTTTTTTATAAGATTGTGATAAGACGTCAACCCAGTTTGACAAAAAATATCAAACGAATACCTTCTGATACGCAAATTTGATACTTTATCAAAATTGTTTTGAATTGAATTAGATTTCTTGATTTTTCGAATGAGTTATTAAATTTGTGAATATCTTTTAAATGACAAGGTATAAAAAATTGAAATTTGGTACGCATGTGTAACTTGATATACCCTTTAAGAGTAGTTAAGAAAATGACAGGTTGTCATTTAAAAAAATTGTCAATGACGTCATACTTTTAATTTGGGGCAAGCTGTGTAAAATTTTTCTGTATCAAAAAGAGCGAAAATATTTTCGAAAAAGTAACTGACTTTGATTTACTGAATTTATTCCAAGTTGCAGACTGGCAGTGTATTGGGGTATAAGTAGCACTTTAAAACTTACACGTCAAATTTATTTAATTTACTTTTGTCAGCGCTTGAGAACAATAATCACTGCTGACATTCAATAATGTGGAGGAGCTGAAAACTGTATAGAAATTACACAATATACTATGAACACACGTCTGCACGTAATGATTTGCTTAAGAAATTCATTTCCGCAAACAAGTCTGTCAAGTAATTCATTAAGTATAGGCGAAAAGTTTGAACAATTTGTTTGAGCGAAATGAAGTTTAACAAACTTTAAAAGTTTCGAAAGCTGGAGCTTTGACTACAAACTTCGAGTTCAAACTTTGATCCTTTGCGTAGTCTCGTGGTTGGAATGGTTGCTATTTTTAATGTTTCCTCTTATTAATAATAGATGGGCCTAATTAAAATATCAATGAAATTTTTTTATTCATGCTTTGACTATACTGTACATTAACTCCAAAAAACTAATTTCAGGAGGATGAAGAAGGCATTTCCTTGGCCAAAATTTTACATTTTTACTGAGAAACTCCAAATTCAAATAGGATGATCAGATTGGCCGTAAAAAAATCTAAAATTTTGATCTCATGCATTTTTTTGATACAACTAAGCGATTGCAAGAAAATCGTGGTCAATCTAAGGAGATTATTATCAAATAACCATCATCCAAACATAATTAAGCTTAGGGGGCATTTTAGGTTTTTTAGGAAACTTCATTAATTATTTTTAACAAATACTGTCCCCCGCCTACTCCGCGACACAACCGTCAGGTTCTATAATTAGAACCCTGTGAATTGTAAACACTATTTAAAACTTAATTAGTAACACAACAAATATGACTCACCTAACTGAACAATAAGGCAAAGACGACCACGTATTTTTACTATTTTTCTAGACCGATCTGTTCGAGAACAGATCGGTCTCGAAGCTCGCTTAAAAGGTCTGGAACGTCTGTCTGACGTATGATTCATTCTCGCGGCCGTTTACCATTAACAAATATTTTCACAGAATTCCATACACCACAAAATCACTAATACAAATTTTCAACTACAGTTTGTTACAATATGCTTACAAAATTTGTTCATCGAATTATCAGCCACCAAGTGATATTATCAGAAATAACGCTATTTAGCTTTACAGATTTAATTATTAGGAATGGCACACTCTGGTGCACCTTTCTAGTAAGTTTTCACTTCTGTCGGCAATCTTCAAGACTACCCATTTTTTTATTTTATTTTTTCAGAATCTAGACTAACATATATTCGAAGTGCTTATAAAATGAATTAGTGACTGAAAAAGTCCTATTTTCTTATTGCGGCACTATTGTTAAGCTGTGAAAAATAGTACACATTCAGCATATATCGTTCATACAGGAAATAGAGGAAAAGCCCATCTGCTGTATATTTGCAGATCCAATAAACACAAATGGGGCGAACAGGGAGAAAGATGTAAAAATAATTAGCTCTTTTAGCGTTTATTTATTTTCTTCTAATGCTTCTCGAACCCCATTAAGAAAATTCAGGTTACTTTACATAATAAAACCGTTATTTTTAACGGTGTAGATGAATCCAAAGAGAACACGAAATTCCCACTTTGTTTATTTGATATCTAATTAAAGTTGCAGAGTCTTATATTACGTTATAAAAGTGACTGTGAAGGCTAATGCAATATTTCAACAAAGGAAAAGGATACGCTTATTAACAAGGAAATAAGTTTCAAAAATATTTATATAACAGGAAGAAACCTTTAAAAAATTTATCTTTACGGCTCGGCTCGCAGAAACGTTCTTGTAAGGAAATTAATCCTTATGTTCATAATTTGCATAGAGACTCCATTGTATTATATTTTAAGGAATTTTAAATTCTTATAATACAAGGTAACTTTTGAACTAACAAATAGTGAATTAATGTAGCTTCAAAATAATTTTTAAAAAATGTGGTAATATCGAGTTTAAACTCGAACTTTTGTCAAAAAGTCAAAATTCTAAGACAAAAATTAAACATTTTAACATTAAATTTGGAATTTCAAGAAAATTAATAATTAAAAAATACTCAAATATTGCTCACTAAGGTTTGCTTTCTTATAGGGGAATGACAAAAAAAACATATATCATGTACTTTTGTATCAAATCAATTTTTATAATCACTGCTGACATCCAATATTGTGAGATATACATCTGAAGCGCTTGAAACTACAGGTTATGTCATGAATATAAGAAACCACAAGTAACCGTAATATTATTTTTATGACAGTGTAAGCTGCACAAATTGCGCACTGACCTTTAAATAACAATTTTGTATTTAAATCCTTGCAGTAAGTTAACTAAACAAGACGCTTGCGATTGGTCACATGGGAAACGCAATATGACGAGGCATTTTTTTGTGAAACGCGTGTAGCATGTTAGGTATGTTTATATGAGGAAAAGTTTTGGAAACAATAATATACTTGTATATGTTAAGTCTTAAGACGAACTTTTTGTTTTTCTGCGAACATTTGACTGTAAATCATAACTCCAAATTTTGTCGTTTATACTTGGTTTTATCAACAACCTTCTTTTAAAGTAGAAATTTTCATTTTAAAAGTAAACTTTACAAAACAAATAATATTATTTAATGATGAGAATAAGGTCTCACTAATATCTGTACCATGATGGAATAGCGTAAAATTGTCAAAGTGGTAGCAATGTTTAGCAATTTGTTACACATCTTTAAAATTTTCTATTGCTTTAGAGCCATCATCAAGCGATTTATTTTGAGAATTTAAGCTAAATATTAGATCTTAAGTCATTCTTGGTTCCTAGACGTTTTCTTGACTATTGAACTTAATTAACAACAAATACAACAAGAAATATTGAAAATTCCACAATTTTTCTATAAATATTTGATATGACCGTATACTTGGTTTTGCTTTTCATCATCCAAGGCGGTTATACCAATAACCGTTTTTTTAGACGGTGTTGTACTCCACGGATTACAGACTCCTACAAATATTTTGTCTAATCCGAATTCTCGTCCAAAGCTTTTATCAAAGATGTGTTCAGAAGATATAGCTGCTCATTTATAAGTTTAAATTGTTTCTATTGTAAATATCTGTGAATTTCTATGCATTTTAAAGATTTCAGTTTTTTAGTATTATTGCAAAGATGTAATATTTTTACTGTGTTCCTGCTTGTAAGTTCATGTTGTGTTTCTAATAGAAGCTTTGCAAAATTTGATCTTTTTAGATGTTTATTTCTGTAGGCATCAAGATGTTCACTGTACCTAATATAAAAATTACGTGATGTTAGACCTATGTAGACAGCATTTCCTCTGAGTAATATAATTTCTAAATACCAGATTTACCAAATCGTAGAGTTTTTTTCCTTTGCTTTAAAAAGCACGTTATTTAACGAATTAAATGATTTAAAGCAAGGTGTCGCTGGAGATGTACGAGAAAATACATTATCTTTTTTTTTTTTTGTTGAGATGTTCCATAATATGTTTTAGCAAAATAGTCTGTTTTTGTGGTTGACTGTTTAAGCAAAATAGAATTAATAGCTAATTTGTTTTATTTTTTAGATATCTACCTATTAATGGTACACATCTATAAGCTATTTGCTTAACTATCTTAATTTCTCGTTTTCTTGAAATTATGTAAGCAGCATCTCCAAATTGTGAATTCACGCCCACGAAACTATTTCGTTTCAACGTAATGTAAATTATGTGAATAATAATTATTTTATTTGTGCATGTCGAGTTTTAAATTAATTAAATCGTTCATCTAGAACTAATCTTGTAAGTCTAGGTAACATAACATCGCCCCACAAATAACATTTTAGATAGTATTCTTCTTTTGTTTGTTGATGGCACCGCTTTTTTTAATATTTAAAATGAAATAATTTATCCAAAAAAATATTTATTTATGTGTACGAAAACCTAGAAAACTCTTCTTACAGCTGAATATTTCATAATTTAAATATAAAAAGATAACGATTCAATTCAGTTTTCGGTCTCGTATTTTTCTCGACAGTAGATAGTTATAATAACGAGCTTTATACAAGTGCGACGGAACCTCCTTAAATATCTACCTCATACGAGAAGCTTTGGTTGGAAGGATATTGTGACAATTTGACACGACGCTAGTTTCATGCCATTTTCAAACAAGACCCCTTACCTGGGACGAAAGAGAGAGCGAGAAAGAAAAGAGACGGTTGTCACGACAACCATGACTTGAGTTACTCTCGTGTACGTCGACGAGAAAAAAAACACCCTTGTCAGGAAATACAAAGAAATTTAATTTAACATCTCAATAAAAGAAACTCGGTAATTGAAATATTTCCTTACAATGCATCACCGAGTCGATTTACGTCTACGGAGATTATTAAAGTATTGTAAAAATAACAAGCATTCAGTTACATACATACACAGCTTCAATTTGGAAATATTTTGAGAATTACTCTTACATCCTTTGTAATTCTTATCAAGTTAGTGTGGTTCACAAATCTGTCAATGTAATAACATTAAATATATTCAAAAAAAGGTTATTAATAGAGACCGCGATTTAGGCAAATTTCTCCGATCCTACCTTTTCTTTTCGACGTTTTTCGTGCGTTATTGTCCAAATTACAACTTTGTTTGATTTTGCGTTTTTATACATGATTTGGGCCTATTTTTTAAATAGTTTAGTGCCTATTTATGATTTTCTATGGATTTCTCCAAGTACATTTACACTTCTGAAGAATTTAAGCAGAAGTATGTATGCACACGTAATTTGAGCATGAATTTCTAAGTAATGTTATTTAATAACAATTACTCTTATGATCCACCCAGACCCCTATAACTTTTAAAAATTGAAATACAAATCTTGTCTCCTCAACAAGAAAGATTAAAAACCACAACAAAGGTTGCCCTAACGCGTTTCGACAGCCAAGCTATCATCTTCAGAGAAATACTAACACCTAATCCTAAAATTAACCAATATAGAGGGTGGGCCAACCTCTACGCTACGGCCTCTAGGAGCTATAAGATAACATATTTTTAAAAATAAATATTATGTTTAAATATAAGTTGCTGGGATCTACATGTCAAAAATATTTTCAAATATACAGGATGTTCCAGAAAATAGTTACATATAAGAGTTGTAATTTTTTAAATGGGATTTTTACATTCAGCGCTAAAAATAAAGTCAATTTTGATATGGTTTTCCTATACCTAAACCTAACCTTTTTTGAGAAAATCCACTTTTTTTAAAATGCAAGGTTTTCAAAAAGAAATATTTTATCCCTAAAAGTAAATAATTTTGACAGTGTCATCTCTAAATTTTCATTTGGCATACCATTTACTAGAAAATGCAGTTTGGACAAGTTTAAAAATTTATACAAGATGTTCCAATTTCACCGGAACATTTACTTAAACTTCAGACGTCGTTTTCTTTGTAAATTTAAATGGAACACCCAGTATCTTTTAATTTTAAATAATAACATGTTTAATTGTCTTTAAGTTGGTATGTACGTTTTCTATGCTTAAATTCAGTAGTTTAAGAGATATAACTGTTTTCAGGGATTGTGCTATTTCTCATCATTATTCAAAAAGAAGCAAATTTTGATCAAGGATGGCATGCTTTGCTAAACTATAGTGACTTATGTAAGGTAATTTCATTTGTTTTATTTTAACCTAGCCTAATTTACAAATAGTTTTATTTAAAAAAGACAACTACATACTTAGTGTAGTATTTAATGACATTGCGAAACTAATATCCAACAGAAATAAAAAACAATGTTCTACTCCAACAAATGTTAAATGTGGGAACCATTTTGTTCTACACAAAATCTTATTCTTTTCTCAAAAGAGTTCTTAACATTTGTTAAAATACTTTCGTCAATTGTTTCAAAAGCATTTCGTATTCGATTTTTCATGTCCTCTGGGGTGGTGGGGGAAACATTGTATACAATGTTTTTTACATACCCCCATAGGAAAAAGTCCATTGGGGTTAGGTCCCGCGATCTGGGTGGCCAGCTATGGGGACCGCCTCTAACAATCCATTTATTTTGAAATTTCCTATTTAAATATTCCCTTACGGAAGTGTGAAAATGGGCAGGAGCTCCGTCTAACTGAACCCACCTTGTATTTAAGGGTACATTTTCTAGTATAATCCAGAAATGTGTTTTTAGAAATCTTAAAAAAACTTGCCCACTTAAGGAGCCATCAAAAAAGTATAACCCAACGACGTTATTGCCAATAACTCCACCAAATACGTTAACGCTCCAACGATTTTAAAAGTCCTGACTACGAAATAAATGTGGATTTTCAGTGCTATAATAATGAAAATTGTGACGATTAACTAGGCCGGTATTATGGAACGTGTGAATAAAATAGTACCATAAAAGTCAGGTTCTTCAACTTTCTCAAGAAACCATATACAGAATTCCAAACGTCTTTCAAAATCTCTTCCGTACCTATGTTGGTGCATTTCATAGTGATATGGATGATATTGATGTTTCTTAAGTATTCTTCGTATACTTGTTCTACTATCGTAGTTTCTTTTTCAAGAATTCTGGTACTTACATTAGGGTTTTCAGTAATTAACTGCATTATAAGAAACTCATTTTCTTCGTTTGCCCTAACAGGTTTTGACATTTTACGGGTTTCATAACCAATGGTACCTGATTCACGAAATCTTGCTAACAGTCTTTGAAAGACATTTTTATCTGGATGCCTTTTATCCGGAAATTTTTGAGCGTATACTCAACAGTTTTCGTAACATTCACCTATTGTCAAAATCATGTTGACCTTTCTCATCAACAGAATATCCTCCCACTTTAGCAAATTCAACTACTAACTTAATAAAGAAGTCAACATAAACTCTCTTAAATTAAGAAAGTGCAATTTAACTTATTATAAGAGTTACGTCAGCTCACTGACGTCTGCCAACTATGATCAAATGTTATTTTATCTTGGATATCGGATTAAAAGTAGCATAATTCGTCAAAAATGAGTTTTATCTCTCAAGCCATTGAACTTAAGTAGAAAAAGTGCATATTATCTGAAAGAGAATTAAATTTTCTAGTATTTAAAATAAAAATATACTGGGTGTTCCATTTAAATTTACAAAGAAATTGAAATCCCAATTTCGAGTAAATGTTTCGGTAAATTTGAAACGTCCGATTATAAAGTTAGGTCTGCATTTTCTAGCAAGATGTATGCCAAATAAAAATTTGAAGACGCCACCATTAAAATTTTTCACTTTCGGGGGTAAGATTAACATTTTGCAAAACAAGCCTTTTTTAAAAAAAACCTGATTAATTTAAAAAGGGTAAGGTTTTGGTACAAGGAAACCTGAATAAAACTGACGTACTTTTTTGCACTGATTTAAAAATGGGAAAAAAACATAGTGTCTCCTTTAAAAAATCGCAACTTTGATATGTAGTAATTTTCTGAAACACCCTGTATATTTGAAAATATTTTTAGCATGTACACCTTAGCGTCCAATATTTAACTGCTATATTTATTTTTTAAAATATGTTACCCCATACCTCCTAGACGCCGCAGCGTTCAGCGTGGCCCACCCTGTATATTACGAATATTCACTTCGCGCATCGTGGTGTCACAATTCCTTATATATCACCTTAACTGTTTTTAACAGAGTATAAGTTTTGCCTGCTATTGAGACGAACGACAATTAAATTGCGTTACCTATTTATCTTAGTTATTGAGTAAAAAGAGAATGTGCAGATGAAATGAGAAAATTACCCAAGGATATTACTTTTCTAAAATTTAAAAAAAATATCTTTGAACTGTCTCCTCTAAAGTGCACTTGTGTGTGAAAAATGCCTCCAGAAAGACAAAGTGCTCTAATTAAACACAAGTTTGTAATCAACTGAAGAAAACTTGTTAAATTGTAGATGTTCTAAAAGTTTTTTGAAGATTGTTATAGTAGTTTTAAATTTTTTAAATATTCCGATTTTTTTCAAAATTTTAACCCCTTTTAGACATTTCGCCTCTAAAATTTTTAACGTTTTTATAAATTTAACATTTTTAAAAATTCAGCATTTTTAAAACTACCCTTTCGCGTTTCCTGAATCCCTTAAAAATTTAATATTTTTCAACATTTTGACTCAACATTTCACTTTTTGTGAATTGTTTTTTAAAAATTTTTTATTTATTTTCAAAATTTTGACCGGAAATGATATCTTTTTTAATTCAAATGTTTTTTTTTTTGAAAAATGCTACTTTAAAATTCTCAAATTTACTGAAAATTTTGATTTTTTACCAAACTTTAACTTTTGGAAAAATTCGTCTTTTTGTCAGAATGTGATATATTCCTTGAAACTTTGCCTATTTTTTGTAAGTATCAGTTTTAAAAAAAAATTTCTTTAAACTTTCTAATCTAAAATTTTTTTTGTTTCCAAAATTTTGACTTTTTTAGAATCTAATTTTTTTTTAAATTTCGATTTTTTTCAGGAAATCTTTAAGTCACTTTTTTAAACATTTTAACATCATTTCAAAATGTTGCCTTGAAAGTTTGTTTTTTTAAAATGTTGAAATTTTTTTAAATTTCAACTTTTCGACTCATTTTGAACTACTTTATAAATTTTACCTTTCTAAGTCCTTTTGGCATTTTTTTTGAAATGTTTTACTTTTTCTAGGCCATTCCACCTTTTCTAAATTTCAACCTTGTCATAATCTTTCGACTGATTTTGATTTTATTTTTTTTAAAGACTCTATTTTTTTCGAAAATTTTGACCAACGAAAATTTGGACTTTCATCAAAAATTGAACTACCTTGAAAATTTCACCTTTTTTATTGACAGTTTCATCTTTTTGAAAATTTTTACATGTTTCAAAATTATGACCTAACCTAACCTAATCTAACCTAACCTAACCTAAATTTTGAAAACTTTTTTAACAATTTCAGTTTTTTCTGATCTTTTTTAAAATCTTAACTTTTTTGAAGATTTAAATAGTTTCAAAAAATTCGAATTTTTCTAACATTCGTGTTTCTCTCAAGATTGCGAAATTTTGACTTTTTCTGTAAATTTTAATTTGTTTTCTAAGAATTTGAATTTCTTTTAAAAAAATGCTGATTTTTGCAAATTTAGATCTTTTCTCCATTTCTATGAATAATTATATTAATGTTTAGTTAGATAAGAAATGCGTGAATTTTTGAATCATTCCTTCTTGAGTTTCTGCTTCCATCACTGCTATGAGTTCAGATAATTAAGAGCCCCCTCTTAGTTATTTGAAAAATTAGAAGAGACAAGAATTTAATACAAATTCTTGGTTCTTATTTTACAACATTTGTAAAATATCCAAATGTTCATTTTGAAAAAATGTCCTTAAATTTCTTTTGAACGATTTTCATCTGTCACTTTCCCATACATTTTTGACAGTGTTGAGAGCTAAAAGTTTTACAGAGAGTAGGAAAGCTCGACTTCAAAGTGTCGGCCGTTACTACACGTCAAAATTGCCGAGGGGACCAAATCACATTAATTTGTTCAATTTATCAAGTATTTTTCAATAAGTGTCAAATTATCGAAAATTTGTTGTAGTTGCATCAATGAAACAACTGTTATTTCCTAGTTTTAAGTTTTCACTCTGCCGCCAGTCACCGTAATTGCCTTTTTTATTAAAAATCGAAATTTAAAAAAAAAGTCTAAATGTTTAGTAATGATTCAAAATACGGAGGTTCGATTTCATGTTCGGATGGTACAATTTAACATTAAGTTTTCAAATTTTGTCATTTTATGTTTATAAGCCTTCTAATACAAGATTAAAATTAATGAGAAGAGGACTGACTTAAACTACTAATACATTTATGAATATTGATATCATTAAAAATTTTACTGATCAAATTTTAACAGAAAGTAAAATATTAATATCCTGTGGTTTGTTTAGCAAAGAAATATACATAATATTTACGAGGTACGAGCTGCAAGTCGGGTACCCAATTTGATGCAAATCAGTTGACATATTCGAAGCTTCATAGCCATAACTAAAAGTATTAACAATAAAGGCAATAACAAATATTAAAAATTCCACAATGTTCGACCAACATTCGAAGCTGTGGTGAGACAGCTGGTTTTTCTTAATCTGAAATTCTGCATGGGGCATTTTTTCTTATCAGAAGCTAACAGTTAACATCTAAAATCTAATTAGAAAGTATAATCAAGTAGGCGGAATATTTAGCATCGTTTTATTTTTCTTTCTTAATGGTTTCTAATTTATTCGCATTAAGTAGCGCTCGTAATAAAGGGTGACAAATCGATCCGTTCCCGCAAAGCAAATTTGGATTCGGGTAATTAAAATAATTAATATTTTTCCACTAATTTCGCAGCAATTTAACAAACAACGAGCTGCTCGTTTTTCATAGGGTGCAAATTTCCAGGGAAATGAGTTTACAAATATCGACTTGTTTTCGTTTAAAACACTCAGGGTAACATCCTCTCATGTGCAAAATTTATTTATATTTTGTCGGTTTAGAAAAATATAAGGCCGCTCTCCCAGAGCGAAGGTAAAAGGATGCCAACCCTAATATTTTACATATATTATTCATAATATTAAGTATGCATTAAGGGGTTTATTTACTGATACAAAAACAGCTTTGAAACAAATAATATTTTTAAACATTTCGAATGTATTTTATTAAAATAGACTCCAATTTTTGGGCTTCTAAAGTGAAATTTATCAAAATTTGCTCTTGTTTATTCTGCATCATATCTGCATTGTGTCGCATGTTTATGCAGAAAGTAAGTTGTGGAAGTACATATATTATGCATGTCAGGAAATTTACTTGAGCAAATAAAAAGAGAATGGCTCATAAAATATCCATTATATACCGAGAAGAGTATGGCGGTAAGTGTTTTCGAATGTATATAAAATGTTTTCCAAATTTACTTGCTTCTTAACTCAATTCGCAAGGAATATAGGCAACCTTGTCATAAATTCGTCACCATAAGTAAATGTTTCAAGAAATGTCTAATGCATCGAAAGCAAGCACTCTGGTGCTAACCGTTTACATAAGTTTACCTAAAGTTATAAAATAAATATTGTTTTATTTTAAAGGGCTTGTATTTAATAGTTATTGCTATACAATTCTTAACATAAAAATGTTATCTTATTACCAGTGATTTTGAAAATGTTTGCAGCCAATGCTGCCAATCCTTCAGCTTTAACTGTAAATTTACAGAGTGTTTTTAAAAGCTATCAAATTTTCAAAAAACTAACATTTTGAAAAACATTTAGAATTAAAAAAAATTAAGTTCTAACATCTTCAAAAACCTTGTAATTTGTCAAGTGTTTGAGTTTAAACTTAAAATTTTAATAAATTCTCGAATATTCCCCCTTTTGTAGTAAAAAATGTTCACTTTCGCTTGAACTTATACTTTCTGTAGGTATTTTTTGTTTCGAAATAAAATTCGGAAAAATAGAAAACACATACATATGTGTACAGGATATACTTCTTCCGGGATTGGACCGTGTCAAAGAACTACTAAAAGTGAACACTTTTAGTAGTTCTTTGACACGGTCCAATCCCGGAAGATGTATATCCTGTACTGACTCTGGCCGTGGAAGCCTTCGTTATCACATACATATGTGGTTTAAATTTTATAAGTCAGAAATTTGAGTACTCGACTTTTTTCTCCTCCCTAGAAAGTGTATAGAAAAATGTGAAAATTTTGAACCCAAAATTCCAAAAAGTAGCAGAAAAAAGGTTTTTTTTTTAAATATATGCAAATATCGATATATTTTCACTTTAACAGTGGTTCCCCGTAAAATATGATTTGATAATATTTTTTTATCGTATATACAACTAAAAACGATCTACTTATTAGTATCATTTCTACGAATTTTTCTCTATCCTCGCTTAAAGGTAATGACATAACGAGTGTAACACCCACTGCATTATGTAGTATGGCTTTGTTGCAGATACCAAAGTCTAAAACATGAATTGTTAATAGATATCCATCGAAAGCCAATTACTTTAGGAATATGCGATATTTATTTCATATTGCGTTTCATTTTGGTAAACGTCCAGACAGACTACATAAACAATCCAGCTTTCCGGAATATAAAGAACTCATTTTCTCTTTCAGTGAAGATATAAATATTTTATCACGCTGGGAACTTTTATACAAATGTCTTCTTATTTTTTTTTCTTTGGGCCAAACATGTTTACTTAAATTATTCATACGAAGAATAAGCCGGCGATCCAAATGTGACAGGAATAATTTGTTCTTGTCTTTTCTTTCTTATGAGTTAACTTTCGCCTTCCTACATGTTAATTTTTTCTGTTTAACTCGTGGCAATAAGAGAAACATTTATAATTTTTTTATGTAAGTTTGTAATTTGAAGTTATATTTCCAAATTTTCACGTTAACAAAAGCGAACTTAATCTTCAAATTTATACTGTAGTTTCGAAAATTTGACTTTAATATCGAAACTTAAAAACAATTACGAAAATTGTCAAATTTAGGTTTACAATTTCGAGAATACTGATCTCGATATTTTCAAAGAAAATTTTTAGAAATCTAGAGATTATTTTCTCTGAATCTCGATTTGAAAATCAAATTTTAAAATCAGACAAGAAATTACGATATTAAATTTAAATTTAAATAGAAGCTCCTATTATAAAATTGTCAATTGGGTTTTTTGTCAAAATGCAGAAATTTTCGAGTTTTCGAGGAAGAAAAAAATTTCTTTAGCAGGATAAAAAAAGGAAAAGAAAGAGAAGAAAAAATAAAATTTATGACACGAAATCAGCAATCTTCGAATTTGAAATCGGATTTTTTGAAATTAAAACCAAAATATGGAGACAAGAATTTCGAGAGAAAATCGATATTTATCTAAAAAAATATCAACTTTAAATATGACATTTAAAAATAAAAGTAGAATTTTCTAGATTAGGATTTCGAAAAGAATTGTAACTTTCTTAAAAATGACACAATATAAACATAAAGTGAGAAATTAAAAATTTAGTAACTGAAATAAATGCAAACTCACATTTAAAAACATTAAAAATTTCGAATAGAAAAATAGGATATCTATAAAGGCGATCTTCAGCTAAAAAGAGCTTAACCTAAAAAAAATTGAAATTTCCCAAGAGAAATCGAAAGGCATATGATATATACTTGTTAAGTTTTTGAAATCTTTGAAACAATATAAAAATTTTAAAATTCTTTGAAAATATAAAAAAAGAAGCCTCAAAAAAGTTGAAAATACAAAGTTTCTGCTCAAGCTTTCGCCTTAAAATTCTATTTTTTGTAGGATGATAAAGTCTCTCTCTATAAAAGATTCTTTTTTTCCAAAATTCTTTGTGTATCTTTAAAATATTTATATTTTCCAAATTTTTTGCCTTGAAAGCAACATTTTGACCTTTCACCAAAATTTGGGGTGAAATCTATATATTTTGAAATTATTCTTAAAATTTATGGTTTTACAGTTGACATACCAAGAGAAGAAGTAAAATATTTTAGCTTAAAATTGAAACTTTGAAATTAGGTTTGCAATTTTTAAAATAAATTTCCAATTGTTATACTTAAACGTTAATTTTTCTGAAAACTTCGATTATTTTCTCAAGACTTCGACTTTAATCTGGAAGTTGCAATTTTTTTTTTTTTTTCAGTTTAAGCAAAAATTTCATTTTTTTTCTTAAATATTTCACTTTTCGCCACAAAATACTAGCTTTGTAATTTAGAAATTTTGATTTTTTGTCAATATTTTGGTTTTAAACTGCCAAATTTTTTTCCTTTCTACTTCGAATTTTTATGCTATACTGGATTTTTTGTAAAATTCTGGATTCTCAAAATGTCGATTATTTTCCCCAAACGTTTTAGCTACATTTGATTAGTATTTAGGTACATTTTAAACAAAATTATTACTACAAAATGAAAATTTCGAAGTTTCTCTGGAAATTTTATGGCTGATATTGAAATCTTAATTTTCTTAATTTTTAATTTTGAGTTAATAAAATTATGCTTTTTTATAACAATCTTTATTTTAAGGATCTCGTACCTTAGAAGGAAAAAACGAAACCCTTATAATCTCACTCTCGTGTCCCTTCACCCGTCTGTCTATAAAGAGGTGTTTTTCGAGAATCTAAAATTTGGCACACGGTTGGTTCTCGATGACTCACGCAAATACCGCCAGAAAACAATTTAAAAAAAGAAACATTTTATAATAAATGGGGGGTTTATTTGGTGTCCCAATAATCAGGTTTTAGTTAATATATCTTGTGAGGTGTTATTTGTAAGAGCCTTTCTCTGAAAATCCTAAAATATTATTTTAATAATTGTTGGTCCAATTATCTTAAAGGGGCAGCTCAAAATGTGTAAGAAATGACCATTTCCCCTAACCTCCTAGTTTTCATGAGATAAAAAATTTAGATCTTGGTAAAACTAGTAGATGTTAGGTCATTGATTATCGGAAAACTGGTGCAAAAAAATATATATTTTATGGAAGAATAGGTGGTTACATTCCAAAGTATTTTAACTCTTATAATTTTAATTTTTTTTAAAACAAAAAACTTGATCTAGCCTATGGATAGAAGGTTAATCAAATTTGTGTTTTACATTATTTCATTTAGGTGAATATTTTGGGAGTAAGTATAGGTTTATTAAATTGCAGGTAAGGCAGTAATTACGGTTGAAATAACAAAACTCAAAACAATTTTGTTCTTTGAGTTTTGTTATTAAATCTTGAGAATTTTTAATTGTATATTTAAAGGTATAATTATAATTTAAATTATAATTATACCTTTAAATATACAACTGAAAATTCTCAAGATTTAATAACAAAACTAAAAGAACAAAATTTACCTCGCAATTGCAAATTGGTTTCTTTTGATGTGACAAATATGTTTTCACGTGTACCACCTCAAGAATGTTTACCATTTTTCAAGTCATTTTTGGAAAGCAAACACACAAATCCAAACTTAAGAACTGGGATAATTGAGTTGTTTAAGGTGTGCGTGAAGCAAAATTATTTTACATTTGATGGAAAGCATTATTTACAAAATGAAGGTCTTCCAATTAGAAGTCCAATTTCACCCATCCTATCAAATATATTTATGGATAATTTAGAAAACACAATATATAATTCTCATGAGTCGAGAAATATCCTCTTTTGGTAGTAGATGACATTCTAGCTAGTTTTCTGAGCTCTTCTAGGTAATTAGATAAAATTTTAGGATACAGTAATAGCCTACATTCAAATATTAAATTTACTGCAGAAATTGAATATGAAAATAAAATAAATTTTCTGGATTTAACAATATTAAGGAACTCAGATGAATTAGAATTTTCAATTTATAGAAAACCTAAGCATACAGGTGTTACAATTCCAAGTGATTCCTAACATCCAATTCCATTCAAATTGGAAGCATATAAATCAGCGTTAAATAGAGATTATATGGTATCAATGAATGAAGGAAATTTTAATCGAGAAATTAACATAATTAAACAAATAACTTATAGCGATGGATATTCTGAAAACACAATTAATAAATTAATATCTATAAAAGAACTCAGATTAGCTATTAATTATATTTTTCCTAAACAACCAAACAAAAAAAAGACTATTTTGCTATTACATATTTTGGAAATATCTCGAAAAAGATAAGTAACATAATTTTTCATACATCCCAAGTGACACCTAGCTTTAAATCATATAACTCGTTAAGTAACATGATTTTTAATGCAAAAAAACTCCACGACTTGGTAAATCTGGTATTTATAAATTGAATTGCACTGAATCTAATGCTGTATACATAGGACAAACATCAAGTAATTTTCATACTAGGTACAGCGAACATCTTACCTTCAGAAATCAACACCTAGAAAGATCAAATTTTGCAAAGCATCTATTGGAAACACAACATAAACTTATATGGGCTAACACGGTAGAAGTATTACATATTTGTAATAACACTAAAAAACCTAATTTCTTGGAAGCCGTAAAAATTCACAAATATTTACAATCTAGTTAATATAGACTTATGAACGAGCAGCTTGATCTTCTGAACACACCTCTAATTGAAGCTTTGGACGATAATTTGGATTTGACGGAATATTTGTAGGAGTTTGTTATCCATGGAGCTTGTTAGCATAACAACGGCTAAACAAATTGCTGGTACGACCACTGATGATGCAGTCATGCGAAACCTGGTCCGGTGTTAGCAAATATTTATCGAAAACCTTGTGAAATTTTTAAATTTGGTTGCGTTTTTATCGTTAATAAAGTTTAATAGTTATGAATATCAAAGAATTTCACGAAGTAAGGGTTGGAAATGTCAATATTCTAATGAAATAAATTAAACAAAAACACCGAAATCTTAAAGAGGATTTACGATGGTATCGGGAGAAAATTACCCCACGATATAATCTGTTTTTCCAACGACAACCTTATTCCGCGAAGCCTTTCACAACGTTTAAAGGATTTGATAAAGTGTTTTCATTAGATTAGGTCCAGACGCCTTTAACCGCTCTAAAAGGACTCTTTAAATTTTATTCCCAGAGTGCGGCATGTTGAGTGAATTAGGTGGAAAGCTGTGCCCAGGTTAGTTTACATTCAAGGGGTGTCCCGAGATATAGGATAGGAGCGCTATGGCCGTTTATGCACCGCGTTACAAATCTTCTTTATCGGAACTAGACCTGCTGGTTTTTGCGCTTCGCCGTTAAACCGAGGCATACTGCACCTTATTTTACGTAGATATTTATCCTTTAATTATTGCATCGCTTAAGCTTGCATTAGATTTACTGCCAAATCGAGATAATCCGTTTTGCCCAAGTATTTGCAATATATTGCGAGGTTTTATTGAAAATCTCGATGATGTATAGTTCTCCGATAATTGTTAATCATTTGGGTGGTATTTTTGTGCCTAGGCAGCATATATTGTCTATCATTTGTATTAATATGGATAAAATTTATTTTTAAAAAAATCCAAGTTTTCAAATTTCAAGCTTAAACATTGGAATTTTGAAAAAAGAGTTCAAAGAGAAAAACTGTAAATTTATAAATCGAATTACAAAGGTAAAATTTTCAAATTTAAACTGAAAAGTTTTAAGATAAACGTCGAAATTTAGATGCAAAATTCACAACAGAAATATTTTCGAATAGTCGACTTTTAAAACTACCAAATCTTAAGAAACTTCCAACTTTCGAAAAAAAAAAGTTATTTATAACAACTTCGTTTTAACAGGAAAATTCTGAGAAAAAGATAAAAATTGACAGAAAAAAAGGTAAAACTTTGAGGTCAAGGTGAATATTTTGAAAAAACACAATCAAAGTAATGTGGACGAAATGACCTGTAATTCAGGTTTTACATCGAAATTTTGGAAAATATATCTAGGTTCAAGTTCAAGCTCGGAATTTTTAGTAAACAACATTTAAAAATACCAAGAAATTCTTGAAAAATTTTTTGGTAGATTCCTGAAATTTGAGTTAAAAGTTAACAATTCGATCAAAGCAACTGAAACGTTAATGTTAAATTATGAAATTTTGTCAAATATTTTTCCTTAATAAATCAAGATGTATTCGAAATTTTAACTTTTTTTTTCTCGAAATTTCAACTTTAACCTTCAAATTTCAATATAAGTACCTCATTTAAAGAAACAAAGTTTAAATGCTCAAACTAGGGATATTATGGAACTCCGTTACCGTAACTTTAATTGTCGAATATCCGAAATAAAAAAATATTCGAATCCGTAACCGAAACCGATATAAATGTTTCGGATAATTTCGGGTATTATTTTTAATAAGTTTGCTAATTTCAGTTGATGATATTTTTTGGTTAACTAAAGTTATTAGACAAATGAGCTGGTATATCCCCCTACCTCACTCACTACTTTTAATTTAGACAATTCTCCAAAATTTCGATTTTTTTGAAATTTTCACTTTTTAATTTTATCATTTTTTTTTAATTTTGGCTTTTTGTGAAGATGAATTTTTTCTCAAAATTTCGGCTTCATTTCTAAAATTTCGACTTCATCAATATTTCGATTATTCCAAATTTCGGTTTTTTTATTGTTTGACTTTTTAAAATTTTAACATTTCAAAATTTCGTCTTTTTAAATATCTCGACATTTTTCTTAACTTTTACTTTTCGAGAATTGCAGATATTTTTGAAAATTTAATAATAAACATTTTTGATAATGTCGAGTTTTTGAATTGTTGAATTTTTTCAAAATTTTGATTTTATTTCAAAATTTGGACTTTCTGCAAAATTTCGATATGTTAAAATATCCGCTTTTTAAAAATCATAAATGTTGTGCCTAAATTTTAATTTCGTCAAAATTTTTACTAATTTTAAAATTTTTTAATTATTTATGTTTCAATTGTTTCCAAAAATTTATACTTTGCTTAAAAATTTTGATTTTTTAAAATTTTCTTAACAAAACTTTTTTTGCAAGATTTATATTTTTTAAAAATTCCTTTTTTGAAACTTACAGATTTTTTGAAAGCTAGACTTCTACTTTTTCAAAATGCTATCTTTTCTTCAAATTTGAAATTCTTTTTAAAATCATAATTTATTTTCAAAATTTTGATTGCTCTTTTAAATTGCGACATTCTCTAATTTTTTGAACATCTCGAATTTTTAGAAATATCCACATTTTTTTTAAATTTCACCTTTTTTTTTGGAAATGTTCACCTTCGAAACACTTGGAAAGTTGTTTTTTAATTTTGTTTGAAATTTCCGATTAAAACAATTTATTTTCTAAAACATTTAAATTTTCGAAATTTCGACTTTTTTGAAAATGTTTACTCTTAATTTTGGCCTTTCTTTAATAGTTAGACTTCAAAAATTTTGGATTTTATTGAAAATTTAAGGGAGCATTGTTTTACTATTTTTTTTTATTTTGAGTAGTTTTAAAATTTTATATTATATTTCTCAAAATTACAACTTTTTTAAAATTTCAAATTTTTCGAAATATTTCCCATTTTTTTCAAATTCAAGAGTTTTTTGACAATGTAGACTTTTTTTAAAATTTGGATACTTTTTTTTAACATTTTGATTTTATTAGAAAATCTTAACTTTTTTCAATTTTATTTTTTCCGTGAAAATTTCGTCTTCTTTCAAAATTTGAATAATATGACTTCTAAATTTTAGGTTTTGTCAAAATTTTAAACATTTTAAATATTTTATAGTTTTTTCAAAATTCGTGAATTTTTTCAAATTTTTTAATTTTTTATAAATGTCGGTTCCCAAATTTCCTCCATTTTTTAAAGTTCAACCTATTTTGAAAATGGGGAATTTTTAGAAAATGTTGCCTTATTTATAGATTTTGGAATCACAATTTTGCCTTCATTTGATTTAATTTGCTAAACGACTTTTTGTTATTTCAACGGTGCACAAATTCTAGACTTTTTCGAAAAAAAAATTTTTTTGTTTGTACCTATCTTAAAATTTAAATTTTCTAAAAATTTTAATGCAAAATTTGGACCTTTTCCAAAATATTTGACTTTTTTTAAAAATGTTCAGTTTTTTTCATATATATAGTTAATTGTAAAATATCCTATTTGAAATTGTTAATAATATTTCTACCTTATTTGGAAAATTTTTACCCTTATTTAAAATGTAGACCATTCCTCGTAGTTTGGACTTTCTTGAAAATTTTGACTTTTTCTTGACGTTGCAACCTTTACTCAAATTTGCCTTTTATTTGAGAAATTCTAAATTTTTTGAAGATTTAAACTTAAAATTTCAATCTTAAGCAAAGCATTTAAAGGAAAAAGTTTAAATGTCCTTATAAAAATAAATTTTAATTTCAAATTAATGACAAATTTGAAGCAAAAATTGGGAATTTCCAGAAATATTCGACTTTTTGAGAAAAACTTGAAATTTTTAACTTTCTTAAGCTGTTGGGTCTATAAATGTCAGGCTCTTTTCGAATATATTCGACTTTTTGCTCAGGAATTCACAATTTCGAGATTAAAGTCATAATTTTGAATTTTTTATTGCAGTTTTAATTTTAACACAAACTTTCTAAGAATTTAGAGTTCAAACTTTAATTATTTTGTATTAAAACTCATTACCTTATAAATTTGATATTTCGCCCACTTTTGTCAACTATTGGTAACTTTAAATTTTAAATTCAAAAATACCAGAGTTTCTTAAGATCATGGGTTTTTATTCATATTTCAGTTCAATTTCAATATAAAGATCAATATGTCGACTACTTTTCTCAAAATTTTAGCTTCTAAGATGCACTTTGAAATACAACTAAATTTTTTCACAATTAGAACATGTTAACTTTAAACAGAAAATGTCGAAGGTAATTACTTGTGAAATTTTCATTTCAGTTATGCAATTTCCAATCTAAACTCAATATTCTGACTCGCATATCGAATTTTTGACTTCAATCGCGACATTTCGAGAAAAGAGTCAAAGTTCATTAAATATTTTTAGCAATTTTCGAGTTGAAAAATGTCAACCCGAAATTTTCACAATATTTGTAACCTTCGGATTTTGCTTGGAAATTTAAAACTTTTCGAAAAGTGGAAATCTAGTTAAAGGGGAAATTTTGAGAAACATATTTCTAATAAAAGTTTTTTTATTTGAGCAGTTAAAAAAAGTTTAGATTATTTCGAAAAGTATTTATTCCCCCAGAATTTAAACTTCCTTTTGTGTTATAAACTAAAAATTTCAAGTTTGATTTTGGAATTTTAAAAATGTAATAACTTCTCCAAATGTTCTCAAAATTTTAAAATATATAGAAAAATTATAAATTTTGATAAGGTTTTTGGTAATAGATTTTCCATTTTCTTGAAATGTTGAATTGAAGGGGTGACTTTATACTCTATAGACTAAGTACACCAAGGAATTTCAAGCTTTTTTGCGTTGAACGTCCCCGGATTATAAAGAATATATCCACGTTGTTGTTTAAATTGTTTTATTGCAGCAATTTATTTCTTGGTTGCAAACATAATCAAATAAATTAAAACTTTGGTATTTACTTTTAAAAATAATTAAAAAATCGACAGAATTTTCTAAAACATGCTTAAAAAATTCGTAATTTTAAAATAAAAAAATACTGCAATATAGTAAGAAATATAATAATTTTAGGATAACTGTTAATATTTAGGACAAAATCAACAATTTTCAAAAAAAGAAAATGAAACACCAAGTTTTCAAAAAAAATTTTATTCTTTTTAAGAAACTAAATGCTCAAAATATAATTTATAAAAAAACGAAATTATGAAAAATGGACAAATTCTAAACAAAGTATCATTTTAAGAAGTTAAGATCTTAAAAAGTTTGAAATTTTCATAAAAAATTGAAAATATCAACAAAAAGAAAAGATTTTTAAATAAGGTCAAAATTTTTCAAAATTTCTAATCTTCTAAAAAAGGTGAACATTTTAAATATAATTAAAAAATTTAAACAGAATTTAGGCAGGGATTTTTTATTAAAAACTTAATTTTACAAATAAATATAACTGCTAGAAAGTCTAAAGTTTGAAAAGCAGACTAATTTGTCAAAATTTATTTAAAAAAGTTCAAAATTTTAAACGGAAAGTCGAAATTTCGAAGGTTTTTGACATTTTTATTCATAATTAAAATTTCCAAGAAAGTAAATATTTTCAAAAAAAAGGGGAAAATTAAAAAAGTAGAACTTTTTAAAGCCAAAATTTTTAAACATAGCCCACAATTTCAAAAAGATGATATTTTTTAAAGAAATATTGACATTTTAAAAGATGTCAGACAACAAACAAGATTTTCGAGATTTTTGAAAAGTCGTACCATTTTATTTAATAAAATTGCAATTTTGGAAGAGTAGAGATTGTTAAAATTTTGAAAAGTTTCAAAATACAACAAAAATAGGAAAGGTTTTCCATAAAATATAAAGATAATTTTAAAAAAAGTAGTAATTTTAGAAAATATCAGATATTTTGAAAAAAAATTAACCCAGACTTTAAAAAATGGCAACATTTTTAAAAACTTCAAAATTTTTTATTATAAAAATTAAATTTTCAATAAATTACGGATTTCCAAAAATACAAAATTTGGAAAAAATATACAAAATTTTAAAAGAAATGTCGAACTTTTTAAGAAAGATGAAATTTTTAAAAAATTAAGGTTTCCAGAAAGTTAAAAATTTGAAATAGGTTAAAATTTTTATATAGAGTTGGGATGTAAAAAAAAACTATTATCTTCAAAAAAAGTCCAAATTTTTAAAAACTCAGATATTTTAAGTCAAATTTTCAAAATATGCAAAATTTTGAATAAATATTGAATTTTGATAAATTTTAAATTTTGAGAAAGTCAAAATTTTAAAAAAGGAAAATACCCAAAAAATTAAAATTTAAAATAATTGCGAAATTTTCAAAAAGAAATTCAATTTTCTTTAGGAACGAACGAAATTTTTAGATTCCAGATTTTTTAGATCTCGAAATTTTGAAAACCTGTCGAATTTAGAAAAATCGAATTTTTTAAGGAAAGAATTAATATTTTAAAGAAAGTCGAAATTTAAAAAAAAAATTTGGTAGTTATGGGGACAGCAGACAGAAAGTGAAACCTTAAAACTGTGTGCATTTCAAAAAAATGTGTTTTCAATGTAATAATTTTTCGGATTATGCCGAATCAGCCGGCTGTCGGATTATCTGGTGTTTGATTATCAGATTGACGGATTATCCTGTGCCGAATTATTCTGTGCCGGATTATCCAGTGCCGGATTAACCGGTGTCGGATTAGCCGGTGTCGGATTAGCCGGATGTCGGACTATCCAAGGTTTTAAGAAATGTCATTTAATGTCCGGAGTGGCGCAGTGTTAGAGCAATCGACTAGTAGTTCAATAGCGTATTTCGGTAACGCAAAACCTATGTGTATTACATATTTGGCATATTCAGGCGTTTATCCCCTATCTTTAATTGCCTACTGGGTCTAAAGCAGTTTTCACTTCAAAAAAATTCAAATTTTGCAAACAATTAAAAATTTTAAACGAGAAATATTTTCACTCATTTTATAACCTAAGATAGTGACGAGTATTATTAAGAGCAATAATTTAAAAACTAGTTTATATCATTGTTTTTTTGGTCGAAATCTGAGCGAAGTAAAATAAAATAAATCGCCTTCCTGTAAATGTAATCGACCTTAAACTCGGCGATGCTTACGATAAACCATCCGAAGATTTTTACCACGATTGCAGTAGTTAGTTTGAGACGTGGTCTGATTTATCGGCACATTAGCTTCTAACTCGACGGTGGTGTTACTCCCGCCGCCACTCGGAGCTGACTCCCTAATCATCCCGGAATGGTTTACGGCCAGTTCCGAATGCCGTTCTGCAAATTTAATTAGAACACCCCCGGCGCGATTCAATGGTGACGATTGCCGAGCAAATATATGCTCGGCTTTGAGCGTTTGTCTGAAAGTTCCAAACATACATCACGCTCTAAAAGAAAACTACTACGGTGGAAAAACAAGGTGAAAGGCGGTTTCCGGTTGGACGGAAATCCAAAAGCTTTTAACAGAAGCTAATGCCAATACTGTAAAAAAGTAAAGTTTGCAATGTGCACTCAATGTTCACGCATCTACCATGTCATTGGCAAAATTGGTGAAGTTAACTGGAAAATTTAAAATTTCAACGGTCTGCCTATCTTCCTTGCTACGTGTTGTTCACTAGATTTATTTTAATGAGTTTTACCTTTGTTTGTCTATTCGATGATCTGTTAGAGAATTTTTAACTTCGAAACAAAAATTACTTTAAATTCTTGTAATAAGAGTTGCAATAAAAATTCTCTAATATGGCAATCTATACCCAGAGAAGACTACCAGAATATTTAACTAAATACCAGGGAATAGTACATCTTAAACCACAAACTTGACATTCCAAGAACTCTTGCATCCCAAGAAAGGAATATTTTGTTGATTCATATGATAGGAGTTTTCAATATGAACCATAGATACACTGTTTTGCTTTAATTTAACAAAGAGCGGTGTGCTTGGTGCTTAATTCGATAATTTTAGAGATTTTACATAGAAAAACAAAAATTTTCAAAAGTGTTTTCTGTAAAAATATCCTTGACGTGGCTTTTTGTTCTACCATGTGTTTTTTTTTTAGTTGGGAGGTTACCTTTATAAGAACTATTACTTATTATAAAGGTAAACTGATTTTGTCGATGGGGCTAATCAAAGCTAAACTACCTTTAAAAAATATTTTTAACTTCCTCCCACTTCCGGTTATAACGGAAGTAGACATTAACTTTCTTATTTTAAATGGCAACCCCCAAATTTTATACTTTATTTGGATTTTACGTAAACAAATAAGGTAAGTTTATGTATACATGTTTATTGCTACCTTTGATAGTTTTAAAGATACTTCAATTATTAGAAAAAAAAATGACAGAAATGAGGATTTTTTTGACTCTGTATATTTTTATTATTTGCAGTAAAAACATGAAATTTGAGTCAAAGTCATGGAATATTATAGCGACTATAATAACGTAAGCAGGTTTTACATTTATTACACAGGGTGATGGAAATTTTATGACCTTTATTGTTTTTGATTTATTAAAAAAAAACTCCATTTTTTTTAATGGGAACTATGTGTTTTTTAATCATTTTTGTATTCTTTACGTAAAAGGGGAAAAAGTTATATGACTAATTTTTTTAAAATTCTGCACCGTTACAGAGATATAGTAGTAACCTTGGTAGTAGACAACAAAATTTTCAAAAAAAAAAAAAAAATAAATAACCACAAGGCCTAAAAATTGTAGACTAAATAACATTTAAAAGATAACCTTAGAAGGCGAATAAACTTTCGGCTAATTGTTAGAATACTTTATGAAAAATGTTTAGTTAGCCACGAATGTAAGTTTCGTAAAAATGCTTTGTTTAACAGAGTTCTCATTTTTGAAGTAATGAAAATCAACAACAAATGTTCAAGAAAATTCGTCCTTTACCTTGTTATGCTAGTTATATTAGAACTCAGGATTTGTAAGCGTTAAATGTTATAATGAAAATCGAAATGGAAATTATTTATTGATTTTTTTACGACTACGGCATGACAAGCATAATGCTAGGAACAATCGAATGTACTTAAAAGGTTACTCAATTCGAAATCTTAAAATATGCCTTTAAATGTATTGAAACAGAAGACCGTCCTTGTTCTTGATGTAAATTTTTTGTCAATTATTCTATTTTCCTATTACTTATTATGATTAATGCTTTAAGCTTTTATTGCCTATAGCTAATTTCCTACTTGAACAAAAAACGGATGTTTAATTCTTTTTATTTTGAGATTTATGTAAAATACCTCTGTAATGACATAAAATTATAAAAAATAAGTAATATAACTTTTTTCTTCTTTTTATGCGAAGAATCCAAAAATGATTAAAAAACCGTACAGTTTCACATTAAAAAAAAAAACAGATTTTTTTGAATAAAACAAAAACAGTAAAGATTATAGAATTTTTATCACCTTGTATAATAAATAAAATATATATAGTATAATGTTTCGCGACTTCAACCGAAATGTCATGTTTTTACTGCAAATAATAAAAAAGATACAAGGAGTCAAAATAACCCTCTTTTCTGTCATTTTTTTTTTTCGAATAATTGAAATATCTTTAAAAGTATCAAAGGTAGCCATAAACATGTATACATAAACTCAGCTTATTTTTTTGCGTGAAATTTAAATAAAATATAAAATTTGGGGGTTGCTATTTAAAATAAGAAAGTTGATATCTACTTCCGGAATAATCGGTAGTGGAGGGAGCTTGAAAATATCTTTAGAAGATAGTTTAGGCCTGATTAGCCCCATCGACAGAATCAGTTTGCCTTTATAATAAGTAGTACTCCATATGAAGGTAACCTCCCAACAAAAAAAAGCACCCGGTATATTATATATATATTATATTTACCGAAATATCTACTTTTCATGTATCGATATTTTTCAAAATTTTTGAATAAAATATTAACATTGCAATTTTTTTGGAAATTTGAACAGTTTTGTAACTTTAGTCTTCACTTTTCAAATTTTTTGAAAATAGTTGATCATAAACTCAAATTTTTTTAAAGGTGTTTTTTTGAAAGTTTTAGATTTTATCATAAATTTCTGATTTTTAGATGATCAGCTCCTTTCCATTCTAAATATTTCGTTATAAATGTAAAATTTTTAATATTTCAATATTTTTCATATAATTTTCGAAACAACTCAAATTTAAAAATCTCCTGGTGTTTACAATTAATATTTCCAGTAATTCAAACGCCAGTAGTAAATTTGAAATTTTTTCAGAATTTTAAAGGTATATTTTTTCATCCATATTTTGACTTTTAGTTTGTGAATTAAAATTGAAGTTTAACATTTTAGAAAGACAAAATTAAAATGTAAAAAATAATTAAAGTCGAAATTTTTGGACAAAAAAGGGGTAAATATATAAAAAATGTTGGGACTTTTCCAATTTAAAGTCGAAAGTTTCATGGTGGTTTAATATTTCAAGGAAAAATTGAAATTCACCAAAACAGTTTATAGGAAAAATCGGATTTTAAGTCTAAATTTCGAAAAAAAAAATAATTTTAATCATTTAGTAGGACATAAGCTTGACATAATTTATGATAGAATAGTCAATAAATGACACCCAATCCTGGCTTCGTTTGTTAAATTTCTTATTGAGGACATCCCTACCTCACGAAAGAGTCATTGCACCTTATCGTCTATTGACGACAACCGCAGTTAAAAGGTTAAAAACCGAAATTCAAATCTTTGAGAAGATAAAAATAAAATATTCGCCTAAAATTTCTTAAATTTATAAAAAATAATTCAAATTCCACTTCTGAAATATTTTGTGGAATTTTGAGTTTAAATTGGACATTTTACACAGAAAGAGATAAAATTGGAAAGTTTGACAAACATTTCAGATTTTACAAAAGTGCAGTTTATAAAAAATGTTTACTTTTAAAATCAACAAAAGAAACGAGAAAGCAAAAATTTCTACAGTAAGTTGAAATTGGATATTTTCGAGAAAAAATAAGCGGAAATTCGTAAACCTAAATTTAAAATTTTGAGAAAAAAAGAACCTTCACTTTTGATAGTTTGAATCAACAATTTTAAGATTTGAGCTGCATTTTCAACATCAAAATCGAAGTTATGGGAAAAACCTTACATTTATAGGAAACTTTTACAAGCTTGTCATCGAAATCTCAAAAATAACAAGAATAATAATTATAGTTATTTTGGATTAGTTAAAATTTAAAATAAAATCATTACTTACCTGTAAAAACCGGCGTCAGGATTTCTTTTCTGATATGTTTATTAATAAACACTAAAGCAAATGGTAACCCTATTATTAGTCAAAATTTAAAATAAAATCATTACTTATCTGTAGAAATCAGTGTCTAGATTCATTTTATGATATGTTTATTAATAAACACCAAAGCAAAGGGTAGCCATTTAGCCATAATTTGTTATTAACATATTACAAAGTGATAATTAGTAGTTAATAGTGATGTAACGAATTTTGCTTTTCTCACATTCGCGAATGCGAATGCAAATATTCATTTCCAACATTCGCGAATGCGAATACGAATGCGAATGTAGACTTTTTCACTGAGACTTACTTGGAGAATTTTGTGAGAAAAGTCCCAGAATAAATCAAATTTGGCGAGTAAAAAATCAGTTTCTAAAAATATATCTCTGACAATTATTATTTTCATTTAAAATTTGACATAACCTTGAAATTTAAAAAAGATATTTTTCTCTGAAGTTTGTAAAAATATTATTCTAAAAATTTCTATACTTTTATTACAATTTTAGAAAAATAGTTGGAATTTTGGATAAAAAGGCTCAATTTGAAACTTCAAGGATAAAACGCATTTTGAAAAACAGGTTGAACTATTTGGGCAGTCATAATTTCGAAAAAAAAGCCGACCTTTTTATAAATATTCAAACCTCTCAATACAGTCAAATTTTAAGAGCAAACAGTAGAATTTTGAGTTAAAGGTAATTTAGAAAAAGACGAATTATAATAAAAAAACACTTTTGGAATAAAGTCAAAATTTTCAGGACATCAAATTTAATATAAAAATTTGATCTTTTCAGAATTTGAAAAATAACTTAATTTCGGGGAAAAAGACGATCTTTGACGTAAAAATGGAAAGTTTCTGTTGGAAATCACGTTCAAAACGTGAGAGCAAAAATCTATCGGTACTAATTTTAAAGTAAAATAATAGACACCCTCGAATGCTTTATGGGTTTCGCTGTATCTTTTACGAAGTGAAATCTGATACGGGTACTTCAACTTATTTGGAACACTCTTAGGCGGATGATTAATTCTAAGAACGCTGGTCAGTCCCTTTTCTGAATACAGGTTTTAAGGGATTAACGTTGACATGTATATTAGCAGTGTATCATGAAATAGACCAGATGTATTTGGAAATATTACGAAAAGATTCCTTTTCAACTGTGAAGTTGAGATTATAATTTCGCCGCGACAACACACACCTTCCGAGACCTCTTGAATAAATAAAGTCTCGATAATTAAAGTGTGGTGTTTCATTGAACTAAATAGTTCATACACACCCCATTCCCAATAGTTTCGAAAACCCAAACCAGTTTTGAAAAAAAAATCAAAATTTCGAGGAAAAGGAGGAATTTTGAGCAAAATTTCAGGAAAAAAGTAGAAATTTTAAGAAAGAGACACTTCTTTATTTTTTAACGACTGCCCGAGCGAAGTGACATCAGAAAATATCCATTGTTGATATAAACGTAGTCAAAATTTTGTGAAACATGTCAAAATTTGAATATTCTGGAATTTTTGTTATGACAAAAATACAAAATTCTCAAACAATATTTTTCAAAATTTCCAGATAAGCATTAATCTAAAAAATGTTACTTTTTTATCAAAACATCCGCCAAATTTCGAGAAAAAGGCGAGGTTTGATAAACAAGTCGAAATCTGCGACGAAACGAAACTTTCATAAAAAGTCCAATTTTGAGAAATGACGAAATTTTGAAAAAAAAAAAAATTTGAGAAAAAAATTTGAAATTTTAAGCAAGTCGGATTTTGAAAAAAGAAGTTGAATTCTAAAACAAATTTGAAATTTCAAAGGAAAAAGAGAAATTAAAAAAAAATGACAAATTTTGATAAAAGTCGAAATTTCGAGGAAATGTCGAAATTTCTAGGAAAGGGCTAGCTTTCAGAAAAAAAAAATGTAAATTGGAAAAGATTCCCGTAATTAAGATTATAAATTCTTGGTTGGCTGTATAAACCAGGGTAGAGCAAGCGTCCCACCGCGTTATTGCAGCTATATACTAGGAAAAGAAAACAAGGGAATTTAAAAATACTTTTTATAAGGTGGGACTGGATACATTTCTGCATTAGTTATTATCTTAACAAATGTTTATCCCTTAATGGCCGATGGATCGCAGTTTAAGAAACCCTGCATTAGCAGTTGCATTGCTATGTCATAAAGAATGTCCCCTGTTATTGACAAATACATTCGCAATATATTCGCATAATTTCTTGCGAATGCGAATATTAAAAAACATGCAAATATTCGCGAATGCAAATACGAATATGTGTTACATCACTAGTAGTTAATACTTTCTAGGGCTCAGATATGGTCTCTGGGCTCAGAATAATTTAAATGGCGCAATTCCATTGGCATCTAGGCGGTACCTGTAGTCCCCCGCATATCTCGTATACAGTCTTGCAAGGTCTATACTGAAATCTGAAATGGAGGCACAATGGTTGGAAATAAATGTGGCTACTGCAAGGCAATGGAACATCTGTCGCTTGTCTTATTCTCGAGAGGCTGAAACTTATGACGATAGTCTTTGTGTGCGCGAGATAATATTTTATATACTTTTGTGTTTTTAGTGGCATTTTGACTACGTATTTCTGTTAGTAACATAATCGAACTATTAAAAATAAGACACTGGCTCATAAAGTGAATATAGCGTGAAGAAATCTATCTGGGTGTTTCCAGACGAGATTTACTCATTAAACAATTAAAAAACAATTCGAAAACTAATAAAACCATGTTAGTAAAGTTTAAAAATAGCTCCTACGATTTAGGAGACTGGTTGCGTACTTTATTTAATAAGTAGCTTTCTACAAAGGAACATAGTATTCTTTTTAAATTTTTAGTTGAATATTTACGCGTTAAGTTAAAAAAATTTATAATGGGCCTAGCAGTCCGCATCACAGGATATATAAATTCAAAATTTGGCGCTGCAAAAAGATTAAAAAGTTTAAGTATTTAATATAAATATTGTAGGAAAATTTTAAAGCTCCTGTGACATCTAAATAAATTTCGAATGTTTGATTTTTGCCAGAATAAACATTTGTGTGTTGACGAAAGCTCGATCCACAATAATGCAATCTAAGCCCACTTGGGCGGTCATGTCAGCAATGTGTTTCATTTGATAACAATGATTCAGCAAACGCTAATTGAACATTAATGCAACGGACTAACGGGCATCATAACCAGGATAATATAATAATAACAATAACTAATTAAATGCTTTCATAGAGTCTGAATAACATTGATATTTGGTATTGTTTTCAGTCCATATCAGCACTTCAAACCCGAATCGAAAACCGGAAACCGAAAAAAAAACCAATATTTTTATCGGAACGAAAACCGGAACAGAACCGAAAAAAAAATAATGGTTTATTTCGGTTCCTTGAGGGTTTATATTTTGAAATAATTTTTAATTTACCCCAAAGTTTTGGATTTTTTTTAGAAATTTCGGTTTCTTTTTCAAAATTTTACATAAATTCGTGCAAATTTCATCTCAAAATTACGAGATTATTTTCATTTTTGTTTTTCTGAAAGTTGGATTAGAGACTTACAATTTCCACATTCCACTCGAATCTTTTTTTTTTGAAAATTTTCGGTTCTTTTTTGAAATTTGGAGTTTTTTTACAAAATTTCCCCAAATATTTCTTTTCTTCTCTTAAAATCTGGAGTCTAAGATCAAAATTAAGATCAAATTTGGACTAAAGCAGTGGCATTTTTTCGTTGACGCACGGCTTTCTGACAATTGTGTTTGCAAATTCAAATTGTACGGGAAAATTTAAATTTTTTTTGAACACTCCGAATATATTTTTTTTCTTAAACTTAGATTTTTCCTCTCATAATCGGATACCTCTGTCTTTTAAAGTTATTAATTAAAATTTTGAGTTTTCTTGAGTTCTCTTCTTAAAATTTTAAATTCTAAAGATTTTTTTACGTTGTCGACTGTTGGAATTTTAGTAAAAATTTTAAGAAAAACATACAACATTTATATTCCAATTTATAGCTAGGATCTTGAAATTGAGGTCTACATTTAGAGTTAGAAATGGTGACATGTTAGAAAGTAACTAATTTAAACTTCCCATTTTTTATCTGTTTTTTTACCCTAAATTTGACTTTTTTCTTAAAATTTGGACTTTAGTCTCGAAGCTATGATTCTTTTAGATTGCTCTAAATTTAGAAATAAAAATTAGGAATTTTCTAAAATAATCATTCTTTTGAAGATACTTCTGGTTTAAACTCGAAGATTCGTCCGGCTGCTTCTTGGGCTTTTGTGTCAAAAATCGATTTTTATATGTTTTTCGCAAAATTTTAAATTTCTTTACAAGTGTTTTAGCTGCAGCTGAAATTTTTCCTAAAATTTCGTCTTCAGAACTGAAATTTTGCATTTCTTTTTCCGAAAAATTGTTCATTCTGAAAGTCGAACTTTTCCATGGAAAATTGGTGTTTACGGAATGAAATCACTTTATATATATATATATATATATATATATATATTTAGTATTTGTTTATGATCGTAGGGTATGTTAATTAATTTTGTTTTAGGGTGAGTCGATCGACTCACCCTAAAACAAAATTAATTAACATACCCTACGATCATAAACAAATACTAAAAATATACAACAAAATGGGTTTTTTTGATAATATAACATCTAAATATGGTACACAAACAACACACCTACTAAAAAGTTGGAGCAACAAAAACATCAAAAATTCCTCACTGATAAACCGTCGCATATTTCTACTAGAATGTAAGAGAAAAGGTTTAATTCCCAACCACATTGCACATAACCTAAAAAATCTATGGACCATTGTCGCAGATACCAACACCAAAGTAAGAACAAAGATAACCAACCTAAATTCACTAATAACCAGCAAAATCTTAAAACTAGAGATACAACAAACAAACTATAAATTAAATAAAGTAAACCAAGAACTACAAAACATAAAAACTGAATTGACTTCGATTTTACCAACTAACATAATCAATGAATTCGACAAAAAGCAAAAAATCAGATTTAACAGAAACTTCTATAAAGTAAAGGCAGCCAACATACACAAAATCGATAAATTGAATCAACTTAATAATACAAACCCCATAATCCAAGAGAAATGGTTCAAAAAACTTAACAACAGTACAAATACCTGAAATAGTAAAAAACACGTTAGCACTAGGCCCAAAATTTAACTTAAAAACAACAACCAAAAACATTAAAATGGGAAGTTTACTCGCGGATGTTGAAAACATTATAGACAAGTTACCAGAACACTTAAAAGATTTTTATAGATCAAAAATAGCTAGTATTATCACCACATACACACATGCACACAAAGAGGAAAAAAATCCAGCAGACAAAATCATGAAACAAGTCAAAGAGTTCCTAAAAACAAATGATAATCTAATCATTGTCGAAAGTGATAAAGGGGGGGTAACAGTGTTAATGGATAAACTCCAGTATCAAGAAAGAATGATGGACATATTAACAGATGAAGCAAATTTTGTGACACTAAAAAAAGACCCAACATTAACAATACAGGGAAAAGCGAATAAGATCATTTCAGATTTAAAAGACAGCAAGGTATTAACACCAGAAGAAGCAAAAAAACACAAAATATATAATGCAATATGCCCAAGGATTTATGGAAACCCAAAAATCCATAAAAACGACTTTCCCCTTAGACCAATAGTAGCTAATTTAAATAGCCCAACTTCCAATATCGCAATCATTTTAACAACAATTTTAACAAATGCATATAATAAGGAAAATCAATATTATACTAAAGATACGTTTGAATTTGCCCAATATATGAACAACAAAATTATCCCAAACAACCACAATTTAATATCACTTGACGTAGTAAACCTCTTCGGCAATATTTCTAAAAAAAGAATTTTAGAAGTAATAGGAAAAAATTGGGAAAATATAAATAAACATACCAACATTAAAAAAACTAAATTTCTGGAAATGATCTCCTTTGTCTTAGATAATAACATCTGCATGTATGATAGAACAATATTTAAACAAACATTTGGTTGCTCCATGGGGTCAAAACTCTCCCCAATTTTGGCGCAATACGTCATGGACGATTTATTAGATGTCTGCATACCCCAATTACCATTTGAACTGGGTTTCATGAAAAAATTCGTTGATGACATGATTTTAAGCATACCAAGAGGTGAAAACCAAACCATCCTGGAAATATTTAACTCGTATGATGGCCGAATAAAATTTACTATAGAAGAAGAAGTACACCAGTCAGTTCCCTTCCTAGACACTAAAGTTATGAGGAATGAAAATCAAATATTAATAGATTGGTATCAAAAACCAACTTCATCCAACAGATTCATCCACTACAACTCGGATCATTCACAATCTATAAAATTAAATTTCATTAAACAAATGAAACACAGAATACAAACAATATGCCACACATCCTTAATACAAAAGAATCTATTGAAACTTCAAAGTGAGTTAACTGAGAACTCGTACCCAAAAGGACTAACAAGCAAAATCCTATTCAGCCTGGAAAGCAACAACAGACCTCAAGTGCCCCAAAGAAAAACACAACAGAACAGCACAGAGATAACACCAACATACGCTTCCATAACTCAAATAACAGGACTCACGAATAACATAATCCAAGCCCTAAAAAATGAAAACATCAAGATAGCAACCAAAAGCAATTACAAAATTGGAAGTTTACACACAAAACTCAAAGATAAAATACCAACACAATTACAATCAAATGTCATCTACTCGATAGAGTGTAATTGTAGACAAGTATACATAGGACAAACTTCACAACTTCTAAAGAGCAGATTAGCATGCCACAGAAGTGACATTGCAAAACAGGTGAACAGGTGTGCTCTAGCTATCCATACTAATGAAAATAACCATGCAATAAATTGGGACTCAGTTGAAGTATTGGCACAAGAAAACAACTATAAAAAAAGATTATTTATGGAGATGTTTTACATTAATAAACAAGAAGCGACAATAAATAGGAAAACTGACACTGGGAACCTCAGTAACATATACACCTACCTACTGACCTTTCCTTATCTAGACCTATATGATGGACCATTATAATTCAGGTGGGAAAAAAAATTTTTATGTTTTATTTTAAATTTCTGTTTTTTATACATTTACCCGTGTTTAGGAAGTAGTATTTTCAATGTATCATCATCCCTTACTTACAGTCAAAACCAATAACACTCTGTAAACCAACTCACAAAAAACAAATTTTGGAGATAACACAAATTGTAAAATTGCACAATTAATTTCAAACGACCACTATCACACCAAAATACAAATGGGAGTTGGTAACTTACAACATCCAACCATTGCAACCCTGATTGTCAAATTCATAACCAAAGAAAAGTAACATCAAAAAAGGTCCAAATTTCACAACAACAAAAACTAAGGAATAACGAACCATCCTATTCCCAAAAAGGACCTAAATGTTGGTTAAATTGAAATAGAAATAAGATAATTGCATGTAGTAAAGTAAACACATGTAGGTAAAACAAATTTTAATGTAACTTCCAACAATCAGAAAAAACATATGTAAAATTGTAGAAAGGACAATGTAATGACGGTAATGGTTATCCCTCATTTAAAAAAACCAAATGTAATATAATATATAGTAGGATGTATACCACTTCACAAAGGTCAAATCTCAAATCTGTAAGTAAAATCTAAGTAGGAATCAATTGTTTGCTAAATAAGTATACCATTGTAGAATCCCTGATGATGAAGCAAAAATAAAGCTTCGAAAGCTTGGAAGTAGATAAAGAGTATTCTTTACCTGTACCTCTACTGATCGACTCACCCTAAAACAAAATTAATTATATATATATATATATATATATATATATATTTTTTCTACTTTTATTTTTAAAATTTAAATTTACATTAAAAATCTCGCATTTTTGCTAAAAATCTTATCAATAATTAATTTCAATACAAAAGTCCTAGTTTAAATTTGAATATTTATTTTCTAGATTATTTTGAGTTTTAATTAAAAATCTCGAAAGGATGACCAAATTGCTAGAAAAAATTTTATCATTGTTAGAAACAGCTGAATGTTGAGGAAAATCAAAAAATTTATAATTAAAATTTTTTTTTAAATTTTTGACTCAATCTCATAATTTCAAGTCCTGGCAATTTGATCTTTTAATGAATAATTCAAATATTCCAGTTCTTAGCAAAATTCCAAGATTAAGCTTTTAATTTTCAATTTCCTTAAGCTCGAGTTTCAATCGGCGATTTCCAGAAAATTGCCTATATTTATAGAATAAATTTAGCATGCCAGCAAAAAGGATAAGGTTAAAAAATACCAAAAAATACAAGTTTAAATTTGGACCTTCAAAAGAAAAAGGTTAAATGATCTAAAATAGCTAAATTCAGTAACAAACACTTTTTGAAAATTGAAATATAAAAATTATCCGTTGTAGTATCTCTCTAAAGATGATATCTAGGTTGTCCAAACAACGCGTTAGAGTAACCTTTATTGTGTTTTTAATCTTTCTTGGTTTCAGGGGACAATTTTTGTATTTCAATTTTTGAAGATAACCAAGTATGTCCGTTCCACCGAAAAAAAAAAACAATTTTTAAAAAATGTTACTTTTTCTGCACATTTTGAAGTTTTCAGCAAAATTTCCAGATGACAATTAAAAATTTGGGTTTGAGATCAATATTTCTAAATCAAGACAGAAATTTTGAAAACTCTTCTTTTAAATAAATTTGCAGTTTTTTTCGAAATTTTGATTAAATTCTGAAAAATCTTAAAATTTGCATTTTTTTGATCTGGTCTTGTTACTCCAACCAACTTGAAAGAGTAAAAATCAAATTCTTTAGAATAAACAAGTCAAAGCCAAAACTTAGAAATCCAAAATTATGAAAAAAATGTCTTTCAAATTTTTGAATTTAATTGCCAAATTTCGCATATTCTAGAAGTTTTCAAATCTACGGTAAATAATATAAGATTTTTGTGAAAATTCAAAGTTTCAATTTTTAAGCCCGGTTATTCAGATTTATTTTTTTATAAAGGTAGGAGTTTTCTTGAAACTTGAACTCAAAGTGAACCTAAAATTTCGAATTTTAGCTTTAAATTTTTAAACTCGAAAATCGAGAAATATTTTCGCCAAACTTTAATTAATATCAGAGCGGATATGTGTTGTAATATTAAAGAAAAAATTCACAGATTTCGCAATCCTTGCAACCAACGGAGACATTGGAAATGATAACACCAAATAGAAACATAATTAACACTTTATTTAACATACAAGGTTATACAGGGTATTTACAAATTTCAAAGACAACGCTTGGCAGTTGATTCGGAATGATAAATAAATACGAATTACGAAAAAAAATAATAATAAAAAATGTTTACTTTTCGAATCGCAGATTTTCAAAGTTGTTATAAAAAATAATTTAATTAATAATTTCATAACCTCTTTACCGATCGTGTTGAAATATGAAACCTTTATTTATTTAGATTATTAAGGCTAGAATCTTAGTGACGTCGACCCTTGTGTTATCCGACACCCCTTGAAATTCGCCACGACAATTATCTTTGTATCTTCAAAGTAGTAAATAATAATAATTACATAAAATATGTATTGATTTACAATAATACGTATTACGTTTAGTTTATATTTTTTTTATAACTGATTAAAATGTCGTTAAGGCTGACTGTGTTGAAAGTGTTTGCAGATATGTCTTACACCACATAAATTTTATGGCCCTTCACAGTTTGTTTGAACCCCCTGGTTGGATAAGTAGTACATTTCAGAAATTTGTCATTCGGACAAGTGGTTCTTAGATATAAGTTTAAGAATCATTTTATTGACACTGAATGTGCCTTCTTTCCTTTTTGAAAGGTAACGTTACAATGAAGAGACCACAGGGTGCTCGTAAGTAGTAATTGTCTTGAAAGTGTTATTCCTGGCCTTTTTTTCTTGGGATAAAAGTATTTTGTTTTCAGTTTCCTCTTGATCCTAACATTTATTGCTCCGGTCATGTAATTGTTCTTCCTGACAAGAATTTATGGTCTTTGAATTGCATGTCATATTTTTGTTTCTTTGAATGGACTTTTAAATGACCAGCTGCATTCAACCCAATTTGGTTTCTTAAAAATGAAGTTATTTTTTTCTGATTTCAATGGAATTTTTAATTACTTCCAAAATAAACTTGTTTCAGTTAATAAATCTTATTTAGATTATTTCGCATTGAAATCAGGATCATCGAAAAAAACATTAGAGGGCAGTTGAATGGCAAATTTATCAATCTTAAAAATTGAGGTTGGTTCTGTGATTTTGTTTATCATATTCCAGATCACACATGAATTCGTTTAGATGTGATTTGATTCATACGTTACATTACTTCAAAATCTTTTAAAGAAAACTACAATTTTTTAACTAATGCTGAAGTAATGATGTTCGCTTGACACCCTGGATTTAACAATGCTGGACATTGTTTAAAGTTACTGCACCTATTTCTAATTAAAACTAGAGCTGTAATGGTTGTACTGATTGACATTTTCGCTTTGCATGATCATTTAATTTTTCTGCTCTTATGGGAATAATAAATAAAAGTAATTCCCTTTTTTGCCGAAAGCTCGAAAACCTTTATTACAGTTAATTAGTTGTCTTAGAGCGGGTTGTGTGGTTCTTCTAAATTAAAAAAAGTTTAGAAAAGTTGTGTCCTGTTCTTTTATTTTAAAGCGGTCTTGCAGCAACTCTATTGCATAATTAATTAATAATAATAATTAAGTGATAATGACAATGATTCAATAACGTCACTTGAATCTCCTTCCACAGAATCGCAAAGATAATGAAATTTCTTAATATCAAAAATACGCTTGTCGTAATGAACTAACCACTTAAATGGATCTAAAAACAAAAATGGGAAGCGATGAGGGCTTTAAATTAGCAACAGATATGGTATATAATTATCTCGAGCCGTTTAATAATGACAGAGTAAGTCTGATTGAATTAGTAAATTTCAATTTATGTCAGTTAAAATTTTATCGGATGTTCAAATGAAAAAGTCATCAAGTGTGCTGTAAGTTTTTTAAAAGAGAACGTAGTGAACCCGGCATTCGATTACTTATTGACTATTTTGGTTGATCCGTCAAGGGTCATTTTGACGTCTTATTTATCCACAGAGGTTAAAATTTTCTAACCTAAAGAAAATCGTCTAGAAATCTATTTTACTCTTATTTTTATCTTCTTTACAAAATTATGCGCTTATGCTTTCAAAATAATTATAAACACAAATTTTGGGCTTTTCCGAAATTTAATAATTTCTTCCACAATTTCCAATTTTTTAAATTTTTACTTTAAACTTGCAATTCTTGTGTTTTTTTCTTAAAACTTCGGATTTCAAACGGATTCAAAATTTGAACATCAGTCTTGCGAGTCCAACCCAAGATATTGCATTAAAAAAATAAATATAGAGTATTTTCTTGAAATTATGACTTTTTCACAAAATTCCTCAACCTTGCAAAATGTCATTTATTTTTCTTAAACTGTCAATAAATATTTACGTTTTGTTTAAAATTTTCATGTTAAATAATAAATTCTAAATATTTCTAAAGATTTTGACTTATTTTCGAAATTGTGACAGCCTAAAAAATTCTTAAAATTATAAATATATCAACTCGAAAACTCAAGATTTTGTATCGAAATTTTGTAATGTAAACTTTTTTTTCGAAATTTAAGATCCCCTTTGTCATTGAATTATGAGTGGTGGGTTTCCTCAAATTTTAAAATCCCAAAATTCAAACTTTACTTTGTACTTTTATTTCCAACACCAATAAAAGTTTCAACCAGTGTTAAAGCTCTAATTTTTTATTTTTAAGGTTTTAAATTTAATCTAGACTCTTTTTAAGAACACAAGTCATTTATTTAAAATCTTGACTTTAAATGAAATATTTTAATTTTATTTTAAATGATTTTGATTTAGTTGCAAAATTTTATCTTTAACCTCAAAATGTTGACATGTTTTAAAATTTTAGAACATTATGAATTTTTTGAAATCCTGGAATATTTTTCTAAAATTGTCTATTTTTTTAACTGTTTTTCTCGCAACTTTTCTGAATTCAAAATTTTGGCCTTATTTAGCTATTTTTTTTTATTTTCGACCTTAATATCGAAGTATTCGACTTGAGATTTCGAGTGAAAACTTGAATATTCAAATATTTTTCTTTCGACTTTTTTCTATTTTTAAGATTATTTCTGCAATGTTTATCTTTTCTAAATTTACAGTTTCCATTAGCCAAGTTTCTTCTGAAAGATTATTTTTTAAATTGAAATATACTCGTATAACCAAATAGACTACGAAATAATTTAAATCAAAATAATATTAAGGCACCTATGCTTATGGCTCTTGAAAGAAATATTTTAGTACAAATCGAAAACAATGAAATATTAAAATATATTTAATCTACAAGCAAAAATTTGTCAACTTCATTGTAATATACATTTATTTGAGCCCTAAAAATTATAAATGCAGATATTTTACCACATTCGTTTACTGAGTACTACAAGGTTTTCAAGACAGTACGTGAATTGGATTTAGGGTAAGAGTTTACAGCATAATAATGGAATTATAACCCCTCAGTTAAGGGCCGCTGACTTGGGTAGCCCGTGTAAACTTCAGAACCTTTAAGTTTGCGCATATTTACATGCTCACGATACCGCCTACTGTGTTCAGTTTTTGTTAGCGATGTTTTCGTACTTAACTCACTAGATTCTCTATTTTCAATCTCTCGTAAACGTTTTTTACGCTCTCAATATGTCTTGCACTTTTCGCTATTTTTCATACTCTTAATATCCATAGCTGATAGCCTTATCCAATGAAACGTCACTAGATTAAACGAATATGGTGCTCTGCGGTGAACTGTGAACTTAACATTCTCCCATAGTTTTTATTCCGGCTTCTCGACGCCGAGAGCGCTCGACTGGCGATTCGAGTATGTCCGACCGACCGACACCTTGTTCTCTCAAGCTTGAACGAAAACCCGAAACTTCACCCCATATCTCAACATAAACATTTCCAATGTTAAAAAGGAGAGAACATTTCCTATATTATGTTAGAAAATCAATTTTTAATTCAAATAGAAACTTATAATGAAAAAGTCACCCGGAGCTGGACCGAAAACCGGAAAAATCGCTATTTTGGTGGAAAGGAAAACCGGAATGGAACCGACATGATTTTTTTTCCGGAACAAAAACCGAATACCGGAACGATTAAAAGTGTGGTTCCAAGCCCTGGTTCATATAACCGAACGAAAATTGTTAACATAATATATGCTCAACTAAAGTACGTCTTTTAATTTACAGGATAGTTCCAGAAAGAGGACTGTTTTGTTGGTGATTTCATTGGCAGGAATAAAAGTATGCAGCCCAGACACCAAGGTGAGTCGCTTGATTTATTATTTTATGTCTACGCCATCGCCACCGTTTCTCTAAATTGAGAAACGTGTCGCGTTTGTTGATTAATTCTTTGTTTATGACATCATGCTACTGGAAACTACACATTACATTTGTATTCAGTGTTATTTACTATTTTTTGTTTTAAATATTTCGACTTAATATATGCTTCTTCCAATTTCAAAATAATTAGAAAACATATTGAAAAAATTAACGTTCCTTCTTTTCTAACTAAATTAAAAATATGAAGGCACACAGTATCTAAAACTGTAAATTACTTGTCGCATGTGTCAAATAAGCGCTGTCAGTGTTGAAAACAACAAAGCGTGAATAAATTCCGTTTCACACCGGAGTGTAATCATGCGAAGCTTCTGATACAAGATGGGCCCCTGGTTACGTATAATTGAATTTCAAACTCAGTGAAGGACATGAAATATGGAAAAGGGCCACGATCTTGTATCAGAGTTGTTCCAATGTCTAGCCTGTTTGAAACTGACATACTATTACTTCGATAATCTAGTTATTTACGCCGCCAATAAATTCATCCTTCTGTCGCAGATAACGCAAGGTCCTGCAATAGTATTTATGACTATCTGTCATAAGTTGGCTATCTAGTTTTGCATAAGTGACATAAATCGAATTCGAAATCGGGATAAACTAAGATGTAATCTCGAAATTTTATAAGCTATAGTAGTTCATACATGTATACCTTGTATGCCTTAGATATACAGGAATAGGCCAGAAGTCCGGAATAAAATTCATATCTTTTGAATGAGTTAATTTTCTTTAAAACGCCGGAGCACGCTTAACGGATCTTAATCTTTTCCCATCTTTCGGTTAAATAATAATAAATTTTTCTACAACTCCCTAACGTCCAGCCACCGCTACTTTTTTTCTCAAATGAAAACATAAGGCGTGGGGAGGCTTGTTGAAAAGCTTAAAGAAAACCGAATCCAGTCATACCAAATAAACAAATTTATGTCGTCAATAACAAGTTTTTCTTTATTTAGAAATTGAAACAACTAGACTATTTACGAAAATAATTTCAATACCGCTTATGGTGAAGATGTCCTCCATTTACTATTTGACATCTTCAAGACAATAATAAAAGCTGTCCATAGCATTCCGAATGACTTGAGCTTGTAAATTATGCATCTCCGCCCTAATCTTTCCCTATAAATTCTCTCTGGTCCGTCCTGGTAGACTGCTTTCTTTCAAGTATCCCCAAAGAAAATAATCCAGGGCCGTTAAGGGGGATCTTGGTGGCGATTCAATTGTACCCCGTCTACCAATCCGACGACTTGGAAACATTTCATCTGAGAAGGGAGAAAAAATTATTTTACATTGCGAACAATGCGAAATATGTTGAAAAGAAATAATAAATAATCATTAAATACAAATATCTTGATTTCTATAAATTTTTGTGAATCTCAAAGGGAAATCAAGATATTGTGCTGGAAATGTTTTAAAGAAGTGCTGTTTACCTTTAAATCAATTTTTTTTTCTTTGTAGGAGTAACAACGCTCAGATAATTAATTCGGTGTCCGTCTAAGGAAGATAAGCACTTAAGTATTCCTTGAAATACACATCCAAGATTTAAAAAAATACTTACCATTTTCGAAAAAAAACCTCCATATTAAACAGATCTAAAATTTGAAGTCAACATTTTCAAAAAAAAATGTGCAGTTTTAAGAAAAGTTAAAAATATGAAAAAGTCTATATTAAAAGGAAGTAACAATTTTGAAACCAGAGCCGGAATATTAAAAACTACTTAAAATGTGAAAAAATGTTAAGATTTTGAAATATACAGGTTGAATTAAATTTGATTTTCACTACAGGCATCTCTTAACCTATTAGAGATACAAGGAAGCTTAAATGGGCAGGGTGATGCAGAATTTAATACCTAATAATATTCCGTTGAGAAAACAATTGAATTCCAACTCGTCTTGATTTTATTTAGAAAAAACTAAAAATCGACATTTTTAAAAATCAGCTGTAACTTGTTTATTTAAAATCCAATTAAAAATATACAAAACCTTTTATTAGTTGTTTTTTTGAGGGCTTTTCATTAATGTACAGTTATTTTTTTCTAAATTCAACCGTTTCTAAGAAAATTATGTTAACTTCGATTTATTTATTATGGACGACATATTGAAATTTATGGTATTATTTTCGAATGCAGCATATTTTTCTGAATTAAGTTAATACATCACATGTCATACTTCAAATGTGACAAAGTAGATTAAATGAAGGTAATGTATTATTTTTAAAATGCCGTAACTTTTAATAATAAAAATACAGTACCTAATTACCTTAACAATAATTATTGAAAAACCAAAAATATTGTAACAAACTGTGCAATATTGAAACAGTTATTAGTTTAATCGTAACATCGCATACACCCCTTTAAATGGCCTAATTCTATGAAAACGTAAGGATGTCCTAAAAATGTTGTCGACAATTTTTACAAAAAAAAGTTTAACCTTGATTACTTGCTCGTGTAACGTGAAATATCTAACAAACTAACATTAGAAATAACTCTCATATTTATGCACATTATCTGCCTCAGAGTACTTAACTTCTAGTGAAGTCTAGAACGCACGCTTGGGTATGAGTGATGGGAAAGTCCCTCCTGATAAAATTCTTAGAATGTTCTAAGAATTACGTAATTTAAAGGGAATCATGCACATTACAAGTATTAATAAATATTTCCATATTATACATTCTGTTAGAATATTTTTGACTTTTTAATAATAACTGTTGCTTTTTCGGGCACTGTATTTTTTATTATTAAGAGCCCTAGCGATTGCACAACCTAGGATGATTTATTTTATTTTAAATAATAAACTACCTTATTTAAGCCACTTTGCCTCATTTGAAGTATGCCATGACATACATCAAATTAATCATTAAAATATGCTGAATTCAGGAATGGCATAATCCAATATGACTTCTAAAAGAAATAACACAGTTTGTATTATTTTCTCAGAAACAGTTTAATTTAGAAAAAAATAAGCACACACCAACAAAAAGGTCCTAAAAAACAATTAATTTCAGTTTTTGATTTTTTTCGATCGGACTTCAAATAAACAAGTTACAGCTGATTATTAAAAATGGCGATTTTAAGTTTTTTTTAATAAAATCAAGACGAATTGGAATTCAATTGCTTTCTCAGAGGAATATTGTTAGGCATGAAATTCTGCACTACTTTGCCCATCTAAGCTTCCTTGTATCTATAATGGTCTCCGATTCTTTAAACAGTTGAAATTTTAAAAATGCAGAAAGTTATCTCCAAAATAAATAAAAATTTAAAACTAAAGCAAAGTTTTAAAAAATTCCCAATTTTCAAAACAATTTTAAATTTCGAAAAGTAGACGAAATTTTAAAGTGAATATTTTCAAATTAACTAAATATTTTAAGAGTTGTAAATTACGAAAAATCTCTAAAATATTCAAAAGGCTACAATATTGGTGATGTTTAAAATTTTAATTTTCAAAATAAAATCAAAAATTTTGCAAAAGTCGAAATTTTCATGGGAAGTTAACATAAAAAAATAAATGTTTACAAAAGTCAAAATGTTAAAAAAGTCACCATTTTGAAAAAGTTGTGTTTTTTAAAATATTCGTTAATTTGAAGGAATGAAAACTGTTCAAAAAAAATTTTCGAAATTGTTAAAAAGTTAAAATTTTGAAAAAGAATAAAAAATTCCAAAAATAGTCGAAATTTTTAAAAAATGTCGATATTTGAGGAAATTTTAAAATATTCAATAAAATCCAAAATTTTGGGAGTCTAAATATTAAAGAAAAGCCAAAACCTTTAAAAAAGTCAAATTTTCAAAAAAGAGTAAAATTTTAAAATGGTTAAAGTTTTGGATATTTGAAAATTTAAAGAGAGAAAGAAATTAAAAAGTAAAATATTGATAAGATTTCAAAATTTTTGAAAAGGATTTCAAAAAAGTTTGAAAAATAAATTTGGACCTTTTGAGAAATTAAAGTTTTTATAAAATGAGAACACATTAAAATAATAACTAAATTATAGCAGAAAAGGTACCTACCTTAAAAAAATGTCGCAATTTAAAAAAAAATGAAAACTTTCACATAAAGTCATAATTTTAAAAGAGTTGGAATTCAAAAAACAAATTTTATAGGAATCAAAATGTTCATAAAAAAAGATATAAATTTCGAAATAATTTAAATTTTCGGAAAAGATGACCTTTTTAAGAAAGTTGGAGATTGAAAAATCGATATTTTTTATAAAAGACTTTTAAAGGCTTTTAAAAAACTATATTTTCAAAAAAAAAAAGAGAATAAAAAAACCAAATTAAAAAAAAAGATATTTTGAAAGGTCCAAATTTAGAAAACAAAAAGTTTTTAAAAAAGTAGTAATGTTCGTAAAGAATTAAAATAAAAAAGGCAAAATTTTGAAAACCGTAAGAATTTTGAAAACAGTTGTAATTTTTAAAAGGACCCAAATGACAAGAAGCTGGAATTATGCAGAAAAGGGCTAAATTTTTAAATAAAGTCAAAATTTGGAAAAAACTTTAAACCTTTAAGAAAAATGGCATTATCAAAAATTTATACCTCCATAAAAAGTCAAATTAAAAAAAAAACTAAAAAAAATAAAACCGTCAAAATTTCAAGAAAAATCGAAATTGTGGAAAAATATCGAACACAAATGATTCATTTAACATGATAAAGAAAGTAGTGGCCATGGCAATAATAAGTAAGGTCATGTGACATACCAGCTAGTTTGTCTCATAATTTTCGTCGATTGAAAAAAAACAGTCGTGAATTTCGAATTTCGAGTGTCGAACTTCGAATTTCGAAATTCGAATTTCAAATTTTGAATTTTGAATCTTGCCACGGTATCGCTGGCATACTAGATTAGATAAGTAGAATGTTAGAAATGTATGTTTTAAAAATTATTGTCGAAATTAAACTATTTGAGCTTTACAGTTCAAAAATGAAAATTTATAAGGCTTATAACTGAATATTTCGTTATTCTTGGTTTATTCTATTACTCAATTGTTGGGTTTTCTACAACAGAAATAAGCGATAAAAATGGTATAATTAATAATTATCCTAATAAAACAAGATGGGATTGTATGTGAAGAATATACATAAGTAGGTAATGTCTGCAAAGCTTTGAGTGTTCTGATTAGGAATAATAAACTGTGTGTAGCAAATATTAAATAATGCACAAACTGACGCAAGAGATGAATGGTGGAAGGATTAGCGAAATGTGCGAACAATATATTTCCTCATAACACTTATAATCCTTATGCAGCCTTATCTGTAAACCTTATAATGCCATCCAATTTAAGGTCCAGTTGTTTTTATCCCCAAGATCCTTTATGAGAGAGATCATAGGATGAAACATTTTTCATGCGGGCGCTTATCTTCCGTAATAACCAACGCCGTGTACCGTTGGGTCTGAGCTATTCCGGGTCAGGACACAATGGAAATAAGTCCGGGCTATCTGACCGACTTCGCTGTACATATGCGAGGGACATGGATTAATAATACGCGATGTGCGAATGAGCTCCATGTTTTATTACCATTCGGTCAGCGTTTGGTGAAATATATTACATTACTGTCGCCTAATATGGATCTGTCAATAAACCTTTCCTCTGGGGAGCCTGAGATATGCAGAATTTTCGATGGCGAAAATCCCATGTAAATAAAGGGGAGACGACTTTACATCATTTTTTCAGCCGGTTAGTATCTGTGAGGTTTGATAAATTAAGCCATTCAATACAGGTTCAATTTATCCATTTTTTAGAAAAAGTTTGTCACAGCAGTAGAGTACCATGTAACAAGTTCAAAGCAAAAATTCTTACTATATATACATTACTGTAACACAATATGCAATGATTTTTTTAGTCAAATTAATATATCAAATTCAATATAATATTTCTAGTTTTATGATAAAGAGAGAAATTCTGATCGACTGACTGACCGTGTGAGTTATCAATGCAAAACCCAACTATTGAAGTCAACTCGCAGTAGTACGAGGGTGTATTGATGTCTGTTACCCTAGATCGATTCCACGAATAAACAAAATATTGCGACACCGTAGCAACGAACAATAACTTATTAAAATTGTCAATGTGAAGTTTCACGTCGAAAAGTTAAGCAAGATTTGTTCACTAAAATTTAAAAAAAAAAGATCTGTACCGAAATTGTGGAAATCGAAAAACTGGAGTATCGAGTCGTCATCAAGTATCTGCAGATTTAGGAAAACATGCTTAATATCTTCATGGTGAACTCTTATTGACCGTAAATATTATGCCTTTTAATTTTATTTAACATTTCTTCGAAATATTTCCAAACTGGGCCGAAGAAATGTTAAATAAAATTAAAAAACATGCTTAATATCCTTGGCAATCAATGTTCTTGTATGCGACTGTGAAAAATTGGATTGCTTGCTTCGAAAGGAATAAATTTTCCATCGAAGATGAAGAGCGATCAAGAAGGCCAGTTTCTGTGTCTGTTCCCGAAAATATCGGAACAATTCATGAAATGATTTTATCAGACTGTAGAATTGGGCTAAAACGAATAACTAAGGCACTGTATTTCATATGAAAGCGTTCATCATATAGTTCACGTCGATTTGGATATAAGAAAAATGTCTGCAAAACGGATTCCCAAATGTCGGAATGCTGACCAGAAGCATAGCGTTCATCGATGCTCGAATTGAAAAGGATGCAGTCTTTTTAAGCCTGGTTGTTACCAGTGTTGCCAACCGTAGCAGAATTCTGCTACAGTAGCAGAATTTTGATGCTAGTAGCATGTAGCCGGAAGGTTTTTTAAATTAGTAAGATTGTAACGGGATTTTGCTAAAATCTCTAATTCGGACATAATATGCATGTATATCTAATTTGAATATTTCAGTACCTGTACAATCAACATAAACCCAAATAACGTAGTGCAGTTCTTTTCTCTTAAGCTATAAATTGTATATTGTTGTTAATTTTGATTAGCGGAATAGCTTTTAGGCAGGATGCTGGATTCTTTTAATATATTGCATAGAGAAACTTCTTACTGCATGACTGACTGTTTTATTAAAAATTATTATTGATTGACATTTGACATTTTTAGCAAACATAGAACAATGCAATGCCAACCTAAAGAAGGTAAATAGTTCTAATATTGATTTGGCATTTCACAGCATATATTTTATTTTTGTTAAGCAGTTAGTTTCATTCTGCAAATCCAAACAAACAAATGTCTCACTTGATTGACAATGAACTTCTTTCCGTTGCTATGGTAATCGAACAACTATTGTTGTGTCGTAATGGAGAAGATCCGCCGTGCGCGTACCATACATATACAGTAGCGCTCAAAAGTATTTTGACAACATAATTTTTTTTGATATTTCTTTGAAATAAAAGCCTATCGGAAAAATGTATTGAGTAGAATGTGGAGCAGTGTAACTGCGAGTCTTTAAGCGTATCAAGTTACGACTTGTTTGTTTACACACCGCGCCGCCGAACAAACTTGACTTACGGCGCGCTCAAAAGTATTTTGACACGCATTTGAGTTGACGAACTCTCGCAGATCACTTGTTCCATAATTTTTCTTTCGACGTATATTTACTTATTGTGATTACTTCAATATGCCTAAGTGTAAGGAATATTCTTGTGACTTTAAAGAAGCTGTAATAAATGCATTAAAACAAGGATTTAAACAAATAGAAGTTGCTCGTATGTTTAAAGTGTCTCGACAGCTAGTTAACTGCTGGAATAAAGTCTATAACAAACGGAAAACTGTCGAAAATAAGCCTCGAACGGGTCGTCCAAGAAAAACTTCTTCTTACGTGGATCATATTATAAAAAAGTTATCAGCAAGTGATATCCGGATGTCTGCTGTAATGATAAGAAATGAATTAAAAGAAAAATACAACGTAGACATTCATGTTTCTACTGTTAAACGACGCTTAAAGGTTTTAGGATTACATGGCCGAAGACCGGCTAAAAAACCTTTAATATCTAAGAAAAACAGGAAGTCCCGTCTTGAGTTTGCGAAACGGTATATCTCGTGGTCAAGTTCACAGTGGTCTAAAGTTTTGTGGAGTGATGAGAGTAAATTTAATTTAATGTCATCTGATGGTATCAAGTACATTCGGCGTCCAGTAAACAAAAAATATGATTATCGGTATCAAATACCTACAGTTAAACATGGAGGTGGTAGTGTGATGGTTTGGGGATGTTTTTCACGGTCTGGAGTTGGACCCTTAGTTCGAATAGAAGGAAAAATGGATCGGTTTATGTATGCAAGTATATTAAAGTCTCAGATGCTACCATTTGCAAAACATCACATGCCAGCTAAGTGGTATTTTCAACAAGACAATGATCCCAAACACAGATCACAGCATATTAGGAACTTATTAAATCGTGAAAGAGTCAAAGTTCTCAAGTGGCCAAGTCAAAGTCCCGACTTGAATCCGATAGAGCATCTCTGGGAAGAATTAAAACGTAGAATAAAAGCCCAAAATTATTCAAATAAAAATGCTTTCTTTGAAGCTTTGAAAAATGAGTGGGATAAAATTCCAATCGAACGATTACAAAAATTAATTGACTCAATGCCAGCGCGCTGTGAGGCTGTCATAAAGGCCAAGGGATATGCTACTAAATACTGATATATTTACTGTCATAAATAATAATTATGAGTTGAATTTGTTTTTTTTTTAACAATGTCAAAATATTTTTGAGCCGTCATTTTTCTAATATTTCAAAAATTAAACTTTCTATTGTTACGAACAAAGATTATTTTGACACTATTCTGTAGATTGGTTGAAAGCTGTTGAATAAATAAATAAATGATTATTGTGTTTTATATATATTTTTAATTAAATCATTGAATGTATTTGTCAAAATACTTTTGAGCGCTACTGTATGTAATACTTCTATATGGCCAGTTACTCGTTTCTTATGGGAAAGACTTCTCTTTCTCGCTGACCTTCACACGAATTAATGAGTCGCAATGCGCAGGTGCTACAAATCATCTGTGCATGGCCAAAGTCAGCTGTGCACGGCCAAACATAAACACCCGTTTAACCCGCGCGTAGCGATTGGTTCATTTTGTTCAATTCATGCGCAATACTCGCCATTTATTCATGTTCCATCTTTATCGAATTTGGTTGGAACAAACTCGTGAAGAGAATAGGGAGCTGTCCATATAGAAGTATTACATATATGGTACCATATGTGTAACAACTTTGTTTATAAAAGATTCACGGGTGGGCAGCAGGTTTGGCGGACAAATAGCAGGATTTTTTGTTCGGCGTGACAGAAATTGATATTTTCGGGTTGGCAACACTGGTTGTTACGATGAATAAAACTTGGCTTCATTTTACGACCCAAAAAGCAGCAATCGACGAAATGGAGTTACTCTCTCTCTTATCCCGTACTTCCCGAAAATAAAATCATATCATAAAAAAGTGCTCAGCCTGCCTGAAGAAATTTTCACTTCAAAAATTACGACAAAAAAGAAATCTCTTTTTTCCCGGGTCAAGTGGGCGCGCAAAAGTTGGCAACACAGAACGTCTCACGTCCAATTACAAATGCAACAGCTGAAAGAAATTTTTTGAAATTAAAAGTGACAAAAATTTATCTTCTATGGGACTGGAAAATTTAAAAGAAAAGGTGAAAAATTGAAATTTTGGAAAATGTCGACATTTAAAAAAAAAGCTCAAACCATCTAAAAATTTAAAACTTTGAAGAAAGTTGAAATTTCGGAAAATAGGAAATTTTCGAAAAAATTGTAACTAAAGCAGAAATTTCTAAAAATTCCAAATTTTGAGACGGAGACTAATTTTTGAAAGTAATAAATTCTCCAAAAATTAGGTTTTAAAAGTCAAAAATTTAAAGTCCATATTGCTGAAAAAAAGTCAAAAAATGATATAAGAAATCTGAAAAGAGTTACTTAAATTGGATTGAATAAGGTCCATTTTAAGCCAAATTTGCATATTTTTGCACATTTGGAAACAGAATTAATGACGTAACTTAACTTTTTTTCTGAAACATAACTATTTTTTTGCATATTTAAATAGAACTTATTTTTTTAAACAATTTTTTTAAATAAAAAAAATTGTATTTTTTTTGTTAAAAAGTTATGAGCAATTTTATTTAAAAAAAAAGTCGTATCCAAAACTCGGTAATTACTGCAACTTGAACAAATTGACTTTGGAAATGCAATAAATCAAAAATTAAAGCATACTGGCATTTGTCAATAATTCAACTAATGGTTGACAAACATTTTTTGTTGTCATTTGACTTTGAACAATTTTTACGCTAACGACATATTCTTTATTAGTTTATGGGGAATCTCAAAAAAACTCTAGAAGAGCAATTGAATACGCTCTAAGATACCCGCAACATGTTATTTCAGGCCTAAATTTAATAGATTTGTTTGATTAAATCCTAACGATTGCGAATTTTCAATATTTTTTTACAATCAATATTATTTTAACTTTTTAACGGAAAAATGTACCATTTTTTTTATTTAAAAGATTTGTTTAGAAAAATTAACTCTTTTTAAGTGTGCAAAAATAGAGATAGGTTTCCAAGGAAAAATGTTTGATGACGTTATTACTTCGGTTTCCAAATTGCAAAAATATACAGATTTGGTTTAAAATGGACCTTACTCCACCCCAATTAAAAACCTTTTTTTAGATTTTTTATATCGTTTTTCCTTTTCATACAGTAGAGCTGAAACATCGAGTTTCACTTACCTGTTCATAGACAGTTACCTGTTCATAGACAGTTACAATTTCCAAAAAAAGTAAAAATTTTCAAAGATAGGTTACAATTTTTACAAAATTGTAAACATCTTGGAAATATCGACATTTTCAGAAAATTCTAGAATTTAGAAAAATTGCCGAATTTTCTGAAAACAATTCGAAATCTTTTAGAATGGCGAAATTTTGAAAGATAGTCTGAAAGTTAATAAATCGTTCAAATTTAAAATAAAAGGTCAGGATTAAAAAAAATAGATATTTTCGGTCAAATATGCAAAATTTTTGAAAATTCTAAATATACTGAAGAAAAGCCAAATTTAACAAAAAAAGTCCGAATTATTAAAAAAGCCAAAAGTTTGAATGAAATTTCTTTTAAAAAGGTAAAATTTTGAAGAAATGCTAAAAGTTAAAAAGTCAAAATTTGGCGAAAAATTTTAAATTTTCTAGAAAAGTTTTGCGCATTATATTAGCTGGATATTTATTAATTTCATTTAACATTTCTGCGGCCCAGTTTGGAAATATTTAAATTTTTATTGTATGTTGACAATATTCTAAAACAGTTTTTGAAATATGACTACGTGACATATAAATTTATTTAAGACTCACCTCATGACAGTTGACAAAAAATAGGTTAGTTTATTTTACATAGAATAGAAAAAAATAAAAAATAGAAGACCAAAATTAGATAGGAAACAAATGTTTGTTTGTTTTTTTGATAAATTATACAAATATAAAAAATATAAAAAAAGGATGTAGTACTGGACAAGTAAGTACTAAAGAATTCACGGATTTACTTGTCGGAACATTTGTTACCATTCGAGTTGCATATACCAAACTGACGAGATCTAACAAGATCGAAACGGGTATTTGGTTTCTAAACTTCGAATCTAATAAATGTTCAAACCTATTGGTATGTGCATTAGAATCCTTGTCTCCTGGGAACTTCTTCCTAGAGAGCAACCGCTTCGCTAGGTGGCAGTGTTTCAACTGTTGGTAGTTCAGCTACCCATGATTCACTATACATGCCTGGAGGGCTGCATGAATTTGTAGTCTAAGTTGCATTCTACTTACATAATACGAATGCGTGATTAAAAAAATCAGGTATAATTACGCTGTCAATGACTCCAAAACCCCAAGGCCTAGATAAATATAAAGAAGAAGAATTTACAGCTGCGCAGTTGGAAACTTGGGCGAAAAAAATAAAAAAACATTGTTCAATCAAGTTCTCAAGTTCTCAAGTTACATGCATAAAACAGGTGAAAACACGAAACGTGAAAAGGTATTTAAGTTGCTTGAACATCTCAATTCTGTTTTTCAATTGAGCAGTCAAAACAAAGGGTAATTAGTCGAGCACAGTCAACCCTCGTCATCCGTCTGCAGTCATACATTATTTTCGCGGCGGTGACATCGCTTCTACCTTCCTCGATATTGATTGTTATGAGAAATTATGCGTCACCATCAATTAAAGGATTGTCGCATTAATCATATTTACACGATTTGGTCATTTATTCCGAAATTTGCAAAGCACCACGCTCGCCTGCATTGCATTTTTTTTTTCTAGAAAAGCAGTGTTGTTCTATCAGACTCGCGGCATGACGTGATTTATGAATTTATTGCAACCATATAGCGCAATACCGAATAACTAGTCTCCTATATTAAATTTTGTATATCATAAACAGTGAATACCCTTTTATTATCAAATTTCACCAGATATTGTCATCTCTTGAAGTTAGCACTTTAAAAATAAGGTAAAGAATTTTACGTTTTTCTCCTAATTCCGAATTTAAACTTGGAATTTTTCATTTTCGAACCTCAACTGTCAAGTGAGAGATGTTAGTTTAATTTCGAAATGGAAAGTTTTGGTTAGAGGAAAGGCAACATTCTGATGTTTAGTTGAACTTTCAGCAGAAAAATAACCAAAATTTATAATTCAGTCAAGAGCGAGTCGCGATCGCACAATTAGGGTTCCGTAGCAATTACTACAGTAAAGAGTCGATACACCAAATTAATGCATTTTTACTTGTTTGAATTTGAAATGTCATGCAAATTTGCTTGCGTTGTAGTTGAAAATTAAAAAAAAATGTCTATTTCCACATATACACAATTTTTTCTACAATCAATCCAATTATTTATGGAATTCTGTGTTAATAATGTCTCAGATAAAACAAATTTATTCCCAATTCGCAATAATTTGATGACTAACCCTGTTAACAAGATGGCCTCGGATCACGCTAAAATGTTCGATTGCAACCGCAATAACTGCGTTGTGTGCAATTTAATAAACTAGTGCTAACTCCAAAAATATTTATCTAAATGAAATAATGTAAGAGACAAATTGGATTTGCATTCTATTCTTCAGCTAAATCAAGCTTTTTATTTAAAAAAATGTATTACTACATTGGTCAAAAAACGTATTTTTACATAAAATATATTTTTTCTCAGCTATTCCGATATCAAAAACAACTGCAGTTTTCCAATAATATATGGGCCAATATCTACTAACCGTATTTGTGTTTACTAATTCTAATGAACATTTCTGCGACGCAATTTGGAAATATTAAAATTTTTATTTATGAAAGTTGAGAATATTCTAAAACATTTTTTAAAATATGATAACGTGATATCTAAATTTATTTAAAACGTCACCTCGTGATAGTTCACAGTTGGTTTATTTTACATAGAATTAAAAAAAATGAAATATAGAAGACCAAAATTAGATATGAACATTTTTTAAAATAAATTAGAAATATGTAAAAAATGAAAAACAGGTTGTAGCACTGGACATGGATGTCTCGCTCACGTTTGAGCTCATTAGCAGTGCATAACATGGAATGGGAACATTGAGGAAGAAGAAGTTAATAATAATAAATTGAAATAAATATACATAATATTTCCGACTAATAAGAGTAAATTATGAAATATAATCTACTAACACAATTAAATTTTATCTTTAGAAACCTAAAAGTGAAGGAAAGGGTTATTTCTGATACATTTTGAGCTGTATCTTTAGGGCGATTGAACCAAAATTATTAAAAAAAATTAAGATTCTTAAAGGCAGCTCTTTTAAATGGTACCTCACACGATATATTAACTAAAACTTGATTTTTCCAAATTAAAAAAAAATTTGATGTTTTTCCCAAAATTTCAATCTTTTGTTATCAAAATTTCGACATATTTCTGCAAGTCTCGATTTCCTAACATATCGACTCTTTTCTCAAAATTTCCGCTCTTCCTGAATATTTTAATTTTCTATTTTTTCTTTTAATTTCGATTCTTTCCTCAAATTTTTCATTTTTGTTCAAAATTTAGATTTTTTTGACAAACATTTGAGATTCATATTTTAAAATTTCAACTTTTTCTTCGAAATTTTGACTTTGTTGTAAAAGTAGTGTTTTATTTTTTCCAAAGTTTTGACTTTTACATAGTTTTTGACTTATCTTTTTAAATTTTGGCTTTCTCAGCAGTTTTTAGTCCCAAAATGTTAGTTGATTTCTCAAAGTCTAAGCTTTTATGTTTAAATTTCATTTTTTGTAAGGTTCTTTTTCTTTCTCAAAATTTTTATTATTTTAGAAATTTGGGTTTTTTTTCACTTTCATTTCGAAGTTTCGATATATTCAACAAATTTTCCTAACAGAATCTATAGACTCAGAATATTCAAATATATCTTGAAATTTGAACAAAATTAAAAAAGAATCAAACGTTTATTTTGTGAAATTACACAATTTTGAGAAAAAAAATTTGAAATATTGATATGACAGTCGAAAAGTTGGGTAAACGAAATTATAAAATGAAAGACAAAATTGGAGTAAAAAATATCACGGAAAAAGTCGAATTTTGAAAAGAACAGTCGTAATTTTGAAATAAAATTCGACTTTTTATTAATCAGCAAATTTCAGAGAAAAAAGTGAAAGTTGCGAAAATCAATAAAATTTTTGGCAGACGCGAAATTTTTTGATAGATGTGACATTTTCCTGCAGACTACAAATTTTTCCAAAAGCAAAATTTTGCAAAAAAGGCGACATTTTGTGAAAAAAAGAAATTTCGCGAAAAACGGGCAGGTCAACCATTCCAGGTATTATGAAAGATGGTGATGCAGTATATAACAATCCTCAAGCAATCGTCGATGCATTTGGTCATTTTTTTCATAGTGTCTACAATCAATCCGATGAAGCATTACTAGAGGACACATCCAACTTAAAGTATAACTTTTCAATTAATATTTCAGAAGTAACTGATATTTGGAAATTAGCACGAGTGTGTCCTGTACATAGAAAGGGCGACAAGTCAGCTATTTCTAATTATAGAACGATTACCATCTTATGTAACTTTGGAAAACTTTTTTAAATTATATTGTATAACTATATTTATGCCTCAGTTAACTACATCATATCAGTTAATCAGCATGGTTTTGTGAACAAACGCTCTTGTATTACAAACTTGGCTTGTTTGTGTGTACATCCAAAGTTCTAGATTGTCAAGGACAAGATGATGTTATCTACATGGATTTTCAAGAAGCTTTTGAACAAGTTGATCATTATGTAATATTAAAAAAGCTTCACTGCGTTGGATTTTCTGATAATCTCAAGGCATTCTTTAATCATATCTGAGTAATATTGCCCACGTATAAGCTAACGTCAGGAGTACCCCGAGGTTCAAACTTATTTTCGTTGCTCTTCTTATTCATTAATGATTTATTGCCCACGGTAATGGTTTGAAAGTGTCACATGTTACAAGACCAAATCAATGTTATTAAAAATTGGTGTGACATCAACTGCCTATACCTTAATATTACTAAGGATAGTGTTATGACATTTTGCAGAAAAAACGAACTTCTACATTATAATTATAACATTAATAATATACATTTGTCCAGACCTAAACAGGACGAAAGATTTAGGTATCTCTTTGATTCTCAATTTACGTTTATTTCTCACATAGACGCAATAGTCAGCAAAGCCTTCAGATGTTAGGATACATATTTAGAAATTGTAAGACTTTAGTTTCATTTCCACCCTAAAATTATTATTCTACTCACAAGTAAGAAGTACTTTAGAATATAGCTCTATGATATGGTATCCTCTATATCAATGTTACAAAGACCATATCGAATCTGTACAGAGGAGGATTTTTAAAATATCTAGTCTTTAAACAAAGTCAGTCATATCCTTTCAGAGAAATTGATCATTACAGTTTATTGAACAGATTTAGTGTGGTTTGTCTGGATACAAGAAGATTTATATGCTCAATTTTTTCGTAGTCAAAATCATACGTTTTGCTAGTAGATTGTCGTTACTTGTTAAGCAAAATCAACTTCTTAATTCCTCACATTGAAACTTAGCATAACTTTGTATTTTACTGTTATTAACCAAAAACAAATATTCTTAATAGAGCACCTTTAAATATCGCTTATCATAACTTCAATAGCATTTCCCATCTGTGTGACGTAAATATATCATCATTTAGCAAAATTAAGACTTGTGTCGTCAGTACCTTGTCAATGTATGTATTTATCAAAAATAAGTAATTTTCGATTAATATATGCAATATTTACATCTAATTCAGGTAATGTAAGTGTTTCCCATAATTGGGTTTTATAAAACCTGCTGACAAATAAATTCCTTTATTATTATTATTTTTTGAGTATTTTAAAATAACTGAATTGTGAAAAACATCAAGATTTTGAAAAGTCGAAATTTTTGAAAAAGTTGAAATTTTCGAACAAGACAAATCCTATTTTGATTAAAAAGGAGATTTTCAAGAGAGTTTTCAGAAGAAGAGTTTTTGTAATAAAATTGAAATTTTTCAATATTCCAATAATTGCGCATTTTCATAAAGATAGTTTAAAAACAATTTAAATTTTAAAAAAATATAAATTTTTAGGTCAAATATTAAAATAAGTTGAAATTTTCAAATAAAGTCAAAATTTAAAAAAAAGTTGAAATTTGAAGAAAATGTCCAAAATGAAAGTTACATTATTTGTTTTTTAAGTTCTTAGACGTTGAAGAAAATTTGTGGCATCAGTCCTGCAGAAAATTCTATATTTTATGTAGAGGGGCCTGGAAATTTTCTTGCATAAGGACCTGTTGGTTTTAAACTACGCGACTGAGTTTATTAAAACCCTAGATACGAAATAGCGTCCTTTGTATTTTGGAACACTATTCCAGATATTTCCAAACAAATATCTATTTTATCCAGAAGTCAGAGGTAAATTATCAGCGTCATATCACGTCATTTGATTTCGTCATTCGTGCTTGGTGTCTGTGTTGGATTAACGGATAAGCTATAATAGTTACAGTTTACGGTTCCCACCATATTGGAAGGAAAGAAGCAAAAAACTCTTATTTGGACACTGTATGGAAAAGTAGGGTTGAGGACATTTTGTTAGTGGCTAGTTCTTGATATAATTGTTGGTTATAATTTTGTCACCAAAATTCTTGAGTCTCGTCGAAATATTTAAACAAAGGCTTTTTTCCGGTAACCAGAAATTCTCGATGCAGCGTTATCCTATTTTTATTCGTTAAAAAAGTTCTTAGCCAAAGTGGCGGGTAATTGCTACTACTAACATATATTTGGTTATACGGTCATGGCCAGAAGTACGGAATAAAATTCATATCTTTTGAATGAGTTGATTTTCCTTAAAATGCCGAAACACATTAACAGTTCTTAATGTTTTTCCATCTTTCGGTTATACAGTAATTAATTTTTCCTCAAGTCCCTAACCCGTATCTACCCCTACTTTTTTTCTCAAATGGACAACATAAGCCATGAGGGGGCTCGTTGAAAAGCTTATAGAAAACCGAATCCGGCCATACCCATACAAGCTTTGTCTTCAATAGCAGGGTGTTTAAGGTTTATAAAACACCTTCTCAACAAGTGAAATAAAATTTAATTATCTGCAGTGTTATCGTTCATGAATTTGCGCAAAAGAAATTAAAGAATGTGAAACTGCACCTATCACTGCTAACGTTAGAAAAAGGTATCTTTCTTATGTTACATTTTTTTGGTACCACTCGCTTGCGAGGTTTTCTGGTTAAGTTTTCGCTTTAAGTTGTAAATTAGGAGTTCGAAGCGTTGCTATTGTAGTCAAAATTAAGTTATTTTTTGAATCGCAATAGGCATCGTTGGAAAGGTAACGCATCGAAATCTTGATATGGCTTAGATGTGGAGACAAATAGTCGCGATTTTTTAAATGCAAAATATTCCGAAAAGCAAATCTCGCAAGGAACAATTAGTAAAATATTTCACAAATCTGAAGAACACGGTACAGTACAGACTTTACCCAAAACTAGGACGATCAAGTGCCTTGAATTAAGAAAAGAAATTAAACTTTGCATTAGAAATTGTTAAAAATCCCCATACTTCAACTGTTTCATTGGCCCGCAATTACGATGCTTCTCGAACTGCAATTCGAATGTTTTTAAAAGAAGAGACATTTCATTCCCTATAAGGTATGTCTTGTCGAACAGTTTTTGTAAGATGATTATGATAGGCGATCACAATTTTGTGAAGGAAATTATGAGACGGTGTGACGACTATAATGGTTTTCACCGAGACGTAATTTTTTCGTATGGAGATACGTTTTATTTAAATGGAGTGGTTCACAGGCACAACTATCGCTTTTGGTACCTAGGAAAAATCCACACTGTATATGCGAATCGCATACGCAGCACCCACAGAAAGTGAATGTATGGGCAGGTATCATCAACAGAATCCATTCTTTTTTGAATAAATTCTTACTGCTGCACGCTACCTGGACTTCCTAACATTTGACTTGATAAATTCTCTAACCGTCGTTTTCCCTCATGAAATTCACCGAAATATACCGAAAGAAAGAATTGGGTTCCAACAAGATGGCTCTCCGCCACATTTTGGTATTGATGTTCGAAGATACTCAGATGAAATGTTTTCAAATCGTTGGATTGGTAGACAGGGTACAATTAAATAGTCGATTAACCGACTTAACACCCATGAATTATTTTCTTTAGGGAATGAAATTGTCCTTTTCATTCTTTCATTTTTGCATATTCCCTTATACTTCTCTTTTTATTTATTGTTTCTTTTCTTTGTTCCTGAAGAAGCCCCCTGCGATGGTGGGCGAAACGTCGAACACTTTTAGTAGTTTTTTGACACGGTCCTATCCCAAAAGAAGTATAGGAACCATAAGCTTGTTCTTAGCCGAACGTGCTAAAAGTTGAAAATATTCACAATCAACCAAACATAGACTGGTTTCATCCTTCCTTGGCCTCATCATTATGATACGATTGTTTTAGATGAATAGTTGTGATACGTTATGTGCCACACTGATTTTTAATAACAAATTATTCTTTGTGTTTGCAGGTAGCTTTGAATGAAATAATTACCTCAATAGTTACCTCTATCCATTGAAATCTTATAATCTAAATAACCAGAAGTTCCATAAATCCAACAATAAGACAACTATTCCTAGTCGTTCTCGATTAAAGTAGTCGTGAAAAGGCAATATGTTCCCTTTTCACGTAACTGTGAGCGTGTACGGAGAAAAGCTACGAGTTGCCATCAGTCAACGCAACCAGCCAACGGCGATTAAGGCCTCGCCTGACAGAGTGGTTTGTTTTACTTTTCTCCCGTGTATAAATACCGACCTTTTTACAAATGGCTCCATAAATTCCTACTACAAGTTACCGTTATAATGTGACAGTAGTGAGACGGCGGACATTTGTATCCCGGCACGGAACTGGCGACGAGTGAATGGCCCCGGACTCTCGCGTCCTCGTGCAGCTGTATAAGCGTCTACAAATCGTGTTCGTCCCAAGAGTCCCTGCGACGACGAATGCCTCGCATGTCGTTTCCCTCAAGAATCATTTCTTTTCATGTTCGCACTTTCTTAACGCCCGCAGCGTGAAAGTTGAATTTATGCCAGTGATGGTTTCGTTCCTCTTTCCTCGGGGAAAATTATTGGAAGCATTTAACTGAAGACAAGGTAATCAGTTGAGATTTCGCTTGGTGAACGAAATATAGCTGCGGGCTAAAATTATATTTGACTGTCTTAACTGTGCTCTACTAGAATGGAACCTTTTGGCCTTTTAGCCTAAACAAAGATTATATCAAAATTTCTGCTTTTCTAGATTCCCCCAAGGTAGACTGATTTGGTTATACTTACAAATAGATTTCTTTTGTTAAATATACTCTTCATTTTAATGTGTTCAAATTGAAAGGGAATATAGGTTTAAACAAGAACGAAGCGAAAATGTAACTTTACTTGCTGTCCAGGAAAATAAAACCCCAGAACAGCAGGATAAATTTATCGTACAGCTGCTTAAGCGCAATACTATCCTACGGTTTTGTGAAACCAAAATTAGGGTAGCTAATACCAACAGAGAGCGTTTGGTTGAGGAAAACATACAATATAGGAGCACGAGGTAATAAGCTTTGCTTTCGGAGCCCCACAGGAAACAACGCAACTATGCTGCCGAGAATTTCGACAGCGATTGGCTCAATGAAATCTTTCTGACAAAGCATCATTCTAGCCATAAAGCCTCTGATGAGCGATTGCTTCAGCAAACCGTCAAACACCCAGTAAACTTCTTGTTTGAAGATGTTTCTCTGAACACGATTTTGGGTGTTTAGAACTCTTTGTCCAGAATTTGGGTACTCAGGTCAATAATTGAAAGCGTGGTCTTCTGAATTTTGATGAAAAGATGTTTGACGCAAGAGGCGCAGAGTGTGTTTTACAGGGAGGACAACGATCTAAAACATCGGAGTCGTATCTGTACCTCCAGAAACTGGCATCACAACTTTAGAAAGGCCTTCACAGTCCTCCTATGCAAATCCAATGGAAAATATTTGAAGCATTGCGAAAAAGGACGTATGTTGACCCTCAAACAGCTTTTATGAAAAATTAGGGAGCTCTGGCTCTTATTACTTGTGGGATATGCTGAAAAATAAATAGAAAGCATGCTCAAAAGCTACCAGGCTATTCTGGAAAACGATAGAGATTGGACGATGTATTAGGTAGTTGCGCCGTGGAGTTTTTAATGTACTTCCATACAAAAAAATAAAAATCGAAAACCTTTAATAGTTTTCATAAAATTGAGGAATATTTCTTATTGTACAGATTGTGTACTTAATTCGCCTTGAAACGCCAAGAACCAAACATTGAAAACGACAATTAATGTTCTTTATAAAAAATACATAGAATATTGGCTTGAATATTCTATCGAAGTTGGTTCTATTAATTAAAGGAGCGGAGAAAAAATCTGATAACACAAGCTCAGAAACTTGGGACGCATTCCGACGTTAGCAAATCCGACATGATTTACTGACACTTCATTTATCTCGAGGAGGAGAAATATATATAGAAATGTGCATAGAATGATCATAAACTGGGGAAAGTCGGGGCACTTTACTGCCGTGGCACATCAGATCTAAACTCTAGCCAGCTGTAAATCCACCACCGCAGCTGCGGCTCCCAACTTGTGTCTCTCCACATCCACCTGAGGACATTTCTAAACCCAGATATATTCGTTGCTAAAATGCAGTTGAAATCCCCCAACGTAGAATCAGATAACTCTTAAATATAGTCTGTTTCAAATAAATCTGCCTAAAAGAAGGCCATGAAGTATTCAATTAACCTTTAAAAAAGTTACTAAAAAATCACTAGACCCAAAGTTGTTTTACATATTATTTTTTATTACTATTACTTTCAATTTACTAACCAGGCAGAAATTGACATCGAATATAAAAGAATTATTCTTGAAACAATCGGCAACAAATCAAAATATCTAATAATATTTCGGTTAAGATTTTAAGAAATGTCTCAGCGCTGTCACACGACCATCTCTAAATATTACTAATTCTTGTTAATGCCACTACAAAATTAAAAGTCCAAAGTCTACTCTTATTTATCTGAAATGGACTATAAGTATCAACATTTTGGCAAAAGCTAGCAAAGTATTGTACAATAAATCATTATAAAATGTCGACTTTTTTACATTATTGATTTTAGCAAAAATTTCATTTTTCTACTGTTTTTCAATCTTCTAATCTTTTTTAAAAATTTATGATCGATTGCAAATCTCAACCTATTTGAAAATCGTATTACTTTTTTCGAGAATTGTGACTCACTGAAAACCTCATTCTTTTAAGAATTTTGACTATAAAAAAATGTTTAAACAATTCCATTTTTTGGAAATTTCGTATTCAAAATAATGCAGCTTTTCAGAAAATATTCACGTGTTTGTGATTTTTTTTGAAAATTTCGATTTCTTTGAAACCGTGATATTTAAAAATTTCCTTTGTTTAATTTTCTTTTAAATTGTCTATTTCTTTTTGAAAATGTTGGCTTTTCCACAAAATTTTGCTTTTTTGGGGAATTTCTATACTTATTTTAATATCTTTACTTTATTTTCATTTTTACTTATTTTGAAAATTTTAACCTTTTCGAAAATTTCGGATTTTCTTTGAAATTTTAACTTTTTCTAGAAGTTTTTACCTTATTTTTAAAAATTTTATTTAATTTTTAAATTTCATACTTTGTCTCGAAGTTACGACTATTTTGTAGCTTTTGAAAATTTATTTCATTTTTTTAAAGAACATTTCTACTTTTCTTAAAGGGAAGACTTTTTGTAAATAATTGTCACTAAATGTTGTTTGTGGTTCTGACCTTTTGATGCCTTTTGCCTTTTTAATTCCTTTTTAATTGTTCGTTTTTGCCTAATTTAACATTTTGCCGATCTTTTTACCTTATTTGATTGTGCCTAAAATCCGGTCTCTAATAATAATACGTAATTAATTTACCCTTTACATTATTTAAGCATGTTACTCCAGAATATATTTTTAAACCCGCAATTAGAACAAACAAAAGTCGACAAGCAAACAATCTTGAATTAGGAGTAAATTTTAATTTTTCAGCAAAAATTTTACGTTTACTGTGAAACACTTCCCCAATTCTTCGAAATCTTTACGGCCAGTGTAAATATTTATCAACAAAATAGGAAAAATCCGGCCAAGTAATTGATTTTTCTTGCCCTCAAGCCATCAAAGATGCCGAGTTAGATGTGTAAGTACAAATTGCGATCCTCCCCAAAGACCAGGAAACGGCCTACATCCGTCTGTCCCGCGAGTTTCATTTCTTTTTCTCGTTGACAATAAGAGTACCTGCTATGTAGTATAGTGGGCCGCACGATTGCAAAGATAACTTTTTATCGCCGACGGTCTATTGATTCGTTTTTTCACTTTTGTTTTCCTTTAATTTTTCCTGCCTCTTGCGTTCCAAGTCTATTGATTTCTTAGAGGTATTTGTTCCTGTGAAAGAGAGAATTTCTGGATCCATTTTAAATAAATATAAATTAAGTTATTGATTTTCTTTTCGTGGCGATTTTTTAAGATGAATTTGTTAGATATTGCCGTTTACTTCCTAAAATAATTCCATCCAATTCTAATCTGTCTTCTCAACAAAATATTTCTTCTAAACTCGAAAACTGCCAAAGTTGTTTTATGCTTCTTGCTAACCTGACTTTTGGCTTTACTCTGCAATCTAATGCACAGATCAATAGGTTTTAAAATTTAGTCCTATTCAGAGTCTGGAAACCAAAGACCGGTTTCAATCTCATTAGATCTCATCAATTTAATACATTACAGTGTTCGACTGTAACTTGGAATAAATTTCAGTAAATTAAACACAGTTTTTTTTTCGGAAATATGCTCGGAAACTTTGATTAATATTTTACTTAGCGTTCTTTTTGATGTGGGAAAATTTTATAGCAGAATGCCCCAAATTTAAAATATGACGTTATCAACAATTTTTTTACATGGCAATCCTATTTTTTTCTTGACTATTCTTGAAGGATATATCAAGTTACACATGCGTACCAAATTTTAATTTTATATTGCTTTTCATTTAAAAGATATTTAACAAATATTAACTAATTTAAAAAATTAAAGGATCTAATTCAACACAATAATCTTTCTTCAATAAATGTTAAAAATGTTGTCCATTTACTTACTGATAATACCCTAAACAGAACTGAAACTCATTTAGAACATTTCTAATTACTTCGGTGGAAATTAGTCTACCCTCCTCTCTTATTCGTTCTTTCAACTTCTCAATATTTACAGGTTTAGTCTTAAAAACTTTGCTCTTCAAATATCCCCATAAGAAATAGTCCATAGTTGTTAAGTTTGGAGACCTGGATGGCCATTTAAAAAGTCCTTTTCTACCAAACCATCTGCCTGGAAATACATCATCCAGATACTTACGGACAGGTCTTGCAAAATAAAGAGGAGCACCGTCTTGTTGATACCAGATGTTTCTGTTCGGGACATCAGCTTGGACCGAATCAGAAAACAAAATACCTAAATCAGGAATTAGATCTCCCTGCAAGAATTCTAAATATCCTGCTTTATTGAGATTTCCTTGAAAAAAAATTGGTCCTATAATTCCATTACCAACAATCCCTGCCCAAATATTTACTTTCTCTGGATGTTGAGTGTGCCTTCCCTGATTCAGTGTGGGCTGTTGTCTGCCCAGTAACAATTTTGACTATTTAGCTCACCATTTAACGTAACTGTTAATTAGTCTGAAAACAGGATATTTTCTAGGCTTAGAACATTTCTGTCCAGTAGATCCATCATTTGTTTGCCAAACTGGAGTCTTCTATTCGGATCATCTTCTAGAGGTTTATGGAGGATTGTCATTGTATAAGGATGAAATTTTTGCATTTTCAGAATTCTTGCAACTGAAGACTGGCTAATTCCGAGTTCCCTAACCAGCTAACTAGTGGTTCTTGGACAGAGAGAAGTACATTAATTTTGACATCTTTATTTATTGAGCGCATTCCAACGGGGATTACTTGTTTTTCTGAAATGCCCATTTTACCAAAACTGTTTTTTAATCTTGCTTACGGTACTTTGCGATATGGGTGGTAAATCAGGATACCTCCCTGAATAAACAAATAACTTAATTTTGTGTTCTTGATCTACCTCCGTAGCCAATCATTATCAAAATTTTAATATTGTGGGTTTTAGTCAAGTACGGCATTTTGGTCGATTTTTTATTAAATGGTGTTTCTTACTAAACGACAAACTAATAGCATCTTCGATCAATACGACTACTAATCTTCTTATTTGTTTTTATCAACTTTTTTACAAAATTGTGACAAGAGGTCAATCCAGTTTGACAAAAATGTCAAACGAATACCTTCTGATATGCGATTTTTAAACTTTATGAAAATTGTATTGAATTGAATCAGATTTCTTGATTTTTCGAATTATTTACTAAATTTGTCTTTTATCTTATCTTTTAAACGACAGGGAATAAAAAATTAAAATTTAGTACGCATGTGTAACTTAATATACCCTTTAAGAATAGTCAAGAATAAATAGGGTTGCCATTTAAAAAATTGTCGATGACGTCATATCTTAAATTTGAGACATGTTGTATAAAATTTTCCTACATTAAAAGGATCGCAAATTAAAATATTAATTGACATGTCTAAATATATTTCTGACAAAAAAACTGTCTTTGATTTAGTGAATTTAATCCAAGTTACGGACTAGCACTGTATGTATATCCAACTCAAAGCTGACAAATGTTCTGGCAACTATTGAATGTACGGTTTTCTCCGTGACTCTACACGAGTTGGATATACTAAACTGATGAGATCTAATAAGATCGAAACCTCTTTATGGTTTTCGAACTCAGATCTGATAAAAGTTCAAATCCCATTTCTCAAAATTCGACTTTGTATGAAAATTTAGATTTTTTATTCTGCAATTTTCGGCCTTTTTACTAAAATTTGCTTTTTACTCGAAATCTTGGCGACCTTTTAATAAAAAAGGTATATTTTTTGAAAATTTGAAATTTTTATAAGATAATAAAAATTACAAAAAAATTTTCTTTGAAAATTTTAACCCTTTTTTAATCTAGATTTTCGGAAATATCAACTTTTTTGTCAAATTTTTGACGTATATTACAATATTGGACATTTCCTGATGTCACATTGGTGCAAGGTATGGCGCCTGTACAGCAAAGAAATTTTTTTTTAATTTCTATGTTTTTCCTTAAAATTTGCCTTTTTTCTAAATTTCTATAAAATCTGGCTTTCTGGAAAATTTTAAATTTTAACTAGGATTAAACGCTTTTTTTGAAATTTACTTCTTTTTTGCAAATTTTTGGATCATATTCTCACAACTCTTTTTTTTTCTCGAAGTTTTAGCTACTTTTTTCAAAATTTTGACACTTTATTTTTAAATTTCACTTTCTCTGGAAAATTCTCAATTTTTGTTCATTTTAAAGTTTTCGCGAAATTTCGCTCTTTTCCAAATTCCGATACAACATTTAGCTTTTTATCAAAATTTCGATTCGATCCTTTTGAATTTGATTTTTTAGTTTCGACTGGTTTTTTAAAGTTTGCCCTTGTCAGGACATTTTGATTTTTACCGTAATACTCGATGTTTAATATTTTAGGAGATTTCCCCTTTTATCTGGTAAATTAGTCATTTTTCTCAAAATGTTGAGTTTATTTTCTTAAAATACTCGTTTTCCTTAAATTTGCTTTTTTATCAAAATCTGTCTTTCGAAATCTCGATTTTATTTTCGAAAGCCTCCTTTTTGGACTTTTGTTTCAAAAATGGCTTATTTATTGCAAGATGCTGCCTGAATTTTAATAAAAATATTGCAAAAATTATTGTCGGGGATTTCAAGAAAAAGATTTCTTGTAAATTCAGCGTCTTTACTAAATGTTAAATTTTAAGAAAAATGTTTTTGGAAATAGCGATTTTTTTCTCAGAAGTCGACTTTTTCTAAAAATTGCGCATTTTCAGTGAATTATATTTTTGAAATTTTCGACTTTTTTTTTAATATTGGAATTTTGGACTTTTTCGAGTTTTTGAGATAGGTTAGATTTTTATTTTTAACATGGTTTATTGAAAATTCCAACTTTTTTTCGATATTCCTTTTTCGAAGTCACTACTTTATTTTTAACATTTCAGTTTTCCTCGCCTAGCCAACATTTTAGTGTTTCAATTTACTTTCGAATTTAAAAATTGAAATTTTGACAAAAAATTAGTCATTTATTAACTAATTCTAGATTTCGCCCCATATTTCTTTCGTTGTTGTAGATATTCGGAAAAAAAATTTGATATTTAAGAAAAAATTTAAAACTTATTCATAAAAATATATATTCAAATTTTCAAGTTTAAAATATCAACATAGTGTTTTAAAAACGTTCCAAACCAAAAGAAATTAAAAGCTTTGACCTGTTTTGAAAGTTTCAATTTCTTAAAATTCTGACCATTTTGTGTGATATACTGATTTTTTTTGGACACTTTTTTTGATGATTTCTGACTTTATTAAAAATATTTTTTTTAACATTTCAAGATTAGACATTTTTTCAATTCTTAAAATTTTTTTTATACATTTGTTTTTAAAAAGTTTGCCATTTCTTCAAAATTCTCATCTGGTTATTAAAAGTGTATACCTTTTTTAAGACTTTGACTCGTAATTTTACCTTTTTTACAAATCTCACTTTTTTTTAAATTAGATTTTTTTAAATATTTTAATTCATTTTGAAAATCTGAATTTCTGAAGTTTCGACTTTTAAAAACAATAACTGACTTGAAATGTTTGTGTTTTTTAAATAAGACTTTCTTTCAAAATTTTGAATTTATCTTAAAGTTTTGACTTTTTGAAAACGACGATTTTTTTTTAATCTTTCGTTTTTATATTTTGAAAATTTCGAATTTCCAATTTTCATTTATTTTTAATTTCCATTTTATCCAAATTCTAATTTACTTTTTTAATTTAAACCTTTTAAAATTACGCTTCTCTTTAAACTCTTAATATATTTTCGAAATTTTTGAAAATATTCATAAAAATTTTTAACTTTTGGAGCTTGTTTGTCAAAATTTTATTTTTTTGTAAATCTGATTATGTTAAAATATTGTTTTTTGGGAACATCCACCGTCTTCTAAAAAAATATCTACTTTTGTGGAGAATTTTCTTGATTTTTCGACTGGAAAATGAGTTTTTTGAATAAACCGACCTCAGATTTTTAATCAGCAACCCCAAAAACCCCTAGAATATCGTTTAGAGTAAAAATGTTACTACATTGTCTCAAAACACCTGAAATGGAAAATTTTCTTCATTTTCCCACCGGAAATTGAGGTTTTCGGAAAAGTAAGCCTCGGATTCTTAATCAGTGACCCCAAAAAAAAACCCTTAGACCAATTTCGAAATAAAGGTTCATCATATTGTCTCAAAATTTCAACAAGCCCACTAGAATTTAAAAAAAAATCATGATTTTCGGACCGGGAAATAAGTTTTTAGAAAAAACCGATCTCGGATTCTTAATCAGCCACCCTGAAACACCGTTTCGAATAAATATTTTACTACATACACTACTACATACTACTACTACATAATCGAGTTTTCCAGGAAAACCAACCATAGATTTGTGATAAGCGACTCAAATAACCTCCTGGGGTGCATTTCCGAGGAAATTTGCGTTAATTTTTTCGAGTTTTGGAATTTCTTGCCGAAACTCCCCATTTAGGGGGTTGTTTTTAGGATTAAGGGGCGAAGAAGTATTGAAGGGTTAACAATGAATGATCCTTGGGTCATCAGAGATCGAATGCAATAAGAATTTTGAAAATCTAACTTACAATATTATTTTTATCTACTTCCGGGCTTATTGCCTGGATTATTATTTGAAAGATTTAAAACTTAGACCTATTTATAAAAATTTTCACTGTTTTGAAAAGTTGGATTTTTTTAAATTTTCGATTTTTGATATTTTTGAACTTTTAAAATGCCTGAAGAATATATTTTTCAACATTTCAAGTTAAATATAGGAAGTACCAAATTAAATCCAAAATTTCGAATTTGAAAGTTTAAAGTTTATTACAAACAGAGCTCTGATCACCTCCAAAAATTTGGATAATTTTATGTGGACACTTTCACCAACTGCTTTTGCCGCGCATAGGTAACTCTTAAATACAATTTTTCAATTTTTTAATGCTGCTCGATACTGTTTACAAAATCATAACTTCATTTTTGCGGAAAAGACTGGAGACATAGCTCCACAGAAATTAGAAATTACCAAGAGAGATTCTGGAATTTAGGAAAGGGAAATCGGAAAATAGACGCCATCCACATTGTAACACAATTAATAGAAAAATGCTACAAATACAGCACTGCGTTACAGATACTATTCATCGACTTTGAGCAAGCTCAATAACAGAACCAAAATAAATAATGTAGTAATCCATGCGTGTGCCTAACTAAAAAAGACAAAGAAAATATAAGAATATTTGAACGTAGAATGTATAAGAAGAATTTTGGGACTCAAAAGATCGGACGAACTAGGCTGATGAATTTCGAGATAAGAAACATACCGAGATATTGTTAACCATATAAAATCACAGAGGATAAGATGGTTTGGAGACGTACATACATGGAAGGAGCGAAGAAACCATAATTTAGAAAATTACGGACTGGACACTACGGATAAACAAAAGAAACAAAAGACTGAAAGCAAGATAACAGAACCAGGTGTAGCAAGATCTGAGTGCTATGAAAGTTAGCGACTGGAAAATAAAAATCGTGAACCTGAAAAAATGCAAAGAAATATCTATCAATGCAAAAACAGAAAAGACATTGTAAAATTAAAAGTAAAGAGTGGATTCATTACACTTTAAAGGAATCTTTAGAGCTTTTACAGAGCGGTTTTAAATTCTATATGAATATATAACCTAATACATACCATGTGTATAAAAAGATTTCTAATCTAGTGTGCTGCTGTCATTTTTGGTCATTTTAACGCATGTTCCTTACTTGATCGGTATTTTAAACATCCAGGTGAACAAACATAACCTTAAAAATCTTTTATTATTTGATGTTACACTAGAAGAAAAATCTTTTATTGTTGAAGCCTACTTTCTAAAATCCCAAAAGGCCAACCGTGAATGGATCTCGTCCATTTCTGATAGTACTGCAGAATTTTTATATCAAGATTAAATGTCAATTTGGTGAGTACGAATCAAGTAAGGAACATACGTGAACATTTCAAAAAATGACAGCAGCACACTAGATCAAAAGACTGTTTGTTCATTTGATATAATACTTATACTTATTTCTACCACCTTGGAGGCTAAATTTCAAAAAGTCCGCTCCTAGTTCTCACCTACGTTCAGGCAACTTAAAATACAATTCATTGCATACATTTTAAGTAGTTTTTAACACCTATTTCTACCACTTTAGGATATTAAAGTTTAAAAGACCCTCCGTTACTGCTCACCTACGTGTTATGGGAAACAGGCTGTGCAAATTTTCATGCTCCTACACGTAACTATTTAGACTGTGAGTTGTCTGTCAGTCGGTGCTTACAGATTAATTATGTAGAAGTATAATTATTTAGCTTAAAAATTTAAGCTTTATCACCATATTTCGAGAAAAAAATTTTCATTTCCCAAGATTCAAAATTAACACAATCAAAATTCTACATTGCAACGCAAAATTTTATAGGTCAGATAATTTAAAATTCTGATAAAATTACGACTTTTTGTTGAAAAACTTCTAAAAAAGGAAACTTTTGAGTTTAAAAATTAAAATTAGCCTCCAAGCCTTAAAATTTCTTTAAAAATCGAAATTTCAAGAATATTTCTATATAATTTATTTTTTTTAATTTTGATTTCGTTTTAAATATTCCTAAAACTTTCTTTTTCATTTTCTAAAACATTGGTATTTCTAAACTGAAATGTTGGCTTATTTGGTCTGAGATCTAAATTTTAATTTCTAAAATTGTATTTTTTTTAGAAAATCATAGCTTATAAATCCTTTAAAAACTTTTAAAATTTAAGTTTAAACTTTAGCTAATTTATTAGTAAAAGTAAAAAGTAGTTAAAGTTGTAGCTAAACATTTAAATTGCTGCTTGTTTCTATTTTATTTTAATTGTACTTGTATACAATGAATTTTTATAAATTTCGGTTTAGTTTTCGGTGGAAAGTAGAGCAGAAGCCAAAATTTTATTTTCGGTTTCGAGCCAAAATCTAATTTTGGTTGGACCTAATGACACAGGGGAACAAACTGTAACATAATTTCTGTTGAATTCGATTGTTGAGCTGGTTTAGACTTAAATAAACATGTTAATTTTAAAACTGGAGTTAATTTTGTTTTATCACGTCTAGTTTTTTTCTCAACACCTTCTATAGGTAATGTAATACCTTTTTAGGTATCATACTTTCGGTCAAGACGAAATGCTTTTGTACGATATTTTCGAATTTTATTTAGTGATGATGGAATTGTGCATTGCCGTAACGTACATGGTTTAATAAAAATGATGGAAATTTCACCCTAAACTCAGGATGAAGATTGAAGTTTGTCCTCCTCACAATGGAAATTTGTTTGAGGAAGTCTTAACAGGACCACTCGGTTTGATTGCTTAAACAATATGAAGGCCTAAAGAGAGTCACTAACTTGTCGCAATATCACATGCACCAATGGATTATCTGTATTGACCTTACTGCCTTTTCCTTGGCCACCAACAGGGATACGCTAAGGATCCCTTTTTTTGTGTATGTTAAACAACAGATCTCGTGAAAACCATTGAGAGCAGTAGAATTGACTGCCAAGACGTGATCTGAAATTTAGTGATTCAAACATTCTGCACCAATAACTTGTCGCCAGAAACAAACCTTATATTTCCACATATGTATATAGAACTGCGTCTCATGAAGCAATTCATTAAATCTATGGAAATTTAAACCGATTGTTTCAAGTAACTATTGCAGTAATATCTGGACTATTCTTTGGAAAAAATAAAAATTGGTGTTCTTGAGGGTCCACAGATTTAATAGCTTACTAAAAACGAACCTTCCATCGCAACAATGATAAAATTTGAAAAGAATGATTTAATAGCATTTAAAAACATTGTCAGAGAGTTTATTGAAAATCTACTAGCTCATAATTACATCAAAATTGTCCATCAACTTTTAGAGACTTTCTGAATGTCTATTTGCAACATGAGTACCAAACCTTGCTGACTGTTGGTGCAGTAATGAGCTGGGTGAGCGATTTCACGAAGATTTGAAGGTGATGGAGGCACGGTATCAAGGTAGATAGGATACAAAGGTTGTTGGAGCATCAATCATCAGACAAAAATGTTCACACAATAAACACTTAAGCAGAATTTTAAAATTTCTGAACTTAATATCTTAGTTCAACCCTCTGTAAAAAAACTTTTCTATTTATATAAATACAATTTGACTTGCAATAATATATAGCCTTTGCATGAATAAAACTGTTAATTTTGAACTGTAATTTATATTCGCATTTTGTATGACTCTTGAGACAAGAAAAGGGTACCCTGTAGATTGAAAAGTGGACGTAATAGATAAAAACTGAGGTCATTTTTGAATTCAGAGGCCAAAAATTATTCGAAAATAGGTCACAAATCTGAGGCAACAAAATTGCTGTTTCCCAGTGTAATCTTTTCTCTTACGGTTCATAAAACCAATTTTCAATCATAAATAGCACCACTGAACGGATAAACTTTTCCACAAATATGTTTTTAAAAAATCTTTTATAAATTCTCATTCACATATAATTAAATAACGAACAGTAACGAAAATTTCAATGAAACTGCTAATAAATCATGTTTTCAGTATTAAATTTTATTCATATTTACTTTGAAGACAAATTGCTGAAAACAAAAACAAAACAATTCCGACCGATAGGAATCAAATTGGATAAAAATCCAATTATGACTTTTGTTTAAGTATGCCGCATTTTTATCGAACGGGGACGAGCATTCTTTCGTTCTCGTTTCATTAAGGCTGCACGGGATGTTTGCACATCCAGAAAATTGCCTTCGTTCCGAGTAAAACACATCAATACACAATCTTAACAGCAAATTGCAGCTCGAAAACTCGTGGATGTATCGAAATGTTCGTCCGGGGATTTCTTATTACGCTTCTGTTTATTGTCGTTTTAATGAGCCCTTGTAACGGTCATTAGCGTGGTTCGAAAACGCTCGACATTAACTCAATCTCGACGGAATTTAATTCAAGTATCATCTATTTTCTGCTTTTTATGGTCGTCTCTGCCTATTCTGTTTCTTGCAATATCTTTTTTGCGGTGTTTAGTTGTGAAAGTACAAGGTTTAATAGTTTGCTTCTACCAAACATTAACCTCAAGATGGATTAATTCTTACACAAAATCTTAGATCAAGAGCATACTACCACTTATTTTTGTGGTGTTTTCTTTGAATTCATCCTAATTTTATATTGATGCAGCTTCTACGTTAGTTACAGAATTAATATGAATTAAAAGATAAAAACGTAATTAATATTAAATCCTTGATAATTGCGCACAAGTCGAATTCTTGGAAAACTCTGATATAATATCTAAGATAAAGAGACGGAAGGCACTTGAGAAGAAAATTGCCAAGGATTTGTGTGCTTATTGGATTTATAATAATCTACAGTGGCACAAGCAAGACTACCCTGGACTTAAAACGCAAGCCACGCATTTTTACTTGACTGATAACCGCTATTTCAAAATTGACATTTCTCTTCGCATTTATAACTTTACATTTTTTTCACTCTCAAGCTACCTTTCTACAATTGTTATCTCACATAAAACTTGACGCGAACTAAAATAAAACTAAGAAAGTAATCAGAAAAGTCTCTGAAATGAGCAAAGGGAGCTCCGTGTATACTTCCTAGCCCGCATTAAATTCCGTATGAGGATGCGTGTCAGCGGATATCATTCAAAAAGTTGGAAGTCGTCAAGACATGGAACGAAAGAAAGTTTAAGTAGGACGCAGACCGGCGGGGGAGATGCCATTTATCTAAAGCGTAACGGCGGGCGTGGTAAGATGTAACATCCTCAGGGACGCCTAACGGCCAAATTCACACGACTCCCGAGTCGTTCGGCCAAGGCGGCTCATTAAAACAACTAAGCGAGAAACTTGCTGTTCCAAATCCTCCGACTTTAGTGAATGAGACTCCGTTCTTGGCCTCGGGAGTCACCAACTCACCTTATGAAATAAATTCTTAGTATTTTTACCCCAGCAATATTAAGACTTAACCATTCTGCATTTTAACGTAAAACCTAATAATTCAGCTGGTTACGTAGGCAAAGCCATCGTCAATCTTCAATAAGACTACATCCTTTTTGTTTGTATATAATGTACATATCATCATATCCTTCCGTCTAGACATACTAATATGTTCAAGCAGGCTTCGATCTTCGGAGAACAATGCACTCGATCTGATAACAGTCTCGATAACCCATCAATGGCAACTTCGATATATTAGGCACACATTGTTGTTTGAGGAATCAAGTTCCCCAACAATATGGAGCTATTACGGGAGGACGGATTTCTATGGATGCGCGACACAGGAACATTTCAATAACAGATTAGTTCGCCTTCTCTTGTCCTACACGGATCAGAGGCCACCCTTGATATTGTCTGATTGCAAACCTCGGTCGAGGCAGGAATGAAACCAGGTGCACTGACGCATAATGCCGTAAAGCTAAATACGTAATTTGTACGCAATCAGTGCAAGCGTACACTAATTATTTCAAGTGAGAGGGGTAGATCGCATTTTATATGTGCATTTGGAAAATCCTGCCGCTATTATGAAGACTGCTCGTTAAATTTTTCTAATTAAGTGTTAATAAACACATCAGGGAAGGTTAGTTTTATGTTTTGCTCACAAATATTGTATAATTTTATATTACATATACAGTGTGAATTCTAGATTTGGGGTGGTTTGCCAAAAATAAAATTTTAAGCCAGCGCTAAGGCCACCTTTTTCGGACCAATTGTGCTATCCCCTGATTAGAGGCGTCCTTGGTCATTCATTCAGCCACCCAATCTTGTTGAGAAAGCTGAAAAATGTCCCTTGGATGCGTCTCTCTGAAACTGGCCACACTAAGCCAGAAATTCCCCAGTGTGGATCCTCTTATTGATGCTAATGATGGGCATCACGTACTCGCCACTTTCATTTTCTTCTAAACAACCCCTGCAGCTCGGGTCGTTTATAATTCCCATTTTGTGACATGTCTATTCAATCGACAGTGCCCTGTTCAAATCCCTACAAGTTTCCTGAGGTTATCTCTTAAAAGTTGTAGACATAGTTTTGCCCTTTTTCTCCACGACATTTCAGTGAATGTGTGAGTCTGTCGGCATGTTGTTATTGATACCCATTGGGCTTGGTTTTTACGATGAATTTCTTTGTTAAGTAAGGTTCTTAAGCTTGATGCAGCCAGGCGAAGGGTTGGTTCTGGTCAAACAGATTGTCCCCCCGAACCCCTCCTCGTCAGTTTGTCAGCACGTTTTTTTCCTTCCTGTCCTTTCATCTATACTAAATCAACTGTATTCTCATGTGATAGACGTTCTATAGCTAAATGGTAGTTCCATATTAGCACTCAGTTTTCCGATTCCCCAAAGCTTTAAGGGCCGCCTGGCTGTCCGTCTTTATTTGGATATATTTTCCTGTAATGTTTAGTTGCGTCGTTTGCTAAGCGCTATATAAAATTCCCAACATCTTCGTTTGGAAGATTGTTGAGTATTTGTTTAATTTAATACTTACACTACCAGGCAAAAATTTTGAAGCAGACCGATTGTTCCAGAATTTAAAAATACTACCAAAATAATTACGAAAGCAATCACTTCTAATAAATATTTATTGGTCACTACGATTCTTACTGGAAAGTTTCAAGAAAATCCGAATACTTTAACAACCTTTTTCATAATAATTACGTTTTTATTCAAATTTTAATATACGATCTTGAAATTTAGAGAAAAAAGTCGAAAGTTCTCAAGTAGGTACTAAGTATTTTTTCGGACATTTCTGAAAATAATTTTGTTATCAAAATTTTTTACTTTTTCCGAAAAGCGCCGAATTTTCAAATGAAATTTTTGCAGGAGTTAACGAAATTTCCAGAAACAAAAATGACGAAAATTAAGATAAAAGTAAAAAATTTCAGAAAAAGCCAAAATTTAAGAAAAATGAAAAATCTATAAAAAAAGACGAAGTTTAAAATAAATTGAAATTTAAAGAAAATAGTTGAATTTTTCTTGGAAACTTAAATTTTGAAAAAAATCAAAAAACTAGAAATTTGAAATTTTCAGATAATTCAAAATTTTAAGAGGATTTGTAAAATTTTAAAAGAAAGGATGAATTTTGAAAATAAACTCGACATTTCAAGAACATTGTCGAACTTTTAAAAAAGTTATAGTTAACTAAATACAACTAGATTCAATAAAAAAAGAAATTTTCAGCATAAAATGAAATTTTGACAACAAAATTTGAAAACTTGAAGAAAAATATAGAAATTCGTATAAAATTGAATTTCATGAAAAAAGTCAAAGAATGAAAAGAAGATTCGATATTTTCTAAGAAAGTTAAATTTTGATTAAAAAACCGCGAGTCTGGAGAATAAATTGAAATTTCGAGCGAACGATAATTAAAAAAGGATCTTAAAATCTGAAAAGAAATTGAAGTTGGTGAACTTTGAGATTATTAAATTCCAGAAAGATTTGAATTTCCCAGAGTTTAACTTTTTAAAAAAAAATCTTAAATTTTAAGAACAAAAAACTTTTAAAAAATTAACTGAAACCTCAAAATTTCAATTTTTTAAATCATTTGAAATTTTAATCTGAAAAGAAATGTAAAAACCTAGTAAAAATGAACCAGAAAATTATTTTACATACTCTCATAAAAATTTATATTTGTTTTTAATTTTCAGTTCCTTCGCTTTAAATTTTAAATTTAAATTGGAAATTTCAGGCATTTTACCTCTCTAATTATATTTTTTCTTTAAATTTCAAGTTTTTCAAGAGCACGTCCAAACTTTCAAGAATAAAGTCAACATTTTGAAATTCGAGTCAAAGTAGACTCCTCGAATACTTTTAAATACTCTTCAAGTTTTTTAAAGAAATAAATTTTCATTGAAATGGAATATTTTCCAAATTAAATGTTTTCCTATATCTGCATTAACTTCAAACTTGCCACTTTTTTATTTACATTTAGGCTCTTTACCCGTATTTCGAGTTTTTCCTGAATAAAATCAAATTTACAAACCAGATTTTCTGACTAAAGCTGAAATATTGGGTTTCAAGTAGCAAAAAAACTAACATAATCCCAAAAGGTTTCATATTTAAAATATCTTAGAAATTTCCAGAAAAAAAGAATCACCAAATTTTTATTCTAAATAAAATGTAGAAATTATTGGAAATTGGAAAAATAGTTTGAAAATTTCAATTTTGCGAAATTTCGAAAGTGTTTTCGAAAGATTGGGTTAATAGACTTTTCTTCAAAGTTTCAAGTCAAAATTCTAAGAAAAACTTTCGAGTCCAGTCGAAATATTTTAGAGATTTAAATGTGGTTCTTATAATTTTAAAGGTTTTCGAAACCAATTTCCAAAGACGTTTTAAAAAAAATATTAAAAAACACTATGAGATTTTCTCGAGATCCTTCCTAAATTTTCGACTATAAAGCAAACATTTTAACTTTAAATTCAAAATTATGAACTTTTTCAAGAATAAATTATTACAATTTTAGAAGAAGCTTAGTTAAGAGAAGAGCAACTTTTCTCGGGATGGAGTTCCATATTCATAAAATTATTAGAAAAATCGAGTTGTAGGTACACAAAAGATTAAAACAAATTCTGAAGCTGAAAAGCTTTAAAGGAGGGAGAATAAATTTGGGACATAAATTCTTCAATTTAAACGCGGAAATTTTAAGAAAATGAGACAAATATAGAACAAAAACTCGTAATTTATTTTTAAAAAATCGTGTTTTAAGAGAAAATTCCAAATTTAAGAAAATGTGAAAATTTTCAGAGATAAATTTTATTTAGTATTAAAGTCAAAATTTTGGGAAAAATTCGAAACTTTGAATAGTTTTATATGACAGAAAGCATTTTTAAAATTACAGATTTACTCTCGAAAATTGCGATTTTAATAGGAAAAAGCCTAACTTTAAAGGTAAAAATTCTACTTTCTTTAATAAAGACCGAATCTTAAAAAAGCTATTTTAAAAAATTTCTTTAAATCTGGAACTTAAAAAAAGTCAAGAATAAATAAAATGAAAGATTACATAATAGAACTTCAACATTTTTTTTCTCGAAATATCTTCTGATATAAGTATAAAGTTTAAACTATTTTTTTATATTTTCTAAAGGTTTAGAAAATTTCGAAATTTTGGAAGTAAAGCCGACGTTTCAAAACAAAACCCAAATTTATTTATAAAATCGACTTTTAAAATTAAAATTTGTGAATTTAACAAATTAAAAATGAAAACTAACGAAAATTTGAATTACGCAGAAAAAGAAAAAAAACATCAATTCATATACGGCTTCCATAATTGCTAATTTAATATTAAAATTTATAGTTTTATTTTTTGAAACTACGCTCGAAAATTTAAAGTTTCTATAAATGTCTAGAAATTTTGAAATATGTAGAAAAAATATTTTTTTCGAAAATAGCACTCGTTTCTAAAAAAATGCTCTAAATTTTTTAAAGAAATTTGTGAAATTTTCAAATTGAAATTTTTTGTAATTGTCAAGAAAATTTGAAAAATCACTGAAATAAAAAGAAAAAAAAACTTAAAAACCTGAATATTTAAAAAAGGGCAAATATCAAATGAAAATATTCAAAATTTCCATTTTTAAACCAAGAGAACAGTAAAATTTCCAACTTTAACTTGGAATTATAAGAAAAAGGGCAACGTTCTGAAAGAACCTCTAAAAGTATTTTAAGTTTGATTTTAAACTTTTAGCAAAATTTCGAGATTAAACCACGTTATTCACCTTTTTTTTTGGAAATTTTTAATTTTAACCTCAAAATTCGATTGAACTTTAAAATTATTAGGAAAATTTTAAACCTCGAGGTAAAAGTCAATATTTTATGGAAAAGCAAAAAATCAAGCAAGCTTAAACTTGGAATTGTGGAAAGTCGAAAATTCCCAAAAAAAATCGAGGTTTCGCTAGTATACTCAAAACGTCGTGGAAACTCGAAATTTAGATTTCTTTTAATATTTAGGCTTTTAAACCCGCTAGAATTAGTTTTTCTTGTTTAGACTGAAAACAATTTTCAAAATAAAATTCAAATCTAAAAAGAACTGTTAAAATTTGTAGGGTAAACTCGAAATTTTGATGACGTTCTTTTAATTTTTTTATGTTGACTTTTTTTATTAGATTTCCTTGTTGAAGCCTTTACGTTTCTCTCCTAAATTTTCGAATTCAAATTTAAAATGTTGATTTTTGGCATTTGTTACCTTACAAGGAGAAAAGGGAATCCTTTCAAACTTGCTCTTGTGTCCATTCGTCTTCCACAAAGAGGTTCTCCTGGAAAATAATGTAACGTGGAAATTTATATTTTCGCAACGTTAGTCCCCGATAACCCACGCAAATACCTTCAACCAACGATGAGAAAAGGTAGGTATTTTATAATTAAATGTGGGGAGGTTATCTTGTTCTCCCAAAAATGAAGTTTCAGTTAATATATTTTGTGAGATATCGCTTAAAAGAGCTACCTGTAAGAATTCTAAAATATGTCTTTATAATTTTCAGTATATTGGTCCTAAAGAGACAGCTTAAAATGTATTAGAAATGACCGTCTCCCTCCCTGTTATATATTTTTAGAAATAAAATTTAGATTTTAATAGGGTTAGTAGATATTGAGCCATAAATTGTCGAAAAACTGCAGATTTTTTTTGATATCGTAATAGTTGTTGAAAAAAAAAATATTTTATGAAAAAATAGGAGCTTGCATTCCATGGCTTTTGATCCATATTGTAATAAATTTGTATGTTACATTATTTCATTTATAGATGAATATTTTTGGAGTTACCACTAGTTTATTATATTGCACGCAACGCAGTCGTTGCGATTGGAATTGAACATTTTAGCGAATGCCGAGGCGATCTCATAAACTGTGTTAGTCATCGACTTGTGAATTGCGAATGAATGCTTTTTATCTGAGACATTATTAATACAGTTATCAGTTCCATAAATATTTGTGTGTATATCTGAAAATAGGCATTTTTTTTTTCAATTAAATGCAAGTAAATGTGGATAAAATTTTAAAATACATAAGTAAAAATAATTTAATTTGGTATATAGTGGTGCGAACCCGACTCACTCTTGCCTGAATTAAATTTCTTGTGAAAATTTCGAAATTTAATTTTAAGTGAAATCCGTTCTTTAGTAATTTTCTCAGTGCACCTCTGAGTTCATTTGTTTATTTATTTTTTGTGACAACAAAAATAGCCTCCCTTACTTTGTATTCTGATGTTTAAGGATATAATTTGGATAAGTGTTCTGAAGTGCCCACTTTACTGTTAGATAAATGAAGTAGAACATTATAAGAACAGTAATTACAATTGTATTTAAGGTTCAAATCAAATTTCCTCTGGTGTCATTCTGCTTTCTTTTATAAAACGCAGCAATATACCTTTTCATGCTGGAGAACAATAATTGAATTTCTGATATTCGAAAATCTTGTTTTACTTAAAATGTGGGGAGTTTATTGCAACATTTATACTTGTTTCTTGGTGCTTCTGAACACATCAATGTTTTGGACTGTGGGGTACGTTGTTTACCTTCGTCTTTTCCTCGTCATCTATAAAGTTCATTACAAAAAGATCGCTTGAATTCGTTCATTACTATCAAATTTTCTAATATTTCCTATTTCAATATCGAGCTGTCTTAATACTGATTACAACGTCGAGGAATCAGAATTCGTATGCGTTATCTTTTTTATATCGTAAGGATGATAGATTAGCATCCCAATTGAATGTTAAGAAGACAGCAGAAAAGACGCTCTAAAAGATACCAGTCATTACTTATATTTCCCCGAAGACCCGTCCCCAGTTCATTGTGAATATTAGCACCTAACCGCCAAATTGTTAATAATTCAGAAACTTTGTTAATTTCGCGAGAGAGTATTATATAGTTGGCGCGGCAAATTCATTTTACGGTTGGTTACTGAGGACACCAGTGAACTAGTTTGGCGTAGGCTGAGCTTTATTGCGGATATCCCCTTGAGAATGCGTCCCCTAATAATTCTTATATAATGGTAATTTGATTCAATAAGAGGCTTATTTTTATGAAAAATTTTCTATTCTGTACGTATTTAAGCGAAATCCTCTTACGGTGTTCTATACGGTAAGAGCTATCAACATAATGGTCCTGTCATGTTGTTCTAAACGATGTGCTGATATTGAAAAATTTAAAAAGTATAATATATATCCAAATGGAGTTTTCGTGAAGATTCCTTGTTTTGGCTTTTATTGTGGATAGGAAATAAGTGAAATGAGATGTTTTTTTTGGTAATACATAATTTAAAAGCTATTACAAATCTCATACAAATTCCTATGATTTTTAAATTAATAATATGGATATTTCAATTAAGTAATAATATCCTGGTTCTTCATTAAAAAAAATCTGCCATGGACTATTAAGAAATGCAGCATTTTTTTTACTATGAGAACTCTTTATAATAAAACATCATTTTTTATGTGAAAACTAATGTAAGGCTCTGGGCCTAACATTCCCTAAAAACTAAGTTTATAACTAGATAAGTTCACTTTTTGTTGGAGGTAAACACCGAAACCTCTGCATTATGATTTTTTGAAATAAAAACTTCTTTAGGCTCATAGACAGATGATAAGCTTATGGTTTCCCGTGGCCATCAGGCGTCACCATTAGGCGTTACCAATATTCTATAATGTTGACAATATATTGTACTGTTCACATTATAGTATATTGGTAAACTCAAATTAACGTGATGGTGATATGAAACTATAAGTTCAAATCATAGCAAAAATCGCTTAACGCGCCCAAGAAATTTGAACTTAAAAAATGCCTGATAGGCACCGGAATTTGAACCCGCGACCTTTCAAGCGACGTAAGCCAAAGAGACATCCCTAATCAACTAAGCTACAATCCTTGACAAGTCCGTGTGATTTAAACATATTGTAACGCAATGTAAAACCCGCGACCTTTCAAGCAACGTAAGCGAAAGAGACATCCCTAATCAACTAAGCTACAATCCTTGATAAGTCCGTGTGTCTTAAACATATCTATACGCCTAATCTAATTTAAATTATGATGCATTATTTAAATTGTTTGATAGTTCGAATATTATTTTAATTGATTATTTATGTGCATTATAGCTGTGAGTACCTTAGTAACTTGTACAGGAAGAGCAGATATGATGTTAATATCTCACGAAAATGAAATAGAAATCTCAGTCGTTCGAAAAGACACTGTTTTATAACCCACTATATGTTAGTATTAAAAATAAAATTTAAAATGTGGTACTTTTGTGCTCCAGAGATGACAGATAACATTACTAATAAATGTTGAATATTACGTCCAATAAATAAAAAGAAAGTAAAGTTTATAAGTGCACTTTATTATCAATAAATATTAGCTTTGTTTCCACACGACTACAAGCATCTAAACCACAAATATAAAAATGTAGGTCAGTTTGACAGCATTTATTTTAAAATACTAGATAAAATATTCTGACTTATTTACTAGTGTGGGCTCGAACAACACTACATAGACAGTGTTATTTCCTAGTTGTAGGTATTAAGTCTTTACTTCTGTCGGCAGAATTCGGCCTAATTTTTTAAGTAAAAGGTAACTCATCTTTACAACAAAACATACAAATTTAAAAAACTTGGCACAATTGTATTACCTGTGGAATATTCTGCTGGAGATGAAAATAATATATAGATTTCTCCACTGAAAAAAATACTTAACTATACCCAAATGTTGAACCAGTCAAAAACATTTTAAGCGATGTGAATTTGCACATCAATAATTTGATGCTCCGTAATGGTTTTTCGTTCATATGGTGTTGACTAGTGTTGGGCGTAATCACTAATATTTTTAATCGATTGACATATAAAACTAAAATTAGTCGTGATTGAAAAAAGTAGTATTAGTTACGATTGAAAATGAATTTTTAATCATCAGTTAAAATTTTGTTTGGAGTTTTGATCAAATCGTCGGTCATCAGACTAGGTGGCGTAAGTGACATTTATAAAATTTTACAGGAGAACGAAAAAACAATAATTATTATCTTAGCACCGCATCTCCATTTCAACGGTACGCATCTGCATGATTTTTTTTTCAGACATTGTAAAAGTTTAGTTGAAATGTTCATTAAATGAAAGTATTGAAAATCTAAGCAGTTGAGACAAAAAAAAATTAAAGGCAAGTACGACTCTTCGCCTACTTACGGCGTTTAGCTACATATAATTATTTCCATATAGTGACAATAAAAAAATATTGGCCTATTTGCTGCAGTGTACCAACAAATAAATAATGCATTTTGGCAATTGTTAAGTCCGAGTTAACGTACAGTTTAGATTAGCTGGCACGACAATAATGGGACTCCATTTTTGGAAATCCATCAATGTTTACTGCGTTATAATGTAACTTGTTCTTTTTTAACGCATTCTTATAATCACTACACATGCGGAGGTCAGTACACCGGTGCAACATAGCTCAAATTATTATCAGAACAAGTGGTGTAATGGATATAAACAAGATATGTTGGCTATTTGTATTCTTCATATTGGGTATACAGATACGAAATTTCATGCATGTAAACTCTAAGATTCCCTCTAGTAGCCGCTGACGATCCCCTATTTGAGTTGTACCCGTTTAGATTAGAAAAAACTCGTCAGAGTTTTACACAGACTGGAATATTGTCTACACAGTATCGCATTTGACTCATATTGTTGTTTAAAGGTTTTGTTATATTCTTATTAAATTATTATTATTGTATATAGGGTATATATATTATAGGTACAAGTACGCGACTTTGTGAGATGAAAGAGACGACAAATATACACATAAAAATGTTGTTAAGTCAATTTTGAAAATGTTGTCAGTTACGCCACTTAGTCTGATGACCGACGAAATGTTCGTATCATCAACCGTATATTTTAGGCATGGAACGAATGTTGGTTTTCCTACATTCGCGAATGCAAATACGAATATTCATTTCCAAAATTCGTGAATGCGAAATGCGAATGTCGACTTTTTCACTGGGACTAACTTTAAGAAAATTTGCAATTTCCAGAATAAATCGAATTTGGAAAGAAAAATCAAATTTTCAAAATATTTTCCTGACAATTGTTATTTTCATATAAATGTTGGACAATCTCGTAATTTACGAGAAATATTTTTCTTCAAATTTCGTAAAAATATTATTCTCAAATGTGCTATACTTTTATTAAAATTTTAGAAAAATAATTGAATTTTCGAGAAAAGGTCAAATTTTGGATAAAAAAGCTCAATTTAAAACTTCGAGAATAAGACGAATTTTGAAAAACAGGTTGAAATTTCTGGACAGGACAAAATTTCGAAAAAAAAAGCCGAAATTTCTATAAAATATTCAAAATTTTCAGAAAAGTCAAATTTAGAGAGGAAACGGTAGAATTTGACGTAAAAAGTCACAATTTAGAAAAAGAGGAATTATAATAATAAAACACTAGTTTTGGGATAGAGTCGGAATTTTTAAGACATCAAATTAAATATAAAAATCTGACCTTTTTGAAATATTTGAAAAATATCTTAATTTCAAAGAAAAAGACGATTTTCGAGGTAAAAATCGAAAGTTTTGAAAAAACAAAGTAGTTTTTAAAAAAAATTAAAATTTCGAAGAAATTGGCAATTTTGAGAAAAACTTCTGGACAAAAGTCCAAATTTGAGGAAAAAGACATTTCTTGACTCTATATTTATTTTTTAACGACTAACTGAATAAAGGACAAGCTCCTCCCGCCCCCTGCCATACATCAGAAAATATCCACCGTTGAGATAAACGTCTTCGAAATTTTGAAAAACGAGTTAAAATTTGAATTTTCTGGAATTTTTTTCTTTACAAAAACTTAATATTCTAAAACATATTTTTAAAAATTTGCAGATAAACAATATTCTAATAAATTTTACTTTTTTATCAAAAGATTCATTATATTTCGAGAAAAAGGCGAAGTTTGATAAATAAGACAAAATTTGTAGAGGGAGGAATTAAAGAAAAGTCGCAATTTTCAGAAAAAGTCAAATTTTAAGAAATGACAACATGTTGAAAAAAACGATGAATTTTGAGAAAAATAAATTCGAAATTTTGAGAAAGTCGAATTTTAAAAAGGAGGTCGAATTTCAGATCAAATATAAAATTTCAAAGAAAAAAGAATTTTTTTTTTAAACCGACGAATTTTCAAATAAATCTAAATTTCGAGAAAATGTCGAAATTTCAACGAAAGAGTTAGTTTTCAAAAAAAAAAATGGAAAGTAGAAAAGGTTCCAACAGTTGAGAATATACATTTTTATTTGGCCGTATAAGCCAGGGGAGAGCAAGTGTCCCACCCTGCGTTATTGTAGCTAGCTACTTGGAAAAGAAAACAAGGGGATTGAGAAATACTTTTCACTAGCTGGGACTGGATAAATTACTGCATTAGTAATTATCTTAATAAGTGTTTATCCCTCAAGGGTCCATGGACCACAGTTTAGGAAACCCTGCCTTAGCAGTTGCATTGCTATTTCATAAATAATGTTCCGTGTTATTGCCAAATATATTGGCAATATATTTGCACAATTTCTTGCGAATGCGAATACGAATATTAAAAACATGCGAATTTATCGCGAATGCGAATGCGAAGTAGTCGTTACATCACTAGTAGTAATTACTAAGCCTACAAAAGTCTGCTTGACCAAATTCTGGATTCATTTTTATAAAATATTGTTTAATCCATTCAAACCTTCCTTATTTCTATAGTTTTGATTTTCACATATGAAATTTCGACGAAACATTTCCCAAATTTTGACCTTGAATATTAAAATTTTGACTTTTTCTGATGAATTCTAAACTTACAATCAAAAAATCGATTGTTACTGAGACAAAAATTGGAGGTTACAAGTTGAAATTTCAAAATTAAGGTCGAAAATTCAAGAATAAATTCCAAGTATTAAGAATTTCTTTTATACAAATTGTGAAATTTTCAGTACCTACCCTAAAGATTACGAGCTTACTAATTTTGATATTTTTATATACATTTTTTTAAAATGACTTTATTTTTGCCAAGTGTTGGCTTATCATATAACTTAGATCGCCTTTTCTCTAAATTTCAAATTGAAATTTGAACTTCGGGCTTTTTCATTTTCAGTTCAACTTTTTTGTCCTGATTTGGCATTTTTTCTCAAAATTCTGTATTTAAATTTTAAATCCCTAAAAATCGGGAAGTAATATCGGTCTTGTTTTGAAACTTTTCAATTTAAACCTGAAATTATACTTCATTTAGGAATTTTTTATTTTGTTCTCCTTTAGTTTTGAAATTTAAAAATAAGGTTTTTTTAAATAAATTTCGAATAATCTCTTAAATTTTCCACCTTTTATCCAAACTTTTCAATTAAATTAGAAACAATTTTTTTTATTAAAATCGAAATTTCCAATATATTATTGAAATTTTGGCTTTAACGTCGAAAATTTTAATTATCTCATTATGATATAAAATAAGTAGATCGCTGGGTTTTTATTGTATAATATTGAAAAGAAGAAAAAAGAATTACTATTTTTGAAACGATTACAATCATAAGCAGAATTATAGTTATCCAGCTTAGGTGAATTAATCTGAAAATATGAAAAAGTCGCATTTGCTGTACTGCTTTTTTCGGATCAGCATTTATAAGCACACCATTTCTGGTATGCAGGTGTACTCTTTTTGGAAGAACAATTCTCTATAACGCACTTTTCTACTTTCTCTCTAATACTTTTTTGCTATTTTCTCCAGAATAGTCTATCTAAAATGTTTTGATTTTTTTTCATATAAACTACCAGTTTTCCAAAATGGTAAATTTCTTTTCTAAAAATCTAAATAACACCTAAGTTTTTCATCTTTTTCTCTAAAATTTTGTTTCAAACTCAAACTTTAGGTTTTTTAAAACAAAGATTTATCTTGAAGCTTAAAATGTTAAAAAAAATTAATAAGAACCACAACATTTAAAAGTTTGGTTCAAAATTTTGAAAATTGCGGCATTAATCTCAAACATTTATAAAATAAAATTCTTAAACATTTGAAAACAGTTCAAAGATAAATTTTGGAAGAGGAATATCTTTCGAGTAATTTTATCATCCTACATACACATCTGTTTTTATTTAGAAATTAAATTAAGATAAATAAACAACATGGTTCAATTGTCCGTTACAATAGCAGGCAAAGCTTAAATGGGACTGGATGAATTGTTGTTAAATCACTTTGTCAGAATGTCAGAAGAGTTGAACTCTAGAATGGTTTTTAGTATATTTTTTTACATTTTAGTACATTTGCATACAATAATAATATTAACAGTAAAGTAGTATTGAATCGATGGCTTCTTAGCTCTAACTTAAACGCAAACAAGGACTAGGTAGTCTTAGCAGAAGGATCGCAGCCCCCCTTTCGAAAAAATTCTGGTTACAGGGCCTGTTCCAAATCAATCAAAATGTTAATCACGAGTAAAAGCCGTGATATAATATAAGACTGATAACGTAACCCGCTTTATCTCACTGTTGCGAAAACTGGAGACGATTGAAAGAGAACATCATATGAAGGATAGAGAGTAGAAGGGCTGCCTTGAGTGGATTAAGCAGTGCTTTCTTATGCAAATGTTGATACTTTATGCAATTGTTTCGCAATTTTTTGGTTTTATATTTATATTTTCATTACAAAATGGACAAGACTCATTTTGAGCCTATATGCAACAGTGGTTATAAAAGCTGTCGTTAAGAAGTGTCGTTCTTTCGAGGGCCTAAAAACAAAGTTGATGTGCGAAAAATCCCGCGAAATAACCGGCTGTTGTCAACAGATTTTGTTTTAAAAGAAATGAACAATGAACTGTGGAGAGTACGTATTTCTTAATGAACTTAATCAGTTTCTATTAAATAAATATCTTATGCCCAAAGTAATTGAAACATAAAATTCTTTTTGTATATCTAAAAATGAAAAATGATATTAATAGACAGACGAGCCGTTTGGTTTATCAGGGTCCGGAGTATGTACTAGAACATTATCTGTAACAATTTTAAAAGTGTTTATAGAAAAAATGTGTCAAATAAACCTTTTTTGATTAATTATTTGTCACTTTCCACTGACTTTCATTTTGTTTTCTTGGTTCCTATTTTGTTGCTTTGGTAACTAATTTTTAAATTTTCAAATGGCACCTGAATTTTTTATTTGCTCTTTTGAAAAAATCTGAACTTTCTGCATTCGGTAACATCAAATTTGTAGGGGTTAAATTCGGAGAATTTCGAAAAATCATAATTTTACTGATATTTATCATTCATTTTTTAATATTATTTTTAAAGATATCTAATAAGTAGCTAAAACATTTTAATTACTAACGGATGTTTAAAAATAGTATTAAATTATTTAATATTAGACGAAAAAATTATAAAACTATGATATTTTCTCGAACTTTTTCAATTCTAAACCCTGTAAAATTGGGGGTCACCAAATGCAGAAAGACATACAAATTCTAAAAAAGCAAACACAAAATACGGATGTTAGCAATGAAACAAAAGCAGGGAAAAAGAAAATAAGGTTACCAGAAAGTGAAAAATAATTAACCAACTAAAGTTTATTTAAAAGATTTTTTCATAAAAAAAATTTTATAAAATTTTTTATAAAAAATACAGCGAATATTCCAGATATACGCCGGACGGTGCCATATACTTTGCACAGAGTGACGTCAGTTTTTAAACATGTTGCTATCTATCTCTCTCTAAGCCGCCAGTCTCCCGCTTAGTTGTCACATTTTGCCTCGCGTCGGAGTACTTGACTTATACATTATCATGCTAAAAACTAAGCAAATAAATTTAATCGATTATTTTAATCGTCACACAATTAACATCAAATCAATCCGAAATCATTAGTAACGACTGAAAGTCTTAGTTTTAGTTTTTAACCGTCAATCAAACTAAATGTTTGCCAACTCTGCTACAGACTATTCTACAGATCTATTTATATTTTGTCAACCTAAAATGCTTGACAAAATTATCATACAGTAATAGCGAAAACTGGAACAGTACACAATTCGATAGTGAATGAAAATCGACAATAATAAAGACAGCAGAGTCACAGTATGTAGGATTAAATAAGAACATAAAAATCGCCAAAAACAAAAACGTAAAACAATCCGTTCGAATGCCGTTTTTTAAATAAAATTTTCACAACATAAACTTTTTATATTTTTATAAGTCATTCCGTGTGTTACATATTACATAAAACTCTCCATAACGACTACAATTTGTCAAATCTCGTCAAAGTTCCCCCTGTCGGGAACTGAGCAACCATATGATAAATCTGGCACCCTCCACTTATGAGCTTCTATTATTTTCTTGGTATGCAATAACTCACCTGCCGCTCTATGCGGCAGGAATGTTCGGCATCTCACAATATCTCACTTTATGAGCACAATTAATAATAAAATTTATAATTGCGTTGCTTGGAGACCCCTGCACTATTATTCGGATGTAATGAAACTGCTTCCCTTGCTTTTGTTAGATATGCTCGGCGTTTCTGTAGCAACGGACTTTTATCAAAATAAAAATCGACTTACCCGCCTTTGAAGACATCATTTTCCTAAAAATGTTACGTTAAAGTTATATCTGAGAAGCTCGCCTTTCGGGATGTAATAGTGATAGCTTCCTATTAAGTTTATCAAGTTCACATAAGCAAGTAGAATGCAACCTAGACTACAAATTCATGCAGCCCTCCAGGCGTGGCGTGTATAGTGAATCATAGGAATCATAGGTAGCTGAACTACCAACAGTTGAAACACTGCCACCTAGTGAAGCGGTTGCTCTCTAGGAAAAAGTTCCCAGAAGACAAGGATTCTAATGCACAGACCAATAGTTTTGAACATTTATTAGAGTCGAAGTTTGGAAACCAAATACCGGTTTTCGATCTTGTTAGATCTCGTCAGTTTGGTCGTCCGTGAATTCTTTAGTACTTACTTGTCGGAACATTTGTTAGCATTCGAGTTGGATATACCAAACTGACGAGATCTAACAAGATCGAAACCGGTATTTGGTATCCAAAGTTCGAATCTAATAAATGTTCAAACATATTGGTCTGTGCATTAAAAGTTCACATAAGTTTGGACATAGTCGAATAAATGCACGTAAATACATTAATAATTAAAATTAAATCTAGAAACATTTTGGAACGATTACACATAATAAAATATAATATACAAGGTAATTCTAAATGTTGCACTATAAATTCAGGATCGTTTTTTTGGAGCTCAAAATAAAACGAAATGTTTATATAAACATATGTCGCAAAGCGCTTCGTTTCCGAGTTACAGGGTGTGGAAAGTTAGTTCCTGATTACAGTTTTTAATTAATAGTTGCGAAACGTGTACAGAAAATCGAATGAAATTTAGCACAACTCCATACCCGTTAGTGCCGTTCCCAAAAATCTAAGAATTAATTAACACAACTTAACCAGTGGCGGGTATATCGAGGAGGGCGGTGCTTAAAACGTGCCTTTTTTATTTGGTGTGCACTTTTGTGGCATTTTTTGACAAAAATATGGGATGTAACACATAGTTGGCATTGAAATGAAAGAAAATAAATAGTATTGACATTTCCATCTTCTCTTGTCACCGATGGCCACTTTGAGCAATTTCTGGAAATAAAAGCCAATGTTCTTAAATTTGGTATTTATTACGAAAAACATTTTTTTTATTTAAATATTAGTTAAAAACATTTTTTTTGTAAAGCACATTTTAGGTAATAAATATATCATAGCTTTTCTTTCATTTTAAAGCCAACTTTGTGTTACATCCGAGATTTTTGGGGGAGTGTTTTTAATGCATCGAGATATAAAAATGCATTTTACTCGAAAACCGTTGACAATGTAGACTTTTAGTAAGAGCACCTTTTTTACGTAGAAAAGTTTGTAGTTTATATTTTTATTAGGAAATTGCGACAAAAGTGCACACAAAATAAATAAGGCATATTTTAGGCACTGCTGCCCTCGATATACACGCCACTAGTTAAGTTTTGTTAATTATTTCCTAAATTTTTTGAAAGGACAGAAAAAGATATAACGCTGTGCCAAATGTCATTTAAATATTTGTACAGGTTTCGTAATTATTAATTAAAAACTATAATTAGGAACTAACCTTCCACACCCTGTAACCCGGATACAAAGGATTTTACAACACATTTTTATAAAAACTTTTCGTCCTATTTTAAGATCTAAAATACGGTCTGAATTTATGGTACTACTTTTAGAATCACCTTGTATACTAACCCCTATCATTCCTGCTTAATGTACGCTCCTATAGTTCTCTTAAATGTCATTAATGAACTAGAACTTTTGATATGGACGGTAATTTGTTAAAAGCTGTAAAACCATCAAAATATAGCGATTTTTTTGTGATCTCTTTACGAGCAAACTCTACCTAAATGTTGTGAGTGGAACGAGTATTGTGTCGATTCTTCTTCTGTTAGTGCTTATCCTCTGTGGATGTTAGCGATCACATCGCAGATGACAATCTGTCCACTGTCTGAGATTGTTCAACCGTGATGTTCTTCTGCGACCTGAACTTCTTCTGCTTTCAATCTTACCCTATACTATTAACTGGATATTTTTCGTTCCTCATAATATGCCCAAAATATGCTGTTTTTTTAGATCTTTACTGTTGCTAGAATTTCTAGCCCCTTTCTCATCTGTTTCTTCGCAGTGTTGTTGGTAATGTAGTGGGTGCATGATATTTGGAGCATGCGGCGGTAACACCACATTTCAAATACTTCCAGTCACTTGCACGAGGCGTCAGTCAGAGTCCATACTTCCGCGCCATATAGAAGTATGGAAAAAATATAGCATCAACGGACTCTAAGATCAAATCATGTAGGCCAAGTAGGGCTTCTCTGGTACCTAGACCGTTTCCGAACCCTAATTGTGTTTCCGCAATGTTTGCTTCTAATTTTTATAGATGCGTGAGAACAATATTCAGAAGGACCTTTACAGCATGGCTCATTAAACTAATTATTTAATGATTTTCGCGTTTTGTGGCCTCTCTTGTTTTGGGATCGTGATAAAAGTTGATGTAAGCTATTCTTTTAGCAGCTGCCCAGTTTTGTATATTATGTTTAGTAGTTTTATCAGGAGCTTCGGTTGATCGTTGTCAAGTTGTCGAGTAGCTCTTCATTTAAATATTTCCCAACGGGATCGTAGAAATGTTAAATCAATATTGTAACGATTTGAATCTCAATGCAGATGACGTCGATGCATCTTTTGCTAATCTTTTTAGATTAGTGGGCTTGAAAATGCCAGTTCTGCTGGCGAAATACGTATCGCGTAATTATTTATTTAATTGCCGATGTGGTAAAGAGGTGAAACCTTCTTTGGACTTAATCACAAGCCACAGTGTTTAGTTCAGTGCTTTAGTGAATTTCGATCTAATTTAGAGAGAAACGTGAACATTTTTAGAACCATAAAAACATTTCAGCTAAAAATCGTAATTTGTTGAAAAAGACAAATATTCAGAAAAATAAAAAAATTTTGAAATAAATAAATCATTTTTAAAATGTCCAAAGAGTTGATGAATTTTCCAATTTCAAAAAAAATTAAAGAAAATTTTGAGGAACAGGCGAATTTTAGGTAAAAGCCTGTTTTAAAAAATTCACAATTTTGAAAAAAAAAACGAATTTACCAGCAAGCAGAAAAAACCTGTTAAATATTGCATACTAAGATAAAAACCGAGATTTCCTGAAAAAGTTAAACTTTAGGAAATCAGTCAAAAGTTTAAAAAAAATCAGAAACTAAAAGATCGAAATTTGTTCAGAAGAATATTGAAATTTGGAGAAAAAAGAAATTTCGAAAAAATTTTGAAATGTACAAAAGTTTTTTAAATGGAGTCAAATTTAAAAAAAAAAAAGTTAAAATTTAAAAGAAAATAGTCGAAACTCCGAGAAAAGATGATCTTACTAGAGAACTTTTGCGAAAAAGATCTAAATTTTGAGAAAAAACGTTTAATCTTAGTAAAATTTCGAAATTTCCTAAAAAGAATTAGATTTTTTTGAAACTTAGAAGAGCAAATTTTAAGAAAAAATCGAATTTTTACTTTCTCTTGATCCCTCAAGTCAACGGGCATTAGAAAATATCAAATATTGTGTTATACGTTGAAATTTTAACAAACAAGTTGAAACTTCCAGAAATTTGGTTTAACAAAGGGTTGAAATTTACAAAGAAATGTTTTTCGTAATTTTTGTCCTTTCCAAAAAAATTAAATTTTCAAAAAATATACATTTTCATCAGAAGATCGGCTAGATGTTGAGAAAAAGGCAAATTTTAATAAACAAGCTGAAATTTTCAGAATTAAAAAAATTGGAAATTTAAAAAAAAGCCGAATATCAAGAAATGACAAAATTTCAGAAAAAAAGAAGGACTTTTTAAATAAATACCAAATTTTCAAAGAAAAGGACAAATTTTGTAAAAAAATAATACGAAATTTGAGAAAAAGGTAAAAATTTCAAAAAAATTTTCCAAGGAAAAGATGAATTCTGAAAAGTGAGAAAGCCCCCCAATTGAATACATATAAATGTTCGGTTTACTCCATGAACCAGAGGGGGGCAAGCGCTTCATCCTGCCTTATTCTAGTTACGCCTATAATTTTGGAAGAGCTTACGTTTACATTTTTAGAAATAAAAGAGACCGCAGCTTCAGACTAAATAACGTACAACTGGAAAGTTCTGTGCAAGTTGTTGTGGCAAACTTGGCACAGAAGCAACTATAAAATTCTCATTAAAATTTGTTTAAGATTTTTTTCCTGTAATAATTTTCCTTTTTTCATTTTTATTATGCATTTTAATTAGATAATTTCCTATAGTACTTTTGTTATTTTTGTTTTGTTAAAAGAAACTCAATAATTAGTGTTAATCATATATTCTAGCGTTCACATTTTCCTTACATGTTGGTTGCGCAAAATTTTTAGCCGTATAGTTTACCCGCTGTAAAAAAAGGTAGCTAATCCCTGTTCTGGCCCTTTGAGATCTTCAGAGATTTCCTTTTTCTTATAAATATTGGAAGTTAAAATGGAAAGCAGCATATTTTGAAAACAAATTGATATAAAGTACCTCCGACAGCAATTAACTAATTTGTAAATTTATAAGAGAAGCAGCTGAGGCCATAATAAAATGGGGATTTTCTTTTTCTTAATTTTTTACATATTTTTGATACTCGTAATTTTTTAAGTTGAATAATATATATTTTGACAAGAGTTCTTTCTAAAATATATATTTTTTAAACTGCTAAATTTTAAAAAGTAAATCTTGAAATTTATAAATTCATTCACTTAGTTTGATTTTTTTTTTCGAAATTTCGAAAGAGTTTGAAAGTAAGTAAATCTTTTTTTTTATAATATTAATTTTGTTTTTGTTTTAGTTGTGAAAACATTTTTGAATTGGAATTTTAATATTTCTGGGGTAATCATAACTTACGATCTCTTATCGTACAAGCTCATGTAGAATCGTTTTTGCATTTTTTGTCTGCCTGTATGTAAATAATGTCATCGTTATTGTCATTCATTGTCATGTCACATTAATTCAGTCAGTAAAAGATCTGGAATGATACCTATCTTTAAAAAGTTTTCCATAATTAAAATCAAGGTGAAATAGGCGGTCGTTGATCATTAATAATTTCGATTCTGAATAACGTGACAATCTTTATACAACTTTTTGTTTTGAAATCGACATAAAATTCTTAAACAGAGTACTTAATAAAACATTTATAAACCTCTTTTTAATTCAAAGCGACGCAGATTAGATTTTTTAAATTACTCAACAGTTTGATTTAATATTCCAAACAGCCCGGGTGGTGCAGTAAAAGTTAGATAAAAAGTGCGCGTGGGAAACTTTCTTGAAATTTATAAATTCTTATTATTATTCATGGGCTTAAAACTTAAAATGAATTTTAAAGTGATCGCATCGCAAACTTCGCGAAATATAAAATGTGTTATTTAAGCAAATAATTTGTCTTTTTACGGCTTACACCCACTCGAATTCAACTTGAAATTGCCTAAAACGAATTTGTTTTTCACGGGTCGTTTTATTTAATTTATGAGTTTAGATAAACATCCAGTCATTTAGATTCTGTTTAAAAAAATATTCCTTTTCCCCTAATTTTTAACTTTCACGTTTTGATTTCCTGTAATAATGACTGCTTTTAACGTAATTTGCTAGTTCTTTGAATCCGTAAATAAACCATTTTAACTGAAATTCTAAAAGTAGTTTGACTGTTATTTTGTTGTATAATATTCATGTTCATTAAATTTTAAACTTTAGAGACCGTTTAATATGAAAGTTGTGTCGACGAAATAATGAACTCTCAAACTTTAGCGTAATAATTAGATTGATACGCAGAACCGAAATAAAGTTTGAATTAATTATTTCTCAACAGCGGAAAGTTTTTCCTGTCGTTTCCTAGGTTTTACATGAGCTAACTAACCAAGTCTGGCGCATCCACCAAACACAATTTGCATTAACTTTGAGCTATCATCGTACTGGATATCCTAGTTTTGACAATTTTCTGAGGTTTCGATATTATTAATGAAGATCGTGCTGCGGTTTTTACTTTACTTTTCTATTTTTTAATCAAGTTAAAGATACCACTGGCAAATTTTTCATAGCGTTTTAGCTTTAAGACAACAGGCTCATTTTTAAAACCTTCGCTTTTTATGCAAATATCCGTCATGTCTTAATGTATTATTAAAAGGTAAAAACTGATCTTGATAGTTTTTTACTTAAAGTCCAGTGGTGGAGTCAGTTTTCTTTCTAAATGACTGGCTACACCACGACCTTAAAATTGGAATATCAAGAAGAAGAAAAAATACAAAATGTTTTCGTAGTTTTTATTTTTATACTAGTTTTTTTGAAGTTAAAATTTGCAAAATAACTTAAAATATTAAAAATTTAAAAAAAATCAACACTTCCGAATACAATTTGAAATCAAAAATAAGCACATGTTTTTTTTTCAATTATACAAAAATAAAAAATTTTGTGGAAAAAAATTAGGCTTTAACAGGCTTTAGTATATTTTGAAAATCAGAGATTTAAAATTCAACTTCAAAATCAAAACTTCCTGAAAAATTCTGCGTTTCGAATTTTAAGTCGAAGTTTTAGAAAAGCAATTAAAAATTTGAGGTTTTATCCCAAAATACTACTGGACTCTTCTTGGTCGGCAACATTAGGTTATTAATTTTATTTAACATAATTTAATGAACGTAATGTTTCCGACCAATAAGAGCCCACCATAAAGAATAATCCTATTCCTTTAACGGAACGAACGGATTTCACAAATGATTAGTGCTTCTAACTACTTAACTGAAGAAATGTCGGCGGTTAGGAACGGCTATCGCCAAGAGCATGTAGGGGAAAGGGGGCAGATTCGACCTTGGGGCATATTCAACCAAGCTCTTTTAAAGAACACCCTGATTTAAATTTATCTTCGTAAGGCTCCTAGCTCCTATGAAGTTTTTCATATGTCAGAACACTCACCAGAGAAGTTACATTACTCTACTTGTTTATTTTTTAGTCTTTAAACTAAATTGAGCAAAAATCAGATTTTAAGTTAATTTTTTGATTTTTAATTTTTTCATACAAATTTTTTAAATTTGATCTGTAACGGGCTGCATTCCATATATGTTAAATGTTAAATTGATAATATTAATAGTACCCCAAGCTTAAAATTATAGACAGTGAAAAAAAATATATTTTTTCAAAAATTTATCATGGGACAGATTCGACCAGCGTTGGATAGGACAATTTCAACCACTGGCCTAGTGTGTTCTGACAATCTTAGCGTGGTTTCTGTACCATGATGTATCTTTTTCTTTTACCGGAGTATTGCATTATTTACGATGATTATAAATTATGGAAAAAAAAATTGATTTTGAAGTTTGATGAGTTTACGTTTAAAAATCAGATTAAATATGTTTAAATGTGATTTCCAACTGGTGACATTTCCGCTAAAAACGCATAAAATGCTGTGTAGGAAAATAATTAAACAAAATTAATTCAAATGTCAAATTAAATTTTTGTGCCAAAAAACGCCAAGTTACCTATATCCGTTGGTCAGTGATATAACGCCAGCTGATCAAGGTAACATAGTTTTAAAGTTCTCAAGTCCAAATTCTGTATAAAATGTCCTTTCTGTTTAAGGTTAACCGCATATATTACAATGTTTACTAACACCAACGTTATTGCCTTGAGTGTTGTTTTGAATCTTACTTCAAACATGTTTCACCAATTTTTTATTTCACTTCCAAAATAAATAATAAACTTATTTAAGTAGAAAAACCATTTTTGTTTGTCTGTATAAAAAAATATATGTTTATATCTCATTGTTGAACTTACCCCATCATTTGGTTGTATGTACCCCGCTAGTGGGTAGTTTGAACCATTTCTAAGATTTTTTTTAAAGCTGATTGCTGGTACTTAAATTACTTTTAAATCACTGAAAGTTAGTCAGTCTTGTAAATTAAGGCTTATAGAATACTCCCCAGCCCATAGTTACCAGATTTTTTCTAATACAATTGCAAAAATGGCACATTGAATCAAAAATGGTTGATTCTGCCCCCCTTTCCCCTAAGTTTGAATCACAAGTGTAGTTTAATGCCGGAAGAGATATTAGCCCTTGAAGTAGTTGTTACCTGTGGGTCAGGCTTTAAATATTTAAATTTTTGCCACCGTGAATAATTAATGAAAGGTCTAGTCATGTTAAAAATTTTTATATATTTCAATTTTTTTTATTTTTAAGTTTTTTTTCCTCATTGTTCCCTTTCCATGTTATGCACGGCTAACGAGCTCAAATGAGAGCGAAACATCGATGTTCAGTGCTACAACCTTTTATATTTTTTTATATTTTCATAATTTATCAAAACATTTTTTTCATATTTAATTTTGGTCTTGTATTTTTTATTTTTTTCTATTCTGTGAAAATAAACCAACCTTTCTTTTGTCTTTTTGAGTGCCCAAATGTTCAACTTAATTTCAAATATTCAAATTTTTTCGAGCTTACTACATTTAAATCCGAAACTTCTGCATAATCCCTTGAAGTTTATTAAAGAAATTATAATTTTAAATTCAAAGTCGAAGCTTCAAAATAAAATTTAAACATTTTGAGCTTTTGAATAAACTTAAGATTTAGAAAAAAAACGGTGATTTAACTTGTTTCAAAATTTTTGCCTTTTTTCTACTCTCGAAATTTCACCTTTAATCATAAAATTTATCATAAACACAGAGTTTTTTAATCAAAACACTTCAAGTTTTCACTTCGTTTTTCAGGAAAAACGATACTTTTTGCAAAGTACTCAGAATTTACAGAAACAAAATTTAAGTTTTAACACGAAATTTCCAGAAAAAAAGTCCAGATTTTGAGAAAAACTCTAAATTTATTTTATTTTTTTTTTGTGGAACGGAGTGAAGTATCTCTCTGAAGATGACCGCTTGGCTGTCAAAACGCGTTAGATCAACGTTTGTTGTTTTTCAATCTTTCTTGTTTTCAGGGAACAAGTTTTGTATTGCAATTTCTAAATTTATAAAAAAGTTTAATATAAGCATCCGACTATTAGATGAGCTTAAGATTTTGATAAAGTTACGAGTGGGTGACCCTTTGCTAAGAAACTTTTCGAAAGAGCAAACTCTCAAGACTAGAGATTTAAGTTAAATATGTGAAAAAAGATTTCTTATACCTAAATCTATTTTTTTTCCTTCGTTCGTTTTTCTTCGTCCTTTCGACTTTGTTTCATAATTTACTTCATTTTTTCATCCAATTTCAAATAAAAATATAAAATCTAACAAGTTTGTTTTTATTAAATTAGAAATTTCGAGAAAACATTTAACAACTTGAAAAACACGTAAAAAATTAAATTAAAAAATTGCCAGTATTTTCACTTTCATCACAAAATATTGCGTTTAAACTTGAATTTTCGCTTCTTTTTTGGTATTTCCTTCAAAAACCTAAATTTTTTTGGAAAATTCAAAATTTCTGAATAAATCTTTGTTATTTGATTTTATTTTTATAACTTTAATGATGTACCTATGAAAGTTTCGGCAACTGGTTATATATTTTCTAAATTTTTGACTTCAAAATCAAACTGTTTGCCCCTTTTTTTGGAAATGTAAATGTCGGTTTCTAAAATTTTCCCTTTCCTTGTCGAAAAGGTCGACTCTGAAGTACATGAAATGAATACGGACCACTTGCGCTATGTCCAGTTGCGGTTCAACAAGTTATCCATCCAGTTGCCCCCAGCATATTTTAGCCTGAAATCACCCGGACGATTTACGCCTTTTATTAAAATAATTATATCGGACTTGATCATAATAATTTTGAATGTTAATTCTAGTAGCCATTACTTTTTATTTACCAACAAATTAAAAATTAATTAAAATTTTGGTGTAAACAACCGAGATGCTGAAATACTATGGCAGGGCTTCATTGTGCTTCCCCATTAATTTATCTAGACAAAATAAATCTAATTCTTTTTTATTATGTTTATCATTATTAGCAAACTCACTACCATGCAGAAATAAATATTCCAGGAATGCACCCAAAAAATTGTTAATATAATATATATAATAATAATAATATATATAATAATAAATACTTTGTAATTTTACACTTGAAATTAAATTTCGAAATTTTCTGGTAAAATCGTTTTTCATATAAAGAAAATAAAATCTAAATTCGAAATAAAGTCCAAATTTATTAAAAAAAGGTTGGAATTTGGGTTTTTAGAGTTTGTACTTTCAAGAAAATAAATATAAAAATTAAAAGCATAAACCCAAGATTTTAAGAAAAAAATAAGTTCCCAAAAAAACGTAATTTGCATTGATTTTTTTAATTTAAATTGCAAGTTAAAATTTGAAATTTTAGAAGAAAGTAAAAAGTGGAAATAAAGAAAGACTTGGAATTAAAAAAGAATCGTTTACGTTTCAAATAAAAAATGAATTTATAAAAAGAAAATCTGATAAAAAATTGAAGTTTCGAGACCAAAGTTTATAAGTTTGTATCGAAACAGAGAAAAAATACCGAAATTTATTCGGAAAAATATGGATTTAACTTTTTTAAACTTGATACTTGAACTTTAAAATGAAGATGTCGCAAAAAAGTAAAATATTGAGCAGACAAGGTCAATGTTAAAAAAAGTATTTCAAAATAATCGGGTTCGCAAAAAAAGTCAACATCTCGAAAAATAAGTTGAAATTTTTACAAAAAGGTCAAAATTTACGAAATATTCAAAAAAAAGTCAGAATTGTGTGGAATTTGTGTTACACAATAAATCATTTAAAATATTAAAAATGTGCTCCAAAAAAAAATTAATTTTCCAGGAAAAAGACATTTTTTAAACGGTCGAATTTACAAAAGTGTAAAATTTTGGGAAGTAAACAATTTTAAAAAAGAGGTCTAATGTTAAAAAAATTTTTTTTTGACATTCTAAAAGATTTTATTAATTTTATTTAACAGTTCTGCGACCTAGTTTGGAAATATTTAATTTTCTTAATTTAATTACTATTTAAATATGTATTTCCAAACTGGGTCGCAGAAATGTTAAGTAAAATTAATACACCTTTTTAAAATATCAACCTTTTTCGAAATGTCGACCTTTTTTCAATATTTAAACCTTTTTTTTTTTAATTTTTACTTCATGAAATTTCGATCTTTTGTGAATTCGACGATTGTAAATATGTACAATATATACAGCAGAAGTATTACATATTTGTAATAATACAAAAAACTTAATTTCTTGGAAGCCATACAAATTCACAAATATTTATAATCTAGTGAATTTACACTTATGAACGTGCATCTTGATCTTCTGAACACACCTCTAATTGAAGCTTTGGACAAGAATTCGGATTAAACTGAATATTTGTAGAAGTCCATAATCTATAAAGCTTGTTAGCATAACAAAGGCTAAACAAATTGTTGGTATAACCGCCGATGATGCAGTAATGGGAAACCTGGTCCGGTGTTAGCAAATACTTATCGAAACATTGTGGAGTTTTTAATATTCATTGCTTTTAATTGTTAATGAAGTTTAATACTTATGAGTATTTATATTTTAATTACAAAATGAGCAAGACTTGTTTTGTGCCTACGAGCAACAGTGATTATAGTGGTTATTATATTCCATCCCTTAAATTGGTTAACTAACAAAGTAATTTAAAGAAAAAATTCTTTTTCTATATTTAATAATGAAAAATGATATTAATATACAGATGGGCCATTTGGTTTATCAGGGCTCGGCATATGTATAGAAAATTGGCTGTAAATTTTTTAAAAATGTTTATAAAAAAAATGTCAGATATACTTTTTTTGGTTAATTATTTTGTACTCTTATTTTGTTGCTTTGGTAACTAATTTTATAATTTTCAAATGACACCTGTATTTTTTATTTGCTCTATTGGGATTACCTCAACATTTTGCATTCGGTATCATCAAATTTATTGGGATTAGATTCGGAAAATTTGGTGGAAACATAATTTTACTGATTTTTATCATTCATTTTTTAATGTTATTCTTAAAGATATCTAAGCAGCTAAAATGAAATTCTTACCGAAACGAACAAAGAACATAAAACTTTATTTTAATTACTAACGCATGTTTAAAAATAGGATTAAATTATTTACTATGAGAATCGGTAAAATTATTGAATTATTATATATTCTCGAACTTTTTCACTTTTAAGCCCTGTACGATTTGGGGTCACCAAATGCAAAAAGACATACGAATTCTAAAAAAGCACACAAAAAATGCAGGTGTCATTTGAAAATTCAAAGTTCCTTACCGTAGCAATAAAACAAAAGCAAGGAAAATAAAATTAAAGTCACCAAAATGTGGCAAATAATTAGCCAAACAAAGTTCATTTGAAACAATTTTTTCTAAAAAATATACTTTGCATAGAGTTACGCCAGTTTCTAAACCGCAAGTCGCCCGATTACATGCCATATTTCACCTCGCGTTGGAGTACCTGACTTATATATTATCGTGGGACGAACATTTTGGTTGTAAAATTGAAATTTTAAACACAAACTAAAATTTTGAAATTTGAACTTCGAATTCGCCAATAATATAAATATTCTCAGGAAAAAAACACTAAATTATTACTAAAACAGTATTTTCAATTTTAAGTGTCTTCTCTAATTATTAATTTTTTTTCTGGAAATTTGCAGTCTAAATTTAAGACTTAAGGGTAAAAAGGATTATTTTAACATTTTCTTCTTTCCCTAAATTTCGATTTTCATTTAGAAACGTGGATTGTTTTTATAAATTTTGGGCTGGTTTTCGTTTTGTATACATGATGTAGTTTTTAAACTCATCGTGTCACAATTAACTCTGAATCTGTTTCCTTGTTGCATATGCGCAAAACAAACAAGCTAGTAAGAGCAAAAAGAGCAAGACAAGAATCAGACCAGCAAGAAATTGGTAAGGGAAGAAGAAGACCAACTTCTTGTTTTGTTCAGCAAGAAAAGAATAAAAGTTAGATAACAAGACAGAAAATCTTGTTGTATGCATCACTATTACTTATCCATAAAATGCAAAGATATATTTGTGGACAGATTTTTTAATCACAATCAGAAAATGGTCTTAGTAATCAGTAAATAAAATCAGGATAATTCCTATAATGCGTAAAATTACTCTCAATCCTACGATCAGATAGTCGGTAACTCGCTTCCGCCTTTGATATCAGGAAATAGTCCACTTGTGTTTTGCTTTTCGATGCGCCCCTAGGCAATTGGTCCAGTGTTTGCGAAAGTCGGCCGTGCGTGTTTTAAGATATCGACAAAAAAAGGGCGCCTCTTATCGATTACCGATCACTACGCGCCATAGTAACCGCAGATTATTTCGGGTCTCTCAACATCCAAACAAAACGGACTGTTTTAAATTTCATGAATTTCCTCCGGGATGCGCGTCTTTAATATACCCTTAAACATAAATATTTGATTATATTCACTTTCGGAAAATCGAAACGTAAGCAGATTAGGATCGTGAGAGGTTGTTGGTTTGAATAAAAATGTTGCAGTGTTGACGCCGAGTTCTGGTACTGCCGCCTAGGGTCTTTTGAAACTATTTTAATCTAGTTTAATTCCTAAACAAGTTATCTCGTGGATAAACTGGAAAGTTGCGTAAAAGTAAAACTAAAGAAAAATACCTCCAGGGAAGTTTCAAATTACACTTAAGCAGATTTTCAGGATTAGAGAATTATATTATCTATTTCTGTTGACCAAAGAGATAATGAATCCTGATGAAACTAATTGCAAATAACTCATCTATTCGAAATCAATTTCTTCAAAATTTTTTAAGTAGGGTAATGGCACCAGTAATCGCCATTATTAAACGTACCTCTAATTTAATACTGATATCGAAAAAACTGGATGCATTTTTTAATACCACTAATTCCTAAGAGGAAGACTAATTTCTTTGCTATGAAACTACCAACTTGTTTTTTGTCTAACAATAAATAAATATTTAATAAAAATATTTTTATTGGTCGGCGTCATTTTATCAGTAATAGTCATTAACTTTTCTAGTAATTGTAATCACATTTCAATCATTAAGTTGCTTTGGAAAAAAAGTTGAGCAATATGGAGGTTTATTTGTTGTTTTAACATACATGAAAATGTTCTCAAGATACCCAGATATGTAGAATATGTATTTATTTATGTTTGACTTTTCCTATTTTAATATCTTTCCTTTTAATTTTTGGAGATCCTTTAATTCTCTTTTTTTTATCCTTTTTTCTTGAAAATTATAATTCTCTTCGTTATCGCTTTTTCGAGCATTCAACTAAAATAATAATCGGTGGAAATGTGGAAAGGTTTTCCATCCATCTAGAATTATTCTTATTTCCTTGCATATTTCTGTCAGAATTTATGCTACATTTTAAGAAGCTTTTATGCTGAATAGAGGTATCACATGGCAATTGCTGATGGTGTATTGTAGGCATTAAGTATGTTGTTTTAATACTTCCGGTCGTGGTAACTTTTTTTATCCACAGGATCTCGGACACTGGTATCTAATACTAATACCGATTCTTAAGATGTGATTGTACTTCTTTCCTAAATCAATTTTTTTGTCGCTTTATTTTTGGAACTGCTCTAATATCATCACGTTCAAAGAGGAACTTGCATTCTCTTGAATTAAACGGGGATGTAACTTTTAAAAAATTTTTAGCTTATTTTTTTGTTTGTTGCCAATACCATCCTGAGTTAACTATAATTTAAGAAATTGTTAGTGCAAGATAACCATATAACCTTTGTTAGGTCGGAAACCCTTTTTTGTAATATTTTTAATTCATTGGCCTGTTTTGTCTTTTTATTCGTCTCGAAAACTTTATCTTTAAGTGCCATTCTGGGTACTTAAAATATTTTATAAGTCCTTGAATATGCCATTCTTTTTTGCCAGCCAAAACTGTTTCCTCTGTATATTCATATTTATAACTATTAAACTTTATTAACGATAAAAACGCAACAAAATTTCAAAATTCCACAAGGTTTTGATAAATATTTGCTAACACCGGACCAGGTTTTGCATTACTGCATCATCGGCGGTCATATCAGCAATTTGTTTAGCCGTTGTTATGCTAACAATCTCCATGGATCACATACTCCTAGAAATATTCCGTCTAATCCAAATTCTCGTCCAAAGTTTCAATTAGAGGTGTATTCAGAAGATCAAGCTGCTCGTTCATAAGTGTAAATTGACTAGATTATAAATATTTGTGAATTTATATGGCTTCCAAGAAATTAAGTTTTTTATGTTATTACAAATATGTAATACTTCTGCTGTGTTCGCGCATGTAAGTTTAAGTTTAGAAGCCATAGAAATTCACAAATATTTACAATCTAGTCAATTTACACTCATGAACGTGCAACTTGATTTGTTGTTTTGTTTTTATCCTTAATAAAGTTTAGTAGTTATGAATATTAAAGAATTCCACAAAGTAAGGGTCGAAAATGTCAATTATCTGTATATTAAAACAAAAATTGTCACTGATAGATCTGCTAATAGTCAGTTATCCACATTGCAACAACTACTGAATTATTTTAGTTTTTTGTATCCAGTTATTGTCACAACCAAATTTTTTATAACCAAATTCTAATTACAAACCTAAAAATATTTTAGTTGAAAGCCTATCTATCAAACATACTTTATACTTTCTTTTCATGTAAAAATTGCAATAAGAACTGCTGAAATTTAAGCTAAATTATTTCAATCTACCTTTACAAATTTCCTAAGAATAACAACAAAATATTATGGACAAGGAACTGGTGTATTGTTTTGTTTGAAAATTTTTTTGTATGGGCTACTACCATTAAAAGCTTTATTTAAAATTGTTGCAAAGAAGTAAGTAAGAAATTTAAAGTAACAAAGCATTATATTATTTTTGTCCAAAAATATGTTTGACAATTAATGGTGCTATTATCCTACCTTTCTTAAATATTTTATATCTGCTGGTATCTTGGGGTAAAAAATATGTGAAAAAAATAATTAAACATATATTATTTGGTTTATTTTAACTATTCAACTTTTATGCTAGTAGAATGCAATCTAGACTACAAATTCATGCAGCCTTCCAGGCGTGTATAGTGAATCATATGTGGCTGAGCTACCAACAGTTGAAACACTGCCACCTACCTAAGCGGTTGCTCTCTAGGAACAAATTCCCAGAAGACAAGGATTCCAATGCACAGACCAGTAGGTTTAAACATTTATTACATTCAAAGTTTGGAAACTAAATACCGGTTTGGATCTTGTTAGATCTCGTCAGTTTGGTATATCCAACTCAAATGCTAACAAAAGTTCCGACAAGTAAGTACTAAAGTACTACTTGCATACGACATTGTTGACGATGGCCATAGTTTCCCTATGGACCAATAGTTGACGGTAATACTGAAGTCACTCGCTTGACGTCCGTAAGATCTTTAGTTGTCGGAACATTTGTTAACATTCGAGTTGGATATACCAAACTGACAAGATCTAAGAAGATTGAAACCGTTATTTGGTTTCCAAACTTCGAATCTAATAAATGTTCAAACCTATTGGTCTGTGCATTAGAATCCTTGTCTTCTGGGAACTTTTTCCTAGAGAGCAACCGCTTCGCTAGGTGGCAGTGTTTCAACTGTTGGTAGTTCAGCTACCTATGATCACTATACATGCCTGGAGGGCTGCATAAATTTGTGGTCTAGGTTACATTCTACTTGCATACGACATTGTTGGCGATGGCCAACTTTGTGTAAAGAATCAGCTTTATATGAAACTTTAGATTTTTCAGTGATAAAAAAATAGGTAGGCTACTGACTGCTGACAGAAGTGAAAACTTGAAATTAGGAAATAACAGTGGTTTTTTTTTGATTTTCAAATTAATTGTAGTACCAAAAATAAAAATGTCATAATTTGCAAATTAAAATTATCACGACATCTGTTCTTGCTGTACAAACTAGGTGCAATACTTCTCACTGCCACGGACTTAGGCAGGATTTCCTTCAAGGGGAGGCCACAATAATTCTAAAAAACTCATGGGCAAAAAAAAACATTGCTACTGAGGAATGGCAAACCGAATTTCCAGATTATAGTGAAAATTTTAAAAAAAGCCAAATTTTAGGAATAAACTTTTCGGGGAGCTTCAATAAATGTCAAAATTTTTTTTGTGAAAAAAGTTGTAATTTTCAAAACCAGTCGAATTTGGGTAAAAAAATTGCAACTTTCAAAAATAATTCTCTCGCAATTTTTACTTTATTTAAAATTGGTCATATTCCCGAAATCCACAAGAAATCGTCTCCTCAAAGTCTCCTAAAAATAATATTTTCTGATTTTTAGTTTTCTATTAAAATTTGGATCCAATTTCAGGAAAATAAACGAATTCTATAAAAAGTCGAAATCTTCAGAAAAAATTCAATTTTAAATGGTAATGTCCAAAACAGCAAATATCGAATTTAAAACAAAAGTCGAAATTTGGAAAATAAGATAATTGAACTAGTTGGAATTAAAAAATAAATTCAAAAATGTAGTTAATTTAAAAAACGAATTCAGAAAAATATCCACGATTTTTGAAATATACGTTACAATTTGCAGACAAAGATCGAACTTTCTGGGAAATATTTTAAATTTGTAGAAGAAAGTTTAATTTAAGAGAATAATTAAAATTTCAAGAGTAAAGCAGTAATTTCGAAAAAGGATTTTAAAAAACAAATTGGAAAAAGAATTTTCAATAAACTGTTTTAAAAATAAAAGCCTAACTGATCTCAAAAACTCGAAAAATTTCCAACATACGGAAAAAGTAAAAATTTTTAAAGGTCTACTTCTGTGAAAAGACGCAATTTTCAGAAAAAGTAGAATTTTAAGAAAAACAATTACAATTTTCAATAACATTGGTCTTGGAAGTTAACATTCAGTAAAGACGTTAAATTTACAAGAAATTTTTTTCTCGAAGTTCCTAAAAATATTTTTTTCCACATTTATACTAACACACCGTTGTAATTTGCTAAAAAGATAAATATTCAGAAAAATGGCAGAATTTTGCAATAAATAAACGATTTTTGAAACAAAAGTCAAAAAAAGAGGCTTTTGACAATAAAATCGAAATTTAGAAAAGGAAAAATTTTGAGGAAAAGGCGAGTTTTAGGAAAACGATTATTTTTAAGGAGAGAAAGTAAAATGTTGAGAAAAAAGACGCATTTACCAGAGAAAAGGAGCAATTTCTATAAATATTAAGTATTGGATATTGAGGTAAAAATCAAAATTTTGTGAGAAGGGCAAAGTTTAATAAACCAGTCAAAATGTCTAAAAAATCAAATTTTAAAAGATCAAAATTTTGAAAAAAAGCTAAATGTATCGAAATTTAGAAAAAAAGACGAAATTTAAAGAAAATTTCAAAATGGACAATTTTAAATGAGGGAACCCAAAGTTTCCAAATTGAAGTCAGGATTTTGCAACAAATAAAAATTCCAAGTTTTAACCCAGAATTTATGGAAATAGAATAATTTAAAAAAAAATACTTTAAAATGTATTACACTATAAATATGGTAACAAATATCCCCAAATGTTGATTATTTCTCTTCTTAAATCTAAAGTTCCTGGCATTTTAACACTATTTTTAATATGGAGGTTTCAAAATTTTTATAAATAAATGAATCAGTTGGAAATTTGAAATTTTTTAAAATAATTTTAGTTGACTTCTTACTAATAATTAATCTTCAGGGTTTTAATTAGTACTTCTTCCTTTAATTAATATTTCAGCTGAAAATATTTATTTTTTAACGAGTTATAAACTAAAATCCTCAACTCGAAATTTCATGGTTTTCCTTTTGTAAATATTAATTTAAATTTTAATTTAGAGATTTAAAGTTCACAATTTACGAAATCTTTCTATCCGAAGAAAAATTTGGGAACCCGAGCATAGACAATCAGTTAAATTGCCTCCCCTCTGACACCTACATGCGGCGGTCCTGCACAACATTTTTAAATCTTCAACTTTTACTCTGGCACATTTTTTTGTAAAAGCAAACCTTCCTTGTGAATTGACAGGTACTGCCACTCATATTTACGAGGATAAATCAAATATGAACCGGAATTTCTATCATGTCGCCATGAGGGCGTCGGAAGTGTGCACATACTCTTGGACATCTTAGTGGATGTAAATACAGTGAATAAGCCAGAAGACTAGACTAGAAGCACAGTTTGAAGTTAGTTATTTGAAGAAAACTTCAGTGTGTGAATGGCACAAAAATTTTTTGAAAGGACCAACTCAAGTAGAAAATGAACCCCAAACTCGTTGTTCTAGGACCAGTATGACTGCGAACAACCCTGTTCAACGCCTTTTGGAATGTGATCGCCGTTTAACTGTTGGTGAAATTGCAGTTCAGATAGGAATAAGCTTTGAGAGTGCTCAATCCATCATTACAGATGAGCTAGGATTTTAAAAAGTTTATGCCAGGTGGGTATCGTCTTTTGACTGAATAACAAAAACAACAACATCTGGAGACTTGTCAGCGCCCTCTTGGATGTTTTCAATGTGAAGGTGATGGTTTTTTGCAACGTATCGTTCGGTACGATGAGACTTGGATTCACCATTACACCTCTTAATCTAAACAATCAAGCATTGAGTGGAGAACAAGGGGAAGGTGCACCCGTCAAGGCAAAAACTCGCCTCTCAGCTGAAAAAGTGCTTGCGACAGTGTTGTGGGATTTTAAAGAAGTTGTTCACGTTGATTTTCTGCATGAACGTCGCCTACCGCTGCTGCCTACCAGTGCTGTCTACCACTGCCATGCTGTCCACCACTGTCATGCTGTCTACCACTGCCATCTATTGGATGAAGCAAAACTTGCATATCAGCAGAAGAGGCGCGGATTTTTGGTCAGAAATGTAATTTTGCTTTACGAGAATGTCCGGCCGCACTCAGCCAATCTGACACACCAAAAATTAGAGAAAATGCATCGGGCAACATTAGAACACCCTCCTTATAGTCCGAACTTATTACCATGCGAATATCATATGTTTGGGCTACTGAAAAAAGCTCTAGGAGGTGACCGACTCCATGATGATGCTGCTACTGAGTCATTTGTGCGAAATGGGCTGCAAACACGCCTCTTTGTTTTTTATGATGATGGCTTTAAAAAACTTCCAACTCCTTGAGAAAAATGCATAGCAAAATCACTAGATTATCTAAAAAAATAGTCAATAACTTTAATATATGTATCTTGTACCAATAAATTTTTAAAAACAATTTCCTGTTCATATTTGACTTACCTCAATATTAGTTTGGATCGTAGCTTAACGAAACTATGTACCAAACAATGACATCAATGACAGCTGTTGGGTGTAGTGTTACCAAATTCAGAACAACACGTAAGTCAAAGAAAATCCTTTTTTGCTGATAATTAAATAATTGAGATGATCCCATTACAACTGCTTATAAATAACGTATAAATTATTTTATTGAAAAAGTAATTACAATTTATTTTGACCAACACACTAGTTATCATACAACCTTATTCCTGAATTAACCTAAAAATAAGCAAAAGCATGGTTATTTTTCTCATTTATGGTCCCTATTTTTAGAGAACAATTAGCTCTATCCTATTCTGGGAACTCAAAAAATCACAAAATTAACTCTTTTTTACTAAAGCTAATCACAATTTAATTGTAATTTGGATCATCTTCTCATCTTCCTTCTCCTCTTCCTCTCAAAACTGAAAATTTTAATAGACAATTTCGCAAACTAATGTTTGCATCTGTGGTTTTCCCAAGCTGCTTAATGTTTCTGATAAAAGAGTATAGTTGCTCCAGCAAATTGGATTTGTAAGTTAAATGTATTGGAAAAGAAAGTTTCCATAATTGCTTTAGTATAAACCGACGGAATATTACTGTCGATGTTAAGGCCAAAAGACCGGATATTATTCCAAGTTAGAACGGCATCCAACCAATTTAAACGGCATTGAATTATCATTTCGGCGAAATGAAATCAGACATCTTGTGTGCCAATAATGTGCATCCTTATATTCAGTGTGTTACATCGGCGCGGTTCGATTTAATATCCGGCCATCCCAGTCCTGACATTTGAATTAAATTTAACTCTCTGATGTCTGTTTGCTATCTTGTCCGCTTGTGAACCGCACATAGCGTAATATTGATACAGGAATCGATACAATACAAGCAAAACGAACGGAAAGGCAAACTTGAGAAATCTGGACATTAGGGAATGTTTGGGAAACTTCGACTCGAGTCATGGCATATTAGCATTTGTTTCATTCCCGAAGAGAGTAAATGTCTATTACATTTATTTAGGATTTATGAGGAAATAAAGGATCTTCAAAACGTAATACTTCAAACAGACACGGTGTTTATAATTAATCATTTCTTAGATTTAATCAGTCATCACTAGAGACCGGATTTTAGGCACAATCAAATAAGGTAAAAAGTTGAGAAAAATTTGAAATTAGGCAAAAACAAAGCAGCTAAATAAGAAATTAAAAAGGCAAAAAAAAACGCCTAAAAAAGGCATTAAAAGGTCAAAAGCTACAATTAACAAGATAAAAAAATATTGGCCATTTTGAATATTGCTTTTTCCCCAACTACAAAGTAAATGTCTCTCAATATTTTCTATTGTAAAATTTGTGCAGTCTCCAAGGCAATAATCCGCATAATTTAAAAAGTGTGTCTCTACATCGCCAGACAATGTTCAAGTTACATCATTCTCCTTCGATAACGAGCTGTTGCTTTCACCAGCATTAGCTTGAATGTAGTCAAATCTTTAATTCCTTCAAAAGATGGATAATTTGAATTTTTCAGTATTACCTATTTTCGGGAGAGTAAAATAATGCAGTAAATTATTTCTAGGATAAAAATTATAAACAACGTAACTTCTCGTAGTGTTTGCTGCTTCAGGGGGAATTTTCTCTTCCAGGTATTTTTGGAATAAAAGAATTACAAAAATTGGGATTACTTAATTAATCTAGAGCTCTAATAAAATTGTTTACACATTTTTTAAAAGAGCTTACCTGATCGTCTTGTTTTTAATTATTATTATTAATTTTTTGGTTTTTTACATGTCATTAAAATAAGCACGTTCTTTCTGAAAAAAAAAATGTTTGCTATGTAATATAATTAAATTTTAACTGCTTTGATAATTTTGGCACTTCTTCAATATTTATACCCTTAGAAATTTTGGCTTTTTTTTAAAAAAATTGATAATATTTAATTCTTTTTAATGTGGATATTTTTTTAAAATTTTGACTATTTATGGAAATTTTAGAAGTCAGCAGTTATACAAACATTCAACATTTACTAGATTAAGTTAGTATTAGGAATTCACCAATGTCCATCTCTTTTGTGGACTAAACAAACGCCGGCACCTGCAGGTTTAATTATAAAATTGAATTTATTGAAACCTAAATATTTTGATATAGGTGTATGTAGCAGCAGATATTAAATCGCAATTAGCTGCATACGTCTGCTTACTGACATTTGATCTGGAAAAACATCCGACGAATAAATTGCATTAAACGGATTCATCAAAGCTCCGAGCACGGTTTTCATTCAACCAGATACATCTGCCCAGATATAATTTAACCCACAACAAGGAAAAACAGTTCTTCCTTTTTTGCGCGAATCGCTCAGCCGTTCCAAGCCGCGTACATATTCTATTGTAGTAAAAGCTCCATTCTACTAACTGTTGCTGGGTGATTGATGGAGAAGAGTGATGCATCTCCCTTATATCGTTCGCATTTATTCATAGACGCAGAATGGCGGTTGTGTGTCCAAGTGATTGGATCAATTCAATCTCTCTCTTTCGCCACTATCTACGGCCGCCGGTCGCTCCATATCTTCACATTAGCATTCCGACCCGCAACCATTCATGTCACTTGCTAAATTGTATTACAAAATACTTTAAAAGAGGGATGATACGCTCATTTGAATTCGGCCCCCTACTAGATACTACATTAAATTAAACTTGTCATATTGTGAGGCAGTCATCTGTGGAGATAGTGTTTGCGTATGGATTATTTTACACTGACTCACCATAAACAAGGTCACAATATATCACAAGCCCCTACATCGATTTTCCTCTGAGTATGTAAATATAAATAAATGTCTTGTAAGTTTCTCAATGTATCGCAATTTTCCCTATTGATGTTATGTTATCTTAGCTTTTCCAACAGTTACAAAGTAACACATTCCGTTTTGAACAAATCAGAGTTCCCAAATAGGTTAGGTTTAAGAACAGGGCCAACTTTACCGATATTCAACATCTTGTGCATCTTCATAATTCACTATCACGATCTGAAAATTGGAATAATGAAGCATCGGCTGGCCATGAGCATACTCAATTGCAAATTAATGTAGTAAATAACCCAAATGCACTTCTGTTAATGAAAGGGTGAGCAATAAAGAAATACGATCCAATATTTTTCACTAAAATAATTTTAAGTGTCCTTTTTCTAAAGTAAAATGACAATATGCCTTGAATCACCGTTGTGAACTCTACAATTTTAACAGTAAATCTATAGTTTTTTTATTTGATTACAGTTTTAGCCTAATGTCCAAAAGGTTAGAGTTTTTTAATTCTAATAAAGGGTCCTGTGAAAAGCTTCTCAAATCAAACGTTAAGACACTGAGAAGAAAAAAGATTTTAAAAGCAACTTTTTTTAGTCATCAAAATATGTTGAGGGGTACAGCGATCCTTTTTTTTTTTTCATCGAAAATGCTTTGGGGTAATTTGTGGGAGATATATTTCAGATCACGAGTCTTTTTTTGGTCCTCATTTAAATAAATCTAAATAATGTCAAATTGTTTTTAGTCCACTATGAAGAATAATCAAATTGTTTATTCAGAACCATGGATTTTGCTCAAGCACCATGAATCAAATTTTCGTATTATCTAGAATTACCAAACGGTGTCCAAGTACGTTCAAAGTTCCTATTTACGGACATTCTGATAAAAAAGTTAAAGTTACGAGATAAAATAGAAATTTCGATTTCAGAGTCGAAATTTTGAAAAAAAAGCTGAGAATTTCGAGCTTAAAAACTAGAAAATATGAGAAAAAGGGCAATTATACTATAAAAAACACAATTAAAAAAAAGTGTCAAATTTCAGAGTCTAAAAATTTAAAATATAAACTAGGGATGTTATGCATCTCCGTAACCGTAACTGAAACTGTCAAATATCCGAAATTAAAAATATCTGAATCCGTAACCGAAACCGATATAAATGTTTCGGATAATTTCGGATGATATTTGAAATAATTTTGCTAATTTCAACCGACGACTGTTTGTTTTTTTGGTCGACTAAAATTATGAAACTTGATGGTATGTCGCCTGAACCCAAGTCATTATTGCCACTGGCACTAACTATTTTCTTCAACGTGTTAAATTAATTGATTTTTTTTTAATTTCGACATTTTTTTTTAAATTTCGATTTTTTTTAATCTTCTCATTATCAATATTTACATTTTTTTAATGTTGGCTTTTGTGAAGATATGAATGTTTCACAAAATTCAGACTTCATTTCAAAATCTCAACTTTTTTGTCAAAATTTCGACTTTTTTCAAAGATTCGATTTTTTTAAATGTTTGCTTTTCAAACTTTTATTTTCAGAATAGTATCTTCTTCAAAATATTGAATATTTTTCAAAACTTTTATTTTTTGAGAATTTCAGATTTCTTTAAAAACTTGACAACAAATTTGTAATAATGTTGAGTTTTTTGACTTTTTTGGCCAAAAGTTCGACTTCATTTCAAGATTTCAACTTTTTATATCAAAATTTTCGACATTTTCTAAGATTTCGGCCTTTTTTAAATAGTTAGACTTTCAAATATTTGACTTTTCCAAATTTTGCCTTTTTCAAAATTTCGACAGTTTTCATAACTTTTATTTTTCGATAATTTCAGATTTCGCCGAAAACTTGATAATAAAAATTTTTTGACTTATTTGAAGGGTTGAATTTTTCTAAAATTGCGATTTTATTTGAAAATCTGATTTTTTGCAAAAAATTTGAGTTTTTGTACAAAATTTGGGCTCCAAAAATTTCAACTTTTTTTCAAAATTGTGACTTTTTTAAAATTGTTCTGTTTTTAAACATTTTGTCCTTTTTAGAAATTGTGTCCTTTGAAAGTTTAAATTTTTTCGAAAATTGAACAGTTTCCAAATTTAAGTTTCCGAAAATATCTACTTTTTGAAAATTTTGATTTTTTTTAGAAATTTCGACTTTTTAAAATTAGAAAATTTAGCATTTCTGTTGAACATATCGACCCTTCTGAAAATTTTGCCTTTTTTACATATAGATTTAAAAATTCACCTCTTTCTTAGAATTAAAATTTTTGCAAATTAAAATTTAAAATAAATCAAAATTTTGACTACTTTCTTTAATTTCAACACATTTAATTTTAAAACATCGTCTTTATTTGAAGGTTTTAATTTTTTAAATTGCGACTTTTTTGAAGTATTGATTTTTTTAAATTTTTTTGCCGTAACTTCGTGATTCTTTTAATAATTTTTCAAAATGTTTGCAACTTTTTCTAAATGTTAACATTTTTTTTTTAATGTAAATTGTTTTTGGAAATCTTAGCTTTTTAATTAAATTTTTGAAAATTTGTGATTAAAAACTTTTAATTTTTCAACACTTCGACCCTTCTGATATTTTGGCGTTTCTTAAATATTTCGACTTAAAATATTTCAGAATTTATTAAAAATTTGACCGAAAATTTTTTGAATCTCAATTTTGACTATTTTTGAAAGTCTAGATTATTTTTTAAAATTTCAATTTTGATTTTTTTGATTTTTTTCAAAATTTCTATTTTGTGCAAATCACAATTTATTTCCAAATGCCAGTTTTTTTAAAATTCTCACATATGTTTGATTATTTATATCTGAAAATCTTGACATGAAAAATGCAATATTTTTCAAAATTTCGACTTATTTTGAAAATTATAACTTTAAAATGTTAGCCTTTATCAAAAGTTTAACCTTTAATATTCTCAAGTTTTTTAAAAATTTGCGACCTTTTAATTTTTTTTATTTTTTGTTGAAAATATCTATTCCAAAATTTGATCTATTGTTCAAAATTTCGACCTTTTTAAAAATTTGAGCTTTCTTAAAAACTTTGTCCTATTTTTAAATATTAATTTATTTGGAAAATAGCGTTTTCCTTTTTAAATATTAACATTTTTAAATTTTCAACGGTTTAAAAAGTTTCTATATTGCAATATATTTCAAATTTTCGATTTTTTAATATTGATATTTTCTCGAAAATTGTACTACATTTCAAAATTTTATATGTGTATTTGGAGAAATACGTAAGTGCTTATCTTCCTTAGACAAATATCGAATCATTTGAGAGTTGTGGCACTTATAAATAAAAAAAATGATTCAGTGGTAAACAGCAATTGTTTTAAAAAAATCCAAGAGCATTACCTGTTTCCGTCATATATTTACACAACTCAAAATATTTATATCTAATTGAAATAGAAATACAAATCTTGTCCCCTGAAACCAAAAAAGATTAAAAAACACAACAAAGGTTGCTCTAACGCGTTTCTATATCATAGAGATATTTCTCTGAAGATGATAGCTTGGCTATCGTAACGTGTTAGAGCAACATTTGTTGTGTGTTTTAATATTTCTTGGTTTGAGAGGACAAGATTTATATTTCAATTTTTGAAGATAACCAAGGACCCGTTCGTTCAACCAAATTTTTGTATCTAATAATTAATCATGGTTTCTTTTCAAAATATTCCTCATTGTTCGCAATCTAAGACTAATTTCCTTTTGTGAATTGATATCGATATTTTATACTTTTGAACAGGAATTCGTTAAGGAGATGAATTGCCAAAAATGCTGATACAGCCATGTGTTATTTATACATTGAGCTCTAAACATCAATTTTCATATTTCCAACTTCTGAGAAATTTTCATACAATCATACAAATTTTTGTCACCTGTTTAGCACTCTTGCAGGACGAATTATTAAAAATCCTTTCTCAGTGCAAGACTTCACGTTTCTAAACCGATCGGCTTAGGTATCTGTTGTCAGTTTTATTATATAGACATAACTTAAAGATTATTTCTTTCTAATTAAAAAAAATAATTTAAAGATAACTGTAACCGAAATCATATCCGAAACTATGGGATATCCAGAATAATTTCACATCCGTATTTGCAACCGAAACCGATATAATACTTGCAATATATCCGTATCCGTATCTAGATCCGAAATATCATATCCCTAACAACCCTACTTTAAACTACGAAGTTTCAGAAAAAGCCTATATTAAAAAAACTTAATTTGCCGACTATTTTTATTAAAATTTCGTCATTAGACATTTTTCTGGAATTACCGAGATTCAAAGTAATATTTCAAACCGTAAAGTCGAAATAGAAAAAAATTGAATCCAAAATTGAAAACAAAACAGGTTTTCTAAAAATAATCAGTTTTACTATTCAAATTGGTTGTTTCAATTTTTGGAAAATCCCATTCTTTTTACAGACAATCCTAACAGTAAATTCGAAATTTCAGCTTTAAAGTCCAAGTGTCGAATTTTAAACTCGAAATTTCGATTTTTTCTCGCAACAACTTTTTCTTCAAATGAAAGCTGTTTCTGTATAAAAGTCAACTTTTTGAAGCAAAAATCTAAATTTCGATATTAAAAATACCAAGTTCCAAGTTCAGAGTTAAAATTTCGACTTTTCACGGGGCAATTTTGACTGTGAATCAACAAGAAAAAAGGTCTAAACTTAAAAAAATTTAAGCAGTTTATTATCAAAATTGTTTTCAAAAGGAACATTTCGTTTAAATTTTAAGTTTATTTTCTGAAATCTTTCGCTTTAATTTTAAAATCTGGATTGTTTTTTTATTTGTAAGTATTCTGGAAATTTCGACCTTTTCGAAATCACACTTAAAATTTTCAAATCATATATCAAATTTCGACATTAAAATCGATATTGGGACAAGGGTCGAAATTTATAAAAAAAAACCTTGAATATTACTAATTTACTTTTGGATTTAAAAAAGTACAAATTTAGAGAAAAAAATCGGCATGTATTGGGTTAAGCTTTGAGTTTTGAGGGGTTTACTTTAAATAGCTAGTGAACCACATCTTACGATGTATACGTCGCATTTGGTCATTTTATCGTGCGCTCTAAAGATAACATAAGGCTTTAAAGATGTTCTTTAACAGTTTTGTGTGAGGTAAAAATAGGAAAATTCGATACATAGCTTCAGTACCACTACGACCCATGGAATAAAGAGGAGCAGGCATCCAAAAAACTTTGTACAGTTTATGACCCAATACACTGGCGAATACAACAGCAAAGCGATGGTACCAACGATTTCTTTCTGGTAATATAAACGTCGAAGACGAGACACGCTCTGGTTGGCCAATGGTCAAAAATGTCAATAAAATCATGGAAATTGTCGATTCGGACCGACATGCGAGCACTTATCATTCCATTGCCCAGGAACTAAGGATTAGCCAAAAAACCGTTGAAACCTTTTACATAAGGGTGGTCTCAAGAAAAGGCTCGATGTATAGGTGCCACACGAATTGACGCAAAAGAACCTGTTGGACCAAATTGAAGCTTGCGATTGTTTACTGAAGTGTAATGAAATCTACCCATTTTCGAAGCGGAATGATGACTAGCAATGAAAAATGGGTCACATATGAGAACACCAGGCGAAAAAGATTGTGGTTTAAGCGCAGTAAGCCGCCATAAACGATTGCCAAGCCCAGATTAACCGCCAAGTATGTTTGGTGGGATTGAAAGTGAATCATAGACTATAAGCCGCTCCCATCAGGTCAATCACTTAATTTGGACCCATGCTGTCAACAAGTGTCCAGATTGCAGCAGGCAATTTACAAAAAGCGGCCAGAATTGGCCAATAGGAAGGGTGCTGTGTTCCATCAACACATCACATATTTTTAAAGACGCGCCAGAAGCTCCGAGAGCTTTAATGGGAGTTTATGTCGCACCCGTCGTATAGCCTAGATCTTGCTTCAAGCGATTATTACCTTTTCAAGCATTTACAAAATTTTTTTGATAGTAAAAAACTGGCCTTAAATAAAGCTTGTGTAAATAAGCTAGTTAAGTTTTTTACCAAAAGCAACGAGGATTTTTTCAATCGAGGAACTATGAAATCGTCTTTAAAATGGACAAAAGTTATCTAACAAAATAGCGGATATAATTCTAACTTTGTTAATTTCATTGTCGAAATAAAGAGAAAAAACGCACAGAACTTTTTACCTAAGCCAATATTTAAGAAAAATATTAAATGTTTTAGGAAAAATCTAAATAAGAAGAAAATAAATAAAAGACAGAAAGTATAAAAACACAAATTTTTGATACAGGGCCGAAATTTTAAAAGAAATACAAATTTTAAATGGAAAAATTCAAACTCCTAGCTGATAAAAAATTCTAAAATTATCACTTTCGAACTTTCAACTTTAACATCGAAAATTCAAATATTCGAAGTTATTTTTTTGGTGGAAGGAAGAAGTTATCTTCAAAAATTGAAATACAAATCTTGTCCCCTGAAACCAAGAAAGATATTATTTTGTAGTTTCAACGCGAAATTCTAAGAAGACCAAAGTTTTGAAAAATACCCGAAATTTCGAGTTTTCTCCTAAAACTTTAAGCCATTAAGATAAGTCCGAATATTTAAGATCATTTAACTATTATTTTCGAAATATTCCTGAACTTCAGAAAAATTAGAAAAAAATGTTTGATTGAAGTCGACATTTTATGAAAGAGTGAAAGTTAAATTAAAAAAAATCAGAAATCAAAATTTAAAAAAATCTATAAATTTTACTGCAAAAGTCGAGATTTTGACTTTCAATCCAAATATTCTTTTTTCTTCTGGAAATTTCCACTCTTAACTTGATATTTGTTCGAATTTTGGAAAAAGTTTGGAAAATAGGTAAATATACAAATTGAAGTATATAAATAAAAACCAATATTATGTTATTTTACTTTAGCTTTTTAATTTCTTTCAGAATAAAAAATGAATGTTGCATGTTTTTGTATTTCTATTTATATGAATTTGTGGGCCATTTCTAGAATTAGTTAAAGACTACGATGCATGAGCCACCTCTAATTTAAATTTTATAAACAAAAACTGCAGAATGAAAATTCGGATTTTCTATTTTTTTTAAAATAAATTTAGAATAATTTTACCCGAAATTTATTTTATCCGTAGAAAATTCAAATTTCTATATTTCTTATTTTCTTTTTTCTTCCCTTTTGAATTTTGATTAAAAAAAGACCAAGTTTCGATAGAAAGTGGAATTTTTTAAAACAAGAGTAAAAATTTTACAACCCAAAATTTTAGTCCAAATTTTCCCTAAGGCAGACTTTTTCTAAGTCTAAATATTATGTGTCTAATGGACACATGATCAACTAAGAAAAATAATAGAATTAAAATAAAATTGAATTATACAATAAAAAGTCAACATTTCAAAAAATTGGAAATTTTGAAAATGCTAATTTTGAAAAAAGTATAACTTCAAAAATAGACAAAGATTTTTTAAAATAAGTTAAACTTTGCGAAAAAATAGAAGTTTTGAAATGTTTAGAAGTTGAAATTTAATCAAGTCAGAATTTTTAAAAAGGTTGAATTAATTCCTCAAAAACTGTGTTTTTTATAAATAATCGAAGTTTAAAAATATTTAAAATTTCACGAATATCTCCAACTTGTGAAAAATGTGAATTTTAAAATAGGCAAAGGTTCAAAATGAGTCAAAAGTTTTCAAAATTTTTTCAAGGAAAGTCAAAATTTGTCTCGTTATTTAAACTTCGAAGTCGAAATTTCTCTAACGTCAAAATCTCAAGTTAAAGTTTTAATTCCAACATTTTCAAAGACAAAAAAAATAGAGATTCTCATTTTAAATTTTAAAAGTTTTTCAAGGAGCTGACGTTTCTGGTAATAATCCGCAAAATTGCTAACATAATCTCGTCTTTTTTCGAAATTTTCACTTTTTCTTTACCATTCTTAGATTTTAATTTCTAAATTCTAGTTGCACCCTTTTTCTCAATATTTCAGATCTGATCGATTTAAACTCAAAATTTTAAAACCGTTTCTTTGAGATTATTATGAATGAAATACGAGGGTATAGCAAAAATGCATCTTAATTTCTATCATGTCGCCATGAAGGCGTCGCAAGTGTGCGCAAACTCTTAGATATGTTAGGTGGGGGCATCGTCGGGGGGAAATTTGAGGATACTTGTTTGAAGAAAACTCAAGTGTATGAATGGCACAAACGATTTTTGGAAGGACGAACTTAAGTTAAATATGAACCCCATGCCAGTCGTTCTCGGACCAACGTCTTTTGGAAGGTGACTGCCGTTTAACTATTGGTGAAATTGCAGTTAAGATAGGGATAAGCTTTGGGAGTGCTCAGTCCATCATTGCCGATGAGCTGGGGTTTTGAAAAACTTCTGCCAGGTGTGTACCTCGTCTTTTGACTGAAGAACAGAAACAACAACGTTTGAAGATTTGTCAGCACCATTTCGTACGTTTTCAACGTAAAGGTGATGGTTTTCTGCAACGTATCGTTACGTGTGATGAGAGTTGGGTCCACCGCTACACCCCTGAATCTAAACAAGCAAGCATGAAAAGGAGAAGAGAGGAGAAAGGTGCACCCGTCAAGGCAAAAACTCGCCTTTCAGCTAAAAAGTTTCTTGCGACAGTGATTTGGGATTTTAAAGGAGTTGTGCATGTCGATTTTCTCCATGAACGTCGTACAGTTAATGCTGCCTACTACTGCCAGCTATAGGCGGAAGATGTGCGAATTTTGGGTCAGAAATGTAATTTTGCTTTACGACAATGCCCGCCCCTACTCCGCCAATCTGACACATCAAAAATTAAAGAAAATGTATTGGGCAACATTAGAACACCCTCCTTATAGTCCCGATTTATCACCATATGATTATCATATATTTGGGCCACTGAAAAAAGCTTTAAGAGATGAGCGATTCCACGATGATGCTGCTGTTGAGACATTTGTGCTGCAAACACCCCTCATTTCTATTTATGACGATGGCATTAACAAACTCCAAATCCATTGGAAAAAATGCCTAACAAAATCAGGAGATTTTGTAGAAAAATAGTTAATAACTTTCATAAATGGATCTTGTACCAATAAATTTTTAAAAACAAATTCCGGTTCATATTTGATTTACCTTTAGTAAAATATTAAGCATTTCAAGCGGTAACTATTTTTGAGTAAACGGAATTACGATGCTTCATTCTTGGTATTAGGGAAACATCTTGAAGTAATGTTGTCAACTTTACTAATCGAGTCTTGGATACCGGAAATCCACAAATCACCTGATTTGTGAACCGATATGTCGCATAAGTGTTGTCGGCTTGGAAAATCTGCTGCAAAGTGGCTTTGAGGTTTGTTATGTTGTATCCACGAGTAGAGTGTGTGCTAAATATCGAGTAATAGTCGCAGTCTGATGCTTACATCTCGTTTACATAGCAAAGATCTAACTTTCCAAAAGCTTTTAAATTAAATTACTATTGGTGGACTACCTTAACTGGCAGGACTTGTGGTGTTTGTTTTAAAGTAAAATTTATTTTAAATTAAGCTCATTGCATTGCAGTTGTTTTTAGTTATAATAAAGTACAATGCATTTACAACATTCAGTCATTTTCATTGTGTTCGTGTAATGAAAGAACATACGTTTTGAAAGGATAACTAGTATAACTCGTTGTTTGTTTAAATTATGCATCAAATTTACCACGGTGCATTAATTTCATCAATTATCTTCTATCTCGTTTAAACCGCATCAGTAAAATATTTATTATGTAATATATTTTCGGAGTTAGTTTAACTAATCTGCAGAGAGATATTACCATGTAAAAGACATATTTTCCCATCTAAACATCCCATATGATTGATGATGGGTTTAAACGTAAATTATGGATAGTTTCTCGTCAACACCGACATCTATATGGCACGAGTAGGATGAAAAGATACGCCAACATGAAGCTTTGGGTAAATTTTGTATTTATGTTCTCTTTATAAAGGGTAGTAGCATGATGTTTTTCGTAAATTACCTCAGTAGGAATTCTGCTGTACAAAAATTGTTCTGGAATATTAAGTAAAATAGCTAATTGTTTGTCGAGTAATTATTACGTTCACTCGGTAAAAATATTTAACATATTTTTAGCAGACTATTTTTTCTAGGATCAACTTTAAGATTTACTATTAATATTTATTGAAAGTAACCAAATTAAGTATTGACAGGAACAATCAGCGCAAAGTTTCAGTATTGAAAATCATCACTGCGAGAAAAAGGTAAAAATTCCAGAGGAAATTTTTAATTCAGAAAAAGAAATTTTTAAATAGTCGATGTTTTCTAAAATTTTCGATATTTTAAGGGTTTCGTACCTTAAATGAAAAAAAACCTTATAATCTCACTGTAGATCTGTCTCTCTATCACAAAGAGGTTTTCCTTGAAAACTATGTAACGTAGAAATTTGAAAATTTTGCATGGCGTTAGCTCTCGATTACCCACGCAAATACCGCCAGCCAACGATTGGAAAAAGAAAATACTTTATAATAAAATGGGGAAGGGTTAATTTAGCTTTCAAAAATCAAGTTTTAGTTAACAAATCTTTGACGCCCCAAAATCGAAGCATATTGACTAAGGGAGTAAACTCCAAAAGAAAATCTTGGCCCTCCGGATATATGGGTTGAGGCGTCAAACCTTCTCTCAGGCACTCGGAAAAAAAAAGAAATACTAAAAAACCAAAGGCGGCTAAGTACTAGGAATATAGACGGACACAACACAGGACGGCAATGGTTCCAAAAAAGAAATTTTTTTATCGGTGACTGAAACATACAAGGTATCTCAACGAAAAAAGAAGAACTAATAAGAGAAATTACAAGATTCGACCTTTACATAATATGCCTATCCAAAGCTAAAAAGAAAGCACAAGAAACAGAGAAGTTAAAGGGATATGTACACATATGGTCCGGAGTAAATAAACACGAAAGAAGTAGAGCAGGAGTTTCTATCATGATTAGGGATGTTCCGATACAAGTAAATACGAGTAAATACTCGATACTTTTGTTTCGATATTAAATACTTGCGATACTTACTTCGGTATCGAAACAAATGTACTTGGTATCGAATCGAATTCGACGCCGAACAAATTTATCTTTACGATTTCTGACCAAATCATATGAATTATTAATATTATTACAAACGAAGGACTAAAGATTAATTGAACTACTCGCCATCACCGACCGATGAATGGCGTAAGTTCTCAAAAATAAGTTGCAGTTTTAATCCGTCTTGCACCATAGAGAGTTTTGATTGATTGACGGATTCTATAATCCGTGAACTGACATTAATTAACGCAGAGCAGAATAATAAATAATAACTGAAAGTCAGCAACATTAAATTTGAAGAGTGGGTTCCTTTCCTGGTCTAGGTTCGCAATAAGAAAAAAATTTTAGAAATGCAATCCCAGCGCGGTAAAAAGGGTGGTCAAAATTAGTATAATATGAATATTATTAAAAAAGTTATCCTAAATATACCTTATCAAAAACCGACATCCTATTTATTTTTGTTTAATTTTTTTGTCCTCAAATACTAATTTTTGCGGGCTATCGTTCTTATCATTGCCCAGAGTTCTTGTCATAATCCTGAAGAAAAAATTACCACAAATGATACATATGTAATATGTATTTGCTATTTGGCCATAATTAATTTATCAATTAGCGAGCAACAGCTGAATCTTTACAAGACTATTTGATCTCTTTAATGTGGCAACAAAAACGACACATGGCGCGAAAAGCAAAGCCCTAACAAAAAAAAGAGCCAAATATTCCTATTCCTCTGGTTAGGATGCTGCTCGCTACTTAGTAATCACTAAATACTGGATGTCTGTGTTGTCTTTAAAATCACTTTTCTAAAATCTATTGATATGAGTAGGTATCGATACTTTAATGGTATTTACATGAGTAGCATCGAAAATTGCTATCGAATAATACTTAACGAGTAGGTATCAATACCTTGTGGGTATCGGAACATCCCTAATCATGATTAGAAAGAAAATTATACAGAACATAAGCGAGGTTAACTATGTTAGTAAAAGAATTGTTAAAATTACTATCAAACGATATGGCAGAGACATATGCATAATAGCAATATACTGCTCCAACAGAAAACTCTCCCCACCAAGAAAAGGACGAATTCTACTGGTCTCTTAGTCGAACAACTAGAGGAAAGTAGAAGGATACAATCTCCCATCTTGAACAGAAAACTTTAATGGAAAAATAGGGTACTAGAGACAATGACGAAGTTATTGGGGAATATGAAGATCCTCAAACAAATAATAACGTAGATAGAGTTGCTGAACTCTGTAAACAATATGAGCTAAAAATAAAAAACACCTTTTTCAAACACCAATACACTTTTTCTAAATCAAATATCTATAATATACTTCATGATAAGCAAGACAACCGAGCACAGAAATAATAACAAATGTAGCTGTTAAGCGAGGTTCTAATTGTGGATCAGACCATCATCTGGTGAGGTCAAAAATCAATTATCGATTCATAAATAAAGAAAAGAAAGAAGAAGATAACACAGGCATAATATACAATAACGAGCTGTACCCGGAATCAAAGCCATCTATGATTTTTTGTCTTGTATCTTAGTGTCCAAAGAGCCATATGTAATGATCCGACCGTTAAAAATTTCGAAATATTTGTGGGCACAAAAAATATTCATTTTTTAATTTTGTATCTCATAGGAAAAAAATATACAGGGTGTTCTATTTGAAAAAACGAAGAAAAATTGCTTTATATTTTAGCCAATTTGGCATTGAATTTTGGACACCCTGTACAAGTTAGGCTTAAGATATTTATAGCAAAGTAACTAGATACCCACTACAGTAAACACCTAGCGTACTTTTGATTTTAGGGCGTTTTTGTATTTTTAATGAATTTTTAAAGAAAATGTTGCAAAATATTTTTTTTCTCTTTATTTATTTATTACTTTGGAACTATCTAACCAAATTTAACAATATCTTAGGAATATATAAAGTTGTCAGAAAGGAACTCAAAAATGTAAAAAAATACAAGAGGTTCTATTTAAAAAAATTCACCCTCAGCGGCTCACACTTTTTGGAGATACCCTATAGATGTGACTATATTTTCCTGAAATACATTCTTGTAAGGTCTGCATGTAAACGGAATTCCTAACTTCTTTATTATAGGACCTATAGAATGCCCGACGCACTGTTGCAGGACCCTGTATATATATATGGAAACATCCTATGGATTCAAATTACTAATTTAATAAATATGTGCTTAGGAGAAAATCGACTACTGCATGCATGGAAAACGCATACTTAGTTTCAATGTTTAAAAGAGACAAGCGCTCGAAACCTAAAAACTATAGGGGAATAAGTGTTAATAGCACATTGAGCAGATTATTTGGTTGAGTCATTAAACCGAAAATACAAGAAAATATAGCACACATAATAAATGAAGATCAGAGTAGATTTAGAGCCGATCGGTCATGTGAGGACAATTTATTTATAATACAAAAAATTGCAAAAAAGAGAAACGAATATTGCAAAGAAACCTATTTAGCGCTTATAGATCTTAAAAAAAGGTTATGACTCAATTCCCAGGATGAAATTATGAGACGCACTGGAATTGGCGGGTACGGATCAGAATAATTAATAAGTTCTATGAAGACAATAAGGCATATGTAAGGAATGGAAAGGCATTCTCTTTCTCGATTGAAGCAACTAAAGGATTACGCCAAGCATATTCTCTTTTTACTTTATTGTTTAACATATATTTAGAAATAGCACTAAAAGAGTGGAAACGCAGATGTAAACCAATGAGTATTCAAGTGGGAGATGAATTTCTCTTTAACATTAACTTTGCTGATGATCAAATGTTAATAGCCCAAGATGCTTCTGACATGGAGTTCAGGCTCAGAAGATTATACAACACCTACAGTGAATGGGGACTCAATATTAATAATAATAAAACTGAATACCTAGTATTAAATCCAAACACTAAATTTCAAATCATATTGAATGACAACTTAACCATTAAGCAAGGAATAGGACATGCAGAAATTAAAAACCGAATAGAAGAGAGTAGAAAGATGTTAGGAGCACTCGATCCAGTAGAGTTGGATAAAAACATATTATTACGGGCTTATCGGTTCGAATTGATTACACTTATCGAATAATACCCACTTTATTACCAAACTAAACTCGGATCACTACAACTGGATAATAAACTCTTGACTTATTGACTTCTTACTAACTCACTGACTCGAGGGAGAGCTGGCCACTTTATATAGTTTTGGCAACCAAGTTCTAGAACAATCCGGCAGATAAGGCTTATCGTTTGAGGAAATTTCGGGAACGCTTATCTGCCGTTTGCTTCGTTATCGCGATCGCTTTTCCCTTATCAGATCATTCTAGAAACTTTTCTCATATACTAAATTTCTATCTATTTCCATCTATTTACATTGCGTTACAATGTCTAAGCAAACAAAAGTTTGAATGGGTAAAACGCTAGTGGAACCAGTACTACTGTACGGAAGCAAAATTGGGACCCTAAATTCGGAGTAAAAGAGAAGGTTTAACATCATTGACATGAATTATCTAAGAAGAAGCGCCAGGATATCACGGTTAGAAAGAAAAAGGAACGAGGACATTCGAAATATAATGAATGCAAGGGAAACCATAGTGGCTAGAGTGGAAAAAAGAGGGCTAAAATGGTTCGGACACGTATTTGGAATTGATAAACAAAGGTGGCCACATTGAATACTTAAATGAAAACCTACAGGAAAAAGGAGAAGGGGACGTCCGAGATGATCATGAAAAGAATGAGTGAGGAAAGCCATGGAAAGCAGACAGTTAGAAGACGAAGATGCCCAAGATAGAAGTAGATGGCATTTAGGTGTGATGAAAATGCAAATATAATTTGTTTTTTAAAACATAAGTAAAAAAAAAAGTTAATATATCGTGTGAGGTATTATTTGAACGAGATACCTTTAGGAATCCTAGCGCCAGAGCCTCTTAGGTAATCGCCGATATCTCTGTAACCACCTATAGGATCAAAATGATATAGGTTAATCATTATATTATTAGCAACAAATTTTTATGAGCAACTTTTTTTGTAAAATTTACATAAATTATGGTTTTTCTTCAGAAAACAATTTCTTGTATAAAAGGCCGTGCAGGTAATAGGCAGTTTTTGCATTTTTTTTTACAAAATTGACAAAAACTCGCTGTTCTTCGTAGAAAATTAGAGGTGTTAAATAATATTTTTAATTATAAATTTGGTGTAATTTTAATTGTAAATCAGCACAAATTAAGTGAAAACCTACATATTACCTAGATGGGTTTTTAAAGATGAAAAGAGTTTTCCGTAGAAAGCATTGATTTATATAAATTTAACAAAAAATGTCGCTTAATAAAAGTTGTTGCTAATACAATAGTGAAGAGTTTGGGACATAACTCGATTTAATTCGATAAGTGGTTGCCGCTGGTCCATTTAATAATAAACCAGGGGCTGGTAAGACCACTTTCCCAGCCGGCAGCATGTATTTTTCTACACAGTATGACCCCCTGAAGAACAATTAAAGGAGAAACCAAGGTTCTCAATTTTTGCATATTCAAGTCCTACCAGCCCCTGGTCTATTACCATTTTCGCCATAAAAAATCACGTTAGAAATGAACCAATTAAACAGAGAATATTAATGCAGGGATTGAGACGTTGCGATCAGATTGCAGATTGTAATCACTTAAACTGATTCTGTTCATTTTAAATGAAAGATATAAATTGATGTAATGCAGCTTTTCGAAAGGGACAACAATGACTTTTCTACAAAACCGAAATATACTCGAGATAAGCAACTTGACGTAAATGGTATGATAGCTTACATTTTCCCTCAAATGCCGTCCGAGCGCCCTTTGTAAACTTTACTGAATTGCGAGCCTCCTGAATTACCTGAATACACAATAATGTGTAGCTTTCATACGACTATTTCAGAAAAGGATTTTTATTATAAATGTTTGTCTTACTAACGTTTTCTTAACTTTTTTGTGGTCGCAAACCAATTTCAAAATTTCAAAAACACCACGGACTCCTTTTCATAAACGTAGGCAGGATTTTATTCGGGGGGCGCAAGAATCATTTTGAAAATTTGTTGGGCCAAAAAAGCAAACTAGCTAAATATATGTAGCTTTAACTACAGAAACTGGGGAATCTAATTTCCAGATATGCTGAAATTTCGAAAAAAGGGTCGAACTTTGGGAGAAATCATAAATAGTGTTTCACGAATATCTTGCTCTTGTCTTGTTTCTGCTGCATGAACAAGACAAAAAGTTTTTTAGCAAGAGTAAGATTTTCTGTCTAAAGATTAGCAAGAAGCAAGGATTCTTGCTTTCTAAAATTTTTGAATTGAAAACTTCTTTAGGGGCGCTAAGCGATCTCCATCAGAAGGTCGACCAAATTTCGAAAAGGCAAATTTTATTAACCAATATGAAATTTTCAGAAAGTCGAACTTATAGGAAAACTCGAAATTAAAAACAAAATCAAATTCTGAAAAATGGCAAAGTTTTAGAAAGAGGGATGAAGAATTTTTTAATTAAAAAAAATCGACATTTTGAGGCAGTAATGTTTAAAATAAGTCGAATTTTATGAACAAATTCGAAACTTTTAAAAACAGGGGAATATTTTACATCAAATTTTTGTAACTTGAGCCAACAAATGTTTCAAGAAGAGGATGAATTTCGAAAAATAGAATGGGATTTTTTGAAAAAGTCTACCCAGTTGAATTCATATAAGTCTTCGGCTTGCTGCATGAATCATAGGGGAAGACAAGCGCTCCTATTCTAACTATGCCTATGTTGAAGCCTCATTTTAAATTTGTTTAATAAAACTGTAGAACGCCTGAAAAATAATAAAATAAAATATATATTGATAAAACACTTTTTAACAACCGGCATACTTTGTTTGCTCAAATATAAGGTGACAACCCTAGATTTTACCCTACTAATGACTGGCTCTGTATAAATATGATTTCGTTGCACTTACATATCGTCGGCTTACTGCCAAAACAAGATAAGTACACTTTTTCTCATTTTTGAGTTAAATACATACTTCTGCCTAAAATGCATTAGATCATATTCTGCCAAAATAAAACCAAATAAGTACATCATAAAGTGCATTAGAATAATGATAAAAGCAGCAAAAACGAATTAAGTGCAGGTTTCTTTAACTGTTATTTATTTCCGTTTAATTTTGCATATTTTTATAGTGCCAAAATCAGTTTTGTGTCATTTATCTTATGTTTCCAGTTAGTTTTTCTACTGATATATAAGTATTTTTAATAAAAACAGGATAAGTGCCACTTGTAGCGTTTTAGCTGTACGGATGTAATGCTCTATTTGGTTCAAAATAATCAGAATTTACAAGTGATAGAACAGACATTTTTAGAAAGTTGCCACAGATATATGAAAGTAGACACAATGCATAGTGCAATACAAAAAGCGCATAAGTTATTTCCGTTTATACTGTACATGACTGACTAACCATTTTTCGTATGGCTAGAACATCTAAATCAAATAAAAAGCCTTACCAATGTAAGGAGTTAAAATATAGTGATTTTTTGATTTAGAAAATTTATCCAAACTCCTTAGGAAAAATAAACTTTAAAACACATTGAGTGAACAAATTAATCGGCTTACAGTTAAATGCTTTAGGTACCTAAAGTGCAAACATTGGGTTTTGCAATATCGATATGATGGCAGCTCCGATTATATGGAGATAAATGGTTTGGGTAAAGGACGCCCCATAAATATAAAAAACATTGAAATTCCCAAAGCTTACAAAAAGGTAAAACCAATATCGTTTAAAAAAAAGTAACATTTGCTTAAACTTTGCAAGACAGATCCTATCCCTGAAGAATATCATCATTATTACAAATCATTGCCATCTACTAAGAATGCAGAAAATCTAGTTCTGAAGCCAACAGCTGATGATTTTGACCCAGAAGAAGAATATGGTGACATAAATTAACAAACGTATACTTCCAGAAAAGTATAAGTGACTAAAATCATCCCTTTTTTTTAAATAAATTGATAATTTTTCAAGTTTTATTACTTCTTTTGATACTTTTTGTAAATATTTGTATTAAAATTGAGTATTTCAGAAAAAATTATAGTTTTCTTTTGTATATGAGTTTTTATATTACGTTAAAACTTTAAACCTCAATATCTCAAAAGTGTACAAACGTGACTTATCTGATTTAAGCAGTAAGCCGGCGATATGCAGTTAAAAATTTACAAATAGGTAACGGTATAATGTCATTTTTTCTGGCGGTTGAATTTCAAAAATTAATGTTAATTCGCCCCTTCTTTAACTGTGAAATCTCCCCAAACCATCAAATTTCATTTCTGGATCAGCTTTAGTGTATCAGTGTCTCAAGTGTATATGGCAATTTTCCATCTCTTTGACCTTTATAAATAAAGCAAAGATTACGTTTCCCGGTTCATCCAAGTTGTCAGCTTTCATGCCACTCAAACATATCCTCTTCCCTTATATGTTTCTTACTACCCCCCACCATCTCATTTTACGATTCGATCGCACTTGTTAAAACGCATCACGTTCCTACAAGCAGTTCATTTTTTATTGCTGCGACACATTCTCGGCAATCTAGAAAGGCAGTTACAACTATATGCTTTTCGAGCTGGAAGATATCTGGAGGTTACTAGGAGATAAATCACTTGGAAGCTAAATGAGCATGTTTACGGCCATTTTTAAATAAAATGCTACAAAAAAGTCCTTTTTACTCGGTCTGATTAGGACAAATGCATTTGATAAATTTCCAAGTCTGGACCACGTTAAAATAAAAAAAAATGAGGTTAAAATGTGATTATTTTTTATTTCCTTTTCACTTTAACTTCTAACCTCTATAAATAAGATTTAAAAAACGCTGGGCTGTTGCATTGCCATTTAAATTTTCTGCGGAAGATGTCATTTCGCATTTGATAATCAGCTAATGATACTGCACCGAACTCAAGGTAATCCTGAAACAGGCCTGTGTATATTTGGGGTGTAGATTATCGAGATATTAGTAAATAGGGTTTATTTTAAATTACTCCTGATGTGGGTAACATCTACGAATAATATTGGTGACCAGCTCCGGCTTCGCCCATGTGAACAAGGTCTAGACTACAATGTTTGTGATTTACATAGGCGTAGCAAGAATAGGGCAGGGTAGGGCACTTGCTCCCCTCCTAGATCATGCAGCTAAAAGAAAATTTATATTCAGCTGAGGAAGCTTTTTCTAAAAAATTTCTATTCGTCAAGATTCATTCCTTAAGATATCGATATTTTCTTAAAATTTCTATTTATTTCTGAAAATTAGTCTTTTTTCACAAATCTCTTTTAAAATGCCAAATTTTATTCCTAAAATTCGATTTCTTTCATCAGAATCCATCTTTATCAAAATTTCCTATTTTAATCGGAAATTATATCGTTGCTTTTTTTCGAAATTTTACTATTTATCAAAATCTGTTTTTTCTTCCGAATATTTCGACTTTTTTTAAATTTTGATTTTCTGCATATTTCCGACTTGTTTATCAAGATTTTGCTTTTTCTTTAAAACTTGATCGAACTTGGAAGTGTTTATAATTGAAACAACTTTCTCGTAATTTCAACTTGTTTTTCAAAATTTCGACGTTTATCTCAATATTGGACATTTTCTGGCGATAAATTTCATTTTTCTCTAAATTCGTTCTTTTTCCAAAATTGCGATAACATTGGACTTTCTCTGAAGAATTTTGGGTGTTTAATAAATTTCAACCCTTTTCTTAAAATTTTTATCTTTTTCTCAAAAATGAAAAATTTGCGTTTTTTAAATTCATTTTGGTTCTACTAAAAAAGCGAACTTAAAAAAATCGAAATTTCCAATTTTTTTCACAATCCGTCTTTTTCCAAAAATTTGAAATTTATCCTAAAATCCAATCCTATATATTCCAGCAAATCTGAATATTTTTCCTCGATATTCGTCTTTTTCTTAAACTTTTAATTATTTTTTAAGAAGCGTTATTTTTATAAAGACTATTTTCAAAATTGTATCTTTTTCTTAAAATTTGTAAGTTCCAGAAAATTTTGATCTTTTGCTTTTTTCCGAGATCTCGGTTTTTTTTCTATTCCGTTTTTTTTTTAGTAACATCGGGTTTTTTTGAAGCTTTTAATCTTTTATAATTTGATTTTTCCAAAATTCTGACTCGTTTCTTAAAGTACTGCCTTTTTCTCGATATTTTTATTTTTATCTCAAAATTAGATATTTACCTTTTATGGAAATTTTTCTCTTAAAATTAGTTTAAATTCGTTTTTTCCAAAATTTCGACTTTATTCTCAAAATTCCACTTTTTGGACCCTTATTTCCAAAAGTTATTATTTTTTTGTCAAAATTCTACCACTTTTACTTACTAATTTTTTTATAATCTAGACTTTTTTGAATTTTACTCGTGGAAATTTCGACATTTAATTCAAAATGAGATGTTTCAGTTTCAGAAACTAACAAATTCGTCTATTTTCGCTCAGATAGGCATGATTATCAAAAATAAAAAACGTTGAGAAAATTATTTTTGGGTAATTTCAGGAAAAAGATTTCCTACTAATTTAATTTCTTTATTGAAATTTAAATATTATGTCAGAATTAAAATAAAGAAGTAAAAATGTTCTTAAAAATTGCAAATTTTTTAACAATATTCAACCTGTGAATGGTTAGGTTTTTATTCTAAATTCGCTTTTCTAAAGAATTCAACTTTATCAAAATTGATTTTTGTTAAGAATTTTACTTTTTTCTCTTTAAATTAAAGTGGTTCTTAGAAATTCTGAAATTTTAGAAATTTCAACCTATTTTTGACATTTTGACGGTATTTTTCAAAAACCGTCATCATTATTTTGGAGTCAATTTTTTTGATATCCGGTTTTTTGAGATTTTGTTTTAATTTAAATTTGCGAACATTTCATGTTTCTCAAAATCTGTCTTATTCTCAAAATTTTGAATTATCCTTCAAAATGTAATTTTGTGGTTTTGAAAATCTACACTTACAGTGGAAAATCTTCTCAAAATTTCAACTATTTCTGAAAATTGAGTCTTTTTTTTACAAATTTTGAACCTTTTAAAAATATATTATCTTGCAATTTTTAACATGTTTTGAGCATTTCTGAAAGGTTAGGTTTTTATTTTAAGTATGTCTTTTTAAACATTACAACTTTTGCTCAAAATTGGGTTTTTTCCCAAAATTTGTCTCTTTCGAAATTATTCTTAAAAATTCTACTTTTGCCTTCAAAATTAAATTTTGTCTTGAAAATTTTGACATTTCTTCAAGAAATTTCAACTTTTTTATTAACATTTTGATGGTGTTTTTCAAAAATTGTTATTTTTTTCGAAATTCATTTTTTTAATATCCAGATTTTTCTAAAGAGTTTTTTTTTCTTAATTTGACTTTTCGAAAATGTAATGTCTGTCTTAATGCGATATTTATGAAAATTTCGACTTTTTTCAAAATGTTTTATTTTTCCAAAATCGAACTAACATTTTAATAAAAATCTAAATATTCGGAGAAAAACATTGTTAGAAAACCTCGATAAAAGGATGTTTTATGAATTTCAAAATTATGACAAATTTGGAATCAATTAAAAATTCAGAGAAAAATATTTTTAGGGACTGAATTTTTTTTCTTTAAATTCCACTCACACCTAGTCAATTGTCAAATTTTGATATAATTCCTCGAAAAACTATTTAACGTAGAAATTTAAAATTTTGCGCAACCTTAGTTCTCAATCACCCACGAAAGCATCCCTAGCCAAGGATAAGGAAAATAAAACATTTTATGATAAAATGGGAGGTTAATTTGGTCTTCGAAAAATCAAATTTTAGTTAATACATCGTGTAAGTGTAAGGTATCATTTAAAAAAGTTACCGCTAAGAATCCTAAAATATTTTGTTTTATACTTTTTGGTCCAAACCATTTAATGATACAGCTCAAAATATGTCAAAAATAACCCTTCACCCCTGTTGTCCGAGATTTCTACAGATAAAATTTAGATTTTAATAAAGTGAATGGATATTGGGCCTTAGATTATCGGAAAACTGCAGGTTTTTTCGATGTCATAATAGTTGTTGAGAAAATTTTTTTATGGAAAATAGCTGCTTGAATTCTAAGGCTTTTTGACTCATAGAATAATAATTTTTCTTAATGAAAAACTTCATTTAACTGAACGATCGAATGAAGAATAAATTTGTCTTTTACATTATTTCATTTAGGTGAAGATTTTCTGAGTTAGCACTAGTTCACGCAACGCTGTAATTACTGTTGGTCCCAAACAATTTAACTCGATCCGAGGCAATTTCATAAGTCATAAGCTGTGTTAGTCGTCGACTTATTGCGAATTACGAATAAATGCCTTTTATCTAAGACATTATCAGCACAGTTATCAGTTCCATAAATATTTAGATTGATTGTAGAAGAAAGTGTATATATCTGAAAATAGACATTTTTTTTTAATTTTTCGAATATAATACAAAAAAATTTGGATGAAATTTTAAATTCCTAACTAATTAAAATTGATATATTTTGGTCTAATTTGTTCGCTGTAGTAATGGGTATAGAACCCTTATTGTGCGCTGAATTTTTTGTTTCATTGTCTTCTTTAAAATTTGTAAGGATAAAAAAACGTTGTCCGATAACGTTGGTTATCATCAAACTCAAGCAACTGCGAAAACTCCTATTTGCACTTGGAGCACAAGTATCAGAGCCTTTTTTTTGCCATCAATAGAAAAAACCAATCCCGTTTGAGTAGCTCAACGAACTACAGCAGCTCGTTGCTTAGACCACCTTTCCCATCCTTTAAGTAAGCACTGACGATCATTGAAAATAGTAAAATTTTTTATCGTGTTGACTTTCGAAATTTCGCATTTCTTTCAAACTTTCAAAAAAACCGAAAGTTTTTATATTTTCGAATATTTCTCAAAACTTCCATTTTGTTTCCGAGTTTGGACTCGGTTAACTTTTTTTTCTACCATTTCTAGTGTAGCCTGGAAATGTCGAGAAAATGATTTTATCTTTTATAAATTCCAATTTTTTTCTAAATGCAAATTTTTATTCTTTTAGGCACTTACATTTATTTTTTTTAATTTAGACACTTTTGATCAAAATTTTATTTTTTTTTTACTGTAAAATTTCGATATATTACTTTTTAAACCTAATTTTGAGTGGCCTTTTTCTAAATTTCTTAACTTTTTCTGAAATTTCGATTTCGATTTAGATTATTAATATTGAAATATCTACTTTTTTAGAAACTTCAAACTGATATTTTTTCGATAAATTTCAATTACCTTAAACTTTTAATTTTTTAATGGCTGTTTAAAATGGAAATTTTAAATTCTAATCTCAAGAATTTTGACTTTAACTTCTAGTTTCAATTTCAAGTTTTAGTAGAAATTCGATCTTAATTTTAAAATTTTGGCTTTAATCTGGAATTTTGTTAGGTTAGGAAAATTTAATTCCTTACTATCTCCCTTGTCATATGCTAATTTAGAAACAAGGTTTATTCTTCGAAAAATTTTAACAAAATCGAATTTTAAGCGAAAATTGAAATTTTAAAAATTATATGTTGAACAACATTGTAAAATTTCGAAAAAAAGACCAAATTTTGAAATGAGTCTACTTTCAAGAGAAACGTGGAATTTGGTGAAAACATTTAGAATTTCCTAAAATGAACGAATTTAGAAAAAAAAATTCTAAGTTTCCAAAATAGGTGCCTTTTCCTCGTGATTTTTGTTTTATTGTTTAAACATACCTATCAGTCTTAAAATTTTTAAATGTCAAGAAAAGTGTTTTTACAGGAAATATTTTATTTGAAATTCCTCAACAACTTTGTCTTCGAAATCTTCAATATTTTTATTAGAATTTTAAACCAATATTTAGAAAATAAACATATTTTGATATGAAAATCAAAATTTAAAGGCTGCTTTAGTAGATTTCTGTAAAATTTTTTTCTTTTTATTTCAATTTTAAATAACACTAACATTTCGAGACAAAAAAAGTTGAAATGTTTTTCTCGGAATTTCTAAAAAAAAAGAATAATGCTAAAGAAATTTATGAAACGAGTTTTGAGAAAGAGTTTGAATTTATATGGAGTTTTATTGGCTTTTCTTCGCCAGTCACTCCTTTCACAATCCTTAATTTCAGTATCTTCTATTAAGGAATGGCAATATCTTATAGATTGCCGCAAACAGTGATTGCGTTGGATCTTGGTTTGTCAATCGCTGTTTGTGACTCAACACTGAAAAACACTTAAACTATATTAAAATAAATAACAACAAGATTATATCCATTTATCTATCTATCTATAACAGATTGCCATTTCTTAATAGAAAGTACTGAAATTTAGGATTGTGAAAGGAATGACTGGCAAAGAAAAAGCCAATAAAACTGCATATAAATATGAATACTTTGCAAAGAAATTACAGAGACTTAAAGAAGTTGAAGGCAAAAAAATTAATTTGGGAAAAAATGTGACACTCCTAACAACTGTCGAATTTTAGGATAAAAGTCCAAAAAAGTCTAAAAAAACATTTTTTCAGAAGTCAACGTTTTTAAAAATCGGATTTCAAAAGAGAAGTCAAATTTTATTAAAATTCGTGATGGTGAAAATAGCGACATTTTAAATAAAAGCATTATCTTCAAAAAAAGTCAAACTTCCAGGAAAAAGATGTCTAGTTTCAAAAGTAAAACAAAAATTTAGAAAAAATAGGAGTTTCTGAAAAAAATGTCAACAGAAGAATTACTTTTGAAATAAAACTCAAAATTTCTGTAAAAGCTTCTCTCGGTTAAATAAATATTTCCGCTTTAATTGCATGATCCAGCCACTCTCCCATTATCGCTAGACGCATTTAAAAAAAAACGAATGTTGATTAAAAGATGAAAGTTGGAAAAAAACGACTTTTGAATAGCAGGTAAGTATTTGTAAGAACTGTAATTTTTTAAGAAAGACTGGCCATTTTAAAAAAGATGAAGTTTTGAGAAAAATGACAAAACTTAAAAAAAGACGAATTTAAACTATGCCAACATTTTTATAAAAGGTAGAAATTCGGAAAAAGTTCCTAGAGAAGTCAAATTTTCAATAATTAGTTGAATTTTAGAACAACGTCAAAATTTTGAGGAGAAAAATAAGACGAATTTCATAAAAACTTTGAAATATCGAGAACAAACAAGTTTTGAAAAAAATAAATAGTAATTCAAAGGAGATGTTTCTGTAAATTTTCGCTTAACCCTATGAATCAAAGGAGGATAAAAACCCCACTGCGCTTCACCATGGCCCTTGCTGAACAGAATCGAATGAATTTTGAGATAAGACCAAAATTACGAGAAAAAGTTGAGATTTGAGAAGCAAGTATATACATAGAAATTTCAGTTTTTTTTAATAAAAATTTCAACACAATTTCATGAAAAAAAATTAAATCTCTGCTGCTTGAAGATTCAAAAACTTTTGTAATTCAAGCCGAAATATTGACTCTCCTTTAATTCTCTTGAGTTCCTAATTCTTCCCTTGAGTGCCTCTTGGTGCTTTGTTAGAGCTCTTTTGTTTTTCTTGATTATCTGTATTATCTGTTGCTTAGTTGTATAAGTCTCGAAATTGCATTTGAAAATTGAATCGTGGAAAATTAAAGGAGAACCAAAAATTCATTTGGGGTTGAAAATATTCTAATAAAGGGTCTAAGAGGAACTAAACTAGTCGAAGTATTTATGTGTGTCATCACATCATATACGAGGATGAAATGATATCTAGTTAGTCTACACAGGTTCCATGAATAAACAAAATATTGTAATGCCACAGCAACGAAGAATAACATATTAGAAGTGTTAGTGTAAAGTTTCACATAAAAAAGTCTAACCAGTTTTACGCAATAAAATTTCAAATAAAGAATGTCAACCAAAATTGTGAAAATCGAAAAATTGATTCATCATCAAGTACCTGTATTTGAAGGGGTTAAGAGGTAAGCAGATTTACGAAGATGAATAATTTTTATGAATACGTCCATCATATGTCAATTTGGATATGAGAAAAATTTTTGCAAAATGGATCCCCAAATGTCTGCATGTTGATCAGAAGCCTAGAATTTTTGAACCGTGCTATTACTATAGATGAAACTTGGGTACATTTTTACGACCCAGAAACAAAGCAGTAATTGATGGAATAAAGGCACTCTGATTTAACAAGGCCTAAGTTGTTTCCTACTCAAAGGTCTGCTAAAAATGTTCTTTCTTCAGTTTTGTAAGATTGTCATGGAGTAATCATGACTGATTATCTGGAAAAGGGATAGAATCAATAGCTGGGGATTACTATTCAACATTACTGACCACTCTACTGGGAAAAAATGAAGAAAGAAAGACGCAGGCAGTTTCCAAAGGTGTTTTACTTTTGCCGAACAATGCATCTGCACACAAATTGTATGTTGCCATGCGAACAATTCATGATTTGGGGTTCGAATTTCTGGAACACTTCCCTTTTGTCATCAGGTCTGGTTTCACCCGACTATCATCTCTTTCCTCAACAGAAAAAAAGTTTAAATTTCGTAAATTTTCTTTTAACGAAGAGGTTACAGAAACTGTGGAGGCCTGGTTTTCAGAGCAGGATATATATATATATAGAGTCTAGAGGCGTTGCAGGTTTGGTCTAATGAAATGTATTAAATTAAGAGGAAAGTATGTTGAATAATGAAATATTTTGAATTTCAAATTTTGTTTACCTCTATAGTGAGCTTAAAAGCTGTTTAATACCTCCTCGAAGCATTATTTTGTCCGAACTGAACACGATTATGGTTAAGCAGATTATCTCTAAAGGTAGAAACAACGAATGATAGAGAAGTATATTCCATAACAAATAATGCATCGGAAATTAATTTAGCAGCAAAGCTTTAAGCTGTTTATCCCCTTTATGCCCGTAAATTTGTAATTTACAAATCATTAACATCAAACGTGAAACCGAATCAAGCCAGCAACATATGTATCCTGTTGGAACAGTTCATTGGGCCTCTCCGTTAATTATTAATAACATGTTGGGCCCGATTTTGCGAAGGTAAACGTGGAATAACATAATCTGCTCCACTCCCTCCATACTTTATTATGAATATAACACATGATCCTTTTGTGAATTTGAAATATACCAAAAATTATTTCATACGCACCTAACATTAGTGAAATCTGTTACATTTAACATTCATTGCCCATGCCATAATTTATCTAAAATGACTGCAATTTACGATTGACACGACGTAACACTGATATATAAATCTTGTCTCCTGAAACCAGGAAAGATGGTTTCAGGTGATAAGATTTGTGCATCAGTGGTTGAAGATAACCAAGGACCACTCCGTCCGATGTAACAATGCACTCATAAAGAATAAAAAATAATTCCATATTATCGAAGAAGCGATAAATCACCGGTCAGCTGCAACGGTCTCGTTAAACATATTCAAAATTGTATTTCGATTCTCCTAATTCTCCAAAACTCGACCCTCGGCGGCAGTTCAATTTCAGTCAAGCCGTCAAATTAATTGTTTCGTAATGAAATAAACAGGAGTGGAATTCGCAATAAACTAACCTGGTTTGGGGAAATTCCTTGGAGCTTTTCGCGGCACAGTTCTATTTCACTTTATTCCAGACAACTACTGTCTGCCGTAATTTAAGCTAACAAGAAACTCTTTATACCGAAAGGACGGAAACAAATCGTAACAAATTAAATTGTAAGGTGCCTGCTGATATCGACTTTATTTCTAAAATCCGAAGCATTTTTCTCTTTAAAAACACGTTACTAAACTTAAAATAGAAACAGACAATTTATTGAAAAATATTTTACAGATATACCGTTAAATTATGTAATTTCATAAACTTTTAAATAAAAACTTGTAAATTATCGATTTCTTTCCACAAAAGCAAAAGGTTTAATCAGTGGCGGTCGCGTCTAGGCACTATGGAACTGCAGCACCCCCAATTACCACTTGATATTGTCGATAACATTTAATGTGATGAGTCATTTCAACTTTTTTCAAAATTTAAACTTTTTTAATAAGTTGGACTTTTTTATAAACTTCGGCTGTCCTAATGTTTGCTGTTGTCGGAAATTCCGTATTATTTTTGAAAATTTAAAAATTTCAACCTTTTTTTAAATTCTCGCCTTATTTGAACATTTTATTCCAAATATAAAAAATATTATTTTAAAATTTGGACTTTGCAATCAAAATTTTAACTTTTTGTAAAAATTTGGACCTTCTGAAAACTTTGGACTGACTGTCTGTCTAAATGTTGACCTTTTCAAAATTTTTAAACTTTCTTAAAAGTTTTGACACTTAAAAGTCTGAACTTTTTCGATAATTTCCACCTTTTTTTTTAATTTTAATCTTCAAAATTCGTGATATTATTTTAATGTTCACTCTTGAAAAATTCTTTAATTTTTCAAAAAAATATCGAATTTTTTTAAAAATAGATTTTTTTAGAAATTTGACTTTTTTAAAATAATCATTTACATTTACTCAGTTTAATTGAAGACAACATTGCAGCCAAATAATTAAGAACAATAGCGCATCAAAGTTAAATTGCCGTTTTATATTAATTAATATTTATATGCAGTAAATTTACTGTTAATAGTAGTTTGCGCAACAAGAGCGGATATGATGTCCATATCGCACGAGAACGAAGTTTGAACACGACGCCGAAGGTGGAGTGCCTTAATCGTTCGAGTGCGATATGGACAATCCGCTCAAGTTATACAGCAAATTTTTCCCACGACTACGATCCCTCAAAAACAAAAATACGATTTAACAAATATTTTTCCCACTTCCACCCGTATATTCACTGTTTTCTTTATAACTTGCGAGCAGGATAGATAGGCCATATCAGTCTAGTGAACGGATATAACTTAAGTCGCGCAGTGATTGATCCACACTAGTGTGGATATGAAATTGACCAATCATGACCATGCGATAAGAACGAATGTCATTTTTAGGTTCAAAATTGTACCATAGAATTTGTCAAGTTGACGTATTTACCGAAAAAAATATTCCTTAAATCGTATTTTTGTTTGTGAGGGATCTTCGCTGTACAACTCGAGCGGATTGTCCATATCGCACTCGAACGATTGAGGCACTCCGCCTTCGGCGTCGTGCTCAAACTTCGTTCTCGTGCGATATGGACATCATATCCGCACAAACTACTATTTCCTACTCCCACCCGAATATGCACTGTTTTCTTTATACCTTGCGAGCAGGATAGATAGACCATATCAGTCTAGTGAACGGATACAACGAAACTCGCGCCGTGATTGGTCGATTTCATATCCACACTAGTGTGGATATGAAATTGACTAATCATGGCATGCGATAAAGACGAATGTCATTTTTATATTAAGAATTATACCATAGAATCTGTCAAACTGACTTCGGTATTTACCAAAAAAATTATTTAAAATGAGTGCTTTTAGTGCAGAATCAGTAAACTTTATTCCAACGGACATTTCTGAGGCTGCAAGTGAAATATTCAAGATATTATTACCTTAGAAATCAAAAGTAAATATAAATTTGGTTACGATAAATTTATGACGTTTCATTGACACATGGACACTATATAAAATATATTAGAAACTGCTTTGCATTGATAGATCGTAGTCGTAGGAAAAATACGCTGTACAACTCGAGCGGATTGTCCATATCGCACTCGAACGATTGAGGCATTCCGCCTACGGCGTCGTGCTCAAACTTCGTTCTCGTGCGATATGGACATCATATTCGCTCTTGTTGTACAAACTACTATTTTCGTCAACTTGACAAATTCTATGGTATAATTTTGAACCTAAAAATGACATTCGTTCTTATCGCATGGTCGTGATTGGTCAATTTCATATCAACACTAGTGTGGATATGAAATCGACCAATCACTAAGCGACTTACGTTATATCCGTTTACTAGAAAGATATGGCCTATCTATCCTGCTCTCAAGTTATAAAGGAAACAGTGAATATACGGGTAGGAGTGGGAAAAAAGTATTTTTGCAACGTAACAATATTTCACAACTATCATGTTATAAAAAGTCAGTTAAGACATATAATTAAGAACGATAAATTATATTGGTTTTAGAAATAAACCGCAACCAAAAGAGGCATTAATAATTAACCTTAATAATATCTGGTACTTAGTTAGGTAAGGTTTATTCTTAATACTCTATGGCAATGTCAAGTCATTGACTCAATTTAAAACTTAATAGCCTACATGTGATTTAGGATACTATAGTTCTTGTAGAGCGTCGTATAAAGCATTGATTTTGATATTTTTTCTGCTTGGCAGCTTTCTTGACGTCTTTCCATACGGCTTCTTTGTTCTGCTGCTGGATGAGAAGGATAAAACTGTCCTAGTTTCTTTCTCTAATAAGTAGAAACGGTTGCAGCTGTGAACTTGGAATGTTTTTTATGCTGAGAATTGCATAATAAAGAAAAGTTACTTTCATCATAAGATTGCATAGCCCTCTTTACAATATATTTAGGTTGCTATTGATCCATTTTGTTCTCCAAATTTATTTATTAAGCCAAAGCCATACAAGAAAGTACCCCTCCACCCTTAAATATTTCTATTTCTATGCTTTGCTGTCTTTGTAGTGTGCTTAGGGTTAAATTCAGTCCTTGCAGAAAGGCGTTAGTATTGTATCCCACTTTAGAGACTTTTATTTTATCAGAAACTATTGCTTAATGGTTCAGCTCTGATGCACGTTTGCAAATTTGTCGAATATTTTGGCTCCAGCTCTGGCTTTTTTCATGCAACTCTATCATGAACTAGACTCTTAGGCAACCGATGTCTTGTTCTAAATGACAATTTCCGACTATTTTTACCCAATAGTTCACCATAAATTTTGATAGCAGTTTCAGAGGGTTGGTTTTTTGATAACCAAACCATTGTAGGATCCATCTGTGTGAAAGTTTCTTGCGGTTTTCGTTTTTAATCAACGTTACATTTTGTAGAATATGTTTTCTGTTGAAACTTTTTATATGTCATCTTTGGAAGCAACTGTAATAATCCTTAATTTGCTAGAATAACCAAACTTCTTTAAACAATTTAATCACCACTTGTTCTTTCGGTAGCAGTACGGTTTTTCACTGTTCCCAATTCGGCGTCTAATACGATTACCACAAGTACTTATATGTACCATTAATTCAGTTTTTCTGTTTCTAAGCATCTAAGGCTCTCTTATACACTTCTCCACAAAATTAACGCACCACTATCCTTTTATCAAAAATCATGTACATGTGCAAATAATTTAAGATTTTCACATTCATGGACATTAGCATATCATGTTAGGATGTGATAAATGCTGCTACCTTTTTTTTGTTGGTCCATTTTGCAGCTGGTATCAAGAAAAAAAACAAAATAAGGTATAAACAACATAAAACAGGATTTTGTGTTGTTCAATTAGAGTTTTGTCTAATTGACTGTTTGAGGTGTGTTTGAACATTTTGGATTGAAAAACATTATTTTCAAAAGATGAACCTTGCTTCGCGCAATTTAAGTCGTGATGAGTGTGTTTAAGCTATAACATTAGCCGATGAAGGATTAAGTTACCGAAACATTGCCCAAAGACTTGGGGTATGCCATTCAACAATTTCTCGTGTCGTTTAACGATTCCGGGAAACAAATACGAATGAAAGAAGACCAGGACAAGGAAGGCCTAGCAAAACAACCGCTCTACAAGATCGTTTTTTGAGACTCCGTGCATTACGTGAGAGATTTACAACCTGTAGAAGTTTGCAAATCTGCAAGTTAGCATAGAAACGGTTAGAAGGCGGTTTGCTGCTGACGAGTTGCACCGCAGAATTCCAGCCAGGGGTCCACTCTTAACGGCAGACCATCGCCGAATAAGACTACAATTTGCTAGAGATCACGTCAATTGGACCAACGCCGAATGGGCTCGTGTCTTATTCTCAGACGCGTCCAGATTTTGTCTGTTTAACAATGATAGACGTGTGAGTATTTCGACGAAGAAACGAACGGTATGCCCAATGCAACAGAAGACCAGTCCAAGCTTTTGGTGACGGATCAATAATGGTATGGGGTGGCATCTCTTCAACGGGTCACACAGACTTGCAGGTGATCAATCGAAGCTCATTGAATAGTCGACGATACATAACCGAAATTGTACAAGAACATGTCGTGCCATACGGTCCCTATATTGGCGATGATTTTATTCTAATGCAAGATAATGCGAAACTCCACATTGCTAGAATAGTGAGAGAATACTTTGATGAAGTTGGTATTCAGGTTATGGACTGGCCAGCAAGAAGTCCAGACCCGAATCCCATAGAACATTTGTGGGACCTTATTGGAAAGCCAGTCAAAGCTGTTATGCCCCCTCCAGCTACCCTTGGTGAGGTACAAGAAAGAATTCTAGAAATTTGGGATGGACTAGATCAAAGGGAGATAACAAGTTAATAGAGAGTCTGCCACGTCGTTGTGAAGCTGTTATTCGCAGTAGAGGGGGAAACACACGATATTAACCTTAAAAAAAAATTTGAAAAAAATTAGAATTTTGCAATATTTTCTTAAGTATTGAATAAATCTTAAAAACTACTGTCATTAAATGACTGGGAAAAAAATATTTTAATCCTTAAGGTGTTAAAGTTTGAATATCAAATTTTATGATTTTAAGATAATTGTTTAGTTATCTCGAAATTTCCAAGTGGTGCGTTAATTTTGTGGAGAAGTGTATTTAGAAACATAGAATCCTTCTTAATTATGTGACCACTTACAAGTAACCGTTGCATACTATGCAGTGTCTCACACTCAAAGTCGGATACTGTTAATTACGTGTAATAGACGCATTTTGAAATTGGTAATACTGTAAGAAAATAATGCAACAAGAGAAAATAATTAGTTTCCAAATAAGAAACATAAAGAAATTAGAAACTTTGCCAGTTGGAGCGTAACTAATGTTCGTAAACTATTTTAAATATCTTTAAACTACTCACAGTAGAAAGTCGAATTGTTCGAATCCGAAGTGTATGGTACTAAAAGTGCCCTTCTGATAAAGCATTTTGATTTACTAGGGAACAGTTTACAAATAATAATCTTACGGAAAAATAAATATGGCAAAAAATTACAGGGTCGCTTCATCATATGAAAATGTTTTATTAAACATCATCCAGATAAAAAATCTAGTATTTCAAAAACAGACAAAATTGTACACATAAGAACCTGCGGTACATGATACTATTTATAGATACGAAATAGGAGGTCTATTAAAAAATTAACACCGGTACAGTGCGGTAAATTCTAGAAAAATTAGTATAATTGAATGCGAAGAGCTTTGTATATTTGGCCAAATTAAATAGAATTCAAGATGAACGCCGTAGAAGCAGTCACGTATTTGGGAAAAGACCTTAACTCAGAGAATATGCGTACAGTATTTCATAAACATGGTTATAATCGAAGCCTTGCCCAAAAATGAACTTTCTTCGTCAAAATATAGAGATTAAAGATTAAAGTTTACTAGAAAGTATGTTTATAAAAATGGTAACCTTTCAAAATCAATTATATTTGTAGAGAAAAGTAAGTCAAATGTTTAGGGATGGCATGGCTTGAATAGAGATTGCAGAAAACCTTGGGAGAATTAAAATTAAAAAATCTTCCAAAAGACAATGAAACATGGTCGAACAGGTATCTTCGTTTTAGGGTTGCATGACAGCTGCAAGAATAGGCGATTTGCATCTTATAGAAATAATTATGAAGCAATATGTGTACTTTAAAATGTTAAAAACCCTTTTGTATTAAAATGCTAATATCTTTGGGTTGATTTACATTTTTTGCCGAATCAGGACAAGAATCCTTAACAAATCACTCGTCTCGTTCGCCAATGGCTTCTATATAACTGCTCTTATTTAGTTCATTACCTTCGAAATCTGCAGATCTTAGTCCGATAGAACATTTTTGGTATTAATTAAATAGGGGCATGAGAAAGTACCAAAATTTATCCAGCAGCAGCTTAAGGATGTATTGCAAGGCGAATGCAGTAATATTTTTACAAATATTGCAAACGCATTGGTCTCTTCTATGCCTCGACGTCTTCAGACAGTCGTTAAGGCTAAAGGGGGCTCGAAAAATTACTAGCCGCAATTGTTAAAACTAATCCTCATTGCCGTTTATGCCTGTCCAACTTTTGAGTGTGAGTTAATATCATCACACGATTAGCTTTGGTTAGGATTTTATAACACCTAACGTAACAATTTTAGGTTACAATATACCAACTTAGATGTATTTATTAATAACGTTATATTTTGATGGGTTTTTGTCAATCATAAGTGTTGTAGGTTTCGTTATTCGCTTAATAATTTCGTAACTTCTAGGCATCCGACTTTGAGAGCCAGACACTGTGTGTATCTGTGGCTATGACGTAAGGAACAGAAACTTTCGTTAACTTCATAGTGCAAGTCCTTATACACAGATCATTACTTTGAACAGATCAGGAATGGATGGCGTTCTTAATTGTGTGGTCGCCACTATATCTTAAAGTTGGAGTTTCAGGGGTTGATCAATTAATAACAGCTTGAAGATTTTTTATGACCAAAGTTTTACGTATCCTTCTCATGTTGCTGAGTTAACTATTTCTTTATTCATACAAGTGAGGCACTTGTTGATAAGTTGTTATATACATAAAGGTTAATTTTTTAATATCTTTGAATTTTTAAACTTTATTCTATTTACTAGAATAGCCTAATTTGATATAATGTGGAATTAATTGGTCAATTTTTGATGGAAAACATGTAATTCCAGAAAACATGTCATATTTTTGTGCAAAATATCATATATTATTGCGCCAAATAATCTTGATAACTCAACCTTACGCCTACAAAATATAAGTTAAATTAACTACGTGGAAAGTGTGTACATTATGAATTATTTAAATTGAGTTTTAATTTGATTATGCAGCATGCGAGATTAAAACAGAAATATCACACAGTCGACAGACAAAGATATAATAAACAAAGACTAGATCGTAGTTATAAGAATTAGAAAAAATAATTTTAATTTATAAATTGTGAAACTTTTGCTTTTAATATTGCACTTTTAAAATAAAACAAAAATACTGTTATACAGGCTAGACCATAAGTAATGGTACATAGAGCAAGAGTAGATATTTCGTATAAAAATAACGTGATATACCCACATTTACCTTATCCAAAAGTTGATATTAACAGAAATACAGGGTGCCAAAAAACTTGTGATTTTTTTCGCATAACTGATGAACACATTTCACTATAGACAAAAAATTTGACATAGGGGGGGTTTCTTTAGTCAAAAAATTTAAATTTGCTGACAGATTGTCAGTAACTTATAGGGGGCGCCACCTGCGCTACCTTGTATTATTCTAAAGCATCATAACTTTTTTATGCCTTCATGTACACTTATTTTAAATGTTGGTACAAGCAACCGTTTTCAAGATATTGGCCTTCGAAATTTGCCGTACGTTAATTTTAACGTAGAGTAATAAAACCGACTCTAAAATAGTTTATATAAAATATTACTCTACTGACATTATTATTACACATATTTTTTTAATTTATAAAGCAAATTTAAATAAAATCCCAAAACAAAATTTATTTTCAAAAATAAGTAAGTAGGAAATGAGCTTTTTCATGTAAAGTGATATTAAACAACTAAAAATTTGGCTGTCTTTTATTGAAATTCATCTCCAAATATCTGCTTTGACCACCCAGACTATTAAAATTTTCTGCTGACTCAGAAATCATCTCACATCTGTATGTTAGAAAATAAATTACGTCCTAATTTTTTGGATTTTCTTTATTGAAATTTTAAAAATTTAGGTAATATTATTATCAGCAAAGTAACATTTGGCATAAATTAGTTTCAAAATTGTCTTATGATCACTTTTTTTTAAGCCTACTTCGAAAATTTATCTGAGTAATTTAAAACCACGGGACGTCAAGCTTTAAAGGTCTTGGAAATGGTTGCTCGTATCAACTTTCGGAAATTACACCTTTTTTACGTAAAAGATATGGGGGTAATAAAATAACTCATTTAAAATTAATATACGTGGATGCACAAAAAAGCTATGATAATTTAGAATCATGCAGGAGAGCGCAGGTAGCGCCCCCTATCAGCTATTGTTAATATGTTGGCAACTTAGAGTTTGTCGACTTAAGAAACCCCCTTGTGCCAAATTTCGTGCCTATGTTACAATTCATTCCATAATTATACGAAACTTTGACACCCTGTATCTCTGTTAATATCAACTTTTGGTATAAGGTAAATGTAGCTAAATCACATTATTTTTATTTGAAAAATCCACCATTGCTCTGTGCACCATTACTTATGGTCCACCCAGTATATCATGGTTTTAAGTTTTCAAATCTGTCGGCAGTTTCTATAACTGCCTATTTTTTCTTCCTTTGTCCGTTTTTAGTGGTTTTTCTTATAGGATTCACTTGAAAACGGGCACAGGGATTTGTCGCGAAGTATATTACATATTTTTATGCAAAATTTCATTCGACTGACAAATTAACCCAACACTTAATAATTCTGAGGCAGTACGAAGTTCGCCAGAGACATCTAGTCTTATGCAGGGTGAGCCAGAAGGAATCGGCCAACGCTAAATTGAAAATATAAGATACGAAAATATTACGATTGAGCTCAACATGACTTACACCGATGTCGCTGGTTTACGAAATACACGGCGTTCAAAGTTTAAATTTTATTTCGAAATTTCTCAATAATTGAGAAAGTTTTGATGCTATAAATATATAAATTAAAAGTTTTATCCTTTTTGGGATAAGGATTACGAATTTTAAGCTTATTTTGACCTTTCGCTTAGGGGGTGCTAGTTTCGCCGTATTATCTATGTAAATTAAAACTAATGTTTTTGCATGTTTAGTTAGGCTTAAAAAAATATAGAACATAAAGAAACACTCAATACTACAAAGAAAAGCAGGTGAGGGGGGCATAACCGAATACATAATTTTAACACCCTGGAAAAGATATTAAAAACCTGTTTGTAGAGAAAATAAATATTGGTACATGTTTCTCTAACTGTATACTAAATTGCAACAAAAAAATAACCTTCATTTTAATAAACCATTTCAACAAAAAAATGTTTTCTGAAATTTTGAAAAATCCGGTTTTGCCCCTATACCCGGGGCACAACCGGACTACTGCTGCTGTTTAAGCATTTCAAGAAGATTGCATTTGTCATAGGGAAGTTCATTTAGATGTTCTTCATACAAATGGGTAATTCTCTCTTGTGCCCTTTGTCTGAAAAATTCGATTGCAGGTTTCTTGAACCCTGTTTATTTTTTCTCTACTACTTTATTGCTTTGCACTTACTTTCCGAATCCCACTATTGTCTAATGAATTTTCTGTAGTACGTGGGTGGCATTATAAAATTTTATGGTAAATAATATGCGACAGAATAACCTAAAAGTATGACGGAGCACAACCGGATAGCGTACGGTGTGTTTATAGGCATCATCATTTGCTAGACCTTTGAAAATGACAGTTAAGAAGTCAAGAATCTTTAAATCAAAATTAAGCAAGAATTACTAAGAAAAATTGCTTTCTAACGATGTATCTTCGTTTTATATACAGATTTGTACCTAACAGACTTATTTTACCCATTAAACAGCGGATGTCAATAATCGTTTTTAATTGCCCTCGAAGTCCGGTTTTACCCCGCTATCCGGCTATGCCCCCTTCCCTTGCTCTTCTTTAAATCGTTTAAATCTATCAGTTTTAAGATATTTGCATTTAAAAGTTTTAATGTATTTTATGGTTTTTTAAAGCGCAGATTATTGCTATATTTTTTCAATTTTCCAGAATTTTGTTGGTCAGGAAGAATTAAATTCTCTTTATGAATTGCGGAAAATAATTTAAGAAGCCGCAAATACATTTAAAAATAATACGGAAATTTTGATAAGACAGTGAAATTTAACAGTTATTAAAGTAGGTGGTAGACACTTCCAACAGGGGATTTGAAATTTGTCACTGTCTTTATTACCAATAGTTCTTATTGTTTTTTACTGTTACTTTGACCGCTTCTTCGTATCTTTGCATATTTAAGAATAAAAAAATCCGAACAAAATACATTGAACCAATTAACTTGAAAGCCGGTAAATTTAGACGACCTAAACAGAAGTACCTTTCCTTCGCAGAATTGGTCGTTCTTTTATATTCTCTGTTTTTTTGAAGTATAAAAAAATATGTTTTAATTTACGTAAATAATGATGTAGAACTAGCGTCCTCTAAGAGCAAGGTCAAAATAAACCCAAAATTTGTAATTCTAAAGCCAAAAAACATATAATTCCAAAATATTAAGTTTATAGTATCAAAACTATCTCAGTTATTTAGAAATTTCAGAATAAATTTTAAACCTTAAACGCCCTGTATCTCTTAAACCAGCGACATTGGTAAAGGCATATTGAACTCAATGGTAGTATTTTGGTGTCTAGTATCTCCAGTTTAGCGATAACCCATTCTTTGTGACTCACCCCTTATAGTTAGAAATATTGTAAATACACAGCCAGTTATGCTGAAACCAACAGCTAATCAATATTAATTTTCTTCAGTAATCTGTTTAAATCTCTACAATCAGAAATTTGTTTGCTCTTATAATATAACTTCTGTTTCCTACGTGGTTTTTGAACCTCTAAAAGTTCGAATGAAATTCTACGAAGAGGGCGTAAAGATAAATGCCGAATAGAAACGAAATATTAATTTGAGACGCACGATAAACCATTTCAGTTTTTTATCATTAACGCCAACTAGTTAAAAGGCAGGGACCGCTCCGCGCGTAAATATTTTATAATTTTTAATGGCGGCCAGCACTGACGTGACGTTTGTTTAATAAAATAGTTTGCAGCGGCTTACTGGGAATTACACGTAGTTTTCATTTAGCGCTGGCATAAAAGAAAAACCAAAATAACACGTACTACGCGAGATTGGCATGATATTGCATTTTTAATATCCTAACACTGTCCCGTTTTCAACTCAAATTAAAACTTGACGGTGGGTGCGTTGGAGCAATTACTCGAAACGCAAAAAGCGCAGCAGGTGCACTCTGGAGTAACGAAACAAACTAGTGAAAGGAGAGCCCCCGTATTTGTGCGTCGGCAACTTTAATTTGAAAATGTAATAGGAAGGAACCAATTCGCCAATCGTTAACAACAGAAGCAGGAAATTACATCTGCTTAGGTCCCCTTTTCCCTCTTCTTATGGAAGCAGCTCCAATCTTTCTGACGTGTGTGCTATTAATCACTGCGGCGAAAAAGCTGAAAAATACAAATTGGAAGGCTTTGATGTTTCTTCCCATCTCATTCCCTGTGTAATGAAAGTTGCATTAATACCTTTTTTAATACATATACTAAGTAGAACGCGCTCGTTTATGCACATGTACGTAATATGAAAACTGCAATCACCTACGTATAAGGTTAAAGATAAATATTTGTATTATCGTATATGTACAGGCTGTTCGTTACAGAATGTGTCAAACTTTACCAATAGATTTTACGAGGAAAGTTAACGGGGAAATATCCTACTCAGTGTTGTTCCCGAATTCTTAATTTTCGAAATACAGGGTGTAGAAGTTGAAAAAAAAAATTATTTCGGGCATATCTCTGAGATTTGTTAAAGGATTTTTTTCTAATTTTACATGAGAAATTTTAACGAACTCCTTCCTAATTTGTTGCGATTTTACGTCACCACGAAAAATCTGTGGCGTCCATAAAACTATAATTTGACACTCCTTTCTAAATAATTCAGCTAAGAGCGAGTCGGACTCGCACAACTAGGGTTCCATACTAATTAGTACAGTGAAGAGTCATTAGACCAAATTAAATCATTTTTATTTATGTATAAATTTAAAATTTTATCCAAATTGTCTTGTATATAATTGAAAAATAAAAAAATGTCTAATTCAAATATAAACACTTTTTTCTAAAGTCAATCCAAATAATTATGAAACTGCTAACGGTGTTGATAATGTCTCAGATAGCATGGATTTATTTGCAATTCCCAATATGTCCGATGACTGACACAGCGAGCAATTATTATGTTGCGTATACTAGTACTAATTTCAAAAATATTCATCTTAACGAAATATAATGTAAGAAACAAATTTGATGTGCATTTTATCCTTTAACTAAATCAGGTTTTTATTTGAAAAATATTGATACGATATGGGTCAAAAAGCTTTAAAATGCAAGCGCCTATTTTTCCATAAAATATGTTTTTTCTCAACAACTATTATGATATCAAAAAAAATGGCAGTTTTCTGATAATCTATGGCCCAATATTTACAAACCCTATAAAATGTAAATTTTATTTTTAGAAAGGTAGAAGAATATGGGAAACGGTCATTTCTGACACATTTTGAACTATATCTTTAAGATGATTAGACCAAAAGTTTAAAAAATATATATTTTAGTATCCCTAGACGCACTTTTTTCAAATGTTAATTAACAGGATATATAAACTAAAACTGGAATTTTTGGAGAACAAATTCGCTCCCCATTTTATTGTAAAATATATATTATTTTCTAATCATTGGCTGGTGGTGTTTGTGTGTGTTATCGAGAACTAACGCTGTGCACGATTTCAAATTTCTTCGTTACCTAGTTTTCGAGGAAACCCTCTTTGTGACAGACGGATAGACGAACACGAGAGTGAGATTATAAGGGTTCCGTTTTTTTCTAGCACTACTTATAACGTAAAGATCCAACATTTATTTAAGTTGCACTCAAAAAATTACCTATTTTAGGAATTCTGAATTTTTCATGTGTACTACTGTTTTTATCAAAATTCCATATTTAATCTTGAAATTTAAAAAATATGTCTAAACAAATTTCTGTTTCAAAACTTTCGACAAAAAATTGATATTTATAACAACATGACATTTTTTTTAGCTTCCTTACCATTTTCATTAACATTTTTACCTGATTTTGAAAAAATAAACGAATTTCTAAAACATAACGAACTTCCAGAACAAACGAAATTTCTTAAGATTTTTATGTTTTTATTTAAATTTTACCACAATCTTAAAATTTGGGAAAAGGAATTGAAAATTTGTACGACATGATTTTTCAACATTACTAAAAATAATCTTTTCATCATTTTTTTTTAATTTTTCTGAAAAATATCAACATATGAATAAATTTATGTTGTAAAAAAAAATCGAATTTCTAATATTTTTCGGGTTATTCAGATGTTCGTGTTAAAACGGTAATTTTCTGGGTAGTACAAAGGATATAATGAATAAATGATTTTTTCAGGCATTATTTACAAATAAGTGCTTAATTAAATCTCCTATTTAAGTATTTCAAATATTACACTAGTGGTCAGAAAAGAATTTAGTTTTAAAAGAATTTTGAGCGACAAAAGCTCGCTTATTTTGGAACACCGCTTATTTTCTTTCATTATCAAACCAGTCTCCTGATTATCTACAATTATTATTAAATAACTCCTTGATTTCTTTCTGTTGGAGTTTATAAAAGATGACTTGGTATACAAATCTTGTCTCCTGAAACCAAAAAAGATTAAGAAACACAACAAAGGTTGCAATTTTGTTGTGTTCCTTAACCTTTCTTGCTTTCAAGGGACAAGATTTATATTTCAGTTTTTAAAGATAACCAAGAATCAGTCCGTTCCACAAAAAAAATAATAAAAGAAGAAAAATAGAAGATGACGTTTATAAACTATAAAAAAACCTCAAAATATATTGAAAATGTGTGCAAATTAAAATCAGAAACTATCTCAGTAACTTAGGCAATGTTCACAAAATATTCAGATTATTTCGCAATAGGATTTAAAAATGCATAGATAAAAACGAAACATATTTTGAACGCCTCTTATAATGCTGCTTTAAATTTACTTTTTTTTGTAACACATGTAACATTTATAACATTATACTTAAAAATGCATACCGAAAATTAGAAATACTTGTTACAAGAAGCCAGAGTGTTTGTTTATTAGGTATTTAAAAATAACAATAGGTGCACACAGACATACATGTGAAAGATTTATTTTATATTTTATTATTTTTAATAATAATTATTAGCTTGAGTTATTTATTTATTTTTCTTTATTGCCTTTGTATTTATAAGCTATACTTTTATGCAAATGCAGATAGTGTACTTTAGAATTTTGTTATCTTAATATTGTTCTTTAAAGACAATTAAAATAAATTTTATAACTTATAAGCTGCTAAGAATGATTAACCAAAGGTTTTTATTTGTTGATGATTAACACAAACAACAATCTAATAGAATCTCTGGGTAAAGCCGGCTTATTGAAATTTTAGTTGCAATTTTGATGAATTTCATTGTGTATAATAATATCTTTGTAACCATTAATTTTTGGCTTAGAGAGTATTTAATAAAAGTTGTAGATATTTAATTGGTCGATTCAACCACCAAAAGAAATTAGGGGGTGTTCCATTTAAAATAAGCGAGTGTTGGTTATTCACAGTTCTCTAAAGGCGAATTAATTTTTTGATCATTCAGTATAATATTTTCCAAACCTAAATAAAGGATTCAATTTAGCAGCTGTTTGTGAATAATTTCTGAATATATCATTTTTCCATGATGTATGTTGTAACCGTAATGGAATTTTTGCACTACGTGGTAAATTGCCTTTTTTGCACAAATATCTGAATAAGTCGAAATATGTTAGATATCTGATTTTTTTTTACAACATACCCTTTATTTTTCACAAGAAATCAGAAAATCAAATAACAAATACAGTTTGCAATCTCACATGAAATTAGGGCCTGTACATGGAAAATCAAACATACTGTATACTTTGCCACATTTTTATTTATAAAGCTCTAGTAGAGAGGAGGAACTGCCCCTTAAACGTTTTCCGTAACTTCAGTGTACTGAGATATCTTACAATTCCGCATTAGGTAGATACCCTGTATCTTTTATATTTGTATAGGATCTATTCTTTGATCTTGTCTATTTTGAATCACTGCATGTTAAAAAACCTATCATTTTATATTTGCATAGCAAATTTCAAGACATTTCCAAGAAATATGTTTTCAATGTACTGATTTTTCATAATTATGTAAACATTTTAATTTGAGTTATCTCAATATTGTAAATAATGAGTTATTACAGTCTTTGTTGGATAAGTCCTTATGCAAAATATTCAGAATTAACTGTAAAAAATCAAATATACTGTAAGGCAATGTAAATATATAGAATAGAATTTAGAATAGAATTGTAGAATTTAACACGTAAGAAAGGTTTCTAGAATTATGTGATAAAGGGAAAGTGGCCGCGATAACGAAGCAAACGGTAGATAAGCGTTCCAGAAATTTTGGCAAACGATAGGCCTTATCTGCGAGATTTTTCTAGAACCTGGAGGCCAAAACCTATATAAAGCCGCCAACACTCCCTCGAGTCAGTCAGTTAGAGTCACTGTAGTTAGTGAAATCGTAGAAGTCAATAATAAGTGAGTTAATTGTTCAGTTGTGATGATTCGAGTTTATTTTGGAAATAAAGTGGGTATTATTCAGCAAGTGTTTAATAATCTATTCGAACCGATAAGCCCGTAACATCTGGTGTCAGAGGTGTAATTATTATTGTGCTTTATTACAGAGAAATTCACTGAGTGTTCCCGCAGTTGACTTTATCTCGGACGTTTTAAACTGGTAAATATTTTGTACGAGGCGCGTCAAGTAAAATCTTAAACATTCTAATACTCTTTATGGATACGAGATTAAAATCGGCCAAAATGGAACAACAATTGCACAACTGAATTGTGGTGATCCGAGTTTATTTTGGAAATAAATTGAGTATTATTCAGCAAGTGTTTATATAAATATATGTTTATATATATATATAAATATATGTTTATATATATAATAATCAATTTGAACCACGATAAGCCCGTAACAATGTTAAAACAATTTTATCTTCATGTCTCTATTAAAAAGTGCTTCGTAGGCAACTTTCCGCAGCTCTTATATTTAGGAAGAAATAGTTTACTCCACAACATGAAAAGGATACATTAAACTTTGGACATACAATAAATAAATAAATCTTCAAGGTGTTATTAATTATTGATACCCTTTAAAACTCCATTTCATTTTAGGATATGTCCTTCTAGCCTCAATTAAACTGAGTAAACGTTCAAAACATTTTACAACGTCCTCACAATTGCCTTCTTAAAATTTAGATTTTAACTGTCTTCTATATAATTGAGGTCTCGCTCACTAACGTCTATTTCTATATAAATAAAAAACTACTGCTAAATAATTTGTAATTTTCACCTGTACGAAATTCCAATCTCAAAGAAAATTAAATTTCGTAACGCAAAACATAAATAACTTCCAAAATCGGCAGCAATTATAGGTTCGCGTTTCGCGCGAGTGAGGATGCAAACAATAGTTCGATGTTTTGAAAATATCGATGTATCGTTCGTAAAAATGGATGCTTAACATCGATGGTGGGGAACAAAAAAGTATCAATACATCGTTAAGTTTATAAGAGATGTTTCAAACATTGATGTGTCGCTTTGCCACAGAATTAACCCCATCTGTTGCATCTTGTCCTTGCCAAAATTTAAAATGTTCAGTTTATTTTTTCTGGTTCGTACCCAAATTCTAATCTTCTTGAAAAAAGTCATAATTTTCTGAAAAAAATCAAAATTTTTAGAAAAAATTCAGTTTTCGAGTGGTAAAAATTTTTAAATATAAACCGAATTAAAATTCTCAAAATTTCGACCAAATTTTTCAATTACAAATATTCAAGAAATTACCAGTTTTTAAGTAAAAAGTAATACCTGCTAAAAATTTTAGTCAAAATTCCTTGCTTAACTTGAAATCTTTGTAATTTCAAATTTCCCTCAAAATCTCGAATATTTTCCTAAAATGCTGTATTAAACAAAATTTTATTTTTATAGATTTTAGGTTTTTCTAGAAAGTTAAATTTCTTTTCAAATTTGGAATTTTATCTCATATTTTTAAGCAATTCGACCATTTTTCGTAAATATTTGAAATTAATCGAGTTTAATTTTCAAATATCGACATTTTGCTCGAGAGTATGACTGTAATCTCGAACTATCAACTTTTTTAAAATTTGTAGCTTCTAACGAAATTTCCATCCACAAGGAGACGAAGAAGAAGAAAAAGTTTTTATCAACGTTTTTGTTCAAACCCAAATGTATGAGTTCCTTGAAGAGAATTTTGTTTTACATAAATCTTAACTCTTTTTAACCTTTTAAATAATATTTTTAATTTCACAAAAATTTCCAGAAATAAAAATCAACATTTTTAGAAAAAGTCCGTGTTAAAAATAAAAATTTCCAAACAAAAATCAAAATAGAATTCTCAAAATTTTTACCCTAATTTCCAAATTTCATCGTTTTAATATCTATCAGAGATGTTATCAAAAATACGTGCTTAAATTTGAAAATTGCACATACTTTTACTTCTAAATTTTATTAGAAATCTCAAATTTTTGGTAAAATTTTGTATTAAACCAAATCTTATTACAATTCGCAGTTTAATCTTGAATTTTGTTTAAATTTTATGGAAAATTCCGGAATTTTTATAAGTATTTGAGATAAAAATAGAAATTTTTAAAATTTCGAGTTCAACTTTTAAATATCGAAATTTTTCTCCAATGTGCGACTGTAAATTCGGAATGTTAACTTTTTTGAAAATTTTAAATTTCAAACGGTATTTTCGGTTCAAGACACCTAGATTTTGAATTTGAAGTAAAAATTTTGGAGAAAAAGGAATAAAAAAATATAGTTTTAAATTCGGAAGGATAATAATTTTCTTTTTTTAAATAAATAATTAAATAAATTATCATTCTTTTTAGCTTTTTAAACTAGCAAATAAATATTTAAAAAATATCTATGTATCGTTCTCGAATATCGATGTTTGTGACATCGATAGTTCATTAAAAAAGAATATCGATGTTCAGACATCGATACTTATTGGAACGACGTTGAATCCCTACGAGCGAGACCTCTCTTTATTGCCGTTGTCTCGCTTATCTCCCACGGCGCATTTCAAATTGACATGGATACATGCACCTACAAGACATTGGAGCATGTCGGTAGTTCAAATTAACGTTATTGATAATGCTCGATGTGCTTAAAGAAGTTTTTACTTTAAAAAATATCATGTCTGACTTTGGTCTTCAATATTTCATTTTTTTTCCTATTCTGTATAAAATAAACTAATCTAATTTTGTCGACTGTCATGACCTTTTAAGAATTCAGATATCAAAATAGCAAATGAGATTATTGTCTAGAGAAAGCTCTGATCTATCCAAAATGCTCTAGTACAACCGATTCGGTAAAAAATTACCCGAAATATAATTATTTCTAAGGCGAAATGTCGTGGTTTTTGACATTTTTCGATAATATAACAAAAGTATGTAATTTTGAGAACAAGGCTAATTATAAAAGTAAAATTTTCAGAAAAATTCGAATTTTGGGAAGAGTGGTAAAATAATTTTAAAAATAAACGAATCTCTTACCTTTGATCTACCTTTGATACCAAAAATATAATCATTAAGGAATACAATATAGCCTAAAACATCAAATTCTCGTGTAGTTTAGCTGAGATGACTTGTATTTATATATGATGACTTTTTTCTATAGAGCTTATAAATGTGGAATTCGTTGGCAAGCAAAATTTTCTCAAAGAGTTGCATCCTGTCCTCATTTGAAACGACTGTTGCCTCCATCTATATCCGTTTCCGTCTCTTACTTACTTACAACGCTCCTAGTGCGTAATACATTTACCATTTGTGACCAAAAAAAAAACAATTAATAATAAATAGTAGTACTTTTATAAGCGAAAAATAAGTCTAAGTATCTCAGTGATCAAAAGATTTGGATTATGAAGTTGATAAATTTTTAAAAGTATCTTAACCCTTAAGTCTGGACGTGGAGTCTCACAAACTCCGCAAGGGTTTCACTTTTATGTAAAAAGCTTTATGTTTTGTGTTTTAAGTAATAATAGTAATAAAAAGCGTTAGAGATAAAATTTCTTAGTCTAACATTTTCGGGTGACGCATTTCTTAATGATTTTATCAGTTTTTCTACAGTGATTTTCTGCAACGGTAGATTCATATCCAATAAGATCACACTTACAGTCAGATTATCTACAACGTTACTAGTCACAGAGATTACTGGTACTAAGGTGACCGTCTTGTTTTATGGGTTGCATTCCATTAAAGTAAAGTGCTCTTAAGTATGTTCAACTAAACAAATAATGCTAATTAAATATCCTGCAATGATGCAGTCGAACGTGTTACAGTTGAAAATACTTACAACTAACTACCATAGACAGGTTTTGACCTTTCTTGTTTAGATTGAGTAATCAAAAAATACTCTTTAGCATATTTAGGAAATTGTACATGACAATTCTTTTTTTTAATTTTTTTATTATATAGTTCCTTAAAATCTAAACAAAATCGTGGATCAACTAGAGATGATTTTATCAAGGCAGACTAGCAAATGAAAGAATATTTATCACCTTATATAAGCATTACGCTTACACATGATATACTTATAAGAACAATAAAGATCTCAAAACCACAATAACATAACTTACAAGCCGCAGGACACACGTCATACATGTTTTCTACAAAAAGCACTAAAACAAAACCAGAAAAAAGAATTTATGATCTTAATAGCCGACATAAACTTCAGTTTTCTTTTCCACTAAAACATTTTTATGAAGCTGCCCGCCGGGATGGCTGTATCGTTTGTCTTTCAGTTGTTGCCATTAATTGCAGTTTCTGGTGCCATTAAGTTTGTCTCGTTGTTGCAGATCGTCCACATGGCCCACGCGCTCAGACGCATATCCTACGCCACCTGTGACCCGGAATTGTGCCTTTTCAGTTTCTTAGCTCGAGAGCCCAAAGGACATTTCTCGTTGCAGTACTGCCATTCGTTCGTAACGCCTTCTGCTGAACAGGTAAAGTAGTTTAACTAATTTAAGGGTTTGTTACGATTAGGATTGCGTGAAAATTTCTTGAGAAATTAAGGCAAATTTTCTCTTGCCTTAAACAACAAAGTTCGACAGAATGGCCTCAACATTTTGTGAATCTGAAACTTATCCTATAACTAGTATTGGGCGATTATGAGAGATATAATCGAAATATTCCATTATGGCCGTATAATCGACCATTTGATGATTGCAAATGAAAAATGGATGATGTTTTATATGTCAAATTTTCCATTCAATTCACTACGCGCTTTCTACCGAACGACTGAGAGAGCATTCATTTCAATACGATTATTTTGGCTTCGACTGAGTGATATTCCATATTTCAAAGTGTCCAAGAAGTCAGAAATCATTCAACAACTCGACGAAACTCCACACTCCTACTGAGAGCGATCATTCATTTCAACGCGATTATGAGTGAAATGGAATGAATGAATTATCATGACTTTGACTTCGAATGAGATATGAGTGAGTAATCATTCAGCATTCATATTGCATCTTCCAAAATATAGCGGCATTTGTTACTTAACACCTCAAGAAATAAGTCATCATTCCTTTCGACGTGATTGTTTATAACCCTAAATATAGTATTATGCAACTACTCACTGCTACCGAACAAAACCGATAACGATTATATTTAAGCGAAAGGAGAGCAATTCTTATGTCATATTTTATAATTCTATTGACATATTTACAGGTGCTAGTGCGATTATTGTTCAAAAAAATGGCAAACAAATTTCAGCGTAAAAATTTAGATAATCTTTTTAAATAAAACTGCTATAAATTATGAATAATGTATTGATTTAAATTCTCTATAAAATGAATTTACATTATTTTTTTCATTTTTCTGCTAATTATATAATAATTTTCATTTAACCTTTGCCATACCTATAAGAATTAAACAAAAAAGTAATGTTGAAAAGCCTACAAGAAATTTTAGGAACTATTAACTATTTTAGGGTCCCGAAATGAAATTCGATATAAAATACTATTATACCAATGACATCAATAACATCCTAAATTTTTGGCAGGAACATAATATAACGTTTCATTTATGATCGATTATTGAATCATCATTCGATTATTCTAAGAGATTATTTCGATTCATTCGATTATGAAAATATTTCGATTATGCCCAACACTACTTGTGAACTTTTTTTGCATTAATCAACATTGTGCTACCTAATAACAACTTTGAACAAAATGTGGTCTCAAATCATCAACGTATGGATGGTATATTCCGAAATCCTCGATGTTTACAGGCTAAACCTATACACGGTGGCCCAAAAAAAATGTCCACATTTTATTTGGTTGATTTATTTTGTTGTTTTGGGTTGTTTTTTTACCAAATTCATACGAACAATATAATAATGTATAAGCCTTTTGGCAATCAGGTCAAAAGTCTTGCAGCTACAATCAATTTCTATACAGGGGCTCTCAAAAATATTTGCCACTTTGAGTCTTTCCAAAAAAAATAAGAATTTGCATAAACACAACTTAGTTATGGACTAAAAAAAGACTAACATTTTCTGTAGTATGTTTATTTATTTTTTGAAATACTTCAATTCTAGTCAATGTTATGACCATTTTAGAGAAGTAATGCACAATAACAACATTTTACTGGAAATGTCGTGAACCTTTTTAAATGTTTCCAATTTACAGACCACACTTAATAATACGTCTCACAGACCATCTTTGGATATCAAACTCCTTTCTAATAATTCGTGGATTTTTGTCAGAGCCTAGCAAATGAACAGAACATTTTGCTATAGAATTTCAATGTTTCCTTCTACTCTTACAGAATTTCGTCATACAATTTCTTTTCTTATTCGGCAAATCTTCATCATTTTGTTTAATTTTTCTACCAAACGAGATACAGACCTTATACACGAGTTTTTGATGCAACATTCTTTAACAATTCTTCTTGCTCCAATTTCTTTTTTCTTCTGAAAGTGTCTTTATTAAAAATTTTTCGTTCTTGGTCTCTAATAAAAACATTAGCATATTTAGATCAATATTAACTCTGAAACAAAATAATTATTTGGCAGCTAAATATGTTAGTTGTTATTTTCAAAGTCCATTGATACCTATCTAAGAAATATTGCTCCTTCGAGTACATTTTTGTTTCTGTGCGCGACCAAGAGAAAATTGTTATTAAACTGGCAAAAAAGAGTATTTAAAAAAATAAAAAAAATATCATACTTGGAAAGTGCTTTTCAACACATAACTAATTTATTTTTATGTAAATACTTAGTTTTTCGCGAAACTCTGAATGTGACAAATATTTTTGAAACCCTTTGAAAAAAATGGATCATAGCTGTGATACTTTTGAGTTTACTGTATATTTGGTGAAAATTTCATTTAAAAAAGTGCCCACTAGTAACACTAGCGAAAAAACGAAAATGTGGACATTTTTTTTGGCCAACCGTGTACATCGTGTCAGATAGTGAACTCCAGAACACAACACCAGAAATAATGCCCTTTCAATGAATATTTTCACGGAGCCCCGATTCCCACGAGGGGCGTCGGAATAAACTGCCAATTAATTTTTAACGTACTATCTACGGTGTGGCCCATATATTAGTCCGGTCATAAGAATAGGCTTGCGTGACAGGTAGAAGTCTTCTCTCGGTAATTACGATTATAAATTATGAACGGCGTCCATTTTAGAGCGTGTTACGCTATAATTTCGGGAACGTAAATCACCTCGCCCGCAGCTATTGAACGCTACCGTTCAGTGGTTCATTAGATGGCTATCTTTTGGCCCAATTTAACTTTATTGCAACATCAAATAATGCTTAAGATGTTGTGGCTTGAGAAACTAACCGGAAGCCAGTTAACTATTACTTATAAAGAACTTTTGAAGCAGGTAACATATGAGATGACAGAAAAATCGATTTATTTTTGATGGAACGGACTGGTCCTTGGTTATCTTCAAAAATTGAAACACACGACAGCCAAGCTGTCATCGCGTTAGAGCAACCTGTGTTGTGTTTTTTAATCTTTCTTGGTTTCAGGGAACAAGTTCTGTGTTTCAAATCGAATTATGTAAAGAGTATGTGGAGCGGCAAGCTCATAATTCTCCTTTTTTTTACCAAAATATCTATTTTATTAATAATGTTGGTGTTCATTTTTTTCTCTTTATAAAGTATACGTTTTTTGTTCAAAATTTCGATATTTTTTTTCCTAAAATTACAAAGTTTACAATTTTTGCCTTCCCCAATATTAATATTTTTCATTAAAAATGTTTACTTATTTAGACATTTTTTTCCAAATTTCGATACTACACAAATTTTCGAGTTTATATTTCCAGTTTTTATTCAATATCGAGTTTGATTAGAACTTTAGTTGTAAACTTAAAATTTCGACTTAAATTTTGAAATAGATTTTTTATCCTAAACTCCTAAATAATTTATTTTATTTTTCTAAATATTTAACTTTGGATGGAAAAGTTGCATTTTTCTAATGATTTGGATTTTCCATAAGTATTAAACTTTATTAACGATTAAAACACAGATATTAAAAACTATAGGATGTTTCTATAAATATTTACTATGACCCGGACTTGGTCTCGCTTTTCAACATCATCGGCGGTTGTACCAGTAATTTGTTTAGCCGTTGTTATGCTAACATACAAGCTCCATGGATCACAGGTTCCTGGGAATATTTCATCTAATCCGAATTCTCGTCCAAATCTTCAGAGGTGTGTTCAGAAGATCAAGCTGCTCGTTTGTAAGTGTAAATTGTGTATTGTAAATATTTGAGAATTTTGATTGCTTCCAAGAAATTAAGTTTTTTTGTATTATTGCGAACAAAGTAGAAGTATTACATATTTGCAATAATATCAAAAAACTTAACTTCTTGAAAGTCATAGAAATGCACAAATGTTTACCATCTAGTAAATTCACTCTTATGAACCAACAGCTTGATCTTCTGAACACACCTCTAATTGAAGCTTTGGACGAGAATTCGGCTTAGCAAAGCCAACTCGGGTATAACAAATAATTATAGACATCTTGGGATTTTTAATATCTCTTGTTATTTTAATCGTTGATAAAATTTAATACTTATGATTCATATATATTGAATTTTATTATACATAAGTTATGAATATTGAAGAATTCCACATAGTAAGGGTTACAAATGTCAGTTATAAAATTTTCCATTTTATACTTCAAATAACCTCTTTTTTGTTGTTTGGATTTTTTTACACATTTAATCTATGCCCTTTCTACAAAATTTCAAATATTTTCTCAAAATTAAAATTTTCGCTTCTTCCCTCTTTTACAAAATTTTGGCTTTAACTTTGTTTGTAAAGATATAGATATTTTTCGAAGTTTCGAACATAATCGCAAAATGTTGACTTTTTTCTTTAAATGTCGAATACAAGTTCGAAAACTCAAGATCTTTTCTGCAAATTTCGACATTAGGCTGCAGTTTAGAAATGTCAACTATCTTCTCGAAATTCCAAAAAAAGGCTTACATAAATTATGGATTTTACCAAAATTTTAAAAATGTTGGCTAAATTTTTTTTTTCCTAAATGTCACCTAAAAACCCAAAATTTTCGTCATTTCCTAGAAATTTTATTTATTTGTTTTTATTTTCAAAATTTTAACGCTATTCTCGCAAACGTTTTCTCCGAATTTTGATAAAAAACTCATTTTTGACTTTTATTGATTTTAACCTGAAATATGGGCTCTTTCTCATTTTTTTTTTGTTTTTATTGAAAATTTTCGAATTTTTCTTGGCTTTTTGCAAAATTTATACAAATATATTTATAAATTATAAGTTTCCCCAAAAATTTTAAATTTTTTCTCAAAATTCACACCTTTAGTTTTCAGTTTTTTCCCAAAATTTTGAACTTGTGTCTATTTTTTAAAATTTTGTCCTCAACGTGGAAATTTAAAATTTGTTTCTGATATTTCAAGCTGCAACATGAATATTTCAGTTTTTTTTTAAAACGTAATGTGGTTTTTCTTGAAACTTCGAATTTTCTTTTTTGTTTTTAATTTCAAATTTAGTTTTTCGAAGTTTCGTTTTCTATTTCATTTTCACCTTAGGATCCTTATTGACTCGTCTTGAATTATACAATTTTTTCTATTTTAGCTTACCGAGCCCAGTTTGTCTAGATATATATTAATAAACTAAGCTCGCTAAATTAAATAAAAAATTTCGTTTTTCATCTCGGAATTTGACTTTCTTTTCAAAATTTCGACCTTTATCTTGACATTTTCATATTTTTCAAAAATTTAAACATGAAAACTTAATTTTTTTCAGCAACTTGAGTCTAAATTAGAAATCTGAAAGTCAAACTTGGAATTTCGACATTTTAAATAATTTTAATTTAAATTTATCAAAATAAATATAAAACTTCGAGTATAATGGGTATAAAAAAGTGTGTAAATGTTTTAACTTCTTTTAATTTTAAAATGTCTACATTTTTATTAAATAAAATAAAAAATCTTTAAAATTTCTAAGATATTTATAAATCCTTATTTTACCTTGATAAATAATCCATAGAAATACGTTTTATCTGGAACAAAATTTTGTAATAAAGTAAAATTCCTGAGTCAAAGTTTCGAGTTTAAAGTAATGATTTGAAGAAAAAAGTTTAAAATTGAAATACATTTTGAGAAAAAAAAAAGTTCAATAAATAAAGACACAATAAAAATTCTTTCGAACTTCTGATAAAAAATTTGATATTTCTGGTCAGATTTTCGAAAGAAATAAATATTTCAATAAATAGGCAATACTTGGAGTTTCGATTTTTTAATAAAATAAACGCTAACAAATTGAAACGAGTTAGTTAAATATAACTCAGATCTACGACTTGAATTTTGCGATTTACTACTGATCCATATATCGATTCGCAACGAGTCGATCATTAACACAATGAAATCGCTTCGGATCACGATAAAATGTTCGATTTCAACCGCAATTACTGCGTTGCGTTGCGTAAACTGGTGCTAGCTCCGAAAATATTCATCCGAATGAAATAATGTAAAAGGCAAATTTGATCTGCATTCTATCCTCCAGCTACATCAAATTTTTGATTTAAAAAAAATGTATCGACAACTAACGCTGCGCAAAACATCATCAAAGCTCTTTACAACCAAGCCACTATCTCCAATACTATTTAACATCGTACTTGATTCCGTCCTCCTGAAAGCAAACAAGGCAGAGAAAGGAATAAGATGGAAACTTACAACACGCCTAGAGGATCTAAATTGTGCGGACAATATCTGTTTACAATCCCACACTTTCAAGAACATAGCAGAAAAACTAAATGCTCAAAAAACAGAAGCAGAGAAAGAAATCCGGTTGAATACGGCCAATGAAGCAAACCTACACATTAACAACAATCTGATGGAAAAAGTTGATGATTTTGTATATCTCTCTTGGCATTCTAGAACCTGTAAGTACTCAACCAAAATTCGCATGTTTAATTCAAATGTAAAATCAGTGCTACTTTACGGGTGTGAAACTTAGAAGGCCACTTAGTCAATAACCAACAAGCTGCAAGTATTTGTTTACAGATGCCTCCGCAAGATAATGCGTATTCCGCGGCCTAATACAATTGCAAATGAAGAACTTTGGAGCAGAACTAAGCAGGAAAGCATTGACCTAGAGATAAGGCGAAGAAAATGGGGTTGGCTGGGACATATAATCCGCAACCGAAACAGAATTGCCCGTAAAGCCCTGGAATGGAATCCACAAGGCAGCCGAGGAAAAGGAAAGCCAAAAATGACATGGAAAATGACGGTAATAGACGATGCCAAAAGAATGAATAAAACCTGGGGCGAAATAAAACAAATGGTCTATAATCGGACCAGATGACGAACCTTTGGTAGAGGCTGTATGTTCCAACGAAGGAATCTTGGGAACCTATTATTATTATTAACGCTGCGCAAAATTTAAATTTCTACACTACATAGTTTTCGAGGAAAACCTCTTTGTGACAGACGGACGGTCAGACGTCACAGTAAGATTATAAGGGTTGCATTTTTTTCTTTTAAATTATAGAACCCTAAAAATAGTCCTACAACTCTATATTTTCTACCAGCCCACATATTAATTATTTCCGAATCCCTTAGACAGTAAGTTGACTGACGAGACACTGTTGCTTCAACGTGATGAGTGATGGGGCTCCGACACACTGCGCTGTCACTATTCACCAAGAAGAAGAATTTTCGCCCTCCAGGTGAATTGGAAGATGAGCTACTATCGAATGGCGCAGTTTCTGGATCTTGCACCTATGGGAATGAAATTTGAAAAGTATGGTTTAGATTCAAATACTACATAACGTCGTGAACTGGAGGAAAAAATAACAAATAAAATGCTACTTAATGTAAGAAACAGATTAGGGCGTTAGCCATAAGTATATAGTGCACATTTTGAGCAATTGTTTTATTGAAAAATAATTTAACTTAACAATTAGGTTTAACTGTTGTGCCATTCTGAACCCCATGAAAAATAATAATTGTGATTAGAAGGCTTTCTATTACCTTTTCAGGAGTCGCAAACCACTAACTTACCTTAAATAATATCGTTTTTATTACGTTATTTAGATTGTAATACTACGCTGTAATAATTTGCTTTGCGTTTTAAAAATTAATGACTTCGTATAAGAACACTAGACAAATTTGAAGTTTAGTGTCATCAGCGCATACCATTTCCGTGCCTTAAAAAGGAAAAACGGAACTCTTATAATCTCAACCTCGTGCCTATCACAAAGAGGTTTTCCTCGAGAGCTACATATGTTACGTCGAAATGTGAAATTTGGTACAACGTTAGTACTCGATGACCACGAAAATGCCGCCAGCCAACGATTAAAAAGGCAAATATATTATTTAAAAAAATGGGGAGTTAATTTGGTCTCCGAAAAAACAGGTTTTAGTTAATATATCATGTAAGGTATGATTTAAAAGAGCTATTTTTAAAGATTCTAAAATATTTTTTAAATAATTTTTGACATTTCCAACCCTTACTTCATTACTTGTTAGCATAATAATGGCTAAACAAATTGCTGATATAACCGCCGATGATGCAGTAATGCGAAACCTGGCCCGGTATTAGCAAATATTTATCAAAATATTGTGGAATTTTTAATATCTCTTTCTTTTCAATCGTTAATAAAGTTTAATAGTTATGAATTATAATGTTCGGTTTAACCGTCTTAAAAATGCAGCTCAAAATGTATCAAAAATTGCCGTTCCCTCTATTGTCCTAGGTTTCTAAAGATAAATTTTAGATTTTAACAGGGTTAGTAGATATTGGGCCATAGATAATGCGAAAACTGCAGGTTTTTTCGATATCGTAATAGGTGTTAGTAACAATGTTTTTCAAATAAAAAACTTGATTTAGCTAAAGAATAGAATAGAGATCAAATTTGTCTTTTATATTATTTCATTAAGGCGAATATTTTCAGAGCTAGCACTAGTTAACGCAACGCAGTAATTGCGGTTAGAATCACATATTGTAGCGGCATCCGAGGTGATCTCATAAACTGTGTTAGTCATCGACAATTGTGAATGAATCTGGGATATTATCAACACAGTATTCAGTTCCATAGACATTTTGATTGATTGTAAAAAAAAGTGTGCATATCTGAAAATAGACATTTTTTTTATTTTTCAATTAAAACACAAGAAAATTTGGATAAATTTTTAAATTCATAAATAAATAAAAATGATTTAATTTCGTCTGTTGACCGTTCACTGTAGTGATTGGCACAAACCCCTAATCCTATGCCCGATTCGCTCTTGGCTGAATTATTTCTGTACAAATCACCTTGCTAATTAATGACATACCATAAAACCTATTGGAATTTAAATCAATCGCAGAATATTTTGCATCCGTTAATGTTATTGCATATTTTCAGCGGCATTCCAAATAACGAAAGAAAAATAAGCTTGCGCTTAATTTTAGAAAATGTTTCAATCATTTCCGCAATTTTATTGCAATGCATGTATGCGTACATTTTATTTGGGTGGATTTTCATTTGCGATAGTTAATAAAATTATTGCGGTATGCAAGCAAAACATTCCTGACATACTTGTAACTTTGTTGCGAGCAGGTTTAGTTTAATATGCGCGGTTGTGTATATAATATGGATTTTATTATCTGTAGCAAATAATGCGGGCGGAAACATAAATCTCAATATTTATGTAATTAACCTCCTTGTATTATAAATAATGTAGTAGTTTTTAATTACACCGTAAACTGCACGTAAACTAACTCTGGAACATGCACACCTAAGGATCATTTTTCATTACTTTTGAATTAATTTGGTTTAGTATCAATGGTGCAAAAGAATACTGCGGTTGGGTGTGGCTTGCAAAATGATGAGGATTCTTCATTAAATCATACTAAATTACAGAATAAAATTATTAATATCTTCCACTCCTGCTAGTTTCCATGAAATTTTTTTTTGCATTCCAAGGCTTTGTAACCCATATGGTAATATTTTTTTTCAAATAAAAAACTTGATTTAGTTGAAGGAGAGAATGCAAATCAAATATATCTCTTAAATTATTTCATTTAGTTGAATATTTCCGGGGCTAGCGCAGGTTTATTAAATTGCACGCAAAGCAATATAATTCCGGCATTCGCCCTCAAATATATACTTGAGCTGCTGCCGGTTAAAACTTGGCACTTCCTCATGCCTATATTTAATTAATCCCACAAATGTTCTATTGGACTAAGATCTGCAGATATCGAAGGTGATTAACTAAATGAGAGTAGTTATACAGAAACCACTGACGAACGAGATGAGTGATTTGTTTGGGATTATTATCCTGATTCTGCAAAAACGTGGAGTGTAGCCTAAAGATTTCAGTATTTTGACATAGGAAGATTTTTAAAATACTAATGTACACATTAGAGACCTACAAAAGAAAGTAAAAATATAATCGGATTTTAATCACCGATTACTTTTCCGAAATATGTAATCGGGGAATTGGTATCGTTGGCATCCTGGCATCGTACCGAAATACTCATTTGTAATCGTGAAGTTTATATTATTGGTTTCGTGTTGCATGTTACAAGTTGATACTTCTCAAAATTTTATACTTTTTATATTTTATATTTTAGATACGTAGTTTAAGAATTTTAATATGTTTACTTGCAGGTTTTATTTAGTACATAAAAGTCAAAACTTCACGAAAAAGACGAAATTTTGGAAAAAAGTCGATTTAAAATAAATAAAACGTCGAGAAGTAGTCAAATGTTTGAACAACCCCTTAAATAGTTCGATATTTGTCTAAGGAAAAGTCATTTAAATATATTCCAAAATACACGTAAAATTTTTAAAAATAGTTACTATTTTGGAAAAAATATCAAATCGAAAATTTTAAAGCTAATTTTCAAAAAAACGGGAATCTAAAAAAATTCAAAATTAAAAACAGTCAAAATTTTCAAAAAATAAGATATTTTAAAAATCAGTTTACATTTTAAAATTGTACAAAATTTGGAACGAATGAAATTTTCGATAAAATTAAATATTTGAAAGTAGGACCAACTTTTTAAAAGTTATCAAATTTAAAAAAGAAGTTCAAATTTTAAAGTTGATAGTTTTGATGAAAATTAACATTTTGAACAAAAGTTAACAGTTTAAAAAGATTTTGCAAATTTCAAAAAAGTAAAAATTTTCCAAAATGTCAATATTTTAACATTCCTCAAAAAATTCAAGTATTTCAAAAAATTCAAGTATTTCAAAAAATAACGAAATTTTCAACAAAATTCTAAATTTTTCAAAAAGTTAAAATTTCGGAGAATAACATAAAATTTCAAAAGGAGTCAAAATTTTTAAAAAGTGTTAAGATCAGCTTTTCGAAAACCCTAAATTTTAAAAAGGTTCATATTACTTAGGAAGAGATAAAATTATCAGGAAAGTTGAACTATTTTTAAAATCGCAATGTGAAACAAATTTCAAAATTTAAAAAAAAACAGTAGAAATTCAAAAAAAATGTTGGTTTTCATTAAATCGAATTTCAAATAAAGTCAAAATTGTCGAAGTTTGAATATTGAAGAAGAGCCAAAATTATAAGAAAAATCGCAATTTTCAAAAAAAGACCAAATTTAGAGACATTAATACTTGGAAAAAGTTCAAGCTTTAAATAGTTAAAATTTTCAAATAACAGCCAAACATTATTTAAATACTCTGAATTTTCAAAACATTAAAATTTTGAAATATAATCGAAATTTCTCAAAGAAGCAAAACTTCCAAAAAAGTCGCAATTTAAAAAAATTGACATTTGAAAAACATAAAAAAATTGAAAATTTTGCAAAATAATCGAAAAAGTCAAAAAACGTTGGCATTTAACAAAAATGTAACGTTTAAAAAAGAGGGAAATTAAAAATAAAAACGAAAGTTTGCAAAAAGTCGAGTTTTTGAAAAATAGTTCAAATTTAAAAAATAGTCAACATTTTTAAAAATCACAATATTCAAATAGTAAAAATTCTTTAAAAAATTCAAATTTTGAAAAAAAATGGAAATTTAAAAAATTGATACTTTGAAAAGAGTTTAGCTTTGAAAAATTCGACATTTTTAAAGATTAAAAATTGTCAACGACTGAAATTGTTTTTTTAAATATCAAAATTTACAAAAAAAGCCAAGATTTTAAAAAGGGGACATTTAAAAAAATGGAAACCTTGAAAAATCGAAATTTTCAAAAAAATAGAAATTTTTGGAAAAGTTAGTAGTAGTAATAGTAGTAGCAATGGCGGCTGGTGCTAATAAAATTTGGGGGTTGCAAAGAGACATTTGCAAAAAAGTGCCGAAACTGGAAATTTTAAATTAAGCTTGAGGAATTAGGAGATATTTAGGATTTTAAATTGATGTATCTTGTACATATATATATATATATATATATATATATAGTATATATATATATATATATATATATATATATAGTATATTGCTAAAATTCCCCTTTTTCTATATTCCCAAAAAAACAGAAAGAAAAAGAAGAGAAAGTGCATACGACAGACGATCTTTGGCAGCTGCAAATTTATCAATAAATTTTTACTGAAATCGAGTATTTCTTGAATTAAGTCCTTTTCTTTGAAGACATCGTTAATGAGGACAATCTTTCCTGGCATAATGAATTTTTTTTTAAAGTATTTATTCTTTCCAGACTGGAGAAGCACCACTCTGCATCAGCAGAAGCCATTGGGATAGTTAGAGTTTCACTAAGCTCACTGTTTTCTGAAATAATGTTATAGAGTACAAGTAAATCCAAAGCAGATTTAAACTGTTCATTTTCGTAGATTACAGTTAGTTCAGTTTTTATAAATTAAAAAATGGATAGTGGTTTCTTTAAAATTGGTTAAACTTTCCAAAAAAAAAACTAAGGTTGCTGCAATTAAATGGCCAGTGAAGCTAATTCGTTCTTTAGATAACAATGTCGCATAGGTACTTCTTTAGCTTCGCGAACTACTTCTGTTAAAACTTCGCTTTTTACAAAACACCATCTGCACAATATTTAAGTCATGTATAGGTCATCCATGTCGCTTAATTTCCAGTTTTTTTTGATACAGATCGGTTAGAGAATGGCTGCGCAATTAAACTTTGCACCGAATTCATTTTTATTTGTGTTTCAAGACTCGCAACATTGACCGATAACAGATTATAATAGCGTATCGATATTTGGTTTGCGTCCACAAGTGCAACCTAATGCTTGCTTACGGGCAAGTATTTTAAGCGAACAAAATAAGAGTTAAGGCGCAGGTGCATATGTGTAAAGCAAAGTTTGCAGTCTAGCCTGCAAACCTTGCAAACCATGGACCCAACAATGTCGTCAAACGCTTACGAATCGGCGGAATCCGCTATAGTCATTAGTATGTTTGGTTAATTTGGTAGCTATAAATCTGTTCTCAATAAATAAAATAAACAACACAAAGAACAATTTACTTTCTTTTTTATCCCAGCGTTTTTTTGGAGGTTGTGCAAACCTGCAAACCTTAGCACTAGCAGCCACTAAGTAGTAGTTTATTTAAATGTATAAAATACATATTAATTACAGATGATTCATAAAAGTATGGTAATAATAATAATAATAATAATAATAATAATAATAATAATAATAATAATAATAATAATAATAATAATAATAATAATAATAATTAATAAATACATATTTTGAGAAAACGACAATAAATAAATCTAACCTAATAAAAATATACATATACATATAAAATTCCGAAGTTATTTTCTAGGGATAATTTTTCGTAAAAGACTCTTAAATTGATAGAGGGAATTACAATTTTTTATTGCAACAGGTAAGGTGTTGAATTCACCTTAACCATCAAAAAATGGTGATCTTTTGGTACTTTGCTTTTTAACTGCGTTTATATAAAAGTTTGTTGTGTTGCGGGTATTATAGTTGTGAATATCTCTAGCATTGATTAAACAAATTTTTTAATAATTCGGCAAAAGGTTTTTAGTTATTTTAAAAATAAAGCACATGTTAAGATAGAAAAGATATTGTTTTGCGGACAAGAAGTAAAGACATTCAGGCATGAAGTCAACACTAAAATGATTATTACATCGCAAAATGATTCTTAATGCTCTATTTTGTAGTAGTTGTAGTTTATTTAAGAGTTCTTGAGTGAAATAATACGTAATTGTTGGGGAATAGTTAAATAAAGGAGCAATCCATGACTTATAGAGGTTAATTCTAGCAGGAAGATTTATAGATTGACAAATACGCCAATAATATTTAACTCTAGATGAAAGTTTATCAATAGTAGTCTTAGCATAATTTTTAAAGTTCAGGGATGAATCTATAATAATACCTAAGTATTTGATCTTATTGACATATGCTAAATTTGTTTGGTTTAATATTATTTCTCGTACACTAGATGCATCATAATTTCCCATTATCATTACTTTGGATTTGTTAGTGTTAATTAGCAATTTATTTGTTTGTAACCAGTGACTCATTGAATCTAGTACTAAGTTTATTTTATCAAGAGCACTGTCAATGTTACCATCAAGCACAGTAACAAGAGTATCATCCGCAAAAGAAGGCTTAGGAATGTGTTTGAATCATTAATAACATTATTCATGTCATTGATATAAAATTAAAATAATATTGGTCCCGAGATCGTTTCTTGTGGAACTCCATAAATGTTGTCGACAGGATTAGAGGAAAATCCATCAATGGTTGTTCTCAGACTTCTACCAAATAGATATGAATCATTCTACTGTAGAATCGTGTACTGTAGAATCATGTACTGTAGAATCATGAAATCCCATATTTTCCAGTTTTAGTAAAAGAATCGATTTATCAATAGTTTCGAAAGCACGCTTTGATTCGAGGAATGGCTACACAATTATTATTGTCCAACCATTTTTTCCATTTTGATACTATTAATTGCCGAGAAGATTCACAGGTGTGTTTGTCACGAAAACCCGATTGCTGTTTAATTAAAATATTGTTGGAGTTTATGTAATTAATAGGTTGGGTGTATATTAATGATTCAAAAATTTTTCGAGGTATGGCATAATACTGACAGGTCTGTAATCACTGGGTTGTATTGGATTCGATACTTTTTGTCTAGGGAAAATTAATGATCTTTTCCAACGTGTTGGGAAAGTGGAAGTGGAAATTGATTTATTGTATATATCGGTCAATTTGGTGCAATGAATTCTCCGCCGGCTTCTATGACAGATTTGGTGACGAAATCAGCCGATGAATTTTTTGTGTTCCTAATAGCCTTTGATACCTCTTCGTACGTAAATGATTTAAGGTTAAACGTACTTTCGATAGATTCATTTGAAATAGTTATTCTTGTCGATGGATTTGATTGTACTAAGAGTTCAATGCTATTTACAGTAAATTTGTTTTAATTTTAAGCAATGTCTTGGGGGTTAGTTAAATTAATATTATCAAATTCCATTTTTGCGGGAGAAGTTTTTTGAGCACCGCCCATAATTTCTCTAAGTACTTTCCACATCTTTTTGTTATCATTTTTGTTTTGATTAATTAAATTTGTATAGTAATTTTTCTTTTTCTTCCTTATAAGCTTGGTCACATTGTTTCCTAATCTTCTTCCTGTATTCTTTCCAAATATCGGTGGAATTAATCAAAATTGCTCTCTGGTAATATAGATCTCGATGTTTAGCTAACTCTTTTATTTCCGCGTCGTACCATTTATTTTTACTATTATTTACGGTAAATGTTCTTAAAGGTGCAAATTTATCCAAGGCGATGGTAATATTTTCATAAAATACGTCCAGCATAGAATTTACATTATTATTTGAAGGATCATTCCAGTTCATGGTTTCCAGTTTTACTTGGAATAAATGTTTGTTTATTCTAGTACCGTTTTGGTTTGAGATTGTGCTTATAATATTTCTTCGTGGTTTAAAATTTGACTTATTTTTTTGATTTCCTGAGATTTCTAACATTGAATGTTCTGATATTCTTGGTGAATGTAATACTTTAGCCTGAATGTTTATACCATTAGTGAATAAATATCAAGTCAATAAGTGTCCTACTGTGTGATGTAATTCTTGTATAATCAGTAATTAGTTGTACAAACCCCTTTTGAAGCATCATTTCTAGTAATCTTCTCGAATAAGTAGCCTCTTTTATTATATTGATGTTGAAATCGCCTAAAATATTCACATTGGGGACATTGATAAAAGGCGTAATTATTTCTTTAAAGTCCTGTAAAAATGTGGTCAAAGGTTGGTCAAAACGTAAACAGATTCGAAATTAAAAAAAAAAGAATGCAAGAAATGCAAATCCTGAAAAAAATGTCGAAATTTTCAACAACAAAATTAAATTTTGGAAACAAATCCAAGCTCGTTAAATGAGAAATTGTACCTGTAATCGGACGATGCTGTACTCACTCGTGCAGATCTCTAGTACACATATTGCTTCATAATTTTTTCCATGAAATGCAAATGCCCTATTCCTAAAGCTGACAAGCAACCCCAAAACGAAGATACCTCCTCGACCAGATTTCAATCCTTTCGGAGATTTTTTAATTTCAGTTCTTCTGAGGTTTTTTCCAATCGCTCACCAAACCATCCCATCCCTAAGCATTAAACTTATTTTTCTCTACAACTATAACTGATTTCCAAAGGTGGAAATTTTTATAAGTATATTTTCTCGAAAACTTCAATCTTTGATGCCAAAGTTCTGACGAAGACAATTTATTTTTGAGCAATGCTTTGATGATAACCATATTTATGAAATACTGTAAGCATCTTCTCTGAGTTGGGGTCGTTTACGTAATTGCTTTTAAAGTTAGTTTAAGCGTGCTCATCTTTAATTCTCCTTAATTTGCCTTAATATCCAACGCTTATCGTGTACAATTACTAATTTTTCTGGGACTTGCAGTACAATGCTGTTGTAGTTGATTTTTCAATCGCCCTTCCTTTTCGTATCTATGAATATAAAAATAAATATAAAAAATAGCTAAATAACACCATGCACTACAGGTTCTTATCTGTACAATTTAGTTAATTTTTGTACTAGATTTGAACAAATTTTCTTATGATGAAGGAAATCTGTAATTTTTTGCCACATTTGTTTTCCTATAGATTTATTATTCATAAACTGCTTCTCAGTACATCCACACGCTTTATCGGAAAAGCGATTTCAATACCGTATACTCCTAGAACTTAATTGGAACTGTCCGAGTTTCTACTGTGAGATGTTTAAAATGTAGTTAAAATATTTTTCGAATATTAGGGACGCTCCAATTGGCAGAGTTCCTACTTTTTTTTCTACTTCTTATCTGTAAAACAACTGTTCCCTTTTTTTGCTTTATTATCTTTTGTATATTACACTATTACCAATTTTAGAATGTTTTTATTACGTATAACTAACAGTGTCCGACTTTAAATGTGAAACACGGTACATGTTAATAAAGGTTTAGCTCCTTAATTAATTAAAGAGTTAAATCAGAATATAAGCATTTATTCCAGGACTTCTCTATCTAAACTTTTCAATATAACTCGTCGGTATGCAACTGCTTATACACCGTTTAGTTACATTTGCTTCGCAATTTGCAGTACTCTGCATGAAATCTCATTGGTATTTCATATTTCTCTCTACCACTAAAGAAAACTTTTAAGTTCTTTGAAATTTTCTTGTTATTACTTGGAAATTTATCTACGTAATGTTGTCTGTATATTATGTAAGATTCAGTGATGGGCTTTCTAAAGAAAACAGGGTAAATGTGGTTAATCAATTAGGTTTATAACAGGTTTATAATTACATTGTCGAGCCCAGTATTGGAAAATTTTAAACTTTTAAATGAAAAATTTTGTAGGAATTTCTGAACAAACAAGGCTATAAGATATTTAAAGTTACTAAAACATCACCTCATGACTCATCACATTGAGAAAAGTAAGTTAGTTGTTTTTAAGGTTTCGTGCCTTAAAGGAAAAACGGAACGATTATACAGGGTGTTTCATAATTGCATGCTGAACCGGCAGGGGGATATTCCTTGGGCAATTTTAAGACAAAATTTTCATATTAACATAGGTCCGCAAACGCTTCATTTTCGATATACAAGGCGGTAAAAATTGAAGAAAAAATCGGTTTTTCTTCAATATTTCTGAGACTGGTTTAGATATTTTTTTGATATTCAGTACACGATATCTGGGTATAAAAGCAAGTATTTTGACAAAAAAACATTTGTTCTGATTCCACCAGTGAAGTTCCCACAAACAGGTCGATACATATTTTTGGAAAAAAAAATGTGACGCCACTGCTATTTTTCAAAATAAAAATTATTTTCCCAGTCTTTGTTGTGTTTCTATCAAAAATGAGCTCTTGACTTTTTGTCCTATGACGGACGCTTTCCGAATTAAAAAATAAAAATCATTTACTTGCTATGCCGTTGTGGTAGATTAATTTATTAATGAAAATCTAGTAGGCCACTGAGATTTAGTTTTGTGTTTACAAGCAAGTGTCAAATTTTTCACTTCAATACTTTATCTGAATGTGAGTGATTGAGAAGTATAAGAAAATATGTTTGAGAATGCTGAGTTTGCCGATATTCACTACATGTACGGTCTTGCGGATGGAAATGCATTTGAAGCCAGGAGACTGTATGCAGAGCGTTTTCCGCAAAGAATTGTGCCAGATGCAAGAACTTTTTCAAGCGTTCATAGAAGACTACGCGAGAAGGGATGTTTTAAACCCGATCATCACTTAAAAGGGGCACAAAGAACCGCAAGAACAGAAGAAACTGACGCTGTTCTTAATTCAGTTGAGCAAAATCCCGAAATAAGCACAAGGAAAATTGCTAGTAATTTAAATATCTCCCATATTTTAGTCTGGAGGATACTTCACGATTTTTTGTTATACCCTTACCATATTAAACGGGTTCAGGCCTTACTGCCTCGGTATTTACCATTTCGTATAAATTTCTGCCAATGGTTTATTCAAAAAATTGTTGAAAATCCACTATTTGACAGAGAAGTATTATTTACTGATGAAGCCAGTTTTTCCCGAAATGCAATTAGAAACTTCCACAACAATCACTTTTGGGCTGAAGAGAACCCGCATGCCATGGTCGAAGTCAATTACCAAGAACAATTCTCGGTAAATGTGTGGGCAGGAATTGTTGACGACTATTTAATTGGACCCTTTTTTCTGCCAAGAAGATTAAATGGAGAAAATTATCGTCACTTTCTTGAAAATGATTTACCAGTGCTGTTAGAAGATGTCCCCGTTTTAATCCGAAATCGAATGTGGTTTATGCACGATGGTGCCCCTGCGCGTGTCCGTCCTTCCGTCTGCCACAAAGAGCTTTTCCTCGAAAACTATGTAACGTAATTTGAAATTTTGCACTGCGTTAGTTCTCGATAACTTCCAGCCAACGATTAGAAAAAGAAAATATTTTATAATTACATGATGGGATTAATTTGGTCTCCGAAATATCAAGTTTTAGTTAATTCATCGCTTAAGGTATCATTTAAAAGAGCAATCTCTAAGGATCTTAAAATATTTTTTTACCATTTTCAGTGCAATTGGCTTAAGGATACCGCTTAAAATGTGTTAGAGATGACCCATAGGTTTCCAAAGATAAAATTTAGATTTTAATAGTGTCAGTAGATATTGGGTCATAGATTATTGGAAAACTGAAAGTTTTTTCGATATTGTAATAGTTGTCAAAAAGTTTGGTGGAATGAACTGGTCCTTGATTATCTTCAAAAATTGAAATCCAGAACTTGTCCCCTGAAACCAAGAAAAATTACAAAACACATCAAACGTTGCTCTAACGCGTTTCAACAGCCAAACTGTCATCTTCAGAAAGATACTGTATCTCTCTGAAGATGACAGCTTCAGTTGTTGAAAAATAAAATATTTTATGGAAGACATTTTATACCATGTAGTAATTTTTTTCAAATAAAAAAAATGAATTTAGCTGAAGGTACAATGCAGATCAAATTTGTTCTTTACATTAATTCTTTTAGATGGATATTTTTGGAGTTAGCACTAGTTTCTTAAATTGCACGCAACGCAGTGATTGCGGTTGTAATAGAACATTTTAGCGGAATCTGAGGCGATCTCATAAACTGTGTTACTCATCACCTCATTGCGAATGAATGCTTTTTATTTGAGACATAATCAACACAGTTATTCGTTCCATAAATATTTGGATTGATTGTAGAAAAAATTGTGTATATCTGAAAAAAGATATATTTTTATTTGTAATTATAACACAAGAAAATTGGGATAAAATTTCAAATTCATACATAAGTAGGTAAAAATGATTTAATTTGGTCTGCTGACTGTTCACTGTGGTAATTGGTACCGAAGCCTGATTGTGCGTGCCCGACTCGCTCTTGGCTGAATTATAGGAAAAGAAAAACAAAAATTAATATATATTATGTATACAGGGTGTCTGTTAAACAACGGGCCATACCATAATGGGAGTTTCCTGGGATCCAAGTAGACCAATTTAACCCAACTTACCTAAGTACAAAAGTTGATAGTTACAAATATACAGGGCGTCAAAATTCAAAATAAAAAATGTTTTTCCCCTGTAATTTCTGACATCTAGTACATACTTAACCAAATTTGCTATACGGGAGTAGGAAAGATAGAATGCAGCTCCGCAACCGTAACTGAAATATCGGATCCATACCGGAAACCGATATAAATGTTTCGGATAATTTCGGATATTATTTGAAGAAATTTTGCTAATTGCAGTCGACGATTGTTTTTTCTTGTCAATTAAAATTATGGGACAAACTAGTTGGTACGTCAGCTAACCTTGCTCATTATTCTCACCGCTTCTAACTATTTTCTTTAAAGTGTTAATAAATTGATTTTTTTAAATCATTTTTCCAAAATTTCGAATTTTTTTGAAATTTCCACGTTTTTAATATCTTCATTCTTTTAAATTTTGGATTTTTCTGAAGATATGAAGATTTCTCAAGATTTTGACTTCATTTCAAAACTTCAACTTTTTATCAAAATGTTAACTTTTTTCAAAATTTCGATTTTTTTTAAATGTTTAATTTTTCAAATATTTGACTTTTCAAAATTTATTCTTCATGGTCGACTCCTGTTGGTCGGAAACATTGTGCTTATTAATTTTATTTAACATTTCTGCGACCCAGTTTGAAAATATTTAAATTTTTATTAATGAATGTTGACAATATTTTAAAATTTGGTTTTTTGATAATTTCAATATTTTTCAAAACTTTTACCTTTTTAATTTTAGATTTCTCAAAAAATTTAACAATAAAAATTTTATTTCTTTTCAAAATTCGGGCTCCTTTTAAAAAGTTTTACTGTTTTTGAAAATTTTGACTTTTTTTACCAACTTTGATTTCGAAGTTTGAGTTTTTTCGAAAATATAGCATTTTTTTTGCTGAAAATAACAACTTTTCTGAAAATTACAATTTTTTTCAAAATTTATACTTTTAATGAATATTCACTTTTTTGAAAATTCAGCTTTTTTCAAAATTAATTTTTTTTAAAAATAGTAATTTAAAAAAATTGAAAATTTTGACTCCCTTTTTAATTTCAGTTATTTTAAATTATCGACTTTATTTAAAAATTTATCATTTTTGTTTTAATTGTAACTTTTTTGGGTGTCGATTTTTTTTGAAATTTTTTTCTGATTTTTATGAAAATTTCGACATTTTTAGAATGTCGACATTTCTTTGATTTTTACTCTGTTTAGAAATATGAGTTTTTCTAAATTTGGAATTTTTTAAAATAATTTTAATTATACATAACTTTTTCTTTCGAAATTTCTTTTCTTTTTCGGAAAGATCGACTTTTTTGTCAATTTTGGGTTTTCTTGTATATGTAGACTTCACAAATTTCGTTTTTTATTAAAAATTTGACCAAGCACTTTTTAAATCTCAATATTTCCCAAAATTTTAACTTTTTTTGAAATTGGAAATTATTTTTCAAAATTTAAACTTTCTAAAAATTCGAACTTTTTAAAAATTTGTCATTTTTTTCAGATTTACGAATATTTTGAAAATGTCGACTTTTTATGATTTTGACTTTTTTTGATATTTTTTGTAAAAATCGGGGTGTTCTAATTTTAGCTTTCGAAGAAAATTGCGACATTTTTCAAAATTTCGACTTTTTTTGAAAATCGTAATTTCAAATTTTAGCCTTTATCAAAATTGATAAATCGATAGGAAACTCTATAAATTTTAGACTTTAGACCATAATTTTCTATATAAATAGCCCTAAAGAATGGCGCCAATTTGTCAGGTATTTATGAAAAAAATGTATATATTGTGGTAACAATATTTGTTATTTTATTATAAAGGGTGATTTTTTTAAAAATGATCCATCCTAAATATCTAGAAAACAAGAGGAACTTATAAATTTTTATCACTTTACGAACTGATGAATGTGTAACCCAGGCAGCTTCAGCAGTCTGACGCAAAATTAGTGGGATTAGCACTAATGTGGCCTATTACATCAATTTGAGTCATTTCATTTACCACTCAGTTACTATGTCTTCAATTATATACCACCAATCCCGTGTCTATAGCATATTTGTTTTGGGAGCCATAAATAAAAATAATTTCAACTCCTTTAGCAACTGGGTACTCCATTTTCAGCCACCAAACGTGTGCAGATTTACTTCAAAACTGAATAATTGTCAATGTCAATGCATAAGAAACAGTTTTTATTTCAGAAAATACTTGATAGCAACTGTAAAGAATCGTAGTTATAAATGATTAAAACGTTAGTTAATACTTGAAAAATTGATGGTTATTGTATAATTGATAATATGATATATATTAATATAAACAACATTATTATTTCCATATCAACAACGTTCTTCTTTTTCTGACGCGAGCAGTGTCGCCTTTTTAGAAAATCAGCGGTGTTTGTGCAGTTGCCGCTTTTTGTAGCTTTTCTAGTGCAACATGGTGCAACATGCCGCCCGCCTTGAAAGTATTAACTTTCAATGAACATACAATATTGAAACATAGATGTACATAAATATACAGGTTTACATAAGGATAAAATGAATGCAGCTAATACACAACAACGAACAAATCTAAATGTTTATATCCAAGCATTAATTGTCCACTGGAAGGGGAAATATTTTAATGAGAGCGCGTTTATAAGTTTCTTTGGCAGTTTTTATAGAAACAACTCGTACTACACCATCTTTCCCTGGAAACACTTCACTGACACGTCCAGTTGGTCAGGATAGTGATGAGGTAGCTTCTGAGTGTAGTAGAACCATAGTTCCAATCTCCATGTTTGGAACCGGATGCTGCCATTTTGATCGTTGTTGCAGTAGTTGTTGTACAACCTTAAAACGGGACAGTCGGTTTTGCGGAATTCAAATTAGAGTTTCTTCTGGTAGTGCCAACAGTTTCCGACCCACAAGGAAATGAGATGGAGTTAATGCTTCCATGTCATGAGGATCAGAGGATATGGATGTGAGGGGTCTGCTATTCAAAACAGATTCTACTTGGCTCAAGAGAGTAGTTAATTCTTCAAATGTTAAAGATGCATTGCCAGCCACCCGTCGTAAATGATATTTAAAACCCCTTACTCCAGCCTCCCAAAGACCACCAAAATGGGGAGAGTTCGGAGGAATAAATTTCCAGGTAATCCCTTCTATTGCGAGACTGTCAATTAAAATGGCCTCATCGACACGTAAGCGACTTACTAATAATTGTAATTCGCGATCTGCACCAACAAAATTGGAACCGTTGTCAGAAAAAAGGTTTGAAGGCTTACCACGACGTGCAATGAATCTCTTTAGTGCCCAATATAAACTTAATGTTTTGGTTAGCTGTGTTCCAAGCTAAATTGAATTTAATTCTGAACTCTCGAATACAGTAGGATTATTAGAAACGCATTTGTGAAGTAAGAATTTTGGTTGCTTAAGAATGAATTCAATTTGATTATAAAGGGTAGTAATTTCTGTTGCTGATTCACCGCCTGAAAGAATATCATCCACGTAGCAATTATTTTTTATAATTTGACTAGCCTTTGGAAATTGTTCTGCGAATTCATTTGCTCTTTGTAGCAAACAACGTGTGGCTAAGTACGGAGCCGAGGCAGTTCCGTAAGTAATAGTATTGAGCTGGTAAGTTTCAATTGGACCAGATAAATCATCGCGCCAAAGGATCCTTTAAAAACACCTTTCATTTGGTTCTATTAGGACCTGCCGATACATTTTTTGGATGTCAGCTGCGTATACTACATTGTGTTTTCTAAAACTCACCAAAATGGAAAAAAGATCAGATTGTACAGTAGGCCCAACTAATTGCAAATCATTGAAGGAGACGTCAGAAGAACTTTTAGATGATGCGTCGGACACAACCCGCGATTTGATTGTTAAACTATTCTCATTCATAACGCCATGGTGAGGAATGTAAATAATGAGGAACATTGTCGTCTGGACAATCGATTTTTGTCATATGACCTAGTGTTCGATACTCGTTTAAGAGTTTGCTATATTGCTCTTGAAAGACTGGATTAATGTGAAACCTTTTTTTAAGGACTGAAATCGTCGCAAAGCTATGGAACGTGACTCACTTAAGGTACTTGTGGATTCCTTCAATGGTATTGAAACAATGTAACGACCAGTTGAATCTTTTCTAATACTTTCTTGGAAATGGTTTTCACACCGGAGTTCCTCAGGAGAGAAACAAGGAGTCTTTGGACATTCCTCAAGTTCCCAGAATTTTTGTAATTGAGTTTGTATATCTGCATTCTTATTGAAATAACACACTGATGATGAACCTAATTATGGACAATTTAAAGGACCCGATAAAACCCATCCTAACTTGGTATTTTGTAATATTGGAAGGTTTTTTCCCAATCGAATTTGCCGTCTAACAAAAGAACCCAAAACAATTGTGCTCCGATGAGCAAATCTATTTTGTTTGAAGTAGCATAAGATGGATCAGCTAATTCGATATTCTCTGGTAACCTTAAGTTAACTGCCTGAACTGAAATATTAGGTAAATTGTCGCTAATTTTTTCAATAATAAGACATCTTAAATTGCTACTGAATCCTTTAAAACGCGATCTTATTTTGAGTGTGCATTGCGATTGTATGCGAGACATTACTTGATTTATTTCTTGAATGGAAATATTTATTTGTGATTTGTCAATTCCTAACTTTGAATGGAGTTCGGAAGTGATAAGAAGAAGCTTTACCTTTTTACCTTGCCAATTTTATCACAAAAGTGAGTTTTTTTTTAAAACTAATCGTAAAAATAAAAAACTACTAATAGCCAAAAAGAGGTAAATGGACTTTTAAAAAATAAATTTTTGAATTCCCTATCCCATTTAAGATTTTTGAGGGGATTACAGTCAGGGGGTGCATCTGCAGGTCTAAAAATATACTGACTAAGGGTCCCCGTTACAACCAAAATTGACCGATTTTGGCATTTTGCACATAACGTGTTTGTTTTCTGGATATATGGGGTGGTTTGTTTTCAAAAAATCACCTTGTATAGTAGAAAATTTAAATCAAGAAATGAAGATAATTTAACAAATAGCTTAGAGCGATGGATATTCTAAAAACACGTTTAACAGGTCAATATCTAAAAAAGAACACAAATTAGTTATTAATTTTATTTTTTCTAAACAGCAAACCACAAAAACAGACCATTTTGCTACAACATATTTTGAAAACATTTCAATAAAAAATAATATAATTTCCGTACATCCCAAGCGACACTAGCTTTAAATTATTTAATACGTTAAATAAAATATAAATGTGATATTTATAAACTGAATTGGCCTGAGTGTAACGTTGCCTACAGAAATAAACCTAAAGAAAGATTAAATTTTGCAAAGCATCTATTAACTAACCACCTAAATTTACATGCGCGAACACAGCAGAAGTAGTATATATTTGCTATAATACTAACACACTTAATTTCTTGAAAGCCGTAGAAATTCTCAAATATTTACAATTAAGACCATTTATACTTATGAACGAGTAGTTAGATCTTCTGAACACACCTCTAATAAAAGCTTTGGACGAGAATTCGGATTAGATGGAATATTCGTAGAAGTCTGTGATTCATGTAGCTTGTAAGCAAAACAACGGCTAGGAAAAACTACTGGCATAATCACCGAAGATGCTCAAAAGCGAAAACAGGTTCGGTTCTATCAAATATTTCTAAAAACATCGTGGAATTTTCTTGTTGTATTTGTGGTTAATATTCTTTTTAGATTTCTTTTCGTCCACCCCGGACCTCGAACTAAGGAGATCTTTTGTGCATACCCTGATCTATGTAGTTTCTAGGTTCAACCTCTTGTAGAAGTTTATTGTGGACCTGGGATTGAGTTTTTCCAGATCTGATGGGTCTAAGGACGCCCATTCGAGTTGGACGTGCCTTCTGCGTGCAAGCGCATCGCACTTGCATAGCACATGTTCTGGAGTCTCCGCAGCTTCTGCGCAAAGCGACATAGGTCTGTTTCAGGTTGACCTATTTTCTTAAGGTGGTCCTCATAGGGCAATGTCCTGTTAAGAGACTGGTCAATATCGTCAATTCAGATTTGTTGAGTACTAAGTAGACCTTTCTCTTTTCAAGCCTTCCAGATATGAATCTGTTCGCCTGTCGTCCAGTGGGAAATTCTTGACTTTGCTTCCCATTTTTCGACTTCATTGTTTATTTGATTTTTAGAAAAACCAAAGGCCGGTTCAGGTCCAAGAAATGACGATGCAGATCCTTCTTTAGCGAGATGGTCCGCAGCTTCATTCCCTTTTATTGATTTGTGCCCTCGCACCCGCTTACGGTTGGTCCTGTTGTGTTTAGCCAATTGCTGTAGAGTTTTTTGACAGTCCCTAACTAGTTTGGATTTAACAATATAGCTGTTGAGAGCCTTTATTGCCGCTTGGCTGTCAGAGTTAATATAGATCTTTGTTCCTTTCAGGTTTCTTCGAAGACACTCGTAGGCGCAGAGTTCTATTGCATGTATGTCAGTTTGAAAGACCGTTAGGTATTTTCCTTAGGCTTTAAAGAACTTGTAGTTAGGACCAGAAATTTCCACTCCAGTCCCACGTGCTGTCTTTAATCCATCTGTAAACCAGATGGATAATTTTTGTTTTTCTTCAGGTACTGATTGAGCGTCAGTGTAGCTATTTGAGTCCACTTCAAAGAAATGATCAAATTCACACCTAGGTTAAATACAATCAGCCAATCTTGCTAAAATCACAGAGATACATTCCTTGAGAATTCCCAGGTGACTGGCGAAGAATTGCTCTTTAAATTTTCTTAATTGCAGTAATCTTAAAGCTCCTTTGATCGCCTCCTTCTTCATTAAAAGGTGGAGAGGAGTTAGACCTAACATTACTTCCATTGCTGCTGGTGGGCAGGTGTTTATTGCACCTGCCCTGACATGCGTACCTTTAAACTATGTTCAGTTGGTTTTGTGCTATCTTTTTCGTTATTTTTGGCCACCACACTAAAGAAGCGTATGTGATCAGGATTGTAATTATCATCCTATATGACCAATAGATCATTTTCGGTTTCAGACCTCAGGTATTGCTGAATAATTTGCGGCACGTCCAGAACGCTGTCGTGGCTCGCTTGATTATTCTGATCAAATGAGGATTCCAGGTTAGCTTTTGGTCTAGAAATATTCCTAGATATTTAGTCTCACTTGAGAAGTTAAGTTGAACTCAACTGATAGTGGGAGCTAATAGATTTAGCTTCCTTCTCTTTGTAAAATAAATTATTATTGTTTTATTGGGGTTTACACTTAACCCTTGTTTTGAACACCAGTTATGATAACTGGGCTTTTTGCATTAAGTCCGACAGGATTTTATCGTTTTTGCCCCTGATAATGACAGTAATATCATCTGCATAACCTATGGCTTTAAAGCCCGAGTAATGCAGTATATTTAGGAGGTTATCAACATCCTGTGGTTAATAAAGTTTAATAGTTATAAATATTTAAAATTACAGTTTTTTTCTAGCGAAATACATATCTCATAGCTAATCTCCGATGAAGCAGAGACGTAAATTGTATTTTCAATTTTATTGAGAAACGAGTATCCAATCTGAAAAGTTTTATGGTTTAACTTTAGTTACGTAACCGTAGACTTTACATAGCTTTATAATAAGCAAACGAAAAGTGAAAGAGGGAATAGAAGTCTAAAATGTTTATGCTGATCAATATGTCGCGACATATTGTTTAAATGTTATTCAAAAAAATACACGCGTCGATCATCTCGTATCATCTATTTATTTTCGCAATGTAATTTAATTGTCGACATTTCCAAGATGTCCGATATAGTTTCCACTGGCAATTATCTTTATCTAGGAATGTATGTTTACAGCCCAGCTATTTCCTAGATTATACAGATATGAGACAACAAACTGCCGGGTTATCGCGCCTTTTTATCTCTTTGAAATGGACATTGGCGACTTGAGATACTAGAGCTTTATTGGATAAATTTTATCACTGCCTCCATTCTACCACAGAAAGCAGATAGTCACTGGGAAATTTAGAGGTGGCCGAGCAATAGAACTCTTATTTTATTATGTTGACGTCTCAAAAACCGCAATTTAACAGGCGTCTGACCGGTTATTTCAACTTAAATACTTCGATAATAAATTTTATTGAACCCGAAGGAACGGCATACATTTTTTATCATTCACAATATTATCAAAAATATTTATTTGGGGCAGCTTTGGAAATGTTATTGTGGATCGATACATCACTGTCATAATTAAACACTGTAATAAGGCAATGTCTTTAGAAGTGTGGCACTTTTGGTTGGTCTTAAGCAATAGATTAAGAGCGAAAAGAAATTGCCTGATCCGTTCTGTTATTCCAAACCTGTAATTTAAAATGGGGTTTAAAAGGGCTTTAGAAGTAATTTAATCACATTCTTTTGAAGACCCAGCTGCTGTCTTAAACAATGAAGAAGTTTTAAAGCACAGCACGGTATATCGAGCGAACAGTGACAATAAGCGCTGATATTATCGAAAAGTTACATGATGTTATGACAATATATTTCACTGTCGCATTTCCTAAATAGTTCGGACGTTTTGCGATGGAATTTCAATTGAACCAGCACAATTCGAGTTGGAAAGGCTGCTTATACATTTATGTCAGTGAAATTGTCGCTATTATAACGGATCTGGAAATTGTGATTATTATAACGGGTTAATCGTCGTTGCAGCTATGCATCTGTCAATTCACTTTATGGCGAAATTAGCTATTTAACCTTTAATGCTGATGGTGCATTTATGACAGTTCTAATGTGCCATCTGGCGCATATTAGATGGGAACTAGGTTACAACTCATGGTGATTATGTCTTCTGTTTAACTCATCTGATGAAAAAAACACCTAAGAACTTACTCGTAATAAACTATTTCAGTCCAATTTTAAAATATGTCTTTATTACTTCAGTATAAATAAGCGTTCTATAGCTAATGCGAAAAGAAGCAGCAAAGCATTTTTTTTTATATAAACATCATAAAACGTATGTTGTAACTTGAAGAGCATCGATATAGCGAGGTTTAATAATTAATTAATTTTGCTAATAATATTTAATGTAACAATAACTAAAAAAGAATTATCTGCCTTCTAAAATGGGAGTCATTTAACTTTAGATTTTAAATTTTCTACTTTTACAAAGCCTGCCGTCTTATTGATTTTTTGAAGTGGAAACATTTTATGGAGAGTTGAATGATTTTTTATAAAAGAAAATTGTATGGTTACTTATCTCCATCACGTTAACACTGCTTTACCAACATCCTCTAATGTTAACAGTAGGCGTAGCTATTACTAAGACGTGTTCTAGCAGCATGATTATGTTTTGATAGTTGACATTAATGTGAAAAAAATTAATAGGTTTTTTTAGGCAAAAAACTAAATTAAAATATTGCCGTTTTTATAAATTAGACTTTAAAACGACTTCTGAATTTCTTCTCGTAATACCAGGATTACCCTTTACGCTTGATGTTTTTGTAACAATTTTTGGAAACTTATATGGACTAACTACTTCCAAAATTTGATTTATTTCCAGTCGAAGGAAACTTATCAAATCGAAATTTTTATTCCATACTCCCGTGGAAAGTATCAATGAAAAAAAATAGGTCAACTATGTCAGCTTAGTTGACGTCAATCTGCATAATTCGGCGTTATTTAGAGCTCATTCTCAAATATTCCGAGGCGTGTGTTTGGCGAGATAGACCCAATTTCATTCCATCAACCGCACAAGGTAATCTCCGTATATGTGAATAAAGGCTCGGCATCATAGAGAGCTGCCTCAATTTGACTAAGACCATATGAAGCGCTCGCCTCACAATGTGCCATTGAAACCGCCCCCCATTATTTGCTGAAACCCTAGATGGCTTCTAAACCTCAACAACTCAAGAAATGCAATTCGATGTATATCCTTGTTGGGTATTATGGAAATTTCAGAACTATTTTACAAGACTTCAAATCGACCGTAAATAACAAAAGGATCTAACGACGAATAGGTTTTAGGAGGAGGGTTTTAAGTATAAGGGTTCAAGTTTCGAAATATCATAAACAAATACAAACAAGAGGCGTCCTAATGTTTTTTTTAAATATCACATTTTTAATAATGGCAACTTTTAGTTTAAGCACTAGGAAAGATCTCAGTGGAGTTTAAAATCAGCTCAAAACCACGGTCTAATTATTCCAAATTTAACAGTTATCATTGAAAAATAGTGAAGGGTTATGTAAGGAAGAGGTAACGAAGATCTTCATTTAAATCAATAACTCTACTCAACTGATTTATCTAAAGCCAAAGAATGTTTTAGAATTTTTAAAAGCCTGGAGTAGCAGAAAATTCAGGAATTTAATTACAAAAATAATTGGAATTTCAAAAAGTAACTGAATTCCTTTTTGTTATTTCAATATAATGAGCAGTGTTATTTCAGTTATTCTTATTATGGGCACCTAAATAGGAATAAAATAGAATTAGATATACTCTTTTACTATATAGCAAAGTCTAGTTACAGCAGTTAGGCAGCAATAGACCTTTGTGGAAGAAACTCGAAGGCCTTCTACTCATAAAAAAATTCCTAACTAAGTACTTTCAAAATTAATATAAAATAGTACACTTATTAGCTCGAAGTAAAACACATACACTGGTTGAAAAAAAAATCGCGACTGAAATGCACCCAAGAAATAAATAATATTAACTATTTCGTTTTACAGATTCATTCGCGATTAATCTATATTTTGACGTTAAATGCGGAATTTCAAAACTAAGGATGAAATTTCTAGAAAGAGGAGGGTTTTGGATTTTAAGGTAAAAAAAAAATTAAACATGCTAATTTCAAACTGAAAATGTAATCAAAAGAAAACGTAGATTTTCAAAAAAAAATCGAGATTTTAAAGAAAAGCCAAAATTTACAATATAATTCCAAGTTTAATTCAATTTCAATTTTGTAGTAAAAATTTCAAGAAAAAATTGAAATGTATAACAAACACATCAGGAGTTTAAACAAAGTTCGGTTTAATGTAAACATGGGATTTTAACATCAAAGTCTAAGTTTCGAGAAAAAGTTTAGATATATAAAAACATCGAGTTTTAAAATGAAATTTCGAGATAAGATCAAAATCTCTATACTCTGTTCACCCAAGAAATATAGTTAGGCCACTCCATTAAACAAAGCTGGATATTTTAATAAATTATTTTTATTGCCTGAATCCGAAAATCCCCTTATCACATATACCAAAAGAGTTTGATCGTTTAATTAGTAACATTGATTTTTTAATATCGCGTGAACCTGTCTTTTTTTAAGGAGAGTTGCCTAACTATATCTTTTGGGTGAGCAAAATATATTTGGAATTTAATTTGAAAATTTCATAAATATTTTCTAGAAAAAAACATCCTGAATTTCTAGATTTAGGTCGAGACTGCAGGTTTAAATTCTGAATCTTAGGAAAAAACTCAACATTTCGAAAAAACTTTTTATACAGGGTAGAACTGTCAAGTAACTTCAAATGGCTTTATCTGCCAAACCGTTAATGATAGATGTTTCAAAATTTAGGTGATAATACTCCATTATATTGGTTACAAAGCTACAAAACGCCTTGCATGATCTTTTTGACAAACAAAAAAAGTTTTTAAGTTCTGGGTTTTAAATTTAACAATGTTATCCTTTCATATTTGGTAGAAAATCGTAAATGACTAGAGAGCCTCAGCATTTGAACGTAATTAAATTTCTTGTGCATCGGACCATAAAAAGATACAATGATACTAGCACCATTACGAAACGTTATGATGGTGGTCGAAAGAGGACAGCAACATCTCCAGAAATGTTCAAATGTTTATGGCAAAAATTGGCTGCTGATCTAAAAATTTCTCTGAATTATCAGAAAATATTAACCCAAAGTATGCAACGAATATTGAAAAATGATCTCCCTTACGTCCAAAAAACTACCCAATTATATGCTGAAACAAAACAAATTATAAAGAAACGAGCCAAGGAGTTGTTTCGTTTGGCTGCAAGTGGTGAGTTACCGAATTTTGTTTTTTCTGGCGAGGCTCCATTCCTAGTTGAGTAACATATTAATAAACAAAATGACATAGTTACCTTGCCAAAGAGGTCTTTTGAAAATTTACGTCTTCGAATGGTCACTAAAAAGCAGAGGGTACCAATGGTGATGGTTTGGATCACCGTAATCGCCGATGGTCGCTCTTCGTTTCTTATTTTGGACCGCAGGATCAAAACAAACGCGGGCATGTACCTCAAAACTGTTCTGGATGTAGCGTAGAAGCCTTGGACGCAAAAACATTCCGGGTGCAGACCTTGAATATTTCAGTAAGACTCAACATAGTTTTATCAAACGCCCGTCAAACAAGAATGGTTAAAAAACAACTTTTCACACTTCATTTCTTCGACAGGGTGGTAAACAGATTTTCCAGATACAAATTCGATGGACTTCTCTGCTAAGAGCATTCTAAAGAGCAGGGTTGGCACTAAAAACTGTAAGTGTGTATCGTTTCAAGCAAGCCCATCGCCCGGAATGCACCAATAATACCACAAAGCCACATTTGGGTAACGTGCGATTTGTTTTTCGACAGTCTGAAGGCTGCAGTACGCATTAAGGGCGACCATATCGAAAATTGGTGATGCATTATAAAAACTGCACCATTTGTGAACATTTTTTACTACGGTTCAATAAAACTAATGAAAAAAAAAAAATGGAAATGACTCAGCAATTTGATTAGTTGACAATTCAATTACCACCCCGTATAGTAATAAATTCCTAAAATTTGAAACTTACTTTTGAGTTCGAAGTTATGACAAGGTTTCGATTTAAAACCCTTTGACATTTTTTCGAATTTTCAACCTTTAAACCATATTATGTTTTGCTCAAAGTTTAAAATATTTATAAAAAGTCAATTTTTCGAGATTACAAACATAAATTTAAAAATGATACGAATATTTTGCGGTTAAGCGTGAAAATTTTGGATTTTTTTTTAACACTAAAGCTACTAACAGTTCTTGTATACCTATTTCTACCGCGCTCGGTCAAATTGACCGGTTATTAAAAATGTCATCAATTCTATGATTCAACGCAGATAACGGTTAATTATTGTTGAATGTATATAAAATGAAGAATTTTGAAAAAATTTCCTCCAGATTATTTTTACATAATTTCCATTATAACCTCAAAAGACTAAAACTTCATATTTCCCACATAGGAAACCAAACTTAAGAATATATGTGTCTAAATTTATTTGTATAAAAAATAAGTAAATAACATTTGACTTTTATACATATATTTATAGTATTTGTTATGGATACATCTATACATCTTATTTGGCTCAATACATTGTTTAGAAATTATTTTAATCTACAATGTCCATTTGCCGCACACATTTTTTTTGCACTTCGAACGGAATTTTGTAGCTTTATAATCTTTACAGTATTTTATTTGAGAAGTTTTTCAAACTTGTGGATGATGTTAGAATAAAAGCTTTTTCTTGTGATTTTTTTTATATACTGTGTCAAGTTTTGAAGCTATCTGGAATAAAAATCCCTGTTCTCCTGTTTCCTGTTTTCACCGCTGTTTCTTTAATCAAAACTGAGGCATTTATTCCAGCTAGGTTCAAAATGTTAAAAAATATCTGATATGGCGATCTAGCAGTTTTTGACTTCGCATTGTACTTCCTTAGCACTTGATCTGCCACACATACATTAAATTTTGTATCATTATAAAATCTAATAGTTTTTAGTATTTATTTTTTTCTAATTCTATTGATTTATGTATGGAACCTAGGAGAATCACTTTTTTGGTTTACTTTTGTACACTGTAAGAGTAATGTGATTTGATTTATATAATTTGTTTGAAATATCGAATCATTTTATCTTTTCTTTCTTTGGCCAACTTTGGCAACTCTTTTTGATTTGCCACTGCTTGTTGCACCAATTGTAATATTTACTTGTAAGTAGCTTTTTTCTGTTGTTATGTTCCTTCCACATCCTGTAAAGGGTCAGCTTTAGAACAACGAACACCCCAACGCCAAGTGGAATTGAACATTTAACCACATCATTTTAAACAATATATGAAAAACTTGCACTTTCTAAACATCATAATTTCTAAAAATATTGATATACAGAGAGAATAGCTCTCTGAAGATGACAGCTTAGCTATTGAAACGCGTTAAAGCAACTTTTTGCTTGTATTTTTTAATCTTTCTTGATTTCAGGGAACAAAATTTGTATATTAATTTTTAAAGATAATCAAGGATAGTCCGCTTCACCAAAATCAAAATCTGTAGAAAAAGAGTCTAAACTAAAAAAAAATAAAATTAAGGTTAAAAATCCATAAATTGAAAAGTTTAATAAATTGGTAATTTTTGGAAAAAAATTACTATTTCAAAATACCTCTTTGAAAGTTTTACTTTATATTCAAAACCTCGGCTTTAATTAGAATATTAGATTATATCCTACTTTTTTCTTGAAATTTTGACTATGAAATTTTAAATTTCTAGAATAAATTTTTCATAATATAGAGGATTCTTAGAAAAAAGACCACATTTTCAGAGAAAATATATACTAAATAAATCTAGTTTTAAAACAAATCTAAAAAAAATTCAAATCTGAATAGAATTTGAGAAAAAATTATTTGTTGAAAAGGATTGGTTCTTGTTTATCTTTAAAAAATAATGTACAAATCATGCCCTATAAAACCAAGAAAGATTAAAAAACAGAACAACAGTTGCAGCATTAGTAATATCTCTCTGTTTTTTTTTTCATACCATAATACGTGCAGAATAATTTAGTCTTTAATATGAATGAAATATTGAGTTCCTGCACTCTTTCGTCTTAAATTTAATTTACCGGTTGTTTCTGGAGATTTCTCCTTGGATAGGACAAGTACCAGTGCGGGAATAGCCGACAAAGAAGCAGGGAATAAATTTTATGTAGTATAAACCTGGGATCTTCGGCAACTGTATTCCAGTCAGAAGTTACTGCAACAAGAGTCTATGCTGAAGGATTGATCAGGAGGTCTTATGAAAAAAAGAGGATCCTGATCTATAGCGATAGCCAAACAGCACTAAATGCGCTGAGAGATTACGAAATTAACTCCAGAACGGTTCAAGTTAATAAGCTAAGCAAATTAGCGTAGCACAATACAATTCTACTTCGATGGGTTGTAGCCCAGTCGGCAAAGCTTTTTTTTTGTACAACATAATTCAACAGCGATTTTATGATTGCAATCAATTAGTTGGTTAATTTTGAGAATAAATTCAAGTTGGCGCGGTGCGGGGGGCTGTGCGTTAGCCACCATTTTGATAAACGCGTTTATGTAATTATTTCGATAATGGTTGGTCCTATTAAAAAAGTACAAAAAGTTATATTTGTAGAAAAATATATGACTTATCTTTTTTATTTATAATATTTTTGTATAAGATAAATATTTTAAAAGTTACTACGTTGAATTGTTTTCTCTTCTTGGTTTTTGCTTGATAATTCGTAAACAAATAACAGTACATTGATAATGGTTATCATCAAAATTGTAGAGCATAAAAAAATTTACACATTTTGTGTATAACATTTTTTTCTAAAGTTTATAATTTAAGAGCTATAATAAAATAAGTATCTGAGTTAATCAAGAAAACGGCGTTTTATCAAATTGTATGCGCAAAAAATGCTGACTTATCGACAGCAGATTTTATTTTAACTGGAATGTCTCATTGCTACAATATTTACTGGACAAGTGAAGAATAGGTAAAATTTTAGATCTTTTGTTATTATAGCTTTTATAAACTATGATATTTTAAAAAATATTTTTATAAAACTGATAGATAATTTTATACCCTACAAAAATATTGCTTGGCCGATATGGAACTAGATTAAGAAAAAACTAAATAATGACAATTTTTTGGCGTAGTAATTTTAAAATATATATCTAAAAAGTCGCTTCCAATAAAAATATTAAACTACTTTTTTTTACATAAATACGATCTTTTCCATTTTTTCTTTTTTTCGCAGTTACGCAGTGGGAAAAATTTATTTGACAACAGCAATTTTATGAATACAAGCTATTAGTGGGTCAATCCTGTCTATGACGCCAAGTGGTCGTGCGTTAGTCATTATTTTGATAAATGCGTTTTTGTAAATATTGCAAGAATAATTGGTTTTACGAAGAAACTACAAGGAACGTATAAACATAAAAATATTTATTTTGGCTGTTACTCTAAAAAGAGGTACAGCGTTGAAGTGTTCATTTTTTAGTTTTTGTTTAGTAAAATTAGTAATCGGATTACAACAATAATTCATAACAGTAACTATCAAATTTGTAAAAGAATTAAAAAATCTACATTTTTTTTTAAATAGGTTTTTCTAAAATATGTGGTGTCATAGTTTTAGAGCAATGAAAATATATAGGTTGTGAGCAATTTGAACTTATTTCCCCACTACCTTACAGGTAAAGGTCACGACGTGTTTTTTTAACGTAGCATTTCCAGAAAGTCTAATCCACAGTAAAAATGCAAAATGAAAAACTATTTTAAGATTTTTTTAATGGTCCAGGTTCACTTATATCTATTACTCCGTTAAAGTCACTGTCTACATCTTCTACTGTTTCATTCAAGATTAGATTAATGTGATGAAACTGATTTTTTCTACAATTCATTGAAAATAAAAATTTATATTGTCTCATCGAATTAGCGTTTGGTGGTTAAAAGCACCTTTGGCATAAATACACATTCGATTTCTAGAGTAGTTCTTTACTGTGTTATATACTTTAGGTGGTGGCGAAATTCGCTAAGTTACAATTTATCAAGACAGTTCGATTTTCATGGCGTTATAACTCATAAACTGTCAACTTTAGAAAAATAAAATATTTACAAAATTTGTAGAGAAATTTACGCTTTATAACTTTGTTACCAACAAGTGCTAACCGTTTTGAAACTATTAAGAAAAAACTGAAAAGTAAAAATTTTTATTAGAATAACTCATAAAATATTCATTTTATAGAAAAATATCTTCAATAAAAAAGTTAAGTTATATATTTTTGTATAAATATGGTCTCTTGTATTTTCTTTATAAGACCAACCACTCTCAAGATATTTATTAAAACGAGTTTATCAAAGTGGCGGCTGACGCACAGCCCCCGCACCGCGCCAACTTGATCATATGCTCAAAATTGATCTACTAATAGATTGCAATAATAAAATCGCTGTCGATTAGTTTGTATTTTTCACCTCTATAGCGATTTCCTCGCCGACTGGGCTATTGAGGCCATCGGGGAATCGAAGAAAATGAAAGAGCAGATTTTTTAGCCAAAGGGGAAGCAGAATTTTCTCTAGTAGGAATCAAACCTAGTTGTCCGCTTGCCTATAGGGCAGTAAGGGAGGTCATAAGGGAACTACTATGGAAAGAACACAGCAGTCACTGGATTGGTATCAATGACCTAATCGTGGATGTTCATTGACGGACCATCAGAAGAGAGAGCCAGGGAACTATTAACATTAAGCAATAATCAGCTTAGGTGAACAGTTGAACTTTTTAAATGATGCTGTACCCAAACGAAACATTTTACAATTGTCGTAAAAGAAAGTTCTACTTGTAGAATGTGTGAGGAGGAAGAACAAGGATCCCTTACAGACTTCATGTGAATATCTAGCTCTGACAAGGTATAGACATTCCAACTTTGGAATGTTATGACTAAATCAAAGACAAAAGTGAAAACATCCATAGAGGAGGTTATGAAATTTTTCAAAGGAACGGGCCTTATGTGAGTTAATCGTGGGGACACAATAAGCGAAAACTTCAGTGCTGTAGGGATAACCGCCCCAAATGAATAATAGTAATAATAATAATAATAATCCTGGGAAAACATGGAACATTTTTAGTAGTTCCTTGACAATTCAATACCGGAAGAAGTATAACTTTGAATGAATATGAACATTAAAGACTATTTAAGCAAACTACCATCATGCACCTACGAAGTTAAATTTAATACTTCGGCTGTTCAACTGATTAAAAATCACCCCGCACTTGCGAAAGTACACTGCATACATAAACTTCGTAATAGACTCAATTAGGGTTGAAATTTGATGGCGACCAATAAAATTGCGACGAGAATTCCAGCACACTCGAATCCAGACATAAGCTCTCGACGTTATCGTCAACATTGACAAAGATATTACGAAATAATAATTCTGCCTCGTCTCATTATCGTGGATTTAAGGATCTATGAGAGTCTTGGTTGGCAATCACTGATATCCTTGTTATTATAATTTTACTTGAACCTGTACAATGCATTAATTAATTCAACGAGGCAGTCGGGAACGTAATTAACGTAATACCACCAACGGGGCTGGAAATTAGTTCTCTTTGTTAAAAATAATTAGTTATAATAGCGAACTTCTTTGCCGGGGTGAATTCCTAAATAAACTAATGGAACAGAGAAGGGAATCAGACTTGGGGCCAATTAAAATCGTAATTAAAATATGTACAAATAACTAACACAAAAATTAAAGAAGTTTGAGGATATCTGCAGGTAAAATCAGTAAAATAAAAATATAAAAAATGAATTAAATAAAAATTTCAGAGCAATTCTAATAAATTATTACGATTGAAATCAAAAAATATATCCAGAGATAGGATATACGTTATTGATGATTAAATATCATTTTAAAAGTGCACTTTTTTCAGTATAAGATGTACAAAAGTTTGGAAGCACTGAGGCGTTGAATAAAAACATAAGAAATTTAATGAAACACATTCATTAAAAAAAAATCTTATTTAAAAATTTACAAATAAATATTTAATCTTTGCATCATCGAAATGACCGCTTTTTCGTTTTATTACTCGCTCACAAATGTTTGCGGATTTTACTAATGAAACTTAAATATGCATCGTTAGATTTTGCCCGATTTTTCTCTTGTGAGTATCTCCACAAAGGCCAAACGAATGTTGACATTCCTGTCTATAGATCGCCTCATACTAACTTTATGGGAGACAGATCTGGTGATTAGAAGGGAATTTCATTGTTTGTAACATTTCTTCGTCTGTTGTGTTTCAAGGAAACTTTCGCACTTTGAAGGAGTTCTTTGGATCAATGTCTTAGTAAAACATGAAGTTAAGGCCAGCCAACACTCTTTAATCCGAACCGTGTTGCATGTTTCTGAAGATATTTTGAATATCATTTTTTATTTAATTTACTGTTTTGGTACTTTTCACGAATTTGCTGCCTCCATCACACCCATAAATCATTAGTTTGCCACCACTCTGTTGACATTTGACACATAACCAATGGGTGTCTTCCGGCGGACCAATATACGTCGCTACTGCGCTTCTCGCAGGCTGCGAGAAAGTTACGGCGGGAAGTCATGCAAATACCGCTTGAAAGCTTTATATTTTAACGCTTCTGGTTTAATTTTGCTTGTTAGAACAAAGATTTTGTTTATAAAATAAGGAATTAGACATATTCAAGCCATTATGGTTAAATTTATTGTATTCTGTACCTTTATAATATTAAAGATTCAAAGATATTTAAGGGTATGTGCCTATCTACACTTGCGATAGAGAAACATGCACTTGTTTGTGTGTTTTTCCGCAACTGGAAGTAGATTTTTACGCAGTATTTTAAGTTTTAACCGAGACAAAAATTCATTTTTAAATTAATTAATAACTGATATACATGATACACGTTATCGAAAAACTGTAGGAAATAATATAAGTAGCGATTTTCTTCTTAAAATATTTACTATTACTGTTATGTTTAATAATACATATCTTTCATTAGGTTTAATGTATAATTAAAAACATTAAAGTCTGTTTTTTTTTAAATAAAATTTGAAATTATACTTTGAAACAATTATGCCTTTCAATTTAGAAAAATTAACTCTATCTTCTAATATATAAAATTCTCCGTCGTGGTGTTTGTAACCAAACTCCTCCGAAACGGCTAGACCGATTTTGATGAAATTTTGTGTGCTTATCGGGTAGGTCTGAGAATCGGCCAACATCTATTTTTCATACCCCTAAATGTTAAGTGTGGTCCACCCCATTTTTTTTTTGACAAAATTTTTTGTTTTTATTTTTTCATGATTCAGCATTAAAAAATACATATAATTCTAAATTTTCACCCTTATACGATCAACCCCTGATTTTTAATCTAACATATAAAATTCTCGTTCGTGCTGTTTGTTACCAAACTCCTCCGAAACGGCTGGACCGATTTTGATGAAATTTTGTGTACTTATCGGGTAGGTCTGAGAATCGGCCAACATCTATTTTTCATACCCCTAAATGTTAAGAGTGGTCCACCCCAAATTTTTTTTTTTGACAAAATTTTCTTTTTATTTTTTTCATGATTCAGCATTAAAAAATACATATAATTCTAAATTTTCACCCTTATACGATCAACCCCTGATTTTTAATCTAACATATAAAATTCTCGGTCGTGCTGTTTGTTACCAAACTCCTCCGAAACGGCTGGGCCGATTTTGATGAAATTTTGTGTGCTTATCGGGTAGGTCTGAAAATCGGCCAACATTTATTTTTCATACTTCTAAATGTTAAGGGTGGTCCACCCCAAAATTTTTTTTTTTATTTTTTTGACAAAATTTTTTGTTTTTATTTTTTCATGATTCAGCATTAAAAAATACATTCAATTCCAAATTTTCACCCTTATACGATCAACGCCTGATTTTTAATTTTGTGGAAATAGTTTTAAATTAAAATAGAAAATTTTACGTGTTTATTAAATATACGTGTTTTATAATTGTGAAAGGTAAGTTAAATAATAATAACAATAATAATAATAACAATAATAATAATAACAATAATAATAATTGATGGTAGGTTCTGCGCCTACCATGGTTTTAACAGGTAAGGGGGAATCAGGGTTCGATACTCATACCCATCAATGTACGTTTAATATTCACGTTAGAAAAGTGAAAGGTGCGCACAATAGGTTGCCCACGAAAACGTAACGAGGTCATCCGATCACTAGATTTTACTCCCCATATTTTTTTCATACCGGGGGCTTTATATGAAAATCGATTCTTAAGGAGTAAACTCCATTTAACAAAACAGTATGTGCTTTTTTTAATTTGTTATTTTTTAATTATTTATAACTTCAAAATATATGAACTATTTTCGATGTGTAGATAGCTATCAATAATTGTAATTTAATATATATTTGTTACTTTAATGAAGAATAATTTATTAACTTAAATAAAGTATACTTTAATTGTCTACAATGCTACATTCCTCTTTCAATTATAATTATATCCCACACACTTACGAGATAGTGTTAGTTATTTTTCAAAATATTTCCTAAAAAAAATATTTCGTAAAAAAATATTTCCTAGAAATAACGTACAATTCTAAATTTTCACCCTTATGTGATCAACTCCTGATTTTGGCAAAACAACGTTTGCCGGGTCTGTTAGTAATTTTATATATTTCTTATAGGGCTTTATTTGCTTTCTGCTGATCCCAAATTTTGAACAAAATGACACCCAACAAAATTTTTTTGTCTCAAGAATCCCATTGTTACAAAGTTTCATTCAAATAATTTGAATCGTTTTGGAGAAAAACATTTTATTTTACAAATTATGCAAACTTGACACATAAAGAGTAATAATTTATCTTTTAGTTGACTATAAAAAATTTCTATTTTCATTAATTGTACATATTTTGGTTGATAAATTATATTTTGTAACCCTCTACATATGTACCACAAGTCCCGTGGCAATAAAATTTTTTTATACAGGTTCATGCAACTTTAAAAATTTTAGGATATTCCTAAAGTGTGTTGATCATGAATTTTTCCAAATAGCACCAATATATGTATATCGTTTTCTTAACCCAAAAATTACTATTATTAACTGAAAGTTACCTATTTTCAGCGAAATCGGTGGAACTGTTTTGGAAAAAAAATGTATTTATGGTGGACAAAAATGTCCCCAAAAACTGGTGATCCCGTAGTTTTTCCCATTACGGCACATAAGTAGATCATTTTTTTGGCCCAAAAGAATCCCAGTTGCCAAGTTTCATCGAAATCGGTAGTCATTTCGAAGAAAAATATTATTACCAGTTCAGGATTTTCCCATTTAATTTGCCGTAGTTCTGCGGAGATTCGCTTCTCCTCTCTCCCAACCTACGTCACAATCGTACGGAGCGGGGAGGTGCATGCGCCCTGACATACCGTTGTAAGTTTATCGTGGACATAACATATTTACGAGGTTCTTTCGTTTTCTAACTGGCTCAGTTAGATCCAAATATCCTAAATTTAGGTTCCATCTATCCAAATAAGTGCATCCCTCTGATCAGTTGTCCAATTTATAATTTTTGGCTCATTTATTTAGATTTATTTACTTTACTATCTGATACCTGCGCCATCGTCTACGTGAAGAAAGAAAAAGATTCTTGGGTCACAAATTTTGAGAATAAAAATAAATCTTTTGGGAAATAAAGTCAACACTGTTAAGAAAAGTTTAAAATTTGAAACTTACGTCGAAATTTAAGCAGAAATCATTAAAAACAGTAACCTTAGATCCGATTTTTTGATAAAAAAGCGCGATTTTCAAAATTTGTACACTTTTTCTGGTAATTTTTTAAACCGGAAATGTAGATGAAAAATTTATTTTCTTAGAAGAACTCGAGATTAAGATGGACATTTTAGGATTTATTTTCAATAGCCTTTGACTTTTCAATTTTAAACTGGGAATTTATAAAAATAACTTTAAGTTTTACTTCAAAATGTTAAGAAAAGAGTAAAAAATTAGAGATACACTTGAGAATTATAGAAAAATGTCAAATTTTTAAATTAAAAATTAATACTAAACTACCTAATCACTTTTATGAAAATTTTGACTTTTTCGAAGAATTCAATTTTTATTGAAATTCTCGACTTATTTCGAAAATTGCAACATTTTAAAATATATCCACCGTTTTTTACAATGTAGATCTTTTCTCATTCGACTTCCAAAATTTTGTTTTTTTAACAAATTTTTTTTTCATCTGATTTTGAAAATTTCGACATTTTTTCAAAATTTCTACTTTTTCATAATTCCAACTTGAAAAAACTTCCATTTTTTTTCCTTTTCATTAATGATAAATATTTAAGTAAAATGATATAAATATTTGACAGAATCATTAAAATATCTCTAGAAATGAAAAAGTTATGCACCTTTGAAGTTATGATTGTAAGAATATATTTCCTTACGCGTGTGACGTCATTTGATGTAATCCACAGGGGCAGAACTACCCTTTAAACCGTTTATCAGTCGATAAAAAAATACGTGTCTCTGAAATTTTGGTCCTCTAAAACATATTCAAAAATTAGCAAAATCCGCGAGCATACATTACATTAAACATAGTATTAACAGCATCATAAAACTTCTCCATTCTTCAAAATTCTGTCTTATTTGGATATATTTTGATTTCTTTTGAACTGTTTACTTTTTTTATACCTTTCGTTTCTTGTTCACTTTATTTTTGTTAAATTTAACGTTTTTAAAAATTTGCTTTTCAATATTTCAAATTTTTTGCATATTTTGAATTTATCTCAAAATTTTAGAGTTTGTCAAAAATTTCGACTTTTTTTTGAATACTTGACCTTATTTCTATAAATGTTGACCTTTTTTAAAATTATGATTTGAAATTCAATTGTTTTTGCAAATCTGACGGTTTTTAAAGTCGATTTTTTAAAACATTTCAATTCATTTTGAAAACTTGAGTTTTCATGCAGTTTTAACTTATACAACTATCGACTCTCTGGAATGTTTGATTTTTTTAATTCGACTTTTTTTAAAACTTTCAACATTTTCTCAAAATTTTGATTTTCTAAAAGTGCTTTCCTTTTTGGAAAGTCTGCCTTCTTTATGTTTTGAAAACTTCGAAATTTACATTTGCACATTTTTTTTTAGTTTTCACTTTTTCAAATATTTACTTATTTTATTAATCCCAAGACTTTTTTAGCTTCGCATTTCTTTAGGATTTTGATTTATTTTCTGCATTCTGAATTTTTTGAAAATGTTTACACAGAATTTCGATCTTTTCTAAAAATTGCAATTTTTTTCAAAATTTTATTTTTTTCAATAAATTTGAATCAAGTTGAAAAACAGACTTTTGAAAACTTTTACCTCGTTTTTAATACTTTTCACCTTGGTTAACAATTTCTCGAAGTTTGATCTTTTTTGAAAATAACGACTTCTTTTTTCAAAAATTTTGACTTTTTTTCGAGGTTTTCACTTTTCGGTAGTAAATTGAGCTTTTATTCAAAAAATTCGACTTTTCTATAATTGTCATATTTTTGAAAAATTGATCACTTTTCGATTTTTCTTTAATTTTCACCTTTTTAAAAATAGGAATATTTCTCAAAATTTCGACATTTTTATTATTTTTCATTTTTTTCAGAATTTTCATTGAACATTTCGCCCTTTTATCATCAAAATTTCGACCTTTTATTATTAAAATGTTGACATTTTTTCTGAGCTATAATTTTGTCAGAATTGGTTTTCTTACAACATTTTTCCCTTTTTTTTTAATTTTGATTTCTTGTAATAATTTTTCCACAGAGCTTTTTGTTCAAAATTTCGGTTTCTTCAAAATTTGGGTTTTTTTATTAATATGATTATGTTGAAACATTTTTTTGAAGACCTTTATCTTTTTTCAAAATATTAATTTTTTTTAATTTCCACTTTTGTTTAAACTTTTTAGTATTTTTCGAAATTTAACTTTTCTTGAAAGTTCTGAACGTTTTCGAAATTTTCACTTTTTTGAAAAATTGTTTCTTTTTTAAAATAGAGATTTTTGGAATTTTTAAATTTTTTCAGGATTTTTAGCTTGTTTGACAGTTTCTACCTTTTATCATCAAAATTTGAACTGTTTTCGAGGTTTGGCTTTTTTAAAAAGTTGAAGTTTTTTCAAAATCTCCAACTTTTTTTCAAAAATTTGACTTTCTGTGAAAGCTTAAGATTTTTTTAAATGTATAGCGTTTTCTCGAAAGCTCGAATTTTTGTAATTTTAGGTTTTTGGAATGTTCCCATGTTCTACACTTTTTTTAATTTTTTTGAAGAATCTAATTTTCCAATTTCAGAATTATTAAATTTTGAACGAATTCTAAAAAACGAATTCAAGACTTTTTAATTTTAGCACTGCCATTTTAAAAAGGATTACTTTTCAAATTTAAACTGGAAAATCTCAAAAACCCCAAATTTAGAAGCATTTTCAAGAAAGAGGAAATGTGAATAAACATTTTTTTGTTGAAACATATTAAAGTTTCTTTAAGCAGTTCGAGAAAGTTTTGTGGAAACTCGAATGTTTAGGGAGCTTAACTCCTCAACTTTAGATATTAAATTTTAACTTTATATTAAAAATAATTCATAAAAAGACAGAATATGCATTAATCACCTGAGAAAATTTAGATAAATTTGTGTAGATACATTGATCAACGATATCCGCCCTTAACGCTTATAGACTTTAAATGCAATCTTGTGTATTATTCGTTTACATAAAAATCGCCTAACCATTAATGCCCATCTTTATTATCTTAGAGGCTGAATTTTGAAAGATTCTATCTTGTTTCTCACCTACGTATTACGGAGAACCAGTGCATGAAATTTCTTGCTCCTGGATCCACCTATTTAGGCTGTGCGTTGTCCGTCAGTCATTGCTTAGAGAATTTATTAAATAGACTTCACTTGCCATTTTTGCCTATTTTGAAAAATGTCGAAATTTTGAAAAATGTCAAGATTTTCATGAAAATTTCAAATTTCGAAAATAAGGTGACGTTTTCAAAACACATGAAAAATTGGAAAAAAAATTAAATTTGAATAATTCGACGATTTCAAAACTTCGAAAATTTGAAAAATGTAGCCGAATTTTCGAGAAAAAAAACCTATTTTGAAAAAAGTTCAAATTGCAAATGTAAACTTTAAATTTTCATATTACCAGCCAGTATTTACAGATTTATTAAATAGATGTTTAGCTGTTAATTTAAGTTGTTTAGCAGCTACAGATCCTCTTAAGCCCGACAGATAGTTATCGTCTCTGAATAGTCATAGTCGAAGTTGGAATTCCACACGTCTCATTTAATCATTTTGTTTAAAATACAATGTCCTTATTTGCTTCCGTTTTCGCATTTTCGGCCAGGTAAAATGCAGTTTTGTAGGAATTCCCGAAGATTTTTGGGAGATGCTGCTCACTACTTTCTTTATCGTGAAGAGTTTGGGGTATAGATAGCACTTCGCTGTTCAAAGCTTAAGTATCTTCGCCTTGCAATCTTTTGAACCAAAACAACTCAACAAACTAATATCACAAAATAAGTAACAACCAAAAGATTAAATCTCGCCTTATATTTTTGTGGTTGATGCCGACAGCCTGTAACCTCGAATTATTATTAACAAGTTTTTTGCATAGGAATGCCGCACATTATTTCAATTATTGTATTTTGATAATATGTATTTGAGTAATTTTAAGAATTACTTTGAAGAATTAAATTATACATTAACATTGGTAAAACGAAATATGATACTTCAATTCTAATGAATAGGGTCCAAGGATGGGATGTAAAACTGGACTCGATCCCTTTGAAACCTCGTATCTTGCCATCTATACTACACTCACACTTCGACTTAGATTTTCGACATAGACGGGCTTGAAGGTCACGGGACTCAAACAGGCACGTGGTGAGAGTTAGCTTTTTGGTTGTTATTTATTTTGTGCTAATATTACGGACTTTCGCTAATAATTTAGTTTATATTTACGAAATCAAAGGTACCACGTTAAATTGCCTTAGTACATGTGCCAACCAGTAACAATCATAGTGACTAATAAATATTTATTACAAGTGATTACTTTCTTAATTATTTTGGTTAAATTTTTATATTCTGCAGAAATTGGTCTCATAAACTTTTGGTTGGTACTTCTTCCGACATTAGACCTTGTCAAAGAACTAATAAAAGTGTTCCACGTTTCGCCCAGAGAAAAAACATGTGCCTACTGAACCTTCCATTAGAGCAGATTTATTTATTTGGTGCTTTATGTCAGACCTGGCATAGTAATTTCTCGATCTGTTCAGGAAACTTTCATTTGGCGACTTTTAACATGATGCTCATTCTTTCATGTATTCAAGATGATTTTATGGTTTACTACATATTACTGACATACAACAAGCAATATTAAAAATTCCACACAGTGAGGGTTAAAAATGACAGTTATTACAATTAATATTTAAGATTTCAGTGTATGTTTATATACTTATTTTAAGGACAACTACATATATCATACTCATACCTTTCATCCGCAATTAGGTAAAAATGCCAGGTAGAGCAGGGCGCTTTTCACGAACCCTGTCATCTGCAATCAGAATCAGATTTAAAATAAAAGCAATGAAGCAAAAATTATATGCATTGTGAAGATAAATTCGGCCACATGAAATATTCTTTTATCTCTGAAATTAGGAGGCAAACAAAAGTTTCATTGTTGAGCAACTGATTTCAGGCATGTCTTTAACAATGACAATTTCGGGACCTTTTAAATGCGAAATGAGGCATATGTACTAGAACAAAGGAGCTCGTTTCGATGAAACGAGAAAAAAGAATATGTAGTTAAATCTGAAACAAACGGGAGTTAATTATTTTTCTGTTTTAATTTAAACTGATGATATTCGTTGCTTTTGGAATTGACAATGGGGGAATGGTGATATTTAATATTAAAAAGCTTTCCGTAACTTTACATTAAAATGTTACTGCCCAGTCAATTGAAACATTAAAATTGTAAAGCGTGATATATTTAGTTCTGAATTTCGTGATATGTTTCTGGGCTAGGGGTGGTATGTGCTTATGAGAAGTGCTTTGAAGATTGGAAAAAGCGTTGGCACAAGTGCATTGTATTTGAGGGGGATTATCTTGAGGACAGTATAAATTGATGATTAAAAATATTTTTTCATAAAAATATAAAGTCACCTTACTTTTTGAAGACACCTCTTATACCCAAGTTTACAACTTCTAAAGATCGCTGCGTACTAAGTGCGTGAAAAACCTAATTTTTTGGACTTCTTCCTAACTGGATTGCCTAATACCTCATTGTTCTAATTAACTATTATTTTTCGATGTTGGTCATTATTATCATTTTTAAGATAATTGAAGTTCAACTGCAGCTCTGTATGTCTAAAGGTTGATCCAATAAAAATTTATGTATGCAAATATTATGTGCACCGAAATTTTTTGTGAACCTCTTACAAATGCACATAATTTACAAAGCATAGTGCACCTCAATAAAATTTTTCCCACACGTCAAATTTGTGTTAAATATAACTGTAAAATGTAAATATTTATTAGTCTGGGAAAATGCGAAATTTCAAAAAGAGGCCATTTTTTCAGCAACTCTTGTAAAATTTTATGAAGTCACTAGCTTATACCCGCTGCTTCGTCTACATGAAAAAAAAGAAAAGATTCTTGGATCATCTTTTTAAAAATCAAGGCTTTTTTTAAGAGTTCGATTTATTTTGAAAATTTCGACATTCTAAAATATCCATCTTTTTCATAATGTCGAACTTTTCTTGTTCGACTGCCAAATTTCCATTTTGTTTTTAGAAATTTAGACTTTTGAAAAATTCCAGTCTTTAAAATTCTAACTTATTTGGATACATTCATTTGATACTTAAAAATTTCTTTTTCAATACTTTAATATCTTTTCAATATTTTGTTTTGAAGTTTTTGGAAAATTTAGGTTTTTTAAAACTTATTTGCAATTTTTTTTAAATTTTAACTCGAAATTTCAAATTTTGTGCAATCTGTTTTTTTAAAAATATTTTAATTCTTTATGAAAATTTAATTTTCTTAAAGATTGCTTAATTTCTTATAATTCGACTTTTTTTTCAAAATTTTAGCTTTTTCTCAAAACCTTCACTTTCTAAAAATGATGACATGTTAAAAAGTCTGATTTCGATTTTTATTGAAAATTTTGGATATTTCGACTATTTTTAACATTAGTTATATTTGGGAAACCTAATATCAATTTTAAAAATAACAGAATAACACTATTTAGATTCTACCTTTCCATAAGCTTATGTTATAGCTGATTTCTTCCAGGGCCGTGCCGTGCTATGATGCAAAGAGGCAACCCCATCAGACGGCACCTTAAAGTGGCGGCATAAGCAGCTAAATCAACATTTAATTTGAGCCATTCAATAATTAAAAATTTTTACACATCGCTTTTCTGTATCGGTCTATGTCAAGGGTTGGCAAATGAGGCTCTGAGTGCTGCATGCGGCTCTTCGTTGAGTTGAGTGCTGTTCTCGTTGACATTTTAATGTTCTTTTATTAATTTAAAACTTTTATACCTTTTGATTATCTGATATTCATTAAAAAGAAAAAAAAACTAAAAAATAAGTTTGATCGTTTTTTCATAAATGTCGAGTTTTTTCTCGAAATTTTCATTTTTCCCCTCAAAATTTGCCTTTTCATTTTAAAATTCTTATTATTTTCGAGACTAACCTAGAAATTTCTAAAAAGGATAGAAATTTGAAAAATTTCTTTAAAATTGTTGAGATCGATGATGGACAAAGATAAAAAAATGATTAGGAATTTAGAGCAAAAGTCCAGATCCTGAAAACTTAAAAATTTCAAGAAAGGTCGATACTTTGAGAAGTCCACATTTTGAAAAAATAAAAAAATTGCAAAAACTTACCCAGAAAAAAAATTAACAATTCATAAAGGAATATGACATTTTGAAAAAAAAAATCGAAATTTGGAGCAAAAAATTGAAAAATTCTGAAAAAAAAATGTTGAATGATTCAAAATTTTAAATATTAAAAACTTGCACAAAAAGTAAATGATTTAATAAGGTCAGAAGTTTATAAAAAAGCTAAATTCTTCAAAAATCCAAATCTTCAAGTAAAGCAAAAACTGAGAGAATAAATCAAATTTTTGAATATCGTTCCTTCAGACGAAACTCTTCTTAAAAGTAAACTAGGGAAATAAACTTTCTGAACAAAATTTGAAAAGCTCAAAAAAAAACTGAAATCTCAACAAAGATCCTAATATTCGAACTTTATATTCAAACTTAAAAAAAAAAACCCGAAATTGAAAAAAAAAAGGTTAACATCTTTATAACATTTTTTAAAAAGTAGAATTTGTTAAAAGGTCAAAATTTTGACAAAAGTAGAAAGAGATTTTAGGAAGAAGTTTTTAAAAAGTACACAAAAAAGAGAAGTAAAAATTTTTAAATAAAGTCGAAATTTCCAAACGTAAAGTTTTCCAAAAATTAAAATTTTCGAAAGTTGAAATTGGAGATCAAAATTTTTAAAATAATCAAAAATTTAAGAAAAAGTCATATTTAAAATAGCAGAAATTTTGAAAAACCGAAACTTAAATTTGAAATAGTCAATAGAAATGTCAACATTTCTAAAAAAATCGAAATATTCAAGTCAGTTTAAAAAACATGGAATTTCAAAAACATCGAATCAAAAGTCGAAATATGCAAAAAGGCACAATTTCGAAATTTGAAATCTTGAAAAGAGTCGATATTTCGAAAAAATCAAAAAATTTTAAATAGAGACAAATATTCCAACAAGGTGACAAATTTCAAAAAAAGTATAATTTTTAAAAAAAGGTTGAGTCTCTAAAGAATGGAACATATTTTAAAAGGTCGCGATTTTCAGAAAAGTGAAACCGAAAGTGAATATTTTCAAAAAAGGCAGGATTTTGCAAAAAAGTTCAAGTGAAAAAATAAAGGTGAAAATCGAAAAAAAAACTACACTTTTTAAAGAGTAAACGTTTTGAAAAATGACAATTTTTAAGGGTCAAAATTTTGAAAAAAATTAAAATGTTCAATAAGGTAAAATTTTCAACAACAAAAAAATCAAAACTTTCAAAAGGTCAAAAATTCGAATCGACATTTTAATAAACTTAGATTTTCAAAAAAGCAGAATTTTTCAAAGGAAGACGAAGTGGGAAAAGTATCAATTTTGAGAAAAAACCAATATACTAAAAAATTCTAAATTTTCAAAATAAAAGTCCAATTATGGGGTTGGCATATTAAAAAATTGAAAATTGAAAGAGTATTTTAATTTCAAAAATTAAAGTAGAAGTTACCAAAGATTCTGTTTTTTCTTAAGCTAAAATTTTAAAAAAGTCGCAAGTGTATAATTGTCAAAAATAAATTCATAATATTCAAAAAGAGTCGAAATTTCGAGGAAAGGTCGAGATTCTGAGAAAAAAATTCAGATAAACAAAAATTGAAATTTTTAAACAGGTCAAAATTGTCGATTAAATAAATAATCATACATTTTTAAGAAGAGTGGAATTTCATGATTTAAAAAAAGGAGTGGGACCTTTCCTCAAATCCTCAAGGCAGGAATTCAGAGTTGCATACAAACATGTATTTGGTTTTGGCCGAATTTTAACCACAAGCGATGCTAGTAATACATACAACATTTCAGGAATGATTTCGAAACTAAATTACAAATAACAAAAGACTGCTTATAAAATTTCGGGAAACAGTCTATATGTTGCTATTAAAATTAAAATTTCAGATAAACACAATAAAATAAAAAAGTGTTAACTTTTATTTCGAGGGAAAGTTTAAATTTTGATTAAAAAAAAACTCGTAAATTTTTGAGAATGATAGAATTAAATTAAAAAGTATTTCGTGGTTTTCTTTAAAAATAACTATTTTACCTTTTCACTTTTTATTATTTTCGTAATTTTAGGAATAAAATGTTAAAATTTAAATCTAAATTTAAAAACGATTGTCACATCTTTGAGAAAAAGTCGAAAGTTTAAATTTAAAGCCAGAATTTAAGAAAAAAAGTCAAATTTGGTCATAATTTCGACATAGACTTCAATATTCCTGTTATTGTGATATTACAAAAATTAAATATTGTAATCAAAATTTTGAAATAATGGCTACATATGTGTTGACAGTTTTGCTTTAAGCTTTCACTTAACTTTTCCTTGATCATTCAACTCACAATCAAAAGTTGTTTTGTTTGTTTTAAACACAATTTTTTTAGAGCGGCATTTTGAAGAGTTGCATCATAATGAGAAAATTTACCGCACGGCCCTGATTTGTTCAAAAATTACCCGAGATAATGATTTATTTTGTAGCGGAAATTCTAACACTTAGAACAAACCACGCCCTGTACTTACAATAAAAAAAAAAGTAAAAAATGTTTATTTTTGCTTATAACACATCCAGATAACAAGATATTTTCCCCTGGTTCATTTGCCGAAGTAAACATTTTTACTATAAATACAAATTAATTTATTAATTTTTCAACAAAACCGGGGTTCTTACAGTATATTTTTAAATTGCATGATTAATTTAGCAACATAGAACATGTAGGTGCTACAACTCCAAATTTGTCCACAAACGATCGTAATAGAATTGAACAACACTGTTTCAAAGCCATTTTGGCACCCCATTCACCGACTTAGGCATCATCTAAGTGATTTTTAATGTACCTCCTGAATGCAGCGAAAGCTGCAGGCCATTTTTTCAATAAACGGGCCTTCTTTTTAATGGAACAATCGTGAATATTTCATCAAGTCCTGATATGCCTTCTTCTAGGATTAAAGTAGAAAGCTCTGTTTCTCCGGGAACGACACGGAGCGCCACAATTGGGACATTATTTGACGAGGAATTTGCGAATCGCACTTCCAATGATCCTTTTTAAAAAGCGAGAAACACGTTTATTTTCAGCGAGGATGAAAGAGGGATATATTTGTTTATTTTTAATTAATGTAAACTCACACATCTTGGCGCCATGTAAGGCCTAAAGTTACAATGAGATTGATTTCAACAATTTAATCAGGATACTGTTTTTAGTCCATGCCTTATATTGAACTTAATTAAGTAAATTGTTTTCATATTATTTCAAACTTTGACTAAGTCTTCAGAAGTGTGATGTCTCCATATTGAGTTTCATCGAAATATGCGTATATTTTGATATTTTTCATAAACCTTGCGAACCTTCACAACTCTTATCTTGAATTTGCTGCTAAGATGCTATTAGATTTCAGATCTTTCATAAGAAATAACCGATAGGATAAATACAGTGGCGTAACTAGAAACTTTTCAGGGCCATCTAGTTCTCAAAAATGTATATTATTTTTTGTAGAACCATTGTCAAATATTAAGAATAGAGAATAATATCCATATTGTTAATTAGTGGACCCATTTATCTTATTAATTACTCGAGATAAATGTCTAATTAAGAAAAATTTCAAAATAACGAGATTAAAGTCATAATTTTCCAAAAAATTTGAAATTAATAAAAACTAACTTCTTGAAACTTCCAGAAAGAAGACGACATTTCAAAGTATAAATCACAATTTTGTAACAACTCGAAAAGCAGTTTTTAAATTTACAGGAAAAACTCGAAAAAAAGCTTGGAAATAAACTTGGAATTTTGATAATTTGTTAGATTTTTCGAACTTTTTAAATTAAAATTATATCAATTAAATTTATATTTATATTCGAAATTTTAAAAAAGTAACAACTAAAAATGCAGAGGAGAATTATGTAAAAAATATTTCAAATTTCCAAATTTTTAATTTATAACAAAAAGTAATATATTTTGAGAATAACCTAAAATTTTCAGAAAAAAATAAAATTTGTGTTTGCAGTAGATAATCTACATAACTAATAAACTTTATTAACTATAAAAACGCAACAAAATTTAAAAATTCCACAAGGTTTTCGTTAAATATTTGCTGACATCGGACCATGTTTCGCATTACTGCATCATCTGCGGTCATACCAGCAATTTGTTTAGCCGTTGTTATGCTAACAAGCTCCATGGATCACAGACTCCTAATATTCCATCTAATCCAACTTCTTGTCCAAAGCTTCAATTAGAGGTGTGTTCAGAAGATCAAGTCACAATTTAAAAAAATCGACATTTTCACATAGTGTCAACATTTTAAAAGAAAATGCAAATTAAAAAAAAGCAAATTTAAAGAAAGTCAAAAATTATCAAAAAAAAGTCGAAACTTTGATAACTCAGATATGCAGATATTGAAATCAAAGTCGACATTTTAAATAAGCCAGAATTTTCAAAAAAATTCGTAGTTCTGTAGTCGACATTTTTATAATTAGTTAAAAATTTCGAAAATAAGTGGAGGATTTTCAAAAGCAATTCAAAATTTTGAAAAAACTTTAAAAATAGATGAAATTCTCAGAAAAGGGCAACATTTAAAAAATATATTTCGATCTATAAAAACCAAAATTTTCAAAAAGTTAAAATTTTTTAAAGCGAAAATAGGTTTGAATTTTGAAGAAAAGTCAGTATTTTCAAAAAAATTACAAAACTTAACGAAAGTTTCAAAAAACCGAAATTTTAGGAAAAGCTGAAATTTTTTAATATAGATTAATTTTAAGAAATGTCGAAATTTTTATAAAAAGATGAACTCCAAAGTTGAGATTATGCAAAAAGTGTAAAAATTTTGAAAAATGGTCAAAAATTTTAAGAAGAAGGAGGATAATGTCAGACTTGGAAGAGTTTTCAAATCTTCTTGGAAAAATTACCAAAACAAGTCGAAATTTTTGTGTGCACTAATTTTTAAAACAAAATTGTAATTTTAAAAATCGTCAAGGTTCTCAAAAAATCAAAATTTTGAAAAATTTTCGACAATTGAAGACAGAAATTTTCAAAAAGTCGAAATTTTTGGAGCCTAATTTTCAAAAATAGTCAAAATTTTGAAAAAAAAATTGTATAAAAGTCAGTATCTTCAAAATAGTTACAAAACTAAGAAAAATTGCGAAATTAACAACAAATGGAAATTAAAGAAAAAAACGAAATTTTCAAAAAAATCGAAATTTTAGAAATTTTTAAAATGAAAACGATTTTAAAAAATGTCTAAACCTTTATAAAAAGATGAACTTTTCAAAGAAAAAAACTTGAGATTTTACAAAATAAGTAGAAACTTTGAATTATGGTCAAAAAAGAAGAAGAAGAAGAAAATGTTGGAATTTGAAAAAATTTAAATTTTGAAAACATGCCGAAATTTTTGAAACTCATGTACTAATTTAAAACGAAATTGTAATCTTAGACATCATCAAGGTTTTCAAATGGTCGAAATTTTGAAAAATGGTCGAAGAGTAAAAAAATCGGAATTTTCGAAAAGTCGACATTTTTGGGGTTAAAATTTCAAAAAGAGTCAAAATTTTGAAAAGTAAAATTTTATTTTTTGCAAATTTGAGAGGTTTTAAAAAATAGCGAAATTTTATAAAAAAATCGAAATATTTAAAAAAACGGAATTCCTAAAAAGCAGAAATTTAAAACAGTCGCCAACTCAAAAATATATATATTTTTAAAAATGTGGAAATTTTTATGCGTCAAGATTTAAAAAAAAACACATGAATTTTTGAAAAATTTCCCATTTTAAAATGGTCAAAATTTAAAAAACTAGGATTTCAAAAAAAAAATTTTTTTTTAAAAAAGTAGCTAATATTTTTAAAAAATGCCTTAAGTTTTAAAAAAGTCGATATTTTAAAAAGTAGTTTAATATTTCCAAAAAAAAGGAAAATTATTGATATTTGAAATAATGAAAATTTTCACACAAATTTTTAAAAAGTACGATAATAATTTAAGAAAAAATAATTAAAAAAGGCCAAAATTTTCAAAAAACTGAAATATCGAAAAAACGTTGAGATAAAAAAAATGGAAAATTAAATAACAAAACGTTAAATAAAATTTGAAGTTTTTAAAAAATTTCGCATTTTGAAAAAATATTGACGTTTCAAAAAATCAAAATTTTTATAACGGGTTGAAATTATAACAGCGAAGACAAAGAAAATTTTACGAACAACAGAAATCAAGAACTTACGACCCATAACAGACAACACAATTCGCGACAGAGTTCGGAACGAACATGTGGCATAGAAGACGTGGTCAGATGGTGCAGATCAAGACGCCATTCCTGTAGTGATCACGTCGGAAGAATGAACAACAACACACTTGCGAAAAGGGTAATGACTCAAATACCCAATACGAAACGACCACCTGGAAGACCATCAAAGAGATGGTACGAGAGCTGGACATCGAACTCGCAAGACAATACCTAGATGCAAAATATGGGCAAACAGGGCAGGAGCCCTATGCTAAGAAGGAGAAGAAGACCAATTACCACAGAGAACCGTCAATAGACCAAATTAAATCATTTTTACTTATATAAGGATTTGAAATTGTATCCAAATTTTCTTGTGTTATAATTCAAAAATAATAAAATTGTTTATTTTCAAATACAATATATATGGAACCGGCGACTGTGTTGATAAAGTCTCAAGTAAAAAGAATTCATTCGCAACTTGCAAAGTCAATGACTAACACAGTCTATAAGTTTGCCTCGGATCGCGTTAAAATGTTTCATTTCAACCGCAAATACTGTATTGCGTGATCTAGTGCTGATTCCGAAAATATTTATCTAAATGAAATAATGTAAAAGATAAATTTGATGTGCATTCTATCCTTCAACTAAATCCAGTTTTATATTAAAAAAAAATTAATACTATATGGGTCAAAAAGCCTTGCTAAGAAACCATGAAAGCTTTTAGCTTTATTACGTAAGCAAGTACGCAGTTGCGATATAAAATAACTAAAGAATTCTTTCATCCGGCAACAAGCGCATTTATTAAACCATCACTAATTGTAAAAATATCAGAAAGATTATTATAGAGCTGTTCATCGACATTAAGGAAACGCATTCTGCGGAATAGGGACAACACTAATAAATTATATTTAACTGTTAACTTATATTATTAAGTTGTAATTTGAATAGTGTATTTACTGTATGTATATGTAACTTCCGTTACATGATAAATTATAAGTTTGACACAGTACAATGCCACCTATTATTCTATACGGAAATATGCAACGAGAGAAATAACATTGTAGTATTTCCTGTACATTAGATCATTCATTTTTAGCAATGCACAGAAATGAAGAAGAGAGAAACAGTGGCCTACCTAACAGTAGCGTGCCGTTTAAATATGGGAAAGCTGATCGACAAAAAAAAGCAAATCAAATTTTTCCAGGTCTCAGGGACAAAGCACCATATATGAAGTATTACTATTCTGTTCGCGATTGCAATGCATTCAAAAAATACTATTTCTTTTTTTTAATAAATACTTAATAAAAAAAATCATCCAGGAGCGAGTCGGACTCGCACAATTACGGTTTTGTACCAACAGACCATAGACCAAATTAAATCATTTTTACTTGTGAATGAAGTTGAAATGTTATTTAAATTATTTTGTGTATTAATTGTAAAATAAAAACATTTTCTATTTTCAGACATAGACACTTTTTTCTAAAGTCAATCCAAATATTTTTGGAACTGATAACTGTGTTGATAATTTCTCAGATAAAAAACATTCATTCACGATCGCAATAAGTCAATAACTAACACCATTTATCAAATCGCTTCGGATAGCGTTAACATGTCTGATTCCAACCGCAATTACCGCGTTTCGTGAACTAGTGCTAACTTCGAAAATATTAATCCAAATAAAATAATGTAAAAGACAAATTTCATCTACATTCAATCCTTGGACTAAATCAAGTTTTTTATTGGAAAAAAACTATTACTGTATGGGTTTAAAAGCCTTGGAATACAAACACCTATTTTTCCTTAAAATATTTTTTCTTAAAAACTATCGTGATATCGAAAAAACCTGCAGTTTTCCGGTTATCTGTGACCCAATATCTACTAACCCAATTAAAATCTAAATTTTATCTTTAGAAACCTAGGAGAATAGAGAGGTCGGGCATTTCTGTCAGATTTTGAGGTGTATCTTTAAGACCATTGGACCAAATATTATTAAAAATAAATAAATATTTAAGGATCCTTAGAGGTAGCTCTTTTAAACGATGCCTCACACGATAGATGAAATAAAAGTTGGTTTTTTGGAAACCGAATTAACCACCCGTTTTATTATAAAATATTTTCTTTTTCTAATCGATATCTGGCGCTGTTTGCTTGGGTCATCGAGGACTAAGGTTCTGCATAATTACAAATTTCTACGTTACATGGTTTTCGAAGAAAACCTCTTTATAACTGTCACGAAAGTGGGTTTATAAGGGTTCCGTCTTTTCCTTTTAAAGTACAGATCCCTAAAAAAACACTATTACTCTAACCCTCTGCTTATACTTATGGATATCCTACTTTATTTTGCAATTTCACATTGGAATTAGTTCGAGTTTTGAGACTAAAGTCGACATTTCTGCAAAAAAGTCAAAATTTTCGATTTTACTGTCAGAAAAGTAAAAATCCAAGTTTTTGTTGAAAACTTTCGAACAAATATCGAAAATGCGAGAAACCAGCTGAAAAAAATCACATTGTTTTTCAATTTTAGGCTTCGAAATTTTGACAACAAAATTTCAAATTTTAGGAAGGCAGAGCACAACACCTGCTTCCCCTGATTCAAGCAATCAATCAAAAATTTATATTCAACTAGGGGAACTGTTCCAGGAGTTCTTATTTTTTTCTTTAAATGTCGTTTTTTTTTCAAATTTTAACATTTTCTCTAAATATAGATTTTTTTTTCAAAATTCGTCGTTCATCACAAAATTTGTCTTTTTCTTTTAATATTTCACAACTTTTTCTACAGTTTTGGAATGTTATCTCAAAATTCGTCCTTAACTTTATTCGTTTTCTTTCTTTTTTGTTTCGTAATTTAACTATCCCCCAAAATTCGGCTTTTTCTGAAAATTTTGACTTTTGTTCAAATCCGATATAATTGTTGCTTTTATCAGAAATTTTGCTGGGTCTTTTATTAAAATAGTAAAAATCTTAAAAAAGAGGTTTCGAATCTTTTCAGTTTTTGTATAAGTGAAAAAATTTTGGGAATTTTTTCTTTAATTTCAACAGTTTTTAAGCCCAACCTTCTGGACATTTCAACTTGTTTCTCAAAATTTTGACCATCATCTTAATAATAAACACAGAACTTGCTTCCCTCTGACTTCCTTAAAAGAATATAAATATTTAGCCAGATAATTCTGACATTTTCTTGAAATTCACTCAGTTTTCGAAATTTAGACACAAATTGACTGCGAGATATTTCGAATTTTTACGAAATTCATCCTCAAAAATTTGCTCCTTTTGTCACATTTTCCATCTTTTTTTTAAGTCTCGATCTTTTATTTAAAATTTTCCCTTTTTTCCATAATTCTTTTTGCTTTTTGAAATTTCGATTTTTCATCTTCGAAATTACAGCTTGTTTTCAACTTTTTCCTTAAAATTCGTATTTCTCAAAATTTATATTGATTTCAAAATTATTTTTTTTCATTCTGAAAATTTCACATTCAACACCAAATATTCATTTTTTTTTCAAAATTTTGCATTTTCCTCGAAATTTGTCTTGTAACAAAATTTAAATTATATTTTTTTAAAACATTTATTTAAACATTTAGAGCGTTTTCTGGAAACTTCCATTTATTTGTCAAAATTTCCAATTTCCTAAAAGAGTTTTTACTTTTTTTCAACTACTTTAAAATTAACTTACAAGGAAAGGTCGCGAAGTGTCCGGCGCCGATTTTGCTAATTTTTGGATATGTTTTAGAGGACCAAAATCTAAGAGACACGTATTTTTTTTTTCGGCTGATAAACGGTTTTAAGGGGAGTTTTACCCCCTCAAAGTTGGAGCAAAAAATGCAGATTTTGCTGTTTCTCACATACCAAAAATGATATTCGAGTCGTTTCTTTTTCCAAAAGTTTTGTTTTGACGAGAAATGAAAGAAAACATTTTTTTCAAAATTTTCCCACCCCCCTCATGGGGACAAACTACCCCATTTAGAAGTTTTTTAATCATAAAAATGGTAATTAGGTCAGCAAAATTTTGAAAAAAATGTATGTTATTTTATACACCAAAACTAATTTTACCTGTTTTTGGATTTTGTCGAAAAATATTTTTTTGGGGGTAAACACCACTTACACGAATACGTTTATGATAGGATGTATTTTTATGATTTTTGTTTTATTTTTTTTCACCCCCAAAATATTTTCCTTCACTAAAACCCAAATAAAAGTTAAATTAATTTTGATGTATAAAATAACATTTATTTTTCAAAATTTAGCTGTTATAATGACTATTTTCTTGTTAATTAAAAATTTTATAAGGGGTAATTTACCCCTATCAGGAGGGGTAGGGTTAAAAAAATTTGGTAAACCTATTTTTTGGTGTATCTAGATAGTAGAGGGATCATAATAATCTCGAATTTTCCGGTTTTTTAAGTAGGTAGCTCACCCTCCTATAAGGGAAGGGTGGAGGGTGGGGATGAGGGGTCACCGAAAAAATCTTAAAACATTATTTTTTTAGTTTCTCGTCGAAATACTTCGCTTCAGAAAAAAAATAAAACAAAAATCATAAAAATACATCCTATCATAAACGTATTCGTGTAAGTGGTGTTTACCCCCCAAAAAAATATTTTTCGACAAAATCCAAAAACAGGTAAAATTAGTTTTGGTGTATAAAATAACATAAATTTTTTTCAAAATTTTGCTGACCTAATTACCATTTTTAAGATTAAAAAACTTCTAAATGGGGTAGTTTGTCCCCATGAGGGGGGTGGGAAAATTTTGAAAAAAAAATTTTCTTTCATTTCTCGTCAAAACAAAACTTTTGGAAAAAGAAACGACTCGAATATCATTTTTGATATGTGAGAAACAGCAAAATCTGCATTTTTTGCTCCAACTTTGAGGGGGTAAAACTACCCTTAAAACCGTTTATCAGCCGATAAAAAAAAATACGTGTCTCTTAGATTTTGGTCCTTTAAAACATATCCAAAAATTAGAAAAATCGGCGCTGGACACTTCGCGACCTTTCCTTGTTAGTTCTATCCTCTCAACATATCTGATTTTTGAAATTTAAAACTGTCAAAACAGAAATATTTCTGAAAAAAATCCAAAACATTTATAAAAATAATTTCATTTTTTTGTTCCAATGTTGGCTCTTTTTTCTTACAATTTAACCGATAAATTTTAAATTTTATATTTCCAATTGGTTCCCGAAGCTATGAGAAATATTCGGAGTTTTGAAAAATTTTTAGTTGAAATAAACTAAACATTTTATGTTCTACCGGAAATTTTTAGAAAAAACTTGAGACTCGAAAAAAATCTACCCAAATTTTCAATTTTGTGAACAATCCATTAACAATAAACTCAAAAATTCAACAAGAAACTTCAAAAATTGAAACACAGAACTTGTCCCCTGAAACCAAGGAAAATTAAAAAACACAACAAAGGTTGCTCTAACGCGTTTCGACAGCCAAGCTGTCATCTTCAGAGAGAAACTAGTTTCTAGTTTTTTAATTTTTCTTGGTTTCAAGGACCAGTCCGTTCCATGAAACTTCAAATATCAACAAACAAAAAATGTATTTCTCCTCATTTTGATTTAAACATGGTAAGTGCCAAACTAAAGCCAAAATTACGATTTTAAAACTCTAATGTTGAGAAAAGTATGTCAAAAAAAAGAATCATGAAGAGACAAAATATGTATTGATCATCTGCAAAAATGTGTAGAAATTCGTGTGAAGACAGATTATTAACGATGTTAACCTTAGGCAACTTTAAATACAATCAAGTGTATTATTTATTGCATAGACTGTGGTTTTTAATGACTACTGCCTTAGAGGCAGAATTTTGAAAAATCCTTTGTTAGTGTTCACTTACTTGTTACGCCGAACAAATGTGTGAAATTTCATGTTCCTAGACCCGCCGGTGCTTAGAGATTTATTAAGTAGAATTTCGACTTTAATCTAGCAGTTTTGATAAACTCCCAAAAATTTGATAATAAATTAGGAAAAATACCGAGCATTCTAGAAAAAAAATGATGAAAGGCTTGAGATTTATTTTAAAATTTTAAGTTTAAATTTTAAACATATCCTATTTTTTAAATGGCAAGATTGAAATCCAACTTGTTTGATTGTATTCTTAATTTGCCAAATTTAAAAATTTCTAACTTTTATTTAAAACTAAACATCTCGACTTTAGAGTCAAAATTTAACTCAAACTTTTGCTTGAAATTTTAATCACTTTTTTTACCCACAGGTTTAATGTCGAAATTTAAAAGCAAGGAATTTTGTCAGCTTCAAATTCAGTTTTTATGTGTCTTTTTTTTATTTTACCGTCTCTTTCTAAAAAGGGACCATTTAAAACGCAACTTATGATCACACTACTGACAATTGCTGAATTTAGACTAAAACATCAAAAAACGCTGCCACAAAATATGTGTCGCCACCATCGCCTCTCACTAGCTGTTCCCTTGCAGAAATATCGGATAAAAGCTAATTTATATTGAGATCAGAGCGCATGGAACAAAATATACAAGAAGCATATTACTCATTAAATGTAGCGCGGTAAAACCTGCAGGAATAAATTCTCGAAATATTTCGAAAGCATATTTTAATTAACTTTCCCGACGCCGTTACCTTGATAAAGCAAACTAAAACTGCAAAACATCGAGGGGAACACTTTGATTAACTATGAACTATGCAAAATGTAAAGAATTCGCTTCGCATCGAGATTCATAAAATAACTCGTCGAGAGAAGTTCGATTCATTTAACAGCTTTCAATTTCAATTTTCATTTACTATTTTGCTTTACACACAAAATAATTAAATAATAAAATTACTTTTATAAATTTTGTATCTTAATATGTAACATAAAATTTGGGCATATTAGAGTATATAGGGTGTTCCGCGCTAATTATCTGTTAAAATTATCTCAGAAGCTACTTCAGTTTAGCTTTTGAAAATTTGGATTTCAAGTTCACATAAATTTTATAATTTTAAATGGCACACTGAATGAAGTTTAATTTTTGAATTTATTATAGAGAGCGAATTCGATATAAAATCCTGTGATTCTCTCTTTTCACGTTTATTAGCATTTTTGGTGTATTATTGCCCAAATTTTAATTTTGCTTATTTTTTGCCTTTTTATACATGATTTGAGCCTATTTTTTAAAAATGTTCTCCTTGTTTAACCTTTTCTATGGATTTTCTCCAGTACATTTACACTTCCGAAGAATTTAAGGAAAAATATATGTACTTAATAATATGAAGCAGTAAAAAACCATCAAAATAACGATGAAAAGCTTTAAGCAAAAATTTCCAAGAGAAGTGATTTCACAACAATTAATCTTATGACCCCCCAGTTCCCTTTAGGTTTAGCCTGCTATGGTTAGGCAGGACATTTAACCATGTTGCCTATTTATCTTAATTTAATTTCTGAATAAAAGCAGACGTTTGGGTAAAATGGTAAAATTACCCGAAGGATATTCGTTTTCCAAAATTTATCTTTGAACTATCTTCTATAACCTGCACTTGTGTGTGAAAAATGCCTCTAGAAAGTGCTCTAATTAAACACATAATGTGAAGTCAACTGGAAAAAATCATTTTTTTTTATTTTCTTTCAAATTTCGATTTAAATGCGTTATGTTAACGTTTATCTCTAATTTAAAGTTTGCACTCAAAATCTGAAATTTGGATATTCTTCATAAATTCTGGCTACATCTTCAATTCTTACTTTTTTTCTCTTAATCTCAATCTTAAAATTTCGGTGTTTTCTAGAATTATTGTGGATGTCTAGATTTGTAGTGTTAAAATCATTAGGTTTTTCAGAATTTCGAAAAAGGGTTTTTTGACCTTTTTTGGAAATTTTAAGTTCTTTTAATTGAGAAGTAGTTATGTCTATATTTTTATTTTTTTTTCTCAAAATTTAAAGTTTAGAGTTTGGTTTTTACGTTAAACCCACAAATATTTTATAGAAACTTTTACCTTTTCTAGAAACCTGGAAATTTCGCAAAATTGTTTGTGAAAAATGTCACATATCGAAATTCTGATCTTAATCTTGAGCTTTTTGAATTTGGAATTTTAATTCGAAATGTCCAGACAAGTCTACATTTGGAGTGGGCAAAGTTGTTTTCAAAAAAAATTATGACCGAGTTTACCCTTTAAAAAAAACCAACTGAATTCATTAGTATATATTTCTGAAAATATTAACTTTTTTAGAAATTTTGAACTTCCGAACAAAAACTGAATTAGGTTAATTCTTATTTACCTGTTTGTACACAAAATTTTCAGTTTTTTAAATTTGAAATTATTTATAATAATTTGACATTTAGAATTACTGTCTAAATTTTAAGAAGAAAGAATAATTTTTGAAAAAAAAAGTTTGCAAGTCAAAATTTTCGAAAAACAAAACTATATAAATTGAAACGCAAGTTTAAATTAGGGCTTGTACAAAAAATTTATAATTTCGAAAAATCAGATCTATTAACGAAAACTAACAATATTCAACATTTACCCTGGAAGCAAAATTCAGAAAGGAAACATGGATAATTCTTTAAACCTTTTCTGTTTTCTTAAACCAGCAGAATTTTTTTTAATTTTAGATTTTGAGCCAAAGCTAATGTAAAAATTTAGAAAAAAAGTTAATTTCCACTTTAATGTTGACATTTTTAAGCTCGAAAAGTTGTAAAGATTTTATAAATCATGTTTTTCTAATATTATGAAATATGAAGTTAAACTGTCGTGATTAAAAGCAAAACATTTCTTAACTAAGGTTAAAATTTGATGACCAAGATAGAAATTTCAATATTTTTTCCAAAGTTTTTATTTGAGAGTCGAGAAAACTCAAATTTTCGGAATAATAATCGAAATTTTAAAAAAAGTCAACTTGGTAACAAAAAATTTCATTGTTTTTTATTATGACGTTATTATTTTACGAAAAAATTAAAATTTTTTAATTAAACTGGTTAGTTATAGTTATAAAACTATCCTGAATTTCTCAGTATAAATTTATAAAAAGATCGACAATTTAGACAAAATTTATGAAACAATCGACGTTTTAAACATAATTATTAGAGAGCGAATTATGTGCACAAAATGTGCGCATATTATATGCAGATTTTGAACAAAATATGCATCAGAATTAAAATTACATGCACATTAATATGCATTATATGCACCGTACATCCAAAATTTTGAGTTTCTGAAAATGGCTTTTCGATTTTTATTAAAAATCTTATCTTTCTGAGATATTTCGATATTCAATTTTTTAAATTTCGAATTTCCAAAATCAAATTTAAAAAACATTTCAAATGAATCAATGTTTTTAAAAGTCGAAACTTTCAAAGAATTCAAATTTTAAAAAAGAATTATAGTGTTTCAAAAATTCCAATTTAAAAATTCAGATTTGTAAAAAGGCTGAATTTCGTATCGAATCAAAATTTTAAAGAAGGTATGCTTTTTCAATAACAAGGTGGGAATTTTGAAAAAAGGTCAAAATTATCCAATATAAGATCAAAAAATGTGAAAAAAGTCAAAATTTTCCAAACAAAATCAAAACTTTGAGACAGTGATATTATTTCAAAAAAAATTAAAATATTGAAAAGGAAATTTTCCAAATAATTAAAATGTTCAGAATAATTTCCAAATAAATCAAAAAAAATATATATATATATTAGATAAGTCCGAATTTTAAAGAACTTGGAATTTTCAAAGAAAGCCAGAACTCTTAAAATTAGGTCAAAATTTCGAGCAAAAATTGAAATTTTGGGAGCAAAGAAAATTTGAGATTTTGAAAATATGCAATCAAAATAATTCGAAATTATCAAAAAAATTGAATTCCTTAAAAAGGTTGAAACTTTCAAAAAGGTGGCCCAAGAATCTTTTTCATTCTTTCACACAGATGAAAGCGAGGGTATCAGTTTGTTCGTAATATGACCACATTATATGAGCCAAATATGTGTAATATTTACTTAGACTACTGCAGAATAACGTGCTTGTTCCGAGCTTACTTGAGATATAGCAGAAATCACATGTTAATATTTGATATTAAACAATTTTGCACTGCAAGCTATTACATGATTTAAATATAATGAAAAACAAAACGTATCTGTTAAAATCACCAAATAAGAAATACGAATATCTACTAATAACAAGCATTATTTAATGTAAGATCTTTAGATTGTTGGTTCATTGCTTATAAGCAGTCTCGGAAGTGGACCTCCACCAGTCGGCATCGTAATAGTGATAACAATCTTATTGTAATGCTCATTGTACAAAATTTATACTTGTGAAGTATACATTTTCAAAAAATAAAGATAACTTGGGCAACATCTGATTTTAGTGTTGAACTTTACACTTTTTGTTGACAAAATCAATAAAAATCTGCCGAAATTTGCAAAGTTATTAGAAATATGCCAGAATTTTAAAAATATGCAAAATGTGCATGCATATGCCAGTTGCATATAATTTAGTCTTTAATAATTATAGAAGAAATTCCTAGGAAAAAATTTACTAAAACATGTCTTTTCAAAATTAAGGCTTTAAAAGAAATTTTGAGTTGCTAGTAGAGTCGAGTATTCAAAATTTTATTCAAATACCGATTTTAAATTTTCAAATTCGAAAATTGTAAAAATATTAGCACAAAATCTTGAAATTTTGTGTTAGATCTATTATGAATTTTCAGTTTTACTTAAAATTTCAATTTTTTCTCAAAATACGGAGTTGAAGCTTGAAAATTTTAACCTCACAATTTGACATTTTTTAATAACATTTTAAACCTAATGTCAAATAAAAAAAAAATTTTAAGAAAATTTTAAATTATTTTAAAAATATTTTCGAAAAATCCAGCATAATATATGATTTTTTCTTGATTTTTCGACTTTTAGTTCAAAATTTTATCTATTTCTAAAAAGTGTGAACTTCAAACAAAATTTCGGGTTCAAAGGTCAAAAGGTCGGAAAAAATTCGAACGAGTTCAAAGTAAAAGTTTCAAGACTTGTTTTGGTGGAACGGACTGGTCCTTGGTTATCCTCAAAAATTGAAATACAAAACTTGTCCCATAAAACCAAGAAAGATAAAAAACACAACAAAGGTTGCTCTAACGCGTTTCGACGGCCAAGCTATCATCTTCAGAGGGATAAATCACCAATCATTAAAAAAAAGTCAATTTAAAAAAAAATGTCGAAGTTTTCAAGAAAAAGCAAGATTTAAAAAAAAAGCCAATTTGTTGAAAAAATCAGGGCTTCGAACCGCTATTTTTTTCGTTCCGGTTTTCGGTTTTTGTTCCGGCAAATAAATTATATCGGTTTTCATTCCGACAAAAATAACGGTTTTTTGCGGTTTTCGGTTTTTGGTTCAGTTTCGGGTGTCTCATTTTTTGATTTTTGAAAGTTTTTTGAATGAAAAATAGATTTTTGAATATAATTTAAAAAATGTGATGTCTTTTTTCTTAAATATTATCACACGTAACTACTTTGACCTTGCCTAAAATTGAAGGAAAATATTTTCTTTTTTTCCAGTTTAAAAATTTCATGCTAAAACTGAATTCTGAGTTCAATTTCAGTTCAAATTTCAAGATAAACCTAAACTATAAAAAATTAAATCGGAATTTCGCGTTTAGATATTTTAAATTAAACTCGGAATTTCTATAAAAATCTTAAATTGTATACCTTATAGTTGAAAACTTCTAGAATATACAAACTTTGGCAAATAAAATCGAAAAAATGTAATGGACTTTTCTCTTTTCTTTAATAATTTTGGTTCTCTATCGAAGTTTTGACTTCGACTAGCTTTTCCTAATAAAATTGATTTTTACTATTTCGACTTTGTTTTCTAGAATTTTCAATTAAAGAGATGGAATTAAAAAAATAAATAAAAATAAAAAGACCAAAAATTATAAACTAAAAAGTTTTGAATTAAGATTTTGCGGGACAATCACAATTTCAAAAAAAGAACTTGAAATTTATTTTTTAAAAGTTTTCAAAATGTCTACCCTAATTGTCTTGATTTAAAACCTAAATATTTTTTCTGGAAATGTTGCTGAAAAGTTCAAACTTTCTAGAAAAAGTAAAATTTTTAAAAAGTTTTGTTTAGTGTATTTACCTTGTTTGGATCTATTAATTTTTTTCTTTTGAAGTTTTAAATTTAAACTTGTATTTATTTATGTACTTTTTAGTATTATTTTTTTCTAAAATTTCGTCCTTAAACCAAATTTAGTTTTTCTATAGCAACTCTTAACCCTTAACCCTTTTTATCGGTATGTTGACTTTTATTCTTTAATTATAGACATTTTTCTCGAAATTATGAGGGGACTATAAGAAGTTAACAAATATAAGTTTAAATTTGGAATTTTCGATTATTCGACTTTCAGGACTCGAAATTTTTAGAATACCTTTGAAAAAATTGCTTGTCATATATTAAGTTTGTTTTTCCTCAAAACTTGGCCTTTTTCAAAAATGTCTTTTTTCTTTAAATTTGGATATTCTTTCGAGATTTTGAATTAATATTCAAAATCAAAAATAACATAAAATGTTTAAATTTAAATTAACACTTTTGCGTTTAAAATTTAACTTCTGCTAACATTTTAAGCAAAAATTTGAAATTTTTAATGGAAATGTAAATTTTAAAAATAAAAGTAAAAAATTCCACAAAAAGAGCAATTTCAATTATTTCTAAACTTAAATTTTTTATAAAAAAATTTAAATTTTTAAATCAACAACAAATTTTCTGGAAAAAATAAATGCGAATTTCAATTTTAAAGACGAAATTTGAAAAATATTTTTAGCTGTAGCTAAAAAGTTTGTGAATAAACTTAACATTTTTAGAACGGATATTTGACACAAAAGTTAAGGAGCAAAGGACCGAACTTGCAAAGGGCTGAATTTTCGAGTTTATACCAAAAGTTTGGCGAAAGTAATTACTAAAATTAATATTTTAACGTAAACAAAATCATTACAAGTTTTAATTATACATTTTCTTACATGTCACCTTTTCAAGTTTACTGTAAAAAATTTCGACCCCAATGCCAATATCCCGGAATATCATGTTAAATTTTTTGCTGAAATTTTGGCTTTAAATTTAAAAATTTCTAGGTTCAATTTAAAACTGCGAGATTTTATCGAAAATTTTTAGAAAAAATCATATCTTGGAATTTTTCCCAAAAAATTGGAATACTAAGCTCAAAGTGGAATTTGAAGAAAAAAATTGACGAAAAATTGAAAATTTGACTAATAACTTCAAAAAACAGAGATATCAAATTAGGAAAAGAATATTGAAATTTAAAGAAAGAAGTAAATTTGGAATTTTTTAGAAATGTTTCCAGAAAAATTTCCACAAAAACTCGAATTTGCAAAAAAAATTATAAGGAAAATCGAGTTTCCCTGGCTTGAATGAAAAACACCCTATTACTTTATTCCAAAGAAACAACAGAGGATTTTTTTTTATTTTAACCTCGAAATTTTAGGAGAAGAAAATAAATATTTCGAGTAATTTTCAGATAAAAGTCCAACTTTCAAGAAAAAGTCGAAATTTTTGAAAAAACATTTAAGTTAAAACTTAATATTTTAATTTGAGAAAGAAATCAGTATTTTCAAGAAAATGTGAAAATTGTGAGTTTCTAATCTAATTTAATCAGAAACGAGAAATGACTATAAGATGAAAGTTGCATGGAATTGTGGAAATATATATAAAAAAAAAATATTAAAATTTCAGAAGAAAATTTTAATTTTAAGTATAAAATAAAAACTATTTTATGTATACGACGAACCGAATTAAACCGATATTTTTTTTCGGTTTCGTTCCGGTTTTCGTTCCGGGGAAAATAACGGTTTTTTTCGGTTTTCGGTTCAGTTCTGGTTCGAAACCCTGCAAAAAATCGACATTTTAAAAAAAGTTCAAATTTTTAAAATAAATCAAAAACTTTAAAAGGCAACAACATTTTTGCAAATTAATCCAAAATTTTAACAAGAGTCGATTAAAAAAATCGACATCTTCAGATAAAAGCGAAGTTTTAAACAAAGTATAAATTTTTAGTCAAAACTTTGAAAAATTACGAAATTTCGAAAAATTTGAAATTTCGAAGAATAGGCTTTAAAAATAATGAAACTTTTGAAACATAATGTCAACATTTTGAAAAGATACTGTTAAAAGTCGACTTTTTCAAAAATTCAAGGATTTTGATAAAATGAAGAAATTTTCAAAAAAACCTTTAGAAAAATTAAAATTTTGAAAAATAATCCGAGATTTGAAAATAATCAAAATTTTGAAGAAACGTGGAGATTTGAAAAGATTATTCATAGCCTAAATAGCCTAAATAGCCTAAATATTGAAGAAAAGTGAAAATTATCATATATTTTTAAACTAAAACAAAAAAAGAACAGTAAAAATGTTGAGAAACAGAAAATGTTGGTTATTTAAAGTTAAAAAAAAAATTTCTCTTTCTCAGCATTCTCAAAATAAGGTAAATGTCATTGTTTTTAGAGTCAAAATTTTTGATTGAATATTTTGAATTTTAAAAAATGTCAAAATTTTCAAAAATCAGAAAAGCTGTAAAAAGTCGACACTTTGAAATAAATTGAAATTTATAAAAAAAATCGAACAAGAAATTTTGCAAAATAGTTAAAAATGTCAAGAAAAGTCGATAGTTTAACAAATTTTCAAAAAAGGTAGACATTTTTGGAACAATTGAACTTGAAAAAAAATTAAATTTTAAAAAAGTAAGAAATTTTGGAGTGAAAATTTGGAGAAAACGTCAGAATTTTCAAAAAGTCAAGGTTTTCAAAAGGTGTCATAATTTTCGAAAATAAAATGTACAATGTTAAAATCCAAAATTAAAAAAAAACAATCTTTTTGAAAGACAGAGATTTTTAAAAAAGTCCAAGTTTTGAAAGTCGAAAGTTGTAAAAATACTCAAATCTTAATAAGAAGTCGAAATTTTGAAAAAATTTAATATTTCTGAGAAGTGAGCATTTTAAAAAATCTTCCACGTCAAGCTTTACAAAAAATCTAAAATTTTCGAAAGAGAAAGTTTTAAAAAAGTCAAAATTTTCAGAAAAGTCGAACTTAGCAGAAAGGTCGAAATTCCCAGAAAAGTCGTTATTTTCAGAGTCAAAATTTTTAAAAAAGTACAATTTTGAAAAAAGTCAAAATTTTGGATAGTTGAGAATTGTGTGTAAAAAATTTCAAAATGAAAATTTTGAAAAGGTCAAAATCTTCGTAAAAATTTCAAAATTTAGAAATAAAATAGGAATTATAGCGAAATTCATTAAAAAAACTTGAAATTTTGATTTTTCCAAAGAATTTAAAGTTCCACAAATTTTAAATTGAAAAACTGAAATGTTTAAAAAGTCAAATTTTTCAAAAGGGTGAATTGTTCGGTACGTTGAATAGCAGTAGAAAAAAGTCGAAATTTTTAGTAAATTGAAGTGGACAAAATTTTGAAAAAGGTTTAAATTTTCGGAAAAGTCGAAAGTTTGAAAAAAGACGAAATTTAACTTAGCTTTAAAAAAAAAGTCGAAATTGCAAAAAAAGACTAAATTTAAAAAAGCAATACAAAAAAAAGCGATATTTAAAATATCGATTTATTTAAACAAATTAAATAAAGTACTGGCTGTGAAATAGTGAATGGGATCAAGTGACATATCAGCTAGTTCCCAAATAAACGTTAACCGTCGAAAACATAAGATTTTTTGAACTTACTTTATCAATAGACACATCGAAAAAAATCTATCGATATCGTCGATACATTGGAACGAAAGTATCGATACAAAAATATCAAACACCGAAACGAAAAATCAATGTTTTTGATACCTCGATGTATCGTGTGCATCCCTAAGCTGAACTACCAACAGTTGAAACACTTCCACCTAGCGAAGCGGTTGCTCTCTAGGAAGGTCCCAGAAGACAATGGTTCTAATACACATACCAATAGGCTTGAACATTTATTAGATTCGAAGTTTGGAAACCAAAGAGCGATTTCGATATATTTTCATACATTTGTCGGCGTTGGCCATAGTTTAGAGGTGGCGGTAGTATTACGAATCACATGCGCGACGTCCTTCGATTCTGTAGTACTTACTTGACGGAACGTTTCTTGGCATTCGAGTTGGATATACCAAACTGACGAGATCTTACAAGATCGAAACCTGTCTTTGTTTTCCGAACTTCGAATCCAATAAATGTTGAAACTTGGTCGATGCATTAGAATCCTTGTCTTCTGTAACATTTCTTCTGGAACCTTTCTAGAGAGCAACCGATTCGCTAGGTATTTGTGCTTCAACTGCTGGTAGTTCAGTTACCTATGATATTTTATTCTATACTCGAAAACAAATGTTTCTTTTTTCAATTTTGACTTAGTTTAAATTTTTTAATTTTAGCTTATTCTAGAAATGTTCAATTATCTTAAAATTTTAATCCAAAATGTCTGTTTTATTGGGATTTCGAGACTATTGGGAAAGTATTGTCTTTTTTTCGAATTTTCTTCTTTCCAAAACTTCAAAATTCGATGCTTAACTTTTTTAGAAAAAACTATTACTTTAAACTCAGAGTTTTTTTAAATCTCGATTCTAATTTCGAAATTTTCACTTTTATTTCAAAATTTTCAGTTTAGACATAAGGTTCTGTTTTAAATTCTTCAATTTTTTTTAACCACTTTTCATAATTCTTATTTTTTCTTTTGTAACAAATTTCAATTTTAAACTTCAAAGTTCAAAAAATATTGTATCTAGATATAAACTTTCGAATTTTCTTGTCAAAATTTCTTCATAGTGTTTTTCTTAGTTGTTCCCTTAAATTTCGTCCTTTGGTGGAGCTTTTGGTCTTATGTTTATTTTCTAAATTTCGACGATTTAAAATTGTTTATAAACTTTGAATTATTTCGAAATTTGAACTTTTTTCTCATGTTTTTGGTTATAAATTTGAAACCTCTTTTGTACGATTCCTGAGTTTTTCATCAGAAAAAATAATTTAGGGCAGGCAAATTTTACTGGACACGCAAGTGGCTGAAAACTTGGAACGCTCCTGGCTAAATTATGAAAGCTACAGCTTGTTGCCGAATGATGTAATTTGGAGATTGAAATTTGGACCTTAGTGCCTATAGATATAACGGAAAACTTTTTACATTACGAGTATTTATTGCGGTAAAGACGCACAAATTTGAAAAATATTGAAAGACATATAATAGTTGAGAATAAAATAATGTTCAAGATGGTCAATAAATGTTTTTCTTGTTAGTTGTGGTTGTACCTTTTTAATGCCTTTTTTAACTGTTCGTTTTTGCCTAATTTAAAATTTTGCTCACCTTTTGTCCTTATTTGATTGTGCCTGAAATCAGGTCTTTGGTTATAAAATTGTCAATAAGTTTTGTTATTATAAGTTGATGATTATTGCCAAACGTTTTGAGATAATTGCACTTTTCCCACTTCTTACTAGAACATTTAACACATCAGAGTTTATAATAAAATTGTATTTAGGATAGAAAAATAATCAATTAATTAATTTAATTTATAGAAAGAAGAAACACTCAATTTGTTTTGACCATGAATATATTATATTTTTTTATTATTATTTATATAAATCTAATCTAATTAAATAATCTAGTTTTTCTTTATCCCCAAGTGCTATAAAACACAAACAGACGTGTTCTCTTTTAAATTACTACGGTTCGATCATTCTAGATTGGAACAAAATATGTCCAATCAATATTATTTTCCTGAGCTTTGCAATATTTAAGACGTGCACGATATCAATGGCCCAGCATAGGAGGCCTTTCAGGTTTATGGGGTCAATGTTATTCATGAAAATCCTGAAATTTACGACGGTCACTCGAAGGTAAATATTGTCACAAAAACGATTTCTTATCATGAAAGGTTATAGAGCGTATCAGACTGAAAGGGAACGAAACTTGCATTAAAGAGTAGAAACTTAAGAGGTATTTTCAAACAGAATTTACAGAAAGTCACCATAAAGTAGTCTATTTTTTTAAAATATACAATTAGCAAAAGCTGCAAAATCTACTTCTCAAGTTTGTAATATACTGAATATTTCAAAAATACATAGGAACACACCTTATTTAATTTGGCTACTCCAAAAGCTAAGGTATATTACAGTTCTAAACTACTTGAAAATTTATGGTTTATGCTCCTATAGGCCAGTCAATTTAGTCTCAAAATGGGGCATTTCGGAGAAAGCTGAAAATCGTTTTAATACCTTTATTTAATGTAAAATATAAGTAGTCTGAGTTTGCAGGATCTAAAAAGGTGAGCTTAAGTTTCAGGCCAAGAAAACCCGCGAAATTTTTGCACTTTTTTCACCTCCTTACACCGTACAAACTCAGATTAGTTATCTTATACTTAACTTCAAATAAAGGCATTAAAACGATTTCCAGCTTTCTATGAATTATTTCACAAAAAAATCCTAATTTCACTGGTCTATTATATTAGGAACTTGACATCACTCCTCCAAAGGCGAGAGCATCGAGCACTTCTATATCAGGTAACCAAGTTATGCGTCTGAGGAAATCATCTGGATCACAACACACGATGTAGCCTTTTGCTATTTGGGTCCACGTCTCCCTATACCAGTCGTAATCTATGCAGACGCTTTCGCAAAAGAGTTCCACTTTGGTCGCAAACGGATTGTTTAAAATTACGAACGCTATACCCAATCTTTCTTTTCTAGTTATTATAAATTTCCAAAAGTATTTCGGAACGGGCAATCTTTTGGATGGCAACATATTCAATTCTACTGTTTGATTGCAAGCGTCAACTATCTCCGTATTCCCATAAACACCCGTGTACACGTCGAATAGAATACCAGACTGAATCGCCATCATTCTTATCATTTCGTGTAATAAAATCCAGTTTCCTGTTTTTACCTACAAGAAGACAAATCTATCAAAAGAAATATTAAATTTTAATTTGTAAAACATTCTAGTAATCATGGTGTGCAACATAAATTTAACTTTATCTGCTATCTCTTATTCCAGGTTTTACTAGTAAATATAAGGTAAATTCTAGAGATATGAAAAGCGTGGAAACGAAATTTTCAAATTACATCTCCCGATTCTACTTGCGAAGTAATCTCAAATGCACTCAGTTTTTTTTTAATTTTTCTTTGTTTATTGAAGTGAAAACTTCTTTAGACGAACGACTTTTGCCAGAAGGAAAACTTATGTTTTGCCGTAGCCATCACGCTAATTTTCATTACCAACATAATATTAACAGTATTTTGTAGCTACTAGCTAATATTTCATCCAACTTCACTCACTATTGCCACAGTCATTGCTTTGGTTATTATTATTATATAAAACTCTTCCTCGCCCCTTTTGATAGTAATAGCGGTCTTCGGGTGAATGCAAATTTCAACAAGAAATCAAAGAGATTTACTACAGCACTTTTCTTAATATGTGTGCGCTGCCCATAACAGCGATTTTTTGAACCTCTGATGCCATCGGCTGGCCAGGTATCATTTCCAAATAGTTACCAGGCCCTCTCTTAATGGTTCCTAAAGCACCTATTATTATTGGTATTGCTTTTTTGTTTGTGCATTCCACATTCTCCCAATTTCTATCTGCAAGTCTTTATATTTGCAGATTTTTTTAAATTCTTTTAACTTGATATTAGAATCATCTGAGATGGATATTTCTATTAATAAGCATGTATTGTTTATTTATCGTGTAGAACTCTATCTGGTCTATTGACGGCGATTGTACGATCTGTAATTATTGGCATATCCCACATAATGACTGTGTTATCGCTGTTTATAACCTTTTCTGGATTGTTATTATAACATTTATCTGTTATATGTAATTCCACTGCCCTGCAGATGCTCCAGTGGCCACTTTATTGTGTCTACTCAGTTGGTGCAAGTGTGGTACAGCCAGAAATCAGATGACTTACGTGTTCTTCCGCCTTATAACACAGTCTACATTGACTGTCTACTTGTTGTTTTAGGATGTGTCTTTGGTAATACCTGGTTTTAAGAACTTGGTCTTTACCTGCTACAATCAGGCTTTCTTTCAGTTTATCCTATGAGGCCAAAGCTGCGTAACCATTGCATGCGTCGTTCTTTATCGATTGCAGGCTTATGGAGATTTCACAAGAATTGTCCATGTAGGGGTTTATTCTCAAGTGCCTAAATCTTTTGCCGCTCTAAGTTACTTTTTAGAATTAGGCCGTTTGTTATTGGTGTGGATTCTTGTGTTGTATATTTTTCTCTGAGTTTATTGGCTTCTTTATACAGGGTGTTACAAAAGTCCGGGCCGCTACTTCAGGAGCATATTCTACACATTAAAATATGAAAAATGTTGAAATACATTTTTTTCTTTAAATTGCTTCCTAACAGAGATATGACCATTTAAAGATGGCGCCCCTAAAGTGGTTTTTTTACTACAAAAAGTTAACGGTTAGTAGCAAAGTCATGAGATTGGGCAAGCAGTTAAAGAATTGGATTAGGCATATTCTCATGTAACATATTTTTTAAATAAGCAGTAGCGTGGTGTGTAGGGGGTTGCCCGCGATTATTTTTTGCCGTAACTTTTTTGTATTGCAATATTTGCAATATGCTCCTGAAGTAGCGGCCCGGACTTTTGTAACACCCTGTATATAGAGTATTTAGCTTTGCCTTTATCGTGTTGCGTTGTAAGATGATTCTAACTCCGTTAGTCCTCGACCGCCGTTTCGCCTTTTGATATAGGGACGGCCGACATCTGCCTTCGGATGGTGCATTCCTCCTCCAGTAGTTTCCGGGTTTTACAATCCATTACTTGTACTTCTAACCAGTCGACAATTCCAAAACTAAAAGTCATAACAGGAACAGCTAGAGTGTTGATTGCTGTAACTTTATTTTTAGAACATAATTTTGTATTTAATATTTTTCTTATACGACAATAGTATTCTCTTATTATTTTAGATTTCATTTTCTCTTTGTCTATCCCATCTTTCTCTTTAATGCCTAGATATTTATAGGACTCATCAAATCCAGATTTCGTATGGAAGTTTGTTCACCATGTTGGATGTTATTGCTTTTAGTTGGTCGCCCGCGCTTATAGATCACTGTAGCACACTTATCTACTCAAAATTCCAGGTGTATGTCATCACTCATCACTGAATACTTTGACTGTCCTGAGCATTCCTTGCGGTTGAGCTTCATCTTTCGCAAAAATTTTTAAATTATCCATATAAAACAAATGGCTGATTGTTTTGTTGTCCTCCAGTTTAGATCCTGAATTTTGGCTGTTAGGTATGTTTGTTAATGGGATTAGAGCTAGACAGAATAATAAAGGAAATAGAACATCCCTGGAAAATGACTCATTTGAAAGGTATTGTTTCGATTTGAAATTGTCCACCAGTAAATGATAACACCATCCTTGTGTTCCATGTTTGCATAGATATTTTTGCAAACTGCATTATTATTGGATTGACATTTCCATCACTGCAATTATCCAAGAGTGAAGTGTACTATCGAAAGCTTTTTTATGATCTATCCATGCCATCCCTAGTCCTCGCATGGATTTCTTTGCCACTGAAATAACCATTTTACTCACTAACAATTGGTCTTTACATCCCCTAAACATTTGTTTGCATCCTTTATGTTCGTCTGGGAGAATTCTATTTTCAAGCAAATGGGAGTATATACGATTTGTAACGACTGCGGTTAGGATTTTGTAGCTTGTGCATAAACATGCTATAGGACGATAATTTTCTGGGTATTTTATAACCTCATTTATATCTCTGGTAAGGTCATCATGTGGGGTACTCAAATTTTGTAGCCAAAAGTTGGGTAAATTATCTGACCCTGCTGCTTTTCAGGTATGTGTTTTTCTGATAACTTTCAGTATTTTCTTTAATTCGAAGTCTTGCCATTCAGGTGATCGCAGATGTTGCTGATTTTTCTATTCTACTTGTATCCATGCAGCTCCACTATTGCGAGTGACTTTATTTCCCAAAGTTCCTCTCCGAAAATCTTCTATTTAAGGTCTTCTATTTAAGGTTGGGTAAGGATTGTTTAGTTGTCGGTAAAACTCTTTTGCATCTTCCTTGAACATTTTGTTATGATGGTAGTGATTGTTGCGTTTGGTGTACCTCTTCAGACGTTGAGATTTTGCTTCAAGTTTTATAAGGATCGTTTGTTTAATTGCCGTTATATTGCCCTTAACACAATGTTTTCTCTTAGGGATCGTCATATTTTTTTGCACCTGCAAGGTAGTTCCCCTTTGTTATATTCTTTAATTGTAGCCAACTCTTTTCTCAGATCCTCTATGTTTTTTAAAATTCTTCTTTTCCAGCTTGGATGTGCGCTGTTGTGGGTTAGTGGGCTTTTCTCCTCTATTTCTCTTGCAATCACGCTAGCCGCAGTATACCTACCTCGTTAATTTCTGTAAGGTTTAGATGTCTATTACTCTTTATCCTTTTCAGAGCGTAGAGTAGTAGAACGTAATTTTTTTAGTCTCTTTCGCTGGTCAGTTCTGCATGCCTTTGAATAAGTTAACTTTTGTAATATTTGGTTTTCCATTTTAACTACCTCTTCATCATTATTGATTTAGATATTGTTTCTCTCACTAACATTTGATAGTATAGGAGCTGGTCGAATTAGTTGTACCTCGGAAGGAGATGCCATATTTCTTCTTGATAAGTTTCTTGTGGCGGATATTTCGTTATTTACATCAGCCTTTATTGGCTTAAGGTCAAGGACGGTTATTTTTTTTCTCTTTTAAAATAAACCGCCTTTGATTTGCCGAAGTGCTGAGATTTATACTAGGAAAAATATCCGAATTTCTTTGTCTCCACATTGTATATGTCCCCTTAGTAATATTTTCATCAGCTTTCATTGCCATCGCATAATAGTAACACCACATAATATCTATGTACTGTTCTCGTGTCCATCGTTGTGTACGTTTTATTCGGTTTATATGCTCATTAACGCATTACTTTCAGACAGGCCAGTTTGAGACATAGTCTGGGTTTGGTTTCTATCTGTTAGCATTTAAGAACCTCTCAGTGCACGATATTGTTTCGGTCCATTTTCAGTTCCCTGGTCATTTGCAAGTAAATCATTCCGATGGTTCCGATCCAGGTCTTGCTGCCCTGGCCCGCCTGAATATATTTTTCTTCCTATTATTATTATTATTCGTTAACGTGTTATATGAATCCTTTTTTTTTATTTTGACAGTTTTTCAGATCTTTTTTAAATTTTCGCTTGTTTAAATTTTTTTGCAGAATTTCCCAAAATTGTTTCCAACACAGTTTATTGAAAGTTCCTGCCTTTTTTCCGATCCACGAACTTTCAAAAATTTTGACTCTTTCGAAATTTCAAATTTTCTGCAAATGTTAATTTTTCCTCGAAATTTCGAGTTTTCCGCAAATTCCGACGATTTTTTTATTTTCAAGTCTTTTGCCAGTTTTGTATTATTTTTAAAAATTTTCACATTTTTTTTTTACTTTTTTTATGCAGTTATTTCCAATTCCATTTTCCAACGTTTCGATTGTCATTTTAATTTCAACATTTTTGTCTTACTCAAACTCTAAACTTTTGTGAAATTTTCGACTTTTTTAAAGTTCTCGATTTTTTTATAAATTCATTTGAAAATTTGGTATTTTTAAATTCAAAAACAACGAAGATCCATACACATTTTTACTCTCTAATTATAGCCCTTGGGAGATAAATTTTCAAAAATCTTTTCTCAGTGCTCATCAACATTATATAAGAAATTCATGTGCAAAAGTTCATAGCTCTAAACCCATCGGTTTAGCCTATGCGTTGTCTGTCAGTCAGTGTTTTTATTATTATTATTATTATTCCTATGGGGTCGGTTATCCCTGCAGCACTAAAGCTTCGATTGTGCCCCCCACGATTATTTCATAATAGGCCCGTTCTTTTGAAGAATTCCAGAACCTCCTTTATGGATGTTTCCACTATTGTCTTTGGTTCAGTCAGAACATTGCCAAAGCTATAATGTCTATCCCTTGCCAGACCCGGACATTCACATAATACGTGTAAAGGAGTTTCTTCTTCCTCTCCACACATTCTGCAAGTAGAATTTTCTTTTACGCCAATTGTTGTAAGATGTTTCATTAGGGCACAGTGTCCCGTAAATAGTCCAATGGTCCACCTGAGTTGATTTTTGCTTAACTGTAATACTTCTCTGGTTCTCTTTTCTAATGGTCCGTCAATAAACAACCGCCATTGCCTCAGACCATTGACACCCCTTCAGTGAGTGCTGTGTTCTTTCCTTAGTAGTTCCTTTATTGCCTCTTTTGCCGCTTTGTAAGTAAGCGGACAAGTGGGTTTTGGTCCTATTAGAGGAAACTCGGCTCCCCTTTTGGCTAGAAGACCTGCTCTTTCATTTCCTTCAACAGTCAGTGTTTAGAATTTTATTAAATAGATGAGAAAGAAGAGTAATTAAATTAAAAAACTACGTAATTGGCAGCGGGATTTAAACTGGGGATTTACCACACAAGAAGCAATCGTCTTACCCGTTGCGCCATACCCTTCTGCATTATATCTTCGGGATGCTTCCAGCTGACTTTTACCAAGAAAAAACAATCACAAATGCCGTACATTAAAAGCATGTGCAACAATATGCAGTGTTGAAATGTTCAGAGATTTCCAGGTGAGGCAACAGAAAAATCAATCAGTTGAGAACTCTTCAGTATTTTTCTTCTTTTTTTTGTAAATACTGATACTTTTAAGAACATCATTAATAATTCTTAGAGCATTCGTACAGTTTATTTAATGAACAATTCGTACCTGTATCCACATGGGGGCGGTGTTTTCGTAATAAAAGGTGGCAAATTGTGCGGACCCAATGCCGAAATCGCTCATTGGCGTGAGGGCTGCTTTGGCCAGAAAACTTTTCCTTGTAAACAAGCCCCTCGCTGAGGATGATTTTAGTATTTTCTCCAGATGACCTCGTTGGTATGATAAAGAGTAGGCGATGTCAAACATGGTGGTTGACCATCTGTCTACACTTTTGTAATTCCGCTTGTATATCGCATTTGTTATTGCTGAAATTACACATAAGTATAGAAATCTTGAATTATCTCTTAGAATTTTGCAACGGTCGATAAGATCAGAAATACCACAGTAGCACACACTGATCTGAGACGTAAGAAGCCGCATAACAAAGATTTCAGTTTTATTTTGATAATAAACCTATTTTGTAAAGCTCTTCTCACTAGCAAATTTTAACGTGCGAGACTTCATATCTTTCTCTTATTCTGATTAACATATAGGTCCGCTGAAAGAATTTCCGGGTACAGGAGTAATTATGATGTTCCCCTTAAAGGGTACTAAAAAGTAAAAATTGTTATATTTTTACGTTTTGCCCGAGCCTCTGTATTTTGCCCGGATTCCTGGGACGGTTAAAGAGAGTAGTACTACACAATTTTCCTTTCGACGACGAAAAAAAGGCCTTACCCTTATCAATTAAAACAAGCAAAAAAAAATTCTCATTCAATGTTTTCTCAAAATTTTTGAAGTTCTACGTCGTGCAAAATCCAGTGTGAGCCAAAAATATGAAAATATAAAACAAATTGCGCAATTCTTCTACAGTTTTGACCCGATTTGTCGGTTTTAGCCTCGCAATCTTTGTATTATTACTATTTATTTTTGTAAATTTCGACATTTTAAAATTTGTAACAATTTTACTAAATTACAGAGTATTTTTTTTCTTTTCTTCTAAAATATAGGTTTTTCTAGAAATGTTCACTTTTACATTTCGAAATTAAGATTTAAATCTCTCGAGCTTATACCCAAAATATTGGGCATATTTCCCATTAAATTTGGATAATTTTTCGTGAAATTTTGACTTTTTTTTAAAAAATTTAAAATGTTTATAGAGATTTGGATAATTTTCAAAATATTCTTACCCCAAATTTCGATTTTTTTTCCAAATTGCCAGTATAACCAAATTTAGATTTTTTTATGAGTTGTTTAAACTCCTCGCCGAATGTTTGACTTATCTTATTGCCATTACTTTTTTCTTATAGGTTTATACTTTCAGTTGTTCTATTTCTCAATTATTGCAAGCTTGAAAATTAGACAATATTTTTAACGAATTTCGAGTAAGCGAATTTGGCAAATAGTAACTCGAAATGTTGATAAGAAATTGAACTCGCTCTTCGAATATATCTCTTTATCAGTGAAAGCTACCCCAGTTTTTCTTTCAAAAAGGACAACTGGCTCTGATGCATAAGCATTGGCAAGATTTGCTTTAAGGATTCATGCTGAAAAATTGGTGAACAAAAAATACGTAATTTTCAGAAAATCTTCCAACTGATTTGCATTTTATCGTCTCACTAGATAAGCTGAGATTTTTAAACAAAAAACTGATATTTTATAAACAAATCGAAAATTTTAATTTTTCTCGAATTTTGCCTTTCTTTAATTTTGACGTAAGCGTTAAACTTTAAGAAAAAGTCAAGATTTATGAGAAATACTTTTTTAATTGAAATAAAATAGCCATTTTCAACAAACTTAAAGAAAATACACGAACTTTGAGAAATAATTCAAAATTTTTAGAAAAAAGTAAACTTGAACAAGGGTCAAAATGTCTATGGTGAAAATATTTTTTTCGCGGCTTTTAGTTTTTACTTGTCAATCTTAAAATTTCCCAAGAAATATTTTTTATTACAATTTTGACCTAATTTTAAAAATATAAACGTATTTTGAGGAAAGAAAAAATTGTTTAAAAAAGAACGAATTTGGGGAAGAGTCAACATTTCTAATATATTTGTTTTTATTTTTGCTACTTTATTTGTAATTTCTGACTTTTATTCATAAAATTGTTGAAATTTTTTAGGAAAGATTATTTATACGATTTCGACCTAATGTTGAGAAATACAAGGACGGTATTTGTAGAAGAGTACTCGTTTAGGAAAATGTCCTGACTTCTAAAATAATTGTTCTTAGTTTTTTACTTTTTTATTTAAGTTTTGGCATAACTTTCAAATTTCAAGAAAAAAGTTTAATTTTCCCAAGAAATATACTTCAGCAAAACTTCTAACTAATTTTAAGTAGCAAAACAAATTTTCAGGATTAAAAAATGTTCAAGTTGATATTTTCAAAAAAAAACCGATTTTTCAAGAGAAATGACAAATCGAAGGAAAAACGAATTTATAAAATTTTTACGTTCTCAATGAAAGTTGAATATTGCAAAATTTTGGAAGCAAAATAAATTTTGGTGGAGCGAAAGATTAAAAGACATAATAACAGAGCAACTGTTATGTTTTTAATCTTATTTGGTATTAAGGGAGAAGATTTGTATATAAATTTTAAAAAATTAATTTTGGAAAAAAATTTATAGATTTCAGGAACCTAACAAAGGTATAACTTTTAAAAAAATTTATCTGTCCCAAAATATAACGTCAAATTTTAAGAATAAAATAAAAAATTATCCAAGGTTTTTTTTAAAATTAAATCCACTCGCAAACGTCAAACCTATCATGGCTTGGAAGCATTACGAGCATGTTGCGAAAATACAGATGAACCTAATCTATCTCCAAAACTACTCGTACATTTCCAATACTTTATATACATCTTAAGGAGCATATTTAAAAAACAGTTTCCTCAATCTTGCCGACACCACTATAGACCTGTGTAATTGATGCTGAATTGTTCTATGGCAACCATCTTGAAATAATTTAGAATGAACCAATTACAGTACCAAAAACTCAGCCAGTACGACTGAACTTTTAAAAAAGTACTCACGTGTCATCTGAGTGCCATCAGTACGATGAAAACTGTATACGGTTCTTTCCCTTGAATGAACGTAGCAAACGTAATACAAAGGCAAGAATTGACCACCCGACCAATATCCACAAGCAGTCTTTACACCTCCCTCACCACACGACTCATGGGTTTGTATTAAATCAGCAGCTACAGTTTTTCTGCACTCATAGTCGAGTAGAGGTTGAGTAAGTCCATCCTTTGTCATAAAAATGCTGCCTCCCAAACATGTTACCCTCATTGTGTCGACATTAACTGAAAAATACACCTAGAGACGGTCATCATATTGAACTAATCGAAACATTTCATAGAATGGTCGTTAGATGGTATGCTCCAAGTCTGAGGATCGTTGGTGCCACCGCAGTACAACCGAAGTGATACTAGAAGTGTCCGTTCGAGACCAGGGAGTTCTGTGGCGAAATTGTGTTGCGAAGGTAAAAAAAAGTTAAAAATGTGTAATAACTATCAAAGACCAGCAAGCTTAAAGTTAAAACATAATAAACTTGTCAATAGAAGCATTGGATGGGATGTTTATGGTAATAAGCAAGGTGATTGAGTGCAATCTGAGCGCTACAAAAAGTATAGAAAGCTTAGATGACAAGAAGATGAAAAATGAGCCAAATACACCATAGAAAATAGAAGAAGATAAGGATTTGTCGCTTACTCTGAGAGCTTAGTAATGGAAGCTTAGAAGATTGAGACAACAGCAGAATACAAAAAAAGAGAGCCTAAACGTGTAAAGGGCAAAAACCCGGACCTTTTAAAATGAGCTAAATTAAGACAATGCCAAGTAAGAACAACGGGAAATCTCAAGAGGAGAAAAAACAAGTACCTTCAATTATTCTTAGGCAATAATAAAGTTGACGGTTGCAGAGAATACAGTGAAGAACAAGAAGATTGGGTGCGCTAGGCACAGGCGATAAAGAATGGAATAGAAAGCTATCCTACTCGCCCGCAAGATCACAGAGCCTAAGTTGAAGTGCCTATCTTGGAAACAATACCATGCCACACGTACCCCATTCCAGAGGAGAGAAACCACGAGGTAGTCCTGAGAGGAATTTCCACCTTTTTGAAAGAAATACAAATTGAACTGGATTTGAAGGCAAAAGGATTCCATCCAGCTAAGGAGGTCGTGAATCGTGATTCACGATAGAAACAAGGAGAGGACAATTTTGTCACTATCTTGATTGAATTAAAACGGGATGAGAAGAAGATCTGTAACCGACTGCTGCGGCCTAGAAATATTAGCAGCGGCTCTCGGCAGAAAAAAGGACATCGGGTAGTGCTTCAACTCCCAAACGTTTGGACACATGCAGAAGAATTGCCAAGCTAGCCCAAGCCGCGTCAAATGCGGGCAAAGTCACCCAACGAGGAACAGTGAACACTCGCCACACAGCCAGCGAAATGCGCCAATTGTGAAAGAATTCATTCAGCGAGCAGTTATCCCACATTGCCGAAGAACAAAAACAGTAAAATAATTGCAACGAAGAGAATCAGGGGACCAAAAATAAGGCAAAGATAGCAAAAGAGGAACACAGCGAGAATGCGCAAAAAACAAGCGACAACACAAAGACGAAGGTAAACGTTATCTCATGTGATATGGGGATGCAATTCAACAGCGTAGTAACATCAACAAATGAAATGAATAGCTTTATAGAGAAGATGTGGAAACTTCTGAAGATAGTCGAATCAGCCAAAGGGACATCTCGACATATGAAGACAAAACTAACCTCGGGTTTTTGTGTGGTTTCCCCAAGGGCTGGATCAAATGGTTAGTAGGCGAAAGAAGAGCAAGGCTTCCCACATACGTGAAGAAGACGTTGACAGAACACCAACAGATGTGTAAAATCTGCATCACATAAAAGGCAGACATGAAAGATCTGGAACATATGAGAGGCAATAAAAATAAACAATAACATGAGAAGAACTAAAGTTACTAAACATAAGAGAGAGAGATAAAGGGATCAAAGGAGATTGCTCCACGGAGAGATTTGAAGACAAAGACAGGAATTAGAAGATAACATTACCTGTCTCATTGTCAAATATTATTTAATAAAGAAGCTCCTTCTTCATCCTTACTACCAATTGCATAAATCATATTTAACAGACAGGCATTTCCTTGTGAAACAAGGCAATGAAAATTCAGATCTACGCCCCATATAGTCTGGCATCCCTCAAGGCGCCATCTTTGGTCCGATGTTAAATGTTTTCTATACGACAGACCTACCAACAAGAATAACCACCAGTGTTGCCACATATGCTGATAATACTGCTATGTTGGCCTATCATACTGATTTTTTGCTTTAAGCAACCTGCAACATAACTTAAACAATATCTAGAACTGAGTGAAAACATGGGAAATCAAGATTAAAGAAAGCAAATTTATCTATGTTACACTAACTTAACGTAGAAAAACATAACTATCTGTAAGAATAAACAACTGCCAACTTCCATAAGAAGCAGAAGTTGCTAAATATGTACATTGGTATGCACCTGGATCGACTTCCTACGTGGAAAAACATATATTCCCCAAACCAAAAGAGACTAATGTATTGAGTCATTAGTCAGAGATCCAAGTTACCAGTGGACAGTAAGATATTGCTATACAAAGACATAATAAAAGCTGTACGGACTTATGGCATTCAATTATGGGGCACTGACAGTAATTCTAACATAACAAAACTCCAAAGGTTTTATACAAAATTTTAAAAGCCATTTTCGATGCACCCTATTGCATCTCCAATGAGATCATCTTACAAGACATCTCGATGAAATGCATCAAGAAAACTATCCACCACAGCTATCCACTAATGTGCCTGCTAACCAACTAAATATTGACAGGCCCAATGAAGTCCATAGCTTGAAACGACTGTTACCATCCGACCTGAATTCACAATTCAGATAAGTTTAGACATCGGAACATTTAATTCTTATTACTTAATCAAAATGATTTTCAGATTATGATTTAGAAATATTTGAAAGAGATCACTCACTGGAGTGATACTCATGTCCTCCTCTCTCTTTCGCCACATAGCAAACGCTTACTGACTCCCAGCGAAATTGATCTGTTCTAGATCTCTCTAGGAGAAAAAAACATATATCAGTCGAAATGCTTGAATGCATCATCAAAAATTGAAGAATAAACTACGTAAGCCACAGTTACCGCGAACATTTAAAAGAAATAATCTTTGAAAAATATAAATGTTTTATGTATTTTCTTTTTAATTTTTGAAAATAGTACCTCGAAATAAATCACCCTTTAGGAACTATAATCCCATTTTGACATTATTTTAGATCTAATTCTAATTACGAAAAAATGACATCGCTACTTACATCCTTGCAGTTGATTATTGGGGCCGCTACATAGTAAAACTAAAGAATTGCCTTCCTTTACCCTGACTTGCCCTTTTTTTGGTCTGTAATAATCTAATTTTTTGGATTCCTGATTCTCGACGAAGATCACAGGAAATTTTATTTGACGATGGCCTTGCAGTAGAACTTTACAGTCTAGTTAAATTTAGTAGCAAGTAGTAGCAAAATTAACAATTTTTTTAGAATAATGCTCACCTCCGCTCTCACATGATGGAAAATGGATCCCTAGCAATATAAGGGGCAACAAAACATGGTAAAACATTGTGTGCTATTAACAATCAGTGTATCTAACTTTCTTGCTTTGAATTCGCGAATGAAAAAACGTTTGATAGGATTAATAATTGAAGTATGCAGATAACCAGCTGTTATCAGGCGAATGATTAATTGTTAGCATATTTAAAGTGTAATATATTGCAGATTTATGTGTTGTATTCCTCAGGTTATGTCTTGAATTCCGATTTTTGTTTTAATTTCTGCAGAATTCTGTAACTTTCCCTCGATTATGATCAGATACCCTATTTTTTCATATTTTCAGATTTAACTAAAATAAATGCTAAAACCCCCAAATAACATCCTGACAAATTCCAATTCCTATTAGAAACCCATAAGTTATCGATCAGTGAACCACGGTAACATAAAACCGTTTTTTTTTCATCTTATAAATTCAGCGTTTTTACGAAATGTTGAAAAGAGTGTTCTTAGAAATTGCCATTTTTCTGTGCCAAAATTCGACTTTTTCTAAAAATTGCGTCTTTTCGCAAATTTCGACCTTTGAAAATTTTCTAGTTGTTAATAAAGATTAGGTTTTTATTTTTAATACGATTTACTGGAAATTCCGCCTTATCGAAAATTTGTATCCTTAAATTCGTCTTTTTCGGAATTACTACTTTTGAAATTTTGAATATTTTCTAAAGACATTGTGATTTTTTTCCATCTTCATTTTGTTAATACTCAATTTTTCTGATTTTTAAATCCGATTTTCCAGTAGAGCTTCTTTCTCGAAATTTATCTTATTCTCCAAATTTTGGACCCTTTTACCCCAAAATTTGATATTTTCTGTTCTGGTTCTGGAATTTTTTACAAGTCTTTTTTTTGAATTGAACTTTTAATAAAAATTTAAATAATCTGAGAATAGTATTGTTGGAAATTTTGAGAAATATTTTTCTAATAAATTTCAAGAATTTGACAAAATTCAAACAAAATAAAAATTCTGATAGAAATATTTTTTAAAATTGCATTTTTTTTTCTAAATTCGACTTGTTCTGGTAGTTGCCATTGTTTTCATAAAAGTTGACTCCTTTGCTCTTGGAAACTTTCGCTTTTTTTAACTTTTTCCAAATTTCGATATTTTTCGCAGTTCTCCGAAAGGCTTTTTCTGAAAGTTTGGCCCTTTTTCCAAATGTCTACCTTAATGTAGAAATCGATCTCCCCAATTCATGCAATTAGGTGAAAATATACATTACTTAGCCTGAAGATTTCCATTTTTCCCCATCACCTTTTCAGAATAATTGTGCTTTCCCCCCGTCCCTTCAAGGAAACCTTGCATACTCCTCTGGACTACGAAAAAGTAAGTGTCAGTCAAGTTCAGTGTTGAGCATTAGTCAATTTGCAAAATTTTTGAACAATTTTCCCTCAAGTTTACAAAATAACTTCTGATGACTTTTTGATTTAATAATAATGAAACCAAATGAATCTATGCACTATGCGAGGTTTTTGTCATCAACAATAATGCTATTGAAGATTAGGTTACGTTCGAAGACGAATACTCTATCTTTTGATCATTTTTTACGTAAAATGAACCCTAAAAAAATCAAATTTTATTTTATTGCTCTCATAAAGTATTGAGTACAATTGCCCGAAATAGCGAACAATACTTTACCATTGAATACGGGCACCAACCCTAGGCTTAACACAGCCCTACTATGCTTCGTGAAATAATCACAAGTTTTGTTCAGTGCATTATTGATGAGATATAAATCTAATGCACAAACCAATAGGCTTAAACATTTATTAGATTCAGAGTTAGGAAACCAAAAACCGGTTTCGATCTTATTAGATCCCGTCATTTTGGTATACATGTCCACTGTTTCTCTATGGACGAATAGGTGGCGATATTCAGGCTTTACACGAAGGATATTCGTTAATTCTATAGTATTTACTTGCCGAAACATTTGTCAGCTTTCAAGTTGCATATACCAAACTGAGGAGATCTAATAAGATCGAAACCGGTCTTTGGTTTCCAAACTCCGAATCTGATACATGTTCAAACCTATTGGTCTGTGCATTAGAATCTAATCTTCTGGGACTCTCATAGAGAATAACCGCTTCGCTAAGCCTTTGTGGTGCAACTGTTGGTAGTTGGGCTACCAATGATCCAGAATACATGTTTAAAGGGCTGCATTCTGTAGTCTAAGTTGCATTCTAGCATTATACTTGCATACGACACTTGGAGATATAAGTTTTTATTTTATGATTATCCTTGTGCTGGGATTAAAGCGAAGTCTTTCATGCTCTCTATATTTGTCATCATGGGGATGTCCCAATTCCATAAAAAAAATCAATGCCACGAAGCTCGTTTTATGCAAAGCAAATCTCGGTTGAATTGTTCTCATCGTGTGCAATGACAACATTCCAATGGTGGCAGTGGCTGTTGGTGGAAAGCGAGGTTGCCATATTGTCGCATTTATCGGTACAAACAAGAAATGTATTTCTCGCACACACGCTACAAGGCAACCTGTAATCAACCTTTTCCAAAATTGCAGGACGTGTTGCTAATGAAGAAGCAGTTTTTCAGCTTAGAACATATGAAATATGTTCTTAACACTCGGATATAATAATCATATATGAAATATCTTCTATGGTATATTTATTAATTCTATTTAACATTTCTACGAGACAGTTTGGAAGTATTTAAATTTTTATTAATGTTTGTTGACAATCTTCTAGAACATGAAGAATATAATCGGTTATATTTCTTAAAAAAAGATAACAATTTGACTTATTTTATTTTATCTAATTTGAAACTTTCAATTTTTTTGAAATCTTGCCTTTCTTAAAAACTGCAAATTTTTTTGAAATCAACTTTTTTAATGAAATCTTTTTTTTTAATATTAATCTGTCTTTAAAAGTTGCGACCTTTTAGAAAATTTGATCCTATTTTAAAATATCAACTGTTTGCCAAGTTTTTCGATTTTTTAAAAAATTCTACTTTTTTTTAATTTAAGCTTTTGAAAATAATGACAAATTCGAATTTAAAAGCTTTTAAGTCTTTTTGAACATTTCAAGGTTCTAAAATTTTGACCTTTTTTGAAAATTTCAAAATTCGAAAATTTGACTTTTCAAAAGTTTCCGCCTTTTTCATAATTTTAATTTGTTCCCATAATTTAGATTTATTTTAACAATGTGAACTTTTTTAATTTCCACTATTTTTTATTTTTTTTAAATTTCGACTATTCAACATTTAAAACTTTTTTGGAATTTTTTACATTTTTGAAAATTTCGAGTTTTCTTAAATGCTGGAGTTCTTCCAAAAGTTTCCACTTTAATAATTAATAACTTTTAATATCGACTTTTTCCTGAATTTTCGAGGTTTTTTGAACAATTCTTGTTTTTTTTAATTGTTATATTTTTCAAAATTTCGATTTTTTTGAATAATTCTACTTTTTTTTTAATTTTGACTTTTTCGAAAATGTTGACAAATTTTAGTTTCAAAGTTTTTAGTTCTTCTAGAATATTTCAACTTTTTATAATTTCGAGCTTTTTTCAAAATTTCAATATTTGAAAATTTTACTTTTTCCAAAACTTTCCGCTTTTTCAAAATTTAATTATTCTCAAAATTTTGACTTATTTTAACAATGTGGACTTTTTTAATTTTCACTATTTTTCAATTTTTTTTTTAATTTCGACTATTCAACATTTAAAATTTTTTGGTAAATTTTTATATTTTTGAACATTTCGAGTGTTTTAGCTGCTCGTGTTCTTCCAGAAATTTTAACTTTTTTAAAATATTGACTTTTTCTTGAAATTTCGATGTTTTTTTGAACAATTCTTCTTCTTTAAAATCTTTTATATTTTTGAAGATTTTAACAGTTTGAAAATTTTCGGCCGTTCGGCCATGCTTTTCTAAAATTTTGATTTTTTCCGAAAGTTTGAATTTCCGACTTTTTTTAGAAATATCTCCTATCTAAATTTAGATGGTTTTTTTTTTCGGAAATTTGGGCAGGAATTTCGGGGTTATCTTCGAAACTCCTATGTTTCAAGTTAATCTCCGAATTTTGATAAAACGCTGGTGTATATTCTTGTGAAAAAAAATCTATTTTAGAAAATAAATTGGAAAAAAAAATTCGTAAGGGTAAAATAGAGATTATTACTCAATATTTTAAAAAAGAAAAATGGCGAAATTCTAATTTTCAAGATGAAATCAGAATGTCTCTTTCCTTCATCTATTCATCTCTTCATCGTCATCATCTTTATCTTCATTTTCATCTTCATCTTTAGCTCTGTGTTCAAATGTTCGAGTATGGTCAGAAATCTTTTCCTTTTACCCCTTTATCCCACTGTTAGATTGCCTTTTTAGGGTTCCGTACCTTAAAAGGAATAAACGAAACTTATAATATAACTCTCGTGTCCGACCGCTCGTCTGTCACAAAGAGGTTTTCCTCTAAAATTATGAAATTAGTTATCATAATAGTTGTTGAGAAAAACAATATTTTTTGGAACAATAGGTGCTTGCATTGAAAGGGTTTTTGGCCCATATAGCAATAGTTTTTTTCAAATAAAAAACTTGATTTAGTTAAAGGATGGAATGCAGCTCAAATTTGTTATTTACATTTATTCATTCAGACAAATATTTTCGGAGTTAGCACTAGTTAATTAAATTGAACGCAACGCATTAATTGCTCATTGGAATTAAATATTTCAGCGCGATCCAAGGTGATCTCATAAACTGTGTTAGTGATTGACTTATTGCGAATTGCGAATGAATACTTTTTATCTGAGACTATTGTTAACGCATTTATCAGTTTTATAAATATTTGGATTGATTCTAAAAAAAAGTGTGTATATCTAAAAATAGACCATTTTTTTTTATTTGTCCATTATAATGAAAGAGAATTTAGATAAAACTGTTAAATTCATACATAAGTAAAAATGATTTAGTTTGATCCATTGACCGGTCACTGTAGTAATTGGTACTGGAACCCTAATTGTGCCGGCCTGACTCGCTCTTGGCTGAATTATTTCCTTTTTTAAGGTACGGATCCCTAATAAATAAATGGAGCTTAATACAATATATTACGAAAAATAAAATAAGACTCAATTTATAAATTGCCTTGTTTACTGGGATACAGTAATGAAGACTACTGTACATGGGGTTTCCAGAAGAGAAAGAGTGTCTTTTCGGGAATATTATATATTCTATCTTCGGGGTTTTCAAAAGGATTTCGATATTTGAATGTAACTTTAGGAGTAAGGGAAAAATAAAATAATCAAATCAAAATTATAAAGAAATTAAAATAACATTTTAAAGAAGAAATTTCAAAAATGCATGTTTTAACCGGGGGTGTTGTGAAAAAGCCCAAATTACAGCATTTAAAAAACTGGTATTTAATAAAAAAACATTCTTTAATTCCAAATTTATTTTCAAATGTTCAAATGTTATCGAAAAATGTCGATATTAAACTCGAATAACCTATTTTTGTTTCTTGAAATTCCTATACTTAAATTAAACTTAAACATTTGATGCTTAAAACTAAAAATAAAAATTTTGAATTTAAAATTGAAGAATCGGGGAAAACATCTAACATTAAAAAACATTAAAATTAGAATTAAAATTTTGGTGACAAAACTTAATAAATTAATTTTTTTCAAAATTTCTAGTGTAATTTTAAAATATATAAAGACTTATCGGGTTCTTTTGAGTTATAAAATTAGAAAAAAAGTGTAAATTGCAAGTTTGAAGTCGAACTTTGGAAAAAGTATAAAAATTCTAAATTCAGACTAGAAATTTAAAAAAAAAACCTCAAATACATAAATCAATATTTCTTCAAAAATTTGACCCTTTCTTGAAAATTTTGAGGCTCTGAAAGAAAAATTTTGAGGTTTATTTCAACATTTTTACGCTTTCATTAAAAAGTTACTTTTTATTTTTTAAGGAAAAGAACCTAAATCTCAACGAAAAAATGCATAATATTTAGAAAAGATTTACTTTCATTTTGAGTTGAAGTGAAAGCTTTCAAATTTATTAATAAAACATTTTTTATTATCAATCCCAAATTTTCGACTTTTCTTGAACTTTTAAATTTAAGAACATAGAACTTTTAAAATTTAAATTTGAAATTTTTAAAAACGAAGATTTGAATGTTTTTTATAAACTACAAGTTTTACTTGAAATTTTGATTGTTTTTTACGAAATTTGATCTTAAATCGAAACTTAATATTTTTAAGATCATATTCAAAATATTAAAAATAACGTAATTTATAAAAATACCTCAAAATTTGAATCTTAGCATCGAAATATGTTTTCGAATTTTAGTCAAAATTAAAAAGAAAACTAAAATAAGGATTAAAAACTTGATAAATTTTGTCGATGTAAACACAAATTATATTTTATTATCCTGAAAGTAAAATAGCAAAATAAAATGACATAAGGCATATTAAAGTTAAATTACTGTAGTTGGCATTTGAATTTCATTATTAGCTTTTGAGTTTTCTGGATTTTCGCTTTTTTTGGTTTCTGTTGATTGTTGTTATCAAATCTTACTTAGCTCGGTAATTAAACGATTTGCAATTAATTTTAATCGTAAGGCTGAATCGGAGATGAAATATTCAAGATCCTGGAAAATTTTTCCATTCCGAGAACATCCCGGTCATTTTCGGCCACCTAGCAACCCTAGCTGGACGGAGGTAAGCTATGAATTTGTATTGGAGAAGTCTTCTCAGTTGCATTCTTTACTACGATACACAAAAATTCTGGAAACAGTTTGCTTCACCGTACAGTAAACAATGAATGTAGGTTTCCAGGATTGGACCATGTCAAGTAACTACTAACAGCTAATGTTTGACGTTTCACCTGCCAGTGTAGGAAGCTTCTTCGAGAATGAGGGTGGTAAAGTTCCTTGACAAGGTCCAGTCCCAGCAGGGAAAAACGTATATATTACTATCTCTGTCTGTAAAAGTCTTTATGATTAAATGACTAGTTTAACATTTATAAAACGTGTTAAATAATTTTCCGATTTTTTAGTAGAACGAATGAGTGCTGAAATTAATAGTAACAAAAATAAACATCTCGGGATATTAGTGTCCCCTAGGCAACCACCTAGGGGGCTGAAATTTTGAGGGCGGCAAAAGCCCTGCTGTGAGGTGCACCGATCTTTTTTTGGTCGTCTGGAATAATTAAGGGAGCGCTGCATAGGTCCTTCGCCTATGGTGCCCAATCTTGTCGGACCAGCTTACTGCCGAGAAGTTCAGAAGTTCTTTTTCTTCGAATTACAATCAACAGGGAGAAGGTGTATACTGAATAAAACCACATTTGTTTATATAAATCTGTTGTGCCTTGTGCCTCAATCTCTTATTATGTGGCTGAAGAACGAGATAGACTTGGCAACATCCGGAGGAACCTGACCCGCACTAGTCTGGTCGACATTTAACATTTGTTAGTACCAGCCGCCACGGTGCTCGAGTCACATCCGCTCGGTAGCAGTACGTGCATTTTAAGAAGAAACGTGTTCCAAGAAGTGGGTATATTGTGTTCTCCCAGTGGCTAATCACCTCCGGATTCCCCGTTAACAACATATGTTGTTTAGCATCCAGTGCTTCTGATGCGTCTAATTAAAAATGTGGGGTGTAATTCGATAATCTAATGTGCTTAAAACATGGGTAGATTGAGCAAAACTGTCACAGCTGGTTCAAATGTTCGTGTGCATTACAGAAAATTAGTGGACGAATACAGTGGGAGTTGTGATAGTTTAAAAATAATGCCATCCATTCCGGAGTATTTATCCTACTGTTGTCACCATTGCGGACACACGCAAAAACTGCAGGTAATTGTTATGTTGACCTCAAGCAGGTGAAAGTCAGCCTCCGAATACCCAATTCATCATATGTGCTGGTGGTCAGCATCAATAATAACGATGCTCCCAGCTCCATAAAGCAGGATCATCTCTAAATCTGAAATTAAATGCCCATACGAAAATCCGGTCATTAACTTAACGGCTCCGGCATTGTGAAGCACGCAAGACGTGTTTATAAATTATTACTATGCGCTCGCAAGTAACAAAACCTGATAATCATGGTTTACACTGTTTTCTGTGTAACCAGTAACGAAATAATACAACATTCTTGGTTGTCCGGTGAAATTATATTCTCAACAACTCCTGTCAGATTGTTTCTTCGATATTATTATGATTTACGAACCAAAGATAATTCATGAACTCTTCTGCTTTAGTTAAGATGGGAAATTAAACACATACAGAAATTACAATATCCTGGTGCAGTTATTTTTTCTATTTGAGAAAACAGTTTCTTCTTCAATTGTCGCTTAGACTAATTCTTTGGAAATCACTGAGTTATTAGATATGGCGTTTTTGCGTCAGCTGATATTTTCTTGAAGTACGTCCATTACTGTACACCTTGTAATTGATATGCTATCATGAACTGAATAACACAGGCACACCATTAAAAAGACCATGTTTTATCAATTGAACATTGAAGTAAACCAATTTAAATTTTAGTGAATAAAGTTAAAACAACCTAAACCAATGAACAATGCAATACTTGATCATCTCCATGGTTAATATAGAATCTTAGAAGCTAGCAAATTAAAGCCTCAAGGTGTATACGTAAATTTATGGTAAATCACCCACTTCTGATAGAATTCAGTTGGTTATAGTCTTAAAATATTCTTGAAATTTACGAAACTTCTGGCATTACCTTTGTAATTGAAGGCTCCAAATTTTATTTCAGGGTTTCCCATTACAATTTTGTACGCATTATCATTTTATGGAATTTAAATTTAAAGAATGTTTTAAATTACCCTAAATGAAGCATAAAATAATCATTATATCTATAGGTTTCGTTATAAAGAGAATTTCTTAAATATAGATATACCTAAGGTCGCCAATGTGTGTTTTAAATGTGGGAGGACTTTTTGAATTACCTGTTTTATAAATGCTTGACAACTTATTAAACAAATGATGCAATATTGCTAATGTATTTTGAAATAACATAGATTGTTCTACGGTTATCTTAAAATAATAACTTCAATTTTTAACAATTATTTATCAATGTATTACCTCTTTGTTTTAAATAAAAAAGACCAATCTTCTTACCTTTGACCCTAAATAATTTTTTAACAGACGTAGGATCGATGAGGACTTTTGATATTTTATTTGTAATAGTGTACTTAAAACCTGTACCAATGTTCAGCCTTATGCGAATTATTGTTTAGTGACCACTATTTTTTTGTCTATATTGATTGGACTAAAAAATTGGAGTATATTTTTTTCCTAATTTATTACCAATGAATGAGTTCATTATAATCTATTAAACTATCAGTATAAGACAATCTCCTTTACGTGGAAAACCTTTTCTTGTAATATTTTTAATCGACTTGATCAGCTTGTATTTTTCTGTGTCCGGAAAACTTTATGTTTAACTATCGTCCTGGACATTAGCAGGTAAATATAGTATCTATTGTTTGCAGAGTTCAATAGCGACAAGCATTGACTCTCTGAGTTACATATTTCTAAAATGTTTTTTCTTTCCTTAGTTTTTTCTTGTTCATTTTGTTGTGAGAATTGAAATCAAAAATTGTCACCGACCGATTAAGCTATTGTCCATTATCGTCATGGTCAAGACTACGAAAAATTGTTACTATTATTTCGTTTGGGGGTCAAAAATTGAAATACAGAACTTGTCCCCTGAAACCAAGAAGGATTAAAAAGCAGCCAACCTGTCATCTTCGGAGAGATACTGATACTCAGTATCTCTATATATCAGTATCTCTCTGAAGATGACAGGATTGGTTCTTGGTTATCATCAAAAATTGAAACACCGAACTTGTCCCCTGACCTGAAACCAAGAAATATTAAAAAACACAATAAACTTTGCTCTAATGCGTTTCGACAGCTGTCGAAACGCTTATTGTGTTTTTTAATCTTTCTTGGTTTCAGGGGACAAGTTCTGTGTTTCAATTTTTGATGATGACGGAGGACCAATCCGTTCCACAAGAAAAAATCGTTTGGGGTCAGTCATTCCCGTAGCATTAAGCTTTCGTTCTGTTGAAAAACTCCGGAAGATCATTTATAGATGTTTTCAAAATAATCCTTGGTTACATCAGAAGTTTCCCAAATCTGGAATGTCTATCCCTTGCCAGAGCTGGACATTTGCACAATATGTATGCAAGAGTTTCTTCTTCCTCCTCACACATTCTACAAATAGAGTTTTTTTTACACCCATCACTGTAAGCTGTAAGATGTTCCATTAGGGCACAGTCTTCCGTAAACAGTCCAACTGTCCACCTAAGGCTGATTTTTGCTTAACTTTAGAGTCCCTTGGCACTCATTTCTGATGGTCGGTCAATGAATATTCGCGATTGCCTCGAGCCATTAACACCCTTCCAGTGAGTGTAGTATTCCTTCCTTACTAGTTCCTTTATGACCTTCATTGCTGCCCTATAGACAAACGACAAGTAGGTTCTGGTCTTACTAGAGGAAATTCTACTCCCCGTTTGGCTAGAAGATCTGCTCTTTCATTTCCTTCAATTCACAAGTGGGCCTCATGTCATCGAAAGTATGACTGTATTGTTAATGTGCTAATTTACATAGCTTATCAACACAATCTTTGAACGTTCTGGAGTTAATATTGCAGACTCTCGCCGCTACTTGGCTGCCGCTGTAGGACAGGAATCCTAATTGCTTAGGCGGTAACTTATGCCTAGAATACGGTTGCCGAAGTTCACAGATTTACGTAAAATTTATTCCCCGATTGTTCGGCGTTTATTCCCGCACTAGTACATGTCCTTGTTTTCGATCCATTCTGTAAACCAGATTGATACGCTTTATCTTTTTGGTTCGCTTTCCATGTATTTCTAGTGAATAGGGTTGGATAGGGTTTGTGAATGTTTGAATACTCTTTAATCTATCTGAAGGCATACTGAGCGTGATTCACACAGATACGCTTGAATGTTTCTGTACGACATGTTAACCTAAGTGATTCCATTCTATACCTGTTTATTTTTAACCTAAAAGATGCTGACAGGGCATCTGTTTCCACCACCAGATGAAGTGAAGGCAGACCCAGTAGTACTTCCATGGCTGCAGCGGACATTTGCGCAGGTCCTAAGCAAGCTTATCCTTTATGCATTGCTTAGTTTGGAAATGCTATCATTTTTCTGGCTTTATTCCACCAAATTAAAGATCCATATATGACCTGTGGCATATATCCTAATGGACTATTACGATCTGAGCCCCAGTGTTTACCTATCAGACCTTTACAGGGTTATAGACTTAATAGCTTTCGCAGTAACTTTCTTCATTTTTAGATCAATGAGATATATATTTGGCTATAATTATAGCAAAGAACAGTTAAAAATTTGCAGTCAGTCCTTATGTTATAAAAGGATTTCTGAAACATATCATATGTGTCCAAGCCTCCCAACTGTAGGGTGGTTTGGGCACTTTATCTTAATTATTGTTTTTACTTATTTAAGCTTTGTTGTGACCTATAAGGGTTTATCAAACCTATAATTACAGCTTCCACGTTTTGTTTTTATCGGGTGTCTTTTATTCTAGGAACTTGGTTTTCAATCTACTGAAATGTGTGCTACTGCCTCATCTCTTTCAAAATAGAAAAATTCATTTCCTCTCTTTCTTGAACATATAAATTATTTGTCTGCTTTAGTCTAGTTTTTTTTCGGGGATATCAATTAATAATCTAGTTTCTCCTTTCTTCCCTTTTTACCCAATAAATTGGCGCGAATATTGAGCATGTCCAAACCTCCAGCAAAATAAACTGTCCATTTCTCCCTCTGAAGGTTTTTTCAAATAATTTTCCTTCTGAATTTTCTGGTGAAATTTTTTGGCGTTATTTACATGTTAATATGGAGGTTAGGCAATACCCAATAAAAAGTAAAAATATAAATGCTCGTTTTTTCGCTAGTCTCTCATAATGAATTTTGAAATCATCACCGAATAATAAATCAGGCAAGCACCTTATAACAAAAAGCTTGTAACTTTGTCAACTAAATGGAATGACAAACAATGTGTCGCGAGTGAAAGAACTATCGTAAAAAAATTAAATAACCTGCAGTAGATTTTGATTCACGAAAGAGTGACTAGGCCTGCCTACTGCCAAACTCTCTCCTATTTAGCCTCCCTGCCAATTTCTTGCCCTCCTAAACTTTAAGTCATCAAGATTTCCTTTTGAATGAATGCAACTATGTTGATTCTCTTAGGGTTCACTCTTTAACCCTCTGCTAAACACCAACTTTCTGTAGTATTCAGTGCCCCTTGCATAAGTGTTTATACATGTCCTGGAAATTTATCTCTAATGGGTAAGGTTAAATTTTCTTCATATCCTTGCGCATGAAATCCTTTTAGTTTTAGTATCTTCAGCAAATTATCCACCACAAGGCTCCACACGAGTGATGACAATACCCTGCGGACAACTTCGAGTTTTCAGATACTGGCGATAGTATCTCTAAACAGGAAAATGACGATATATTTTCCTGTTTTGGAGTATAAAGTCTATTCAGCGATAGATACTGGTGATAGCAGTATCTCTAAACAGGAAAATAACGATTTATTTTTCTGTTTTGGAGTATAAAGTCTATTCAGCCAGTTACCACCGTGTCAGCCCCATGCTTTTTTTCTACGGTTCTTTTGATAGATGCATATAATGTGTTGTCAAACGCACCTTTAATGTTTAAGAAGGTTGCCAAAGTAATTTCCTTGCTTAGTTGAGCTTCCTCATTCCTTCGTATGACCTAATGCAAGCTCAGATCATAGGATTTTCTTGCTTTGTAGGCATACTGATTTCAAGGGAAAAATACTCTACGCATTGTCTCTAATGGCTAGTAGACACTTATAACATAATCGCGGAACTCATGTCTGCAGACAAAGTTCTGCAATTGTCTACAGACAACTGGGAAACAAATCGTTTGTTCTACAACTCTCTGTGGACAAACAGAAATTCCACATATTGCACATATTGCTGTCTTACTTGTCATGGTGTCCCTATTTTCACTCAATTACACAGGTGTGGATGTCTAACAAAGTCCTAGACCATTTTGAGATTTGGTCGAAACTGTTTAGAGACAAAATCTTCGGTTTGCATATTGGATTTGCCTCTGGACTAGGCAAGATACAAGCGTTCTAATTGGTTGGTTCTGACATCATGATCATGTGTTTGACAATTTCGTATATACGCAAACGCGTTGCAGTAAAATACAATTGACAGTTGAGATAACATTTACTATTGATATACGTATTATTTTATTGATAATATTTTAGTTTTGTTATTGATGTGTTGTAGTTGTTTAGGCAATAATTATTTGCATGTCAGACTCAACTTTCGGATTGTTACTTTAAATAGCTGTTATTGGAAGACATTTTAAATACGACTTTGTAAACTTTTCGTTTGTTAAATGTGCCAGATTCAAAAAACTAACGCATATTAATGCATACATAATTTGAAAGAAGCGTATGATTTACAAATTAATATACCTAACAGCTGATTTTATGTATTTATATTATATAATAAAAAATATGTGGTTCCCAACTTATTTTAAGTTGAAAAAATTGAAATTTCTGAACAATCTTTTCAAATTCGCCTTTGCATAAATTTGGAAAATGATGCAAAGTTGTGACTGCAGGAATATAGCGAAATTACTAACACGTATTGGTTTATTAAAAGTGGTCTTTATAATCCTCATACGTTTTTATTTTATAGTTGAAGTGAAAATTTCTTTAGGTGCTTTGAACGACTTTTGATAAGGGAAAAACTAATGGTTTGCGTTACCATCACGCTAATTCACGTAGGCGACACGTTCTGATGTTTACACTTTATTTACAGAGTTAGTTTTCTAAATGGATACCCCCTTTTTTCAGCTTTATTTTCGACAAATTCAAAAAATAAAAAAGCTTTATTAATTTCAATTTTCTATAAAATGAATTTACATTGTTTTATTCATTTTTCTGCCGAATAAATAACATTTTTTCATTTAGCCTTTCCCACACCTAGGGAAAAAAAAGCAATATTAAAAAACCATACCAGAAGTTTTATGATGCAGACGCATCATATGAAAAGTATAAATATTAAATACCACTATTTTATAAAGTGATATTGAAGCTACAAATTCTTCCAATCAGATAACTATTACACAATGCAGTTGTCAAAACTGCAATATTTACATTCAACTACGAATTAGGCACGGTCGAGAATATGTAAGAAATGGGCGTAAATTAAACACTTGATCATGACGTCAAAACCTACCAATTGGAACGCTTGTTTCTTGCCCGGTCCTGTAGTCCAGAGGCAAATCCAATACGCCCTCTGTCTGTAGACAGTCACGTGATTTTTTACAAGTGTGTACTAGCCTTAATGCACCTATCAACAAACTTTTCCATTGAGCAAGAATGATGTCAAGCTGATTGACCTGAAGGACTACCTGGGCGTATGTGTTTCACACATACTGGTTTGGGTACAAAAGTTACTCCCATCCTTCTCCAATCCAGAGGCACATATCCTGTGGCCATATAGGCCCTGAATATTATGCACAAGGGTGAGTTATTACTTCAACTCCTTGTTATAACGTTATTGGTAACAGATAATTTATATGATTTGAAGTAGTGTTTCACGAATTTCTTGTTTTTGTCTTGTTTTTTATTGTTCTTACTTCAAGAACAATACAAGAAGTATGTGAGCAAGAACAAGACAAGACAAGAAGTTCTCTTAGCAAGAGTAAGATTTCTAGTCAAAAAATTAGCTAGAAGCAAGATCTCTTGCTTATTTCAATATTTTCTTAAAATAATCGATGCTCAAGAAAATAGTCTCTGACGGAACTGCCTCTAATCGTTGCAGTAAGTACGTAATATCCTTCACCATTTTTGATAATGCTGAATACGAATTTTCATCAGTCAAGAATACTAGTATTCTCTTCCGTTCGCCGGTTTTAAAATAACTATCATGTTTAATTAGATGTTGAAAAAGATGATTCGGTTTGGTTGATTTAATATCTGACTAATATCTTTCATCACCCAGCTTCAACTTCATTGATAATAACCAACACACTCTTTTTGGTCATGGAATTTGAAGTGAATAAAGAGGCATAATTACTTTTTGCAACAGAATAATCCTATATAAATTTGTTCCAATTTTTTAATTGACATTTCCTACAATTTGTTAAAAATTTATTGCTCTTTCATGCCGTTGATCTAAAATTACAGCAACACAATAAATTCAATTGGACATTTAATAATATTTTAAAATGATGTCCCTGGCTGCAGATAACGCCTTAATAATGGTTTCCCGGATTCAGTTTTCAAATTTATCGTTCTACTTTTTCTTTGCATCTGTTATAGATGGATGTACTTCTTAAATTCATTGCGTCACAGTCAATTCTAAACCTGTTTTGTTGTTGATCATGCGCAAAACGAACAAACCAACAAGAACAAGAAAAAGCAAGACAAGAATCAACCCAACAAGAAATTGGCAAGACAAGAAGTAAAACAACTTCTTGTCTTGCTAAAGCCCTAGGTTCGCACGCGCGATGGATGCATGCGTCCGACGCTTGCAGCGGTTGCAGCATCTAGCAAGACAACACAAGAAGTTATCGAGCAAGACAAGAAATCTTGTTTATGCAGCACTAATTTGAAGGTATTTATCATCCATGTAATCCCGGTTGCGTCAAATAATTTGTTTCCCATTCACCAGCTTTGACTTGAACCCTGATTTTGCGGTACATCGATGTCTTGGCTGTCTCACTGTGCAGGAACGGGTAGGCTTCCTGGAAAGGGCGCCTGAAGTAAAACCTTAAGAGATCCCTCCTCAGAATGCGTTTATTCTTCCTGCAATCTTTGCAAAGATCCCAGTATGCTGTGATTGTTCTTTTGCAATGCATTCTGGAGTCTAGCGCATTCCGGGGATTTTTCAATTCCCTCACAGCACTTGTTCCAGAAAATCTCCTTTGCCTTATTAATGGCACTTACATAATCTGGTTTTAAGGTTTTATATTGCTTTCAACGTCCGGTCCTTTTTTCTCGAGAGTTTGGGATTCCACCAGACGATCTCCCACATACCTCATCTTCATTGGGCAGCTGTTTTGATGATGATGATTATATCGCATATCATTTCAATATTTGCTAGAGTTTTAGGTCTAGCCGGACAGTATTCCAGTACCTATGTCAGTCTCACTTGATAGATTCTAGGATTCCTGTACGACTTAGCTTCTCCTTGTGGCAGAACTCTTTTGAAACATACATATCTACTCTCCGAGATTGATGGTTCATTTAAAACTTAACAAATACTAATTACATTTGTTATATCTATTTCTCATTTTCTATTTTGGTTAGGAAAGGTCGGTTTCTTGCTCTGTTTTAAACTTGTAGGTTATTACTAATACACTCTTAAAATGCCTCACCTCTTCTTTCCTCCCCTTACTAAAAATTATGTATCAAGTTCAATAATTGTTACATGTCTATGAAATAAAATATTTTGTTAAATGGAATACCCAGTGTATTTTCGTACATTTGAATAGAACTCTTCTTTGGAAATACTGTGATATAGGGTTCCATAAGAGTATTTGTAATGGTAATAGTTGCTTGCTCAAAGGAATATGAACTTTGATAAACATCGACCACCGCTAGCGCTGGTGTCCTTGTGTCAAAACTAACATAAGCAAGTCTCAATCAGCACCTAAGCTCTTAATTGGCCAAACTTTAGAATCTGAGTCAGCGTTTAAAATTAATTGACCCAACCATCACCTTGATAACAGATGCAAAATAATTTAGAAGAGTAGCTTTCGCAAGTGTTTATGTTGGCACGTAAAAACTTTTATAACCTAGGAGTTAGTCAGTGAAGCAATTATGCGCTATTTATAATAGCTAAGCCCGTTGTTACGAATGTGTCATGTGATGTTGATGCCCATTTTATAGGTCTTAATCGCAGGTCGATTTCTCTTAGCAATAAAGCGCTTCCGGAAGGATGGGGGTCGAGAACAGTGGCATCCTTTGCATTCCTAGGTCGTGTGGATGACCTGCGAATGCGTCTTTTAGCGTTTCAGACCCGCACAGTAACTGACTCCCGATGAATCCTAATGATGACGAAGTCTGCACATAGCCGGTCTGCAATTGTTTTATATCAACATTCAACATTTTCACATGCTGACCTTGGAAGAGTTAACTGGTTTCGTTTCATTTAAAAACGAGGAGTATCGTAACATCGCGTAGAATGATTAAAATGCTGTCGGATCGTACTCTCCTCGGGGTATTTCTATCTGTAGTTTGGATGTTTCTCATTCCTCTCCGAAATAGTTTGTATGCTAATACCACTTACGTAATTTAATAGCAGATAATTTTCATCATTAATGAAATGGATTCGCTGAACGTGTGCCGAAACTGAATTACCCATTTAGATAATTCTCTTCCACCGCAAACCTAATTTACCTGGGAATCTCACGATGAACGAACAAGGGGGTCAAAAACAAACTAGCTGTGGAATCGTCTTGTGAATCATTTCTTCTCTATGGATTAAAGAGACTCGAGAGTAAGTTCGCGGGTCGTTGACCACAATGCAGCACATGGCACACTGCTGCGATCACAGCGCATTCCAAGCCTTGATACGCAAAAACAATGCACTCCGGCTGCGAGCAATCGATGATGGTGACAATAATTGGGCAACTGCTCGTTACAAAACCTGCGATAATTAAAAATTTTAAACGATTTTTAAATTTTTAAGAAATATTTAATTCTAAAAATAATTAAATTGCTTTATTCAAATAAAAAAACTGTTCTAATGCGTTTCGATGGCCAAGCTATCATCTTCAGAGGGATACTAAGTTATATATCTCTGAAGATGAAAGCTTGGTTGCACCTTACCCCCTCTTGTTGAATTGAAAGTTTTACTCGTTTGATAACCTATCCTTACGTCTACAATATATAAGTAACAAGAGTAAATCAAATATGAACCAGAATTTGCTATTAAAAATTTATTGCTACAAGATATATATGAAAGTTATTAACTATTTTTCTACATAATCTCCTGATTATCACATTTCTGAACAAAATTCTCGCCTCTTCTGCCGATATGCACGTTTTGCTTCATTCAATAGCTGGCAATAGTAGGCAGCATTAAACGTACGACGTTCATGCAGAAAATCGACGTTCACAACTCCTTTAAAATCCCAAAACACTGGCGCGAGAACCTTTCCAGCTGAGAGGCAAGTTTTTGCCTTGACAGGTGTATCTTCCCCCTTTCTTCTCCACTCCAAGCTTGCTTGTTTAGATTCATGGGTATAATGATGGAACTAAGTCTCATCACACGTAACGATACGTTACAAACGTCCAAAATGGCGCTGATAAATCTCCAGATATTGTTATTTTTGTTCTTCAGTCAAAAGACGAGGTACCCACCTGGCGGAAATTTTTCGAAACCCCAGCTCATCTGTAATGATGGATTGAGCACTCCCAAAGCTTATCCCTATCTGAGCTGGAATTTCACTAACAGTTAAATGGCGATCACCTTCCAAAAGACGTTGAACAGCGTTAATATTGTCCGGAGTTAAACTGGTCATAGTCTACGAAGAATTTCTGCGGGCTTTACATCTGCAACCACAGGAAATTTAATAATAATGCGCTGCGCATCGTGCGGATGAACCTCTTGCTAACTTATTGTATTTACAAATGACGAACGGCGAGAACGGAATTCGCTTGAACGTAGGAAGTCACGTGATATCCCCACCTAACATGTCAAGCATGCACACACCCCTGACGCCCTAATGGCGACATGATAGAAATTCCGGTTCATATTTGATTTAGCCTCGTAAACTGACTGCGTGAAAATTGTGCCTAAACTTGCGACGTGCGAGATTAAAACAGAAATATTACTATACACAATCGACAGACAAAGGCATAAGAAATAAAGACTACATCGTGTACAAATATAAAAGATATAAAGTCTAGAAATAATAATTTTAATTTAAAAATTATAAAATTTTTATTTTTGATATTACAATTTGAAAATTCAGAAAAGACACTGTTATATCGTAGTTTTAAGTTTTTACTTCTGTAGGCAGTCCCTATAAGTATGCATTTTTTTTTCTTACAATTAAAATGATAAGTCATACTTAGACTTAATACAAAGGAGCATTGAGAAGATGAATGCAAGTAACATGTAATCCTTTAGTTGTCTTGCATCGAAGCGCGTAAAACTTGAACGATTTAAAAGTTGTAAGTGGAGGAAAAACTTGGTGAATACTCGGCATAATTTAAACTTTAGTACGGAAAGGTATATTTCCCGTTTCGAATGCCCCTCGAACATTATCCGGAGATTTAAAAGTATTTAAAGCGGCAGCTTGCCGTGATTTAGCGATTCTTTTCAAAACTACTGAAAAACTGCGATACTGAATGTGAGTGAATAGTGCTTGAAAAGATGAATTCGGTACTTATTATGCTCGCTTCATGGTATGAAGAGGACCTAGGGGGCCGCTGTTGTCATAAATACCGAGCGGCACAATCTCCGATTCTTCGAGGATGGTATTTTTCATTATTTTCGGAAAGCGACAATGGCGTAATGAACTCGAGGAGCTGGCTTTTCGAGAGGTCTGGCAGGTTAACAATGGAATAATTGGAAGTCCCTTGAATGTGTGATTCGCAAAGAATTGAGCTCGCCTCAGTGCGTGCCATATTCAAGGGTGTTTATAATCGTATTGGACAACCCACGGTCCTGGATTCCTTTGGAGCCGAGTCTATATTTTAAGAATAACATCTTTTGTTGTGACACCACAAAAGCTTCTATTCTCTATTACACATCTTTATTCTTCGGCGAATGTTTTATTGACTCTGATGTCCGTTATACTTTGTTGTCGGCCATACAAAATAATAAAATTTATGTTTTCTTCAATTACTTTTAGAATGGCATTCCACATACAACGCTGTTTTCTCACGCTTTTACTGCCTTGAAATCAATTTCAAGATGTTATAGTTACGTTAACGTTACATTCTAAAAGAATGCATTCTTGGTATTAGCTGCAAAACCTACATATCTTGAATACCTACGTTGTTTTTAGTTTTATGTTCTCTCTTCAAAACCTCCGACTACAAATTCAACTGCAATTAATTTAGTTTTTTAAAATGTTCTTTTTTTCTTTGAGTGATGTTACAAAGGACGATCTCAGTATTTTATTATTCCCTTTCAAGAACAATTCTGCATTTAGCCTATACATATAACGAATGTAAAATTTCATTCAAATTGTAAACAACCGTTTATTACAAAAATATCAAACTGTAACATTTGAAAAGACAAAGTAAAATCTATACATTTAACCATCCATGATAACGTTAACTAGCAGCGCCCATACGTCTCCCATGAATCACCCCGAATGAATGCCCCAACCCAGCCGCCGCATTTCGGTGCATTGCCAGAATTTTTACCCTCAGCTTCCTATCGTACTCGACCCCTGAGATCGTTGACCTTGGGCAGGTACTCCGAAACTCGGTTGCTATGGTTGATAACAAAATTAAAGTTATAGTTACAATTGTGTGTATATTCGTTCTTAATATGTCACCCTCTTCTTCTAAAAAAATAAGGTGCATCAGCTCCGGCAGCTGGTTGGTCGTTGGAGAACTGGCTTCGCTGGTCCAGATCTCCAGATTTACTTAATACTAGAGATGTTATAGAGCTCCGTAACCGTGACCGGAACCGATCTAAATATTTGAGATAATTTCAAATGTAATTTGAAATAATTTAGCTAATTCCAGACGACAGCTATTTTTGGTTAATTAAAATTATGAGAAAAGCTGTCAGGTGTGTCACCCGACCTCACTCACTATTACCACGGTTTTTACTTTCATTAACGTGTTTAATGAATCGATTTTTTTAAATCTTGACCGTTTCAAAAAATTTCGATTTTTTTTAAATTCGCACATTTTTAATTTTTCCAATTTTTTTAAGATTTTTTCACAAAATTTGGACTTCATTTCGAAATTTCGACTTTTCTATTGAGTATTCCACTTTTTTCAGAATTATGTTTTTTTTTCAGTATTTGAACCTTTCGAGAAATTCAAATTTACTTGAAAGCTTGACAATAAAAATTTTTAATAATGCCAATTTTTTTGAATAATTGATTTTCTTAGAACTTTGATTTTATTTCAAAGCTTAGAACTTTTTAGCAAAATTTCGACTTTTTATCAAAATTTTGGCTCTTTAGAATTATCAACATTTTCTTCAAAAGTTTAACTTCTTTGAAATGCTTTCTGTTTTTAAAACTTTCAATTTTTTTGTGCTCTCTTTCTGAAAATTTCCACTATATTTTTTAGCGACTTTTCAAAGGTAAGATCTTTTCAATCCCGACTTTTCTAAAAATTTAAACTTTACATTTTAAAGTTCTTACTTTTTTGTAAATGTAGTTTTCTAGATTTTCTACTTTTTCAAAATTTTACCTTTTTCCAAACTTTTTTGAATATTTTATTATTTTTTTTAGAGTCAATTTTTTGCAAATTTCATTTGTTTCAGAATTTTGACTTTATTTCAAAATTTCATGCGACATTTTTTGAAAATTTCGACTTTTTCAAAATATCAACATTTTTTTTTAAATTTTTCATCTTTTTGAAAATTTTCGATCAAAAAATTGATGTAAAATTTCGATTTTACTTCAAAGTTTAGAAGTTTTTTTTTGCAAAATTTCGACTTCTTGTCAAAATTTGGGCTCTTAAAAATTCTTTCTTTTTTGAAAATGTAGTTTTTAAGTTTTCTGCTTTTACAAAATTTCGTCTTTTTTCAAAATTTTGACTCCTCTTTTAAATTTTAATTTTTTTTGGTGAATCGCACTGATCCTTGGTTATATTCAAAAATTTAAATACAAATCTTCTCCCCTGAAACCAAGAAAGCTTAAAAAACAACAAAGGTTGTGTCTGAAGATGAGAGCTAGGCTATCAAAACGCGTTCGAACAATTTTTTTTGGGTTTTTTAATCTTTCTTGGTTTCAGGGAACAAGATTTGTATTTCAAATTCCAATTATTTAAACATTTTGACTTTATTTCAAAACCTCATCTTTTTTTTAAGCAGCGACATTTTTTAAATATTTCAACTTTTTCAAAATGTCAATTTGTTTTTTCAAAATTTTAATTTTGTTGACAATTTTGGATAAAAAAATTGTAATTATCTAAAACTTTTCAAAATTCCAACTTTTTTTTTTAAATTTCAACCCTCGTGTTAATTTTGCCTATTTAATCTTCAAAAATTTGATTGAAATTTTTTTTAAATATGGACTATTCTTGAGTATTTTCAAACTTTTAACTTTTTAAAAGTTTTGGTTTTTTTAATAATATCTCAAAGAGAACACTTGATTAGCTGAGGGACAGAATGCAAATAAATTTTGTCTTTTACATTATTTTATTTAGATGAATATTTTCGGAGTTAGCACTAGTTTATTAAGTTGCAAGCAACGCAATCATTGCGTCTGGAATTAAACATTTTAACGCAATCTGAGGTGATCCTATAAAATATGTTAATTACAGATTTATTGACAATTGCGAAGGAATCCTTTGTGTCGTTTTATCAACACAGTTAACAGTTAAAGTAGAAAACTAGACGGAAAAAACAGATTTAAAAAAAGCAACCAAACATTAAATTTTTAAAAATGCAGTGAAAAAACCCCAAAAACTCAAGATTTAGGGGAAGAATTCTATTAAATTTCAATTTCTTCCCATAACTTCAATTTTTTTTCTGAAATTAATTTTTCATCAAATTGTTCTTAAAATATCGGCTATAATTTTAAAACTTCGACTGGTTTACTAAATTTTTACTTTACACTCCAAACTTCAGGAACTGAAATTCGCCATATCTAGAAAACAAGTTTTAATATTTGATTCGTGTAGAATTCTACAATTTTTTCAAAATTTCAACTTTTCTCAATATTTTGACTATTTTTCTCGTAAACTTTCAACTTAAATCTCTTTACATTAAAAAATTTTAACGTCGAAGAAGATCATAATTTCGATATAAAATCAGAAATCAAAAACAAACTAAAAAAATGTATATCTATTTTTTTTAATTTAGATTTTTTTGATTAAGGTTTTTGGTAAAAAAAATCTCAGGAAATTTTGATTTTAATCATGAAATATCATCCCCTCAATATTTTAATTTCCTAAAGTTTCAACTTCTAGAATTTTCCACTTTGACAGCTCAACACTTTTTAACCTTAAACTTTCAGGTGGAAAATTAATCGTTTGCAATTAAGATCGATAAATCCGACTTTAAAGTTGAATTTTTATGAAACAAATTAACAATGTGAAATTTTTGAGGAAAAAGTAGGAAGGTTGAAGCGACAGAAATGAAAAAAAAGTCTAGGTTTCCAAAACAAAATTTATTAAAAGTTGTTTTTTTTTCGACATTTCGAGGGCTCCTCAAAATATTCCTCGAAATTTCCAATTTAAATTGAAAATATTAATATATCAACATTTTTTAACTTTTCCTTTTAATTTGAAATAAATTTTAGATATCTAAAAAGAGGCGAAAGGAGAAAATCTGAAAATGTCAAGATACTAAGAAAAAAATGTTTACATCGATTTTTTTCTCAAAATGGATTTTTAAGCTGGGACTTTTTTAGAATCTGTGTCCTTTCTTTCCCAAATTTCTTGTCACAGTTTCAAGTTTTCAAATATCATAGAAATTTGCTACATCATAATAATAAGAAAAGGCTTGAAGCATAAATTTCCAAGAAATATAATTTAATAACAATTACTCTTATAACCAACCCATCCTGCCCCTTCAAAATCTTGCCTCTTATTGTGGCGCAGGACAATTAAACTATACCAGCGTTTCCCAAATAATGGATGGCAACCAGGCATCGAGTCACCCCCTCTTGTTCAGCTATATTCATAAAATGTAAGAGAACAAGAAAAAAAATGTCTAGTGTCCTTTGTAACCCTATAAGCAAAAACATTTTTAAAATGTGATCTTAATTTTATTTAATTTTTGTTAGTAATTTTTTTTGTATTTTTTCTGAGGAGATTTTTATACTTCTAAAAATAGTGGCTTGTGGCTAGTGGCTTTAAATTTTAACATCTTGCTGACGTGTGGCATTATTTTAAGCCTTCGTTTTAATGGTGGCGTTTTCAAATTGTAGAGATATCAACTTTTTTTTCAAATTTTAGTTATATATTTTTTGAGTGTCAACTTTGTTTAAAAAACTGATTTCTAAAATGATTTTTTATTTCTGTAGTTAGATTTTTATTGCTGAAAATGTCGATTTTTTACATAATTGACATTTTAGCAAAAATTTCATTTTTCTTCTCTTTTTGGATTTTCTGACTTTTTTAATTTAAGATCGATTGCAAATCTCAACCTTATTTAAAATTGAATAACTTTTTTTGAAAATTTTGACTCACTGAAAACCTCAATCTGTTCAAAAATTTTAACTATAAAAATTTTTTTCACAGAATGCCAATTTTTTAAAATTTTTAATTTAAAATAAACCAACTTTTTAGAAAATTTTGACGTATTTGTAGTTTTATTGTTGAAAACTCCGACTTTTTTAAAACTTCGAAATTTAAAAATTCCCTTTCTTTTGAATTTACACTTTCTTTTAAAATTTCTATTTCTTTTTTAAAATGTTAGCTTTTTTTTTTTTTAAATTTTGCTTATTTTGAAAATTTCTACACTTATTTCAATATGTTCAGTTTTTTGCAATGCTTTTACTTATTTTGAAAATTTTCATCTTATTCAAAGTTTCATATTTTCTCTGAAAATTTTATGTTACTCAATTTGAAAATATTGACTCAAAATTTTGAATTTTTCTAGATGTTTTCACTTTCTTTTTGAAAAATTATAGTTATTTTCTAAATGTTATACTTTGTCTCGAAATTTCAACTTTTTTCGTAGTTTTTGAAAACTTTTTGAATTTTTTTAATGAAAATTTTGAATTTTTCAAAAGGTAGACTTTTTTGTTAATAATTCTGCTTTTTTTGAAATTATGACTTTCTGACATTATTTTTATTCTTTTCTGAAGAATTTGATTTTTATGAAAAATACGATTTTTTTGGTTGAAAATCTCGCCTTCCTAAATATTTTGATTATTTGAAATTTCGACATTTAAAATTTTCCATTATTTCTTTTTTTTGTAAAAATTTTTGTTTTATATTTTCGTCTTTTAAAAATCTCGATTTTTTTATCAAAATTCTGACTTTTTTAAAAGTATGATTTATATTCCACTTTTTTCGAAATTTTGACCTTTAAAGAATATTAATTTTTTAAAACTTCAAATTTTTTAATTTTTCTCGCTGAAACTAGCAGAAATTAAATATTTCAATTTAAAGTATTGATAGGAATCAAAATATTGGACTCAAAAAAAAATGTTAAGATTCCACGTTTTAAGCTCCTATTTTTGCAATGGAAATTGTCAGAGAAATCATAAAAGCCATTTACAAGTTCTAGATCCTAAATTTTAAGAAAAGAGTCCCGATTTCTATTTTAAAGTAGATATCTTAAGTTTCAAAATTTTTCAATATTCCCTAAAAGTTTGTAGAAAATCAATGTCAATCAATTTCGATATTGAAAAAAATTCTAGCTAAAATTAGTTTTAGGAAAAATACTAGTTTGAATTTAGAGCAGAAGTTCGGAAAAAATTAAACGTTTTTGTTGGAAAACATAAAAAGAAAATGACATTTTAAGTTTAACAAAAAATATGGAAAAGAACCTTAGGATTTTTAAAGTCGAAATCTTTAGAAAAAAGGTCGAACTTTAAAAAATCAAAATTTTAGGTTAGGCAACAAAAATGTAAAGGTTAAATTGAGAATGTTTTGAAAAGCTTTACCGTTTCATTAATTAATATACAAATCTTGTTCCCTAAAACTAAGAAAGAATAAAAAACACAACAATTGCTCTTTCATGTTTTTGAAATATGATATTAGTACATTCTACATTTTTTATTAAACTTTTGAATTTGAACTTTAAAATAGCAAGATTTTAACCGAAATTTGGAGCAAAAAAATCTTTATTTTTGCATCGACTTTTTAGAAAAACATAAAGAATTAAATGTACTTAAGAAGTTTCAGAAAGTACAAAAATTTTAAAAAACACTCTGCCTGGAGAAAAAATTCAGTTTTAAGATTGATCAAACTTGGGATTTTAAGGCAAAATTTTGGGATTAAAGTAGAAATTTTCAAAGGAAAGACGAAGTATTAAGATAGTTGGTTAGTGGACCGTAAAGGAGAATCATAAAATTAACCGGACTACGGCAAGAAAGTTTCGGAAACGTTGAATTATACCTTGTTTATTTGTCTTAATTTTTAAGTAAAAGCAGATGTTTGAAAGATATTTCTTTATTAATGATCTTTGAATTGTGTTGCATAAGTGCACTTGTGTGTAAAAAATGCCTTCAGAAAGACAAAATGCTCTAATTAAAGACACAGTTTAGAAAAATTTTGTAGTTCTAAATGTAAAAAACTTTTTATAATCATTTAAAGTATATCATAGCAAACATTTTTTTCAGTAAAAACATTGCGTTTATTTCAATTACACTGAAAAGAACCTCATATTAGGCAACATCACATTTTATTTTTGCCGTTAATCTAAAAGAAAAAAAAAAACAAATCTATCAATCAACCTCTTTTAAAAATGTAAAATCGAGTTTAAACATTTTCATTAGAACTGTAGATAAATTAAGTAGTCTTAATTTTCGCAACTCTTTTGCTGCAAAAATATACGAAAGAGAAAATTTACCATGAAAGAGGACAAACTACTTAAAAATTTGCTATCAAAAAGTACGCTTTTTATAGTCGAAACAGTATGTTGCATTATTTTTCTCTCCCGAAAATAGGTTATATTAAAGAAGACGTACGTTGTTTTAAAATGTTCAGTTTTTTATAAATTAAAGACTTTGACAAGATTTGCGCTAATAGTGGAAGCAATAGCTCGTTACCGAATTTTTTGGACATTGTCTATCTATATAGAGAAAAACTTTTTAGATTACGAGTATTTATTGTCTTGAAGAAGCAAAAATTCTGCAACGGAAAATATTGAGTGCTATTTAATTTGTAATTGGAAAAAAGTAATGTTCAAAATTGTCAATAAATGTATTTCTTGTTAATTGTGGTTTTTCCTTTTTAATGCCCTTTTTCTAATATTTTGCCTTTTTAATGCCTTTTTTAACCGTTTGTTTTTGCCTAATTTACCTTATTTGATTGAGCCTAAATTCCTGTCTCTACTTATAATTTTTGGCTTTTTCCCTAAAATCTGAAGTAATGCCTTATTTTTCTAAAATTTTAACTTTTTTTCTCAAACCTGAGAACCAAACTTTAAAAGTTTTTTTTTTTAGTTAAGGAAATAAAAATGATGAAATTTTTTCAGGGGGGGCTCTTTTTTTTAGTCAACAAAAAATATTTTACACTTGACATGAAATACTTATATTTTCTGGTACGTTTTTTGTTTTAATCGACAAAAATTATTTTGTAGCTGTCATAAAATATATTTTAGGGCATTTTTTTTCGTCAACAGATATATTATTTTTTGGTAGAACGCACGGTCCTTGGTTACGTTCAAAAATTGATATACAAATCTTGCCCCCTGAAACTAAGAAAGAGAGGAGAGATATCTCCCTGAAAATGATAGCTTGGCTATCGAAATGCATTAGGGCAAATGTTGTTATGTTATGTTATTTAATCTTGGTTTACAGGGAAGAAGATTTCTATATCAATTTTTAGCAGATACATGATTAGGGGGGCTGTGTAGGTCCTTCGCCTGTGGCTTTTAATATGCTCTTTCTTTTGCTTCTTCTTCTTCTCCTCCTGCTCCTTCTCCTCCTCCGCTTCCTCCTTTGTCTTCTTCTTCTTCTTCTTTTTCTTATTCTCAATTGACTTCGAAGCGGATCAAAAGCTTGCTGGTATTGACGCCTATGTAAAAGCTTTAAGCACTCATGTTTTCCTATTCAAGTTCTAAAACATCAACGATTGCTTGACGTTTGTAAACAAAGTAATGAATATTGTCGATAGCCTCCTCCTTTATGGACGTACTCATGCGCGGTGACGGAATGGCGGTAGATGCGTGAATTTAAACGCCGAGGTCCTTACATCCGAAAGCCCTGGGTATCGTGAAATATGACGTTGTTACACCTCGAACAGACAAAGTCGCGTGAATCAACTAGTTTGTCGTATTTTTCTTATTTTTAGACTCTCTAAATGTTAATGAATTAGTTATTGGCGCAGCTAGGGGAAGGGTAAGGATAATGCTAATCCTAAAAAACTCATTTCCCACCCTAGAAAGATCATCACATGGAGCTCATTGCCGCACCCTGACGCCACATATGTTTCTGGAGTTGTGAGGAACTTTTTTTGGTCGTCAGCAATTATTTTGGTAGTTCTGCAATCTCTCTCCAGAAAAGAATCCTAGCTACACCAGTAGAATTAGTTTTATTTAGATGTTGAGGTGCCCAGTGTTGGAAAATACATAGGTAATTGTAATTTCATTCCTCCATATTTTAATTTTCGATTTCATTTTAAAATATGTATAAAAAACTCATAAATTAAAACAAAATACTTTTTCCAAATTTTGGGAATAAAAACTAAAAATGACTACAAAAAAAAAACACAATTTTATTGTTAAAATTTCAAAAGAAAACGTGAATTTTTGAGGCCGCATTTGACATTATGGTCGGAATTTTGAAATTAATATGTCCACATCAGTTCGATATCTCGAGTATAATGTCTGAATTTCAGGTTTTAATTTGAAAAAGTAATAATTCAACTTGTACACTTAAGAGAAATGTCGAACTTGTCGAATTTATATTAAAGTAAATTCTCTCGAAATGTCGAGAAAGTCCCCCCGCCTCCAAGTAATAAAACAATAAACAATACAACTATTAGGTAAAAAAATAAGCTTACAACTTAAAGCCGAAATTGAAATAAAAATTTACGCTTTCGAATTTACATTCGGAATTTCAAGGATAAAGTTTAAAACTAATGTTCAAGGTTTAAGGTCATAATTTGAAAAAAGAGTCAAATTTTTTCTGAAGCGTTCCATTTACAATCAATATTTTAGGAAAAATTAAGATTAAAGTTTCAGATTTAAATACTAAACTCACCCCTTCGACCTGTTACGCCTTAATCTTTAAGTTTCATTACCTAGAGTAATTCTTTGTTATTCAAAAGTTATTCATGAAATATGTATAAGGATGTAAATGTAACTATATTATATACTTTGCGAATTTGTGCCAAGCCGACAAAAATTCAGGAAACATTCCATCCATTGTTCGTCCTCCGAGCCGCAACTTTTAATGTTTATGAAATGGGGTAGCGGTTATTCTTTTTCCTGTTCTCTTTGTGTGTTGTATTATCTGTTGGTCGACGAAAACAAAGAAATTACGCGCTTAAAATTAAAATTTTTCCATTTGCATATTTCGCTCGTTTAAATGAGCGGAGTTAGCACCATGTAATGTCCTGTTTTATACATTTAATTTTATAAATGCACTTGTACGTATTCAGTTTAACGTTTGTCTGTCTTAATAATCGTGCTCTTCAGCAAAACGATAATAGCATCAACAAAAAGCCAAAAAACGTTCACTGTTGTTTTCCAGTTAATAATTGAACCGCTAAGAAAGTAGTGTCTGAGTGTCTCTATCCTGCTTTATTATAATGAAGTCTGCCCTCACATGTAAGAGTGCTGAAATGAATCGCTTTAAGAAGTGGTAAGTTTTTAAGCCAAGGTAATTTACAATCCAAAATTACAAAAAAAGATATCTTTGATTTGCCATTGAACACTAGAGCGGATCATTCTCTTGTTGCAGAGGTACCAAGCAATCAGTTAATGTTTTAAAATATTAGGATTTTAATGTTCACTAATGAACGTAACCATTAATATCGGATAGTTCCTATAATCGCATAATCTCGGCTTTGTGTGAGCGCTAAAATCGTCTTTCCGAGTCCGGTTCTTTTTTTGAATTAGTGAGGTGTTCCTTGTAAAATCTGGATAGCTGCTAGATATTTGAAATGTTTGTTCACCCACGGCCCAGCTAAATGGATATATCAGTGGACGTTGCTTCGACAACCCTTTGTAAACGCTCTTATCGAAGATAAGGACTCGTAACCGCTTTCTACTGATCCGTGAGAGTGATAGTCAGATTTGCGTTATTTTCAGGCTTCTAGGATGTCGGCAGAGGTCACCTAATGTCACACCTGAGCTGCGTACTTTCTTTATTCATTGTTATTTCATTTGTATGACGACTGCTAAGCTAATTCTAGAGTTCTGATGGCAACAGATCAGCCCCCTTTGTTTTCTCTAAGAGGTAGTACTACCTAGAACAGGTGCATTATCACTACCGCTAGTTTTGCTACTTTTTTTATCTGCCATCATTGTCTTAAATTAGTTTACTTCCTAAATAATTAAAATTAGAGAATCTGTCTCTGTGATATTCATAATATCATAAAAATAAAATGTATTCTCGGACATAAATAGCTTTCATGACGTACGAAAAGGAAATTAAAGAACAACTTCTTGTTCAGTTTTCATCATCAAAGTCCTACAAAAGTGCATTATATGGCACATCACTTACGTTTGTAAAATTGAAAAAGCTTCAGCAAAAAATCGAGTTAAACGAGAAAATGCGAAAATCTATACGAGCACGCGACGACTCAGGTGTAATATCGCAAACAAGAGATTAAGCCGAGTGTAAAGTATTTGATTACGAAAATTGATGAAATCGAGACGAACCTTAATAGATAGCAGATAGAGCACAGCTGTTGATTTCCACGGCGAAGTATGCACGGATGCCTCCCTACAATTGAAAAACATCAAAGACACACCGATGGGCGGTTTTAAATTTCGAACGAGACGAAAGTCTTTTAAAATTGCCACCCAATTACGGAAAGATCTTGGCACATGGCTTCAAAGAACGGTTTAGATTTGAGTTTCATGCAAATATGCTACATGTAAAATTCAAAAGTGATTTGCTTCCGAGGCGTGATTTTTAAGCATGTTTAATCTGTAACGTGCATTAGAGCATAAAACGATTACTACCTACTACTACTACTACTACTACTAAAGGGTGTTTTGCTCTTGAAATACGTATCCGAAGAGGCGTTGATTTGATACGAATAACTAATATTTTTTAGCATTACTGAAATTAAAACGTCACCCTTTCACATTCTGATGTCCCCATGGGCGAAGAAGAAATGTGTCCCAGATCAAATCCCTAATTACTTAAATTTTAACCTGCTAGTAGAAGTATGTAGTGTGACTACGTTGCTATAAATTATAAAAAAGAAACTCTCCTTATATTTTTCGAAATGATCACTATTTCATTTCTCTTTAGCCACACAAATAGGTGGACTCCTTTTGTTTATTACCTTCTTAGTAAGGGTTAGTGTTTCTGCTTCATGAGTTAGAACCGGAAGTACACATTGATCAAAGACCTTCCTCCTCAAGCACATGGAAATATCTGATTTAAATACGTCTCTCAGTTTTCCGTAAGCTGCCCAAGTCAGTCCTATTCTCCTGGTTAATTCTGTGGTCTGGTTGCCTCTTTCTAATTTAATCTCGTGACCTAAATATTTATAGGTATACTATTCACTTGTTCTGTTTACCTGTCATACGTCGAAATGTTTTTAGCCAGTAAAAGGTTGGTCATGTATTGTGTTTTGGAAAAGTTAATTATAAGATCAACTCGTGCACAAGAACTTTGAAGATCTTAAAGGAGTTCACATGCGTGATCTACGCGGTCTGCAATAAGGATTATGTCGTCTCCGAGTTGTTCTTCATGGTGCTCGGCAACAAAGCGGTAAATAATTTAGGAGAGATGATGTCTCCTTGTCTAATCCCTTTCTCCAAGAGAAATTTTTTGCTGTCCCCCATAGTACATTCTGACTGTAGCTGTTGCACTATTATATATATTCTGCAGAAGGGTTGTACACATATGATCAATACAGCACTCTGTAAGCGCTATTAACATAGAGCTATGTTGAACTGAATCAAATGCTTTCTGAAAGTCTGCGAATATTAATATCAATGGTTTGTTGTATTCTATATCTTTACTTGTAGAGGGTCGTTCGTTCCCAAACCACTTCTAAATCCTGCTTGCTTAAGCGGTTGGTGGAAATCTAGCTTAGATCTCAGTCTATTTGTAATTATTCTCATAAGGAGCTTATATAAATGAGGTAGCAGACTGATAGGTCGCTTCTTCCTTTTTATGCAAGATTATCATAACGGTTTTATTCCATTGTTCTGGTGTATTTCCTCTCAGGGGGCAGGCATTACAATTTTATCTTTTCACTTACAATGCCATCTGCTTCAGGGGTTTTGTTGTTCTTCATGCTTCCTAAGGCTGATTCAATTTTCTCCCCTGTTATATCTGGGAGTTCCTCTGATCCGTGATTCTGTATTAATGGGATTGCTGCTTCTTGGATGGAATCAGCCCTACTATATAGTCATCTATAGTACACTTCAATGTTTTTCAGAATCTCTTGCTGTTCATATATAATGTGTTCTTGCTTATTTTTCAACTCGTAGATATTCTTTTTCCGTGTCTTCAACTTTCGTTTTATAACTGTTCGGCTTTTGCTTTCTTCTATAGTATTACTTATTTCTTTAGTATTAAAGTTCCATATGTCTTTGCTAATAGCCATTGAAATATTTTTGTTTGAAATCCTTAGCTCTGCTATGTTCGTTGTGTGTTTATATGTCACTTCCTTTCTTCTTTGCATTAAGTTTCTTATATTTTAAGTGAGTTTTTAAATTTTCCTTGTTTACCTATCTTCACATTTTCTTTGCACCTCTTTTTGTATCCTTATTAACGTTTCATTACGCTGTTTAATATTGGTGTCCTTTTCTATGTCGTTTTGTAGATTGCCCTCTATTTCTTTCTGGTGTGCGCTTTTGTTGATAAGTAAATTTGACTTTTTCTTCTTTTCTTCTTTATGTTCAAGACTACCTTTGCTCTAACCATTCTATGGTCACGACCGGTTGAAAATCTGTGGAATATTGTTGCGCCTTGAACAGCCTCTTTCATGTTAATAGTTATAAAGTCAATTTCCTTCTTGTGTATGCCATTTGGTAATTGTCAAGTCCATTCCATTCTTTGCAGGCTTTCCTTGAAGTAAGTGTTCACGACATGCAGCCTGTGTTGCAGAAGAAATTCTATAAGGGTTTTACCCCTTTCTTTCCTATCTCCATATCCATGAGGTCTAACTACAAACTCCGAATCATCTTGTTTGTGGCCTATTTTAGCGTTTAGGTGTCCCATCAGTATAGTATACTTGATGGTGTTTTGTGTCGCATTGGTTAAATGGGCTCGCGCCGACTTGTAACTGAAACCATGCAATTTGTACCATGTAATATCATAGCAGACGACAAAAGATACAATTTAATTTCTAGTGCATCATTAACTTATATTAGGGCATAATGTAATTTCTTTGTGTAGAAATTCCAAATTCGTCGCAACAATTGGTTCCAGTCATAATTTTTAAGTACTTTTGTTATGTGTAAGCTTTATAGTTCTTGATTTTTGTTCCATTGTCGCCATTCTCGTAACTCGAGGCGAGGTTCATAGTGGTCTAAGAAAGAAAGTTGGATTGTAAATATTTTGCAATTAGGTGACAACTCAATAAATTAATAAAGGTCATTTCCCTTTCAATTTCTAGAAGACACTAATTACCAATATTAGTGTTTTTCTGAATAACTTCATAAATCTTCGTGCAATTTATAAAGTAGCCCTTTTGTTAAACCCTGTGATCGCCTCCTATGTCTTCTTTTTTTTATTCTCCTTAACTCGATAGCACACACAGTAGCTAATTTGCTGACGTCCATATAAAAATAAAATGTTTCAGTTGCATGTGGTCTCGCTTGCCTGTGATCAACTGTTTGGTTGCGCAAATGAACGCGGTTTACTAGACAACGAACTAAACAGTTGCAAAACAGTTGCGCAACTGAAAATTGCATGTCAGCGCTAGGCCTTACAAAGACGTTATGGAACACCTAGAGTATCTTCATCTGATTATCGAAAGCCCGTGACTAAGCTGCAGATGCGTAAGTTATCGATGGTCTTATGGTTGATGTGTATAGCAACACTTTAAGTCCAATGGGCAGTTTGATGTTTCTGCCAACCATGGCTAGCAGCAATCCTTCTAGCATTCTGGGCTTGGATACTAAACAATGGATGTGTGCCTGAAATTTAAGTCTTTTGTCGAGAATTACACCTAGATACTTTGCCTGAAATCTCCGGTCGAGATTTTGTCCATGGACTTGCACATAACCATATGATTAAAGTCTTCTTCTGGTGAGGAATACTACTTAGGTCTTGTCTACGTTAACTTGAATTCTCCAGACTAAATTATTTTAGAAGTCTGCCTGTAGTTGTCTGTAATACGCCTTGTGACCAATTCTGGATTTAGAGAATGAACCATTAAAGCTATGTCGTCTACATAAGTTACTAATAGCGTCTGGAGTAATAGGAGAAATGAGAACACTGAACCTTCGGGTACTCTGTAATGCAGCCTGGTTAGATAGTTTCTGTCCGATCTTCGATCCTAATGAGCGCTGGTCCAGGAACGAGCTTACCGTTTAAACCATTTTTAGAAGTTGCATCGTGAACTGATGTATCTTGTAGACTAATTCTTAGGGCCACACTATGTCAAATATAAATATATATCAATCGGATTATAACGTTCGCCGTCTTCCGATTCCTCATGTCCATTCTCCTCTCTATCTCTTCATCCCTTATCTTCCAGATTTCTTTCGAATATTTCTTAATTGATTCCCCCTCTCCAGCTTTGGTGAGGTCTTCCTTGCTTTCTTCTTTCATGGGGGTTCCAGTTCAAAATTTTCTTAGGTAGTCGGTCTGGTGACATTCTCTGTACATGTCCGTATCATATTAACTGTTGGTTCTAATGTCATCTGCTATATCGCGTTTTATTTCTAATGTATGTCTTATTGTGCCGTTTGGTGTTACGTCTTTCTTGGATTTTCTAGCTGCTCCTCTTCAGAAATCCATTTCTGTAGCATTCAGTACTTTTTCTGTTCTTTGTTTTAATAGCCACACCTCCGAGCTGTACGTTTTTATACTTTTTACGATTGAGTTGCAAATTCTCTTCTTATTCTCTATAATTATGTTCTTGTCCCATAGTATAGGATTAAGCGTCGCAATTGCTTTTCTTTCTTGGATATGTATTTCCGATATCGGCTCATCCAGCATTCCGCCCTTAAAGATCCACGTTCCCACATATTTATAGCTTTTACAATGGTTGGTGGTGTGTCCGGTCACCACTTTCAGGTCCTTTTGCTGTCCCTCAACGCACAAATGTTCGGTCTTTTTAACATTGACTTCCAGGCCCCATTTTTCGTATTCCTCTATAAGTTTTCGTATTATGTACTCCATATCATCGATGTCCTGAGTAACTACCACTTGGTTGTCGGCAAATAGTAGCTTATATTATGTAGTATCGTCCTCTATTGGTAACCCCATACTGCTCCATTTTCGTTTCCAGTTTATCAATTTACTTTCTACGTAGATTTTAAATAGCGTTAGGGATATAGAACAATCCTGTTTGAGACCCTTTGTGACCTGGAACCCTGCTGTTAAACCTTATCTCGTTTTCACTCTAGTTCTTGTGTCTTGGAACAGATATTTTACTGCTTTAATTATTTCGGTGTTTATATTAATAAGTTGTAATGTTTCCACAGTCTTACTAGAGGCACACTGTCATACGCCTTTTTCAGATAGACAAATAAAATATGGACTTTCTTTTCAAACAGTGTTTTCTTTTTTAGGATTTGTGTCAGTGAAAAGAGATGATCTATTGTGGATCTTCCTCTTTGAATCCTCCCTGTTCTTCAGCTTCTATATCCATGTATTCGTTTTCTATTCTGTTTTAAAGTTTTTTTCCATATAGTTTGTTAATAGTACATGTAACCACTATTTCTCGATAGTTATCACAGTTATTTTTGTCCCCGTTTTTTAAGGTTTTACCTGCCTCTTTAACTTCTAATTTTTTAGTCTTATTGGGGATCCCTGCAGAGCTATATTTGGATTTCCTTGTTGGATGTCTATAAACTCTGGCCCGTCTTCTGTTAGCATCTTTGCAAAGTATTGATTCCATTCTTTTGGTTTAATTAATGAGATTATTTCTCCATTTCGTTTTCTTCTCATGTTCTTAAGAAGCCGCCAGCTTTCTGTACTTTTTCTTTCTCCTATATAGATGTTGAGTCTTAAGCACGTCTTTTCCATTGGTTGTTCTTCTTGTTGAGGATCATTCTGCGTACTCTAGCTTGCGTTTCTTTGTATTGTAGTGTGTCAAATGCCTTGGAAATATCGAGGAAAGTAGATAGCTCCTACTACCTGATTCCAGTTCTTGCAATGAGTGATTTTTTCAACCACCCTAGGCAAATGGTCCGAGGTAGAGTGTATTGTTGGGAACCCAAATTGTTCAAACGAATTTTCTTCCTTTATTTGTTTAAAGCTGACAAGTTTAATTACAATAGTTTCCATTGGACATCATTTGGTTTAATTTCATCAAATTTCCAGAAAGTTACAAGTTCTTTCTTTAATAAATCCAAAAAAAAATATAAAACTTTTGGGTAAAAAACTTCCTACAATTATTTTAAACGAAGATTTATGAATCTTAAAATTAAAGACTTTCTCACGAATACCCCATCAAAGAAAGGGAATTGATTAATAATGAGACCGATGGTCGTCCATTATGGAAGTAACCGGCATAATAATGCGATAAATTAAAGGCCTGTCTGCGAATGTGCAACGCAATAAGTTGGGTAATACGGGTAGGCCTCAGACTAATAGTGTGGCAACGGTTAACCAAATATTTCAATTATGCCGCTGTAGCTCTGACCGCTATTCTGTTAATGTACGCAACTATTCGCGAGATGTGAACTATACAGATGCCTTCGATTAACACATATTTTCCAAAATACCAATTACTTCAATTATCCGTTTGAATTCATATTTGAAGGCTAGGTCTTACCGGCAAATAACATGTTTTGTCCGTACTGTTATAATAGAGATTCCGATTAGGTATTTTACAGTTTATTAAAAATTTAAATTTGTCTAAAAATGTCAGGTTTTTAATTTGTTCTGGGTATCAGTCTATTGTCGAAATTCGACGTTTTTTTTTTCTAAAATGTTACCTTTTTTGAAAACTTTTGATAAATTCATTTTTTTCCAAATCTCTTCCTTTTTCTCATTTTTTGCGAAATCTTTTCCTTTTTCTCGATTTTTCGAAGTCTCTTTCTTTTTTCAATTTTTTCGAATACTCTTCCTTTTTCTGGAAATTTCAGCTTTTATTTTGAATTTAAATATTTGCTGTTTCTGTAAATTTAGATTTTTTTTTCTAACAAAAGTAATTAAACATTTTTTCATGAAATTTCAAGGCTGTAGAAAATTTAGAAATAAAAAAGTAAAAATCATGAGAAAAATATTTTTTAGAAATTTCGAATCCCGAAATCGGTCTTTTACTAAAAGTTTCATGTGTTTTTTCAAAATGTTAATACAAATCAATCAAACATTTAGAAAATATACTCCTTGAAATTATAACTTTTTTGTCAAAATTTAAGCAAAACGTAAAAATTCCTAGAAAATTATTTTTGAAAATTTCGACTTCTCTAGGTCACTTGCGTGTCTGTCCACTCTAGCTTTTATTTATTTATTTTTTTAGGAGAATCTAAAGAGCCGCAATTGTCTTTTAAAAGAGCCGCATGCGGCTCGTGAGACGCGGTTTGCCGATCCCTGAACTAGAGCAAAATTTTAAAACTATTTTATCCAAGTACTTATGTGAACTGTCAATTTTTAAATATTGTGAGATCTATGGTCTACTGATATTTAGGCAATATTGCGAGGAATAGGTTAGGTATCTTGTCAAAGCTTAATTTGAACTTCATGATAGCTTATATTACGGCATCTTTAATTAAAGCTAATCTCTTTCCTATGAATTATGAATCCCAAGGTCCGTACGTCCGAAAGGTTTATCTATTGTAAAATATGACGTTATTGGACCTTGTGCAAAGTCGCGGGGGTCATCTAGTTTTATTAATAAAGATATCTCTCGTCGTCAAAATACTGCACGGGTTTTGAACGCAGATGAACCTTTCCAGCATACTAGATATTATTCTTGTCTGATATCTCTATATTTCACGTTCAGAAGATTTAACGAATTGATGAAACTAGATATAAATATTAAGCTTCTATTTCTTTATGACGCTTGAGTGGTTTTATTCCTTTTGCTGTAATAAAGTTAATGATTTTAAAAATTCAAAACAAAAGTTCGTCGCCTTCGCTCTTGCGGCATAAATCATTTAAATTACCCAAAAAAAAATCGAAATCAAAAGGCAGATTGTGGGCCAACTTTGCTCGCAGGAGGACGGAGAAAAGCAAGCCCACCCATAAAATATTCATGAATAATCATCGGACGTAAAGCAATTATAGTTCTTGTTTTACAAATACGCCGTTCGGAGGTTATACGAAACGCTATATAGATGTTAATTTATTAACGTTAGAAATTAATCAGGAGTTTAATGAGTTGAGCCTTTTAGGCGAAACGAATTTGTAAGGGACAGGAGAGAGCTAAACGAGATGGGACTGTTTAATAGGAAGAATGGAAGGCAATAAATTAAATTTTACGGTTTTAGGTATGGAAATGAAAGGAATGTTTCGCGGAGATGAGTGGGAGGCAGGCAGTCTTGTAAGATTCGAAGATCTCGGTAAAGTTTCCTTACGCTACCTGGCCAAGAATGCGGAGAATGCAGAGACGCCGATAGCCAAAGAGCTCTATGTCCACGCCTGACTGCAGACGACCAGCTGGTCTATTTACGTGTTTTGAATCGAAATTTGTCAGCTAAGGACGCACTGAATTATGAGGATTGAATTTTAAAATCTTAGATAACGTCAAATCGAATGGGTATCCTTATAAACTATAGAACTGAACAAATTCAGCTTGAAGGTGTGCTTTAAATAAGAAAACTCGGCATATTATTAAAAGTTGCAGTAATATCTAATATTTATATATAAATAAACGGTGCCTTTGTACAATTTCAAAATAAGTGTCTTTTCATTTGAACATTGAGAGGTTATAAAACCATAGATTTGTGTTTCCAATTTTTGCCTGTTTCCGCATAGGCGTAGGCAGAATTTCGTTCGGGAAGGGGCAACAAGTTGATGGAAGAAAAAAGAAATTCGGAAAACCTTCCGGTATATTTATTTAACTACACGATCCAATTTTGAGATTAAATTTGATATTTGCAAATAGAACCGAACTTTAAAAAAACGAAACTAAAATAAAACCAAACCTTTCGAAAAATGTCGAAATCTTAAAGAAAAAAAAAATTTCAGAACTCGAATTTTGTGAAAAAAGTGGCAATTTTTAGGCAATTGTAAGCTGAATTTAGAGAAAAAAATCATTCTACAAAAATATTTCTCTCAAAACCTTTAGTTTATTTAAATTTTGTCATAATCTTGAAATCTTTTTCTCGAAACTTCCTAAAAATAGTATTCTCAGAATATATAGATTCTTATTATTAAAATGTGGATTCAAATTAGAAAATTTTTTGGAAAAATAGTGGAAGATTTAAGAAAATGTTCCATTGTAAGTATAAATTTCCAGACACATCGCATATTGAAGTACAAGTCAAAATTTCTAAATAAGACAAATTTGGACAAACTAAATTTTCGGAAAGTTAAATTAAAAAAATAAGAAATTTTTAGAAAAAAACTGAATATGAAAAAAATTGATTTCGAAAAAAATAACGATTTTTTGAAAAATACTGTCGGAATTTCGAGAAAAAGATTGTGATTTCTCGAAGGAAGTACACAACTTCCAAGAGAAAGTTCAAGTTTAAAATGAAGAAGAAGAATTTTTAGGAATAATTTCGAAAGAGTCCAATTTCGAGAAAAAACCAATTTTGGGAAAGAGTTGGAATTTTTAGAAAATCAAATAAATAAAAACCTAACCTTTCGGAAAATCCCAAAAATTTTTGAAAATTTTATTATTTCTAAAGGTCAAATTTTGTGAAAAAAAAGTCGCAATTTTTACAAAAAATCGAAACTTTGAGAAACTTTTCCACTGCAACTGAGATTTTCAGAAACATAAAACATCGCATTTTTAAATACAAGTCCAAATTTTCAGAATAAGGCAAATTTTGAGAAATGTGGAATTTTCGGAAAGTTGAAATTAAAAAAATAATCAGAAAAAGTCGTATATTAATAAAATGAATTTTAAAAGAATAATGATTTTTGATAAATACCGTCGAAATGCCGAAAGATAGGTCGACATTTCTAGGAGAAAACTTAAAATTTCCAAAAGAAAGTTGAAAATTCGAAAAATGTTAAAATATTTCTAAGGATTGAATTTTGTGAAAAAAAGCCGCAATTATCAGAAAAATTCATCGAATTTTGGGAAAAAGAACACCTTAATTTCCAGAAACAATTTTCTCCTTTACATCTTTATTCCAATTTTATTATAATATCTTTTTATTAAAGAAATTGAATTTGCAAGAAACCTTTTTGTCGAAATTTTCCAAAAATATTGTTGTCAATCAACATTTTTAATTTCTGATAAAATATCGATCTAATTTAGAGAAAACAACGAATTTCGAGAAAATCGAATTCTCAAGAAAAAGTCGGAGAAAAAATCAGAGTTCCTGAGAAAGACAAATTTTAAGAAAAAGGTACAATTTTGAGAATAGTCGTTTATGGAAAAAACGAATTTTGAAAATAAAATCAAATTTAATAAAAGGACAAATTTCGAGGAAGAATATCTAGATTTTCAGGAACATACAGGAACGGATTTTATGATTAATTTCAAATTTTAGAAAAATGACGAATTTTGAAAAAAATATCGAATTTTCGATTTTTTTTAAATTCGTTTTTATTATTAGAATTTTAAATTTTTTTCCTCGGACTTTTGAAAAACCAAAGACGGATTTAAAAAATAATTCGGAATTTTAAGAGAAAAATTTTAATTTAGTAATCACTCGAAATTTCGCAGAGAGGGTCAAACTTTATTGAAATTTGGAAAAAAGCAGAATTTTGAGAAAAATGAGATTTTTCGAATTTTCTCTTGACTGTTTGAATCAGAGGCAGGTCCCGATTTGCCCCACTCTAAGTCATAAAATGTTGAATATGAAAGAAACGTCCACATTTTGAAAAACACAAGTTTGACCAGAAACTTGTATTTCAACTATAAACAGTTGAAATTCCATAGCAAAATTTCTACAAATCATTATCAAATATTGCAGATAATTATTTTTAGTTTTTTATCAAAAGTCGACCAAAGTTCGATGAAAAAGGTGAATCTTAATAAACAATCGGAATTTGCATAAAACTAAATTTTAAGGAAAATTCGAAATTTTCGGAAAAAAAACGAAGTTTCAGAAATGGTGAAATTAGGACAAAAAATCGACGAATTTGGAGATAAAAATTCGAAATTTTGATGAAGTCGAATTCAGATAAGAGAAGTCGAATTTTAAAAATGAAATTTCAAAAGAAAAAGGCAAATTTATAAAAAAAGACCAATTCTGAAAGAGAAGTCAAATTTCGAAAAAAAATCGATATCTCAAGGAAAGAACGAGTTTAGGAGAAATGGATATTTTTAGAAAGTCTCCTTAATTGGGCATAAATTTTCCTTTAGTTGCACAAGCCAGGGGGGGCAAGTGTCCTACCCTGCCCTATTCTAGCTAAGCTTATGTGTTTCTGGCAGTCTGCTTCTCGGGAAATAACTCAGGAATACCTGAAACCATTCAGACCTTCAGTAAAAGATAAAGTATTTTATTGGGTATAATTTGGGCTACTTTCCAATTCGATGATAACTGTTAGTGCAACTCACAGTAAAAATAATTCTTTCAAAATTCATAAGAGATGTTCTACTGAAAAAGGATTGTCTAAAAGTACCTACCTCTACATCTACATGATAAATGAATATTTCAAAATTGGAGAAAATAATATATATTGTTACAATTTTAATATGTCTTCCGAAGGGCCATCACTTGGGGCACAAAATACATTGAACCGAACCTTTCAAATGAAAATAACTTAAAACCGATAGATTTAGACGACCTAGTACCTTTTCTTTGTAGAATTGGTCGTTCTTTTATGTTCTCCAAAGCATAATTAAAGAGATAAAAAATATGTTTTAATTTACGTAAATAATACCCAATGTGAAACCAGCGTCCTCTGGGTTCAAGGTCAAGGTCAAAATAAGCTTAAAATTTGTAATTCACATACCAAAAACCCTAAAACCCACAATTTTCAGATTTATAGTATCCAATTTTTTCAACTATTCAGAAATTTCAAAATATTTAAACTTGCAACAAGCAATAAGTCTTAAACCAGATTAATCGTAATATTTTGGTGTCTAGTGTATCCAGTTGTATCCAGTTGGCCTCTTCTGATGATTCGGACTCATCCTGTATACTTGGGACCTTAAAATAATGTCAGTAAATTAAAATTTGATTGAAATGTTAGGCGCCCAGTTTCAATGCCAAGATACTCAGCTAGATGAAAACAAAACTGAGAATGTAATTGACAGAGAAAATCTAAAGATAACTGAAAAATAGACAAGCTTCCTGAAATCCAAGGTTAACCTAAAGTTTTCTTTAAATTTGAACCACTTTTTCTTCATAGAAGAAATCTATAATCTTCCTTATTACAAAGCTTAAATTATTTACTTTTTCTTTTTGTTACAGGTAAGGCATTTCATTACATCTATTGGACTTCCGTAAGTTTTAACGTAATTAATATTCATGTGGGTTTTATATCATGAGATACTGTGCTTGAAACAACATTAACATCCTGAAGAAATTCCCAATCTTCTTACATAAACCGTTATTACTTAAATTTATTATACCATTTATACATATTACATCGACCATTAATCATAATTTACAGGTAATAGCATATATTAAAAATTTTAAAAAAAACAATTAAAACACGAAATGGTGGTCCAACTTTTGTAACAGTTATTTATGATATTTCTTCATTTTCTGGAGTATTAAATTATACAAATCTTGACTTTTTTCCAGAATAACAAGCGCAACTTTGGATTTTCAAATTATTTTCCTAGTCGCCACTTTTCAATAAAAAATTTGACATTAACGTGGCAATCCCAGATCAAACTTGATTAAAAATTAAAGAAATTTGGGGTTTTATGTTGAACTTTCATATTTAAAGTAAAAATTTCTAGACTAAAGCGAAATGCAGAGATCATAAAATCTTTCGAACTACAAAACTGTTTCTTGAAATGTTGTTATTGGAAGTGATGTCGAAATTTTAAGAAGAGACTGCAAAATGTCTAAAAATATGCGTTCACGTTTCGATTTAAGTATCGTAATCTTTTTAATTAAAGTCAAAATTTCGATTTGTGGTACTTTTTTAAAATTCCAACTTAGATTTTTTAAATTTTCACTTTTTTGAATCAAATTTAAAAATACCTCTTTTTAAAATGCTACCTCCAAAAACGAAATTAATTAGAACGGTTCAAAATTTAAAAATTTTGCAGTTTAGAAGCTTAAATCTTTCAACATCGATCTAAAAATTAAAGTTACGAAAATTCGAGCTTTCGAGAAAAAGATCAACACTTTCAAATACATTTTGAAAAATAGGCGAAGTTTTCAAAAAAGTAAACATTTTTTAAAAATTATTCTTCGTGGTAGACCCTTATTGGTCGGAAACATTATGTTTATTGTTCCTCCTTTGTTGTTCCATTCCCTTGTTAGACACCGCTGACGAGCGCAAATCGGAGCGAAACATCGATGTCCAGTGCTACAACCTTTTTTATATTTTTTTAAACACTCATAATTTATTTAAACATTTTTTAAGTCTAATTTTGGTCTTCTATATTTTATTTGTCTACTATTCTGTGTAAAATAAACTAAGCTATTTTTTGTCAATTGTCATTAGGTGACGTTGTAAAAAATTTAGATATCACGTAGTCATATTTCAAAAAATGTTCAGAATATTGTCAACTTTTATTACTAAAAATTTAAATATTTCTAAATTGGGTCGAAGAAAAGTTAAATAAAATTAATAACATTTTGTAAGAATCCAAATTAAATGTCGAAGTTTTAAAAACAAATGGAATTTTGAAAAAATTCAATTTTTCTCAAGTGCGAAAATTTCCAAAAAAAAGTCGAACTTGTCAAGTTAAGGTCCAGTTAACTACATAAAAGTCGAAGCTTCCAGAAAAAGTCGAAATTAAAAATAAAATCAAAATTATAACAAAAAAAGTAAAACGTCGAGAGATAGTCAAAAGTTTGAACAAAGGTAGGAATTAAAAAAGAGTGAATATTTTTAAAGTCGATGGAGGCTTTTAGAGAAACAGTATTGCAACATAGTCAAATTTATAAAAAAACTCAAAATTTTTCAAACAATTTTTGAGAACATATCCAAATTTGTACAAAAATTTTTAAAAATTTCGAAAATAAATCAAGAGTTTAAAGAAAGATGAAGTTGCGAAAGGGATGAAATTTAGAAAATAAATTAAATCTTGGAAAAGGCAAAAAGGTTGAGGTTCGAGATTTTATAATTCTAAAGTAGAAATGTTAAAAAAAGTCAAAATGTTTAGGAAAGTTAAAATGTTTAGGAAAGTTAAAATTTCCAATAAAAATCGAATAGTCACATTTTTCAAAAACGACGTCATTTTCAGAAGCTCAAAATTATGAAAAAAAGCCGAAATTGAAAAAAAGTCGAATTTTAAAATAATTAAACATTTCAAGTAAGTCAATATTTGCAAAGATCGAAATTTTAAAACATTCTAAATTTCAAAAGTATTAAAATGTTAAAAAAAATCGATAGTGAAAACATTCTTTGTAAAAAAGTTTCAATTTCGAGTTAAACTTTAAAAAAAAAGGTATCCGTTGTCAGTATCAGAATGGGAATTTGAAAGAAAAATTCTCGAAAAAGTCAGAACTTGGGTACAGTTTAAATGTTCAAAAAAATTGAAATTGAGAAGAAAATGTTCAAGGAAAGTTATAACTTTCAATAAAGACATAAATAATCAGAAACACTAAAAAGTTGTAAAAATAAAATCAAAATATATACAAAAAATCCAGAATTTTAGATAAGTTGGAATTTTTAAAAAGTCAAAATTTTGAAAAGGTCGCACGAGAAAAGATCGAAATTTTGGAAAAAGTGGATATTTTAAAATGTCGAAACTTTCAAAATAAATTTAACAATAAAAATCGAATTCTTAAAAAAAGTAGGAATTTTTAAAATTGTGACCCAAAAATCGTTTCTTTTCTTTCGCGCGAACGAGTTATTTTTTTATTACAATTTTGAACTAATTTTGAGTAAATAAGCAAATCTCCTGAAATCAATAATCTCCAGGTTGAAATTTTTGTTAAAAAAACAGAATTTTTACAAAAATTTGGGCACCTCAAAGAAGACATTTTTATAAAAACTAGAAAGTTCTCGCATGACAAATTAAAAAAAAACTTTTTTAGGATATGCTGAAATTTAGAAAACAAGACAAATTTAAAAACTTGAAATTTTACATTTTCGTAAAATTTTGGAACGAACAACAAATTCTGAAAATAAATTGAAAAGCTTCGAGAAACTTCTCAAAAAGTCGAACTCTGAATGTTTCCCCAAAGAAGAAATAAATAAAATTTTGAGAATAAAATAAAAAACATTTCGGACAAAGTTAAAATTTTGAGAAAAATAAATGAAGCTCGAAAAAATTGAAATATTGGGAAAGGCTTAAAAATTCGCAATTTTTAAAGGAAAGTCAAATTTTAAGAAGAAACGTTAAATTTTTAGAAGAGATTGAATTTTAACAATGATTTGAGAAGAAATTAAAGAACAAAGGAGATTTTTAGAAAATCTTGGGTTTTGAGGAAATCGGTAACACAATTCCGAAAGGAAAGACGAATATTGAAAAAAATGCAAATTTGGAGAAACGAGTAAAACATTAAAAAGTCAAAGTTTCCCAGAGACAGTCAAATTTTAAGAAAAAAGTTTAACTTTAGAAACAAGAATAATTTAGACGAAAAATATCGAAATTTGTGTAAACAATAACATGAGGACTTTTGAGATAAAAGCCGACATTTCTAGGAAAAACTAATAAGTCAAATTTTGTAAAAAATTCTAAATTTGTGGTTCTTAATCGAAAAGTTGGTACTTTTGATTTAAAATTTACTAAATTTAACTTTAAGGTGTAGAGAGTTCCAGAATTTTCGAGTACAAAAATTTTAAGCTGAAAATATGTATTTTTTTAAAAACAGATCAAACTTGCAAGAAAACTTAACATTTGTAACACGAAATTCAAAAATAAACCTGAAATATATTTTCTAAAAATCTTGAATTATCGATCTTAAATTTTCAAGTTTAAATTCGGAATTTGTTAAAATCTCTAATTTTCGAGTTTTTGTTCAAAAGTTTTAAAATTATTAGGGAGTCAACATTTTTTTTAAATAAATTTAGTTTGTCTTTTGAAGTTTTTGCTTTGAACTAAATTTTGGATTTTCCCTAATTTTGACTTTTTCGGTATGATTTTCGGTATTGTTTGCTCGAAATTTTGAGTTAAAATTCAAAATTAAATAAAATATAAAAAAAATCAAGTTTAACCTGGAAACTTCTAGAAATGTGCTAACTGAAGACAAAATAAAATTTATATACAAGATTTTTCAAAATTTCTATTTTGACATCAAACCATTAATTTTAAGTCAAAGATGCAGCTTTTTTCAAAACATTCCCCAAAATTTCAAAATGTCTATAATAAATCGCAATTTTGAAAAAACTCTTAATAGATTTCCCTTACTTATTGAGATTTTAAGTTATTTTAGAATCTTCTAATTTAAACTTTTAATTGTTATATTTTTTCTTCCAAAATTTTGAGTTGAAACTCATAATTTAGGATTCAGACTATTTTGGAAATGATTTCTTATAGTCGACATTTAGATTTTCTTCTCTAAACTGGAAATTATTTAAAGTTTTTGAAGTTGGTAAAACCAAAAGTGCACATCACGGGAATTAATTTTATAGTTTACAGTTTAAATTTCGCAAAAAATCACAAAGTTCGTCTTCCAGTTCAATACATAAAAACCTGCTTTTGTCTCCAAAATTATTCCTATTTGTTTGATAGCGTCTTGTTTAGTGAACTTACTGTTAGGATTTAAAGACAAAATTGTCAGGTGGAATTCAATGCGTGCGTAATTCGTGCAGCTTCTATTTCCATGATAAATATACCCAGTACATTTTATTTCGGTATCCTATATTCATGGTTGTGTAGGTTTCTAGGTGGGCAACTATCTCACATTGAATATGAGCAGTGATTATTATTTCTTGGCGTTGACAATTCTGAACTAAATAAATTTGATGTTGTAGCTTCGACGCGATTATCATCATTTCTTCATCATTTGAACAGAGAGCACGAAACAATTTCTATGAGATGAAAAAAAAACCTTTTGTTAAATTAATTTTTCTCCTGAATTAAAGCGACTTATATTTAATGCCTAAAAGGAACTTGACCGATAATATGTATAAAAGTTATCAGTAGAGACCGGATGTTATTGACAATTGCAATTTATGCCATTTCTGATGTTATTGCAATTTTAGTGAAATATGCAATTATTTGTCCATTTTCTAAAATTACCAACCTATTAATAGTAATTTTTCGGTGGCAACAGCAATAATTAATAATTAAAGCATCGGTAATTCCCTAATTACGACCCTAATTCCCGTTTTTGATGCAACTTCTTTCTACTTTCAGTTAATTGCACTTTAAATACCTTTTTGGGGAAATATTAAGAAGGGCTTTCTAAGAACTTGCTCATAAGATGGTTTTAAGGCCCTTGTTTGATTGTAAGATGTCTAAATCTCTTCATCATTTTCTACCGAAATGAATAGAGCATTTACAGTAACTCAATAGGCATAAGTTGTGCGTTTATTCTTAAGACATAATGGTTTGCGAGTGGATTTTACTTTTAAAAAATATTCTAAATAGACATTGTAATAATTTTTTTTTTATTTTAAAATAAAAAAAAATTCTTTATAGGAATGCTATGTATTTACTTTAAACATTATTATTGTTACTATTGTTCTCAAGTTTTAGTTTTAAAAATCGCAACTTTTTAAAGAATTTTACATTTTTTTGGATATTTCAATTTAAAAAACGATTTTTTTAAAATAATCATTTCTTGAAAATTTTGACTTTTACAGAAATAGTTTTTGACTATATTGAAAATTTAGATTTTTTTTTTCAAAAATTAGTCTTATCAAAAATTTAAATTTTTTTAAAGTTTTCAGTATTAAAAATATCGATTTTTTTTTGAAATTTTCGACTTTCTTCAAAATTTGGATTTTTTATTTTTGCCTATTTTTGGAAAATTTTGATTTTTGTTTCAAATTTTCCATTTTTTAATGATATTGACTTTTTTGCACCTTTTTCTCAAGATTCGGATTTCGAAGATTTTAATCCTTTTCAAATTATTTCATTTTTTTAAAGACTTGCACATTTTTAAAATATTTTTTTTTCAAATTTCGACTTTTCTTTAAAATTCCTACTTTTTTAAGAATTCGATTTTTTTAAACTTCGAATCTATTCAAAAATTTCATCTTTCTTGAAAATGTTGACTCTCAAAACGTTCCCTTTTGACAATGTTTTAATTTTAACAAACCAAAATTTCCACTTTTTTCAAATTTTAAATGTGTCCTCAAAATTGTTTGACTGTTTTTAAAATTTAACTTTTTTTTAAATTTTTAATTTTTTTGAAAATTTCAGCTTTTCAATGTTTAGATTTTTGTGTAGAAAATGTGGCCCTATTAAAAATTTTGACTATTTGATTTTTATCAAAATTTCTGCTCTTTCAAAATATTTACGCTTTTTGAAAATGTCAAGTTTCTTGCAAGCTGGGCTTTTTCCAATTTTCAACTTTTTGGAATGTTAGAATATATATCACTTTTTTGACTTTTTGCAAAGTTTCATTTTTTCTGCAAAATTCGATCTTTTTTGATAATTTCGATTATTTTTTAAATTTCAAGATTTTCTTTGAATGTCAACTTTTTTTGAAATTCTCGGCTATTCTTCGAATTTTGTTGAAAATGTCGCAATTTTTTAAAATTTTTTAAAACGTTCAACTCTTTTTCATATTTTCGACATTTTAAAAATCTTTCAAAGTTTTATTCTTAAAAATTTATATTCGACTTTTTCAAAAACATGCTTTTCTAAAGTTTTATACTGTCCAAAATTTTGATTTTTAAAAAAATTTAAACTTGTCAGAATTTCGAGAATTTTTGAAAATTTTAATTTTTCTGATAACTCTGGATTTTCCTTTATCGAAAAATTCTGGTTCTTTGAAAATTTGAACGAATACATAGATAATTTTTTTTAATTTGGAATTTTTTTAAAAATTTTGACAATTTTTAATATTTTTAGATCACTTTCCAAAATTTAAATTTATTTTTAAAAATTACGAAGACCTTGGACAATTTTGAAAATATCGATTTCTTTAAAATTTTGATCTTAACTTTTTTTGGACATTTTAACTTTCCTTGAAAATTTTTACATTTTTCAAAATTTCGACTTTATTTAAAAATTTTAACTTTTTTCGATATTTTAGATTCTTATCAGAATTCTTACATTTTTAAAAATTCCGACAAATTTGAATTTTTTTTAAAAAGTTCGCTTTATCTCCAAATTTTCAATTTTTTTTGTAAGATACCTTTTCTTTAAAATTTCAACTACTTTCAAAATTTCAATTTTTTTAACATTTCGTTTCTTTTTTATTTTGAAAATTTTGACTTTTTTAAATTTTGCTTTTTTTCAAATTTTAGCTTTTAGAATTTTTTTGTAATTTTGATTTTTTTAAAATTAAACGTTTTTAGAATTTTGGGATTTTAATTTTTTTTTATTGCAATTTAAAACAATAATTTTAATTTTTCTTAAATTTCGACTTCAAAACGAAATTTCGAGGCTAGTCGAAATGTTCGGACAATCTGTAATTTCACTTTAAAAAAATCTTTTGAGATAAAACTTTGAATTTATATTTTTTTTATTTCGATTTCAAAGTCAAAAATTTTTAAAGCTGCTAACAAAAAAATGTTGTTAAATAGATGTTGGCGAAATTTAAAAAAAATGAGAAAACATGCAGATAAGAAACAATTTTAAGGTCGTGCTTTGAGACCCAACAGTGATCACAACAGTGCGACTAAAAAATACTTGATAGACGCCAAACAACAAAATCGGAACTTCACTTTGTTATACTTTACTATTCGGTCCGATAAAAAACCAAATTTTACCGAGTCTGTGAGAGACTTTTGTAAAAAGCAATATCCTTCTAAAAAATTAAGATTTCGATGCTCCAAATGAAAGAAAATTTTATTTATATTTGGCGGTAAATTGTAATTATCACTGCGTTTGTTTATATCGGTTTGATTAAAATGTATTTTATTACAAAAATTTTTTGTTAATCTTAATTAATTTATAGTAATATTTTATGGTGCAATATATAATGTTTATACTGCAATTTTTGGCATTTTCTAATGCATTTTCTGGCGCAATTTTGCAGATTTTTTTAGTGCAATAACATCCAGTCTTTGGTTATCAGAACCTGGAATTCCTTACTTTGATTTTTCTCTAATATACTATGTTTTTCTTTAATAAAATCTAAACTATTTGACCAATCATTTCCAAAATTGTAGGGTCCTATTTCGATAAATTCCACAAGAATGGCAAAAATCGTTAAGAATTGCGACCTGCAGCTTGATAACAGACATTTACACATATTGAGATTACAATTAAAATTTTTGATAATAAATTCGGTTTTGTTTTTTTTTTAAGTTTTGTTTTAGCTGAAATCAAGAATTTTGATTCTTCAAGCTTCTTTAAAGAACATGCCAACGGAATAAACATTAATAATGAAGTTTGATTAAATAATACAATATTGGTTTTGGATTTCTCCGTTGTCCAAATTCTGGAGCGCCACTGGAGCACAAAAATTGAAATTGGACATTATTTTTGGTGGAACAGACTGATCCTTGGTTATCTTCAAAATATAAAATACAGAACTTGTTCCCTGAAACCAAGAAAGATTAAAAACACACAACAAAGGTTGCTCTAAGGCGTTTCGACAGCCAAGCTTTCTTGGTTTCAGGGGACAAGTTCTGTATTTCAATTTTTAGGACATTTATGAAAATCTATAAAAGGTCGAAATGTCTAAAGAAATTTTCGGGAAAAACGATGGAAGTTTCCACTTGCTGTTTTAAAAAATAATTCTGAATAAATTATTTGAAGATTTAGAAATCATAAGTTAGGAATATTTCGAATAATAAAGAAATCAAAATTTACTGTTTTTGCAATTTATTTATTTTTTCAAAATCTTAAAACATTTAAAATGAGAATTCGTAGAAAGAAATATTTTAGGATGTTTAAAATATTCAAAACGTAGATTTCGCAAAATAGTTTTATGACTAGTTTAAAAATTGATCGAATGAGTATTAAAAAAAAAAACGAAATTTAAAACTTTCCTCCAAAATTGTAATTTCGCTAAAAGCTAAACACTTTTTTAAAATAAAATGAATAAAAAACATTTTTATATAATTATTACTATTTTCTCCATTTATAAATGTCTCTAGGTTCACAAACACAGAAGAATTGCTCTGCTCCAGCAGGTCTGTACTAAAGCGCCGGAAGAGCAAAACTTATAAATCCTTAAAACGTCATTTTGTCAAGTAAAGACATGTATATTGTAATGCTGACAAGAGTTGAAAACGGGAAGCTTGTAAACGGTTGGTTTGAAATAATTGAATGCAATCATGCACAACTGTGTCAGTTTTGTAACTGACAGCTAACATCGTCTGGAGAACCGAGAATCCTGAATGTGGAATCTAAAAGATGCGTGTATCAGATGGTAGATAATACGGAAAGGCACTCAACAGATGGCATACCTAATGGGCATTCATCTTGCAATTTAACATAGTGCGAAACATCTGACAAATAGGATTTTGCAAATTTGGTGGAAACACAAAACGAGAATTTTTTAATGATTGTTTTCGTGTATAGTGTTAAATGGATTTCAAGAGGCAAACGAGTTTTAGCACACGCAAAGATAATAATCGGCATTTGTTGTACAGAACATATTTTGTTTTTAATTTGCTTTGGTTATTCGTTTTGTATCATTGTTATATATTTTATATTTCCTTCGCATTTGTGATTGATTTTGTTAACTTTGAGTTTAATCATCTGTCAGGTCCGGTCTTTGATGTTACATTGATATTAATGCAGACTAAAAGGATCAACTTTTTGTCTCATTCCTTTAAATTCTAAATTTCCAGATTACTTGTGTTGACAATGCTTCAACCACTGGTTGATTTGATTCCTAATTTGTTAAATTTGCGATCTCGAAACTAAGAAAAGGTTTATCTCGCAGTCAATTAAGAGAGAATTCACAAAGAGAGGTAAGTCACAAAAATTTGGTGAGAGTACTTTTACTAATGACCTTACAAATTGCAAAATGCCAAAACATGTTGGAGTCACAATAATATTCCATTGAAACCCACTGATGCACAATTTCGACTCATCCTCGAAGATAAGAGTACTCCTTAAAACAAGTAATAAATAGAATTGGGATTCTAGGAAATCAACAAGATCTAGCCATGCTGCTACACAATTTACAAAAACGATTTTGATGGAAGCAACCTTGAAGCCTAAAACTTCTATGAGATTTTTAGGTCAATTTAAATTCTTAGTTAATCTGAAGAGGAATTGCCAAGTAATAGAACAGTAATTATATGTCTAGTTGTCAGTTATCTGTATCAAAAATGCATTTCAAAATTGAAATTGCCACGATTATCAATTGATCGATTATCAATCCATGGATATATGTGTACATAGAGAATCCATAAAGAAAAGCCTTATTTGTGGTACATAATGTAAATATGAAATATTGCTGCCATCTGCTAAGTAGTAGAAGTATTGAACATGGGTTAATGTTGCACCGTCAACGGCTGCACTTGCACATATCAATGTTGTGAGCAAAATAAACTGAAAATCAGGAAATGTCTGAATATGTTGGTTAGGCCACTTTTGCACGAAATGCCTCAATTATCCTTCTATTCTACTGTTCCTGTGAATTTTCCATGTTTAAAAAGAAGTATATAGATTAAAGAGACAAAGCAGGAAAAGAGGAAAAAGCTCATCGAAAAATCTTTGTTGATATACGATGCTAACGTAATTTCGATGTAAGAGTAGCTAATTTCAACGTAAGGGTAGTAAACATCAATTTTTTTTCAATACATTTCGTGTCGAGTCAGAAAGTGCTTTTATATTATTTTTGATGCGAATCAGCTTTCATCTAATTTCACATTCAGCGTAAGTGCAAGAAATATAATTTTCTCTTTACTCGGTTACTTGTTGCTCGCTCGCCAAATCGCAGATTTCAAATTGAGTTTTCTCGAAATGTGTCGCAGGAAAGACGTTTCGATGGAAAATAATGCATCGGAAACTCCATAGGACACCTGCAGCGCCACATACTAAATCAATGGGTTGGTTGATAGGAGTGTCAGATACACTTGCACGTCGGGGCGCTAAATTGAGTTATTTACTGGAAATATTCGCCCCTGAAAGTGATTTCCATTTAATCGGCTATTTATCCGTTTAACTTAACCGCCGAGGAAATAAAGGTCCATTACACGTGACGTTGTGGTCATTGCCCACGCTAGTAGGCAGTGGAAGTGTATTCTAAAGCATAACAAAAACCCTATATAGAGGCTATGCTTCAGACTTGATTTGTTTGGAGCAAACATATTACTTTTAGCAGCGCCCAATTGAAATTAAGTAATTTCACAAATTAAAGCCAGACGCGTATTCAAAAGATCTCGCTTCTGTCTGATGTCATATTTTCACTTATCAATCTTCTAGTGATTTTTACTTGTTGCTTGCTACGGACTTATTTATGTTTTTGTTTGCATCTCTGATCTATCAATTTTGAGCGCTTTTTGGGTTATGAAACTGATTTTTCTTTGAGATTGGAATCTCGTATCGATAAAAACGATGTGTAGCTTTAGGTTATATAACAGCAGCTGTTTATTTATGCAGAAGGAGACAGAGGTAAAACTTCGTTCTATTATTTAAGTGATGTCCAGAATTTAAATACTTACTTTCACCATATAAATACAATAAAACTTCCACTTTAGTATCATTAAAAATAGGGTCAACTAGTCAAGCACTCTTAAAATGTATTGCTTTTCCCGCTGAATGATATCCATTTATTCAAAAAATGTCACTTTGGCAAGTCTTTCTAGATGGAAAACATTCGATGTGAGTGCTTGACAAAAGTTTACCATTTACAGTAATTTATTTTAGTAGACATACACCTTTATCAAAGACTGTATAGAACAGGATTATTAATTTTCTCGGGCATGCATAAACGCGAATGTATACACATATAAGCATGTTGCCACTGTCTTTAATAGTTAGTGGTCTGACTAATGAACCGAGCATCAACCACAACTTGGCAAAGGAAAATTATTCCTTTTAGCACGTTAATTACCTAGCAGAGCACGCGGATGATAATGTTTCTCTAAGAAGCAAAGCTAGTCAGAGATGTTTTGTAAAGGACTTGAGGTGGCTCTTAAGTGAAAGAAAGTATTATGGGGCTACCGTTAAATAAACAATGCTTCAAAATTATTGTAAGTCAATAATTTAAGGTATATATATTTAATATCTTCAACAAATAGCAATAATGCACTTTGCAGATTTCAATCACAACTGCTTCCATAAGTTAGTAAATGTTGAACAAGACAAAGCAAAACAACATTTGATTCCTCAAGCGGAGGAGATTTGCACTAATATTCAATGAAAAAATATCTCATGTTCCTAAAATAACTAATATATTTATTAACATCAGAAAAAACTCCTCATTCGCTAATAATGGCTGCAATAGTTTTCATTAACTTAACTCGATTTTGCTAATTTTACTTCCAATATCCAACATGTGTTGGGCCACACGCAATTGTTCATCCCAATTGTATTCCAAGCTAACAATTTAGTTGTTGACTCTTCTTTATTGAGCTGTTTGTCTACCCCTAATATCCTAAACTGCAGTTGTTATTAAATTTGCATTTTCACAGCGTATTGCTACATTCCTTGGTGGTACAAGAGCGCATTTAAAAATTCTTAGCCTACTAGAAGCAAACAAAACTCTTTTATATTATTTCATTTAGATGAATATTTTCGGAGTTGGCACTAGTTCACGCAACACAGAAATTGCGGTTGGAATGAACATCTTAGGGCAATCCGAGGCTATCTTATAAACTGAGTTAGTCATCGAATCATTGCAAATTGCGAATGAATGCTTTTTATCTGAGACATTATCAACACAGTTATCAGTTGCACAAATAGTTAAATTGATTGTAGAAAAAAAAGTATGTATTCCTGAAAACAGACATTTTTTTTATTTTCAATTGAGGCATTTAGTGCAAAAATAGCCTAACCAACTTATTTAGGCATTTCCTGATTTTCAATTTACTTTACTTAGAAAATTGATAATGTATAGGTGCAACCGCTGATGGTACAGCACAAACCCATGAATAATACTTTTACTACTTAGCAGGTGGCAGCAGTATTTCATATTTGCATTAAATAGACTTTTTCTTAATAATTTTCAGTACATATCCATGGATTTACTTGGGCTACTTTTTTACAAAACGCCTCAATTTTAACACAAGAAAATTTTGGGAAAATTTCAAATTCATACATAAATAAACATGATTTAATTTGGTACGGAACCCTAATTGTGTAAGTCCAACTCTCTTTTAGGTGAATTAATGTACATTATGACTTTATTTGTAAAATTTACATTTTTGAGACATCCTTCGGCTTTCCAAAAATAATTTTATTTGGATGATTTAGCCTATTTTTAAATATTTCGGCCTTTTCTAAAATTGCCTCATTTTTTTAATGTCTATCTTTTTTTTAGTTTCTGACCTTTTCTCAGTGTTTTTGACTTATTTCAAATATTGATTTTTTCTTTTTCCTGAAATTTTGATTTTGTAAATTGAAATTTTTTTGAAAAATTTAACTTTCTTGAAAATTCGATTTTGTAAATTAGACTTTTTTGAAGGTTTCAACTTTTTAAATATTGTGACTTTTTTGAAAATTTTGATTTATTCGGGTAATTTGTGTTTCCCTCATAAATTCAACATTTTTGATAATTTCCATTTTTCTTTTAGAGTATTAAACAGTTTTTTAAGTTTTTTTTTAAATATTTTGCACTTGCAAAAAAATCCAAGTCCTTAGTAGTCATTTTTTTCAGAAAAAGGCAAATTGACAAAAAGGTCGAAATTTTGAAGAAAACCCGAAATTTCGAACAAATAAAAATTTCAGAAAAGAAATGCAATTATCAAAATGACTAAAATTTTGAAAAAAATTCGAATTTTCGATGCTAAAATTCTAAAATATTTAAGATGAGCTTCATACAGGATGTCCAAAAATATGTAAACAATTTTATATAAACATATATGGGAAAAATCTTCGTTTTCGAGATAAAGGTGTCAAAAGGTAAAATTGAAATGATGGTTTTTTTGTTGATTTTTTCGAAATGTGACAAGCTAAATATCTGAAATTTGGCACACCTATTTAGACCATTTTAGGTAAAAAGGTACTCTTATCTTACCCCGAGTTGACCGTTTTTAAATAAAGTGCATTTAGAAAATGTATAGCATGTCTAAGAATTACTAAAAAAAGGTCCAAGTTGTAAGTGGGCCATGGAAACAAAAAAAATTATTGTCAGTATAACTTAAGTTTAACGTTAAAACCTTTAGGCAACTTTTTTCGATCTATTCATTTTTGCATAGAGAATTAAGTATCGTGCATTTTTTGTATGGGTTCTGTAATAAGAACGCATTGGCTCCTCAGAGAAAGTATAGGAGACGGTTTTCTGAAAAAAAGAATACCCTATCGTCTTATTCTTAAAATGAGCAGCCACTACGTCCTCATTACAGAACCCGTACATTTTATGCATATCACATATTTCTCAATTCAGAAATAAATCAATTGAACCCACTATTAACAGAATTTGAAAAAAAATGAAACCAAAGAAAGAGTATTGCTTTAATGTTCAGACGTTACACTTAAGTTACTTTGACAATCATCTTTGTGTTTCCATGGCCCACTTATAACTTGGACCTTTTTTACTAGTAATTCCTAGACATGCAATACATTATTTGAATTCATTTTACTCGAAAACGGTCGACTCTATCAGGGTAAGGTAAGAGTACCTTTTTTAAGTAAGAAGGTCCCTTCTAAAAGATTTTAGGATTTAAAATATCTAAATAATCAAAAATTAAAAAAAATGAATAATTTTATTTCCCCACCCCCTTGGTTTCACCCTCCACTGATCCACATTAAATAAAATTTGGCAGTTTATTCTATAGAGCATCAAAAACTAAATAGGTTTGCCAAATTTCAAATATTTATCTTGTCACGTTTCGAAATAAATCAACAAAAAACCATCATTTCAATTTTACATTTGACCACCTGTATCTCGAAAACGAAGCTTCTCTCGATATATGTTTATATGAAACTTTTTACATATTTTTGAACAAAAAATGTACTGCTAAAAGTGTCCAACCTAATTTCGCAACATCCTGCATCAAGTCCGAATTATTTCTTTTTTTTTTCTTCTTCTTCTTTTTCATTTGACTCGAAATTTTGGGATTGTCTTCTGAATATTTTCAAAATTTCAGGCGTAAACTTAAGAAGTCGACTTAGTTCAACATATTTTTTTTCTTGGAATATTAACTTCATTCTCAAATTTTTAGTTTTGTAGAAATTTAGTACAAGAAAATTTAACGTTATAAGTAAATATTTTGAGAAAATAGAATTTTGAGTAGAGAAGCCTCTGGTATGGTGATATATACCTGCTCTGATGTTTGAAATTGACTTCTTTCATTTTTCATTTTTGTATAATTTCCTTGTATTGTATTTTTTGTTTCTTTGCTCCTGAAGAAGTCCCCTACGATGATGAGCGAAACGTCGAACACTTTTAGTAGTACTTTGACACGGTCCAATCCCGGAAAAAGTATATCCTGTACTTCTTTTTTCTCGAAATTCTCAGTTAAAATTTGTCGTTTTGTAAATAGAGATTTTTTGAAGTTATGTTCTTTAAATCAACTCAACATTTTGGTTCATTCTAAATTTTTTGCTTTATCTTGATTTTCTGATAAATTTCAACATTTTAAATGTTAGCCTCTAAATCATTTTTTTTTATAAATAGCGATCTTTTCCTAAAAAAAAGAGTGATAAAGTTGAATTCAAAGTTAAATATTTCAGATTAAAATTAAAATTTTGAAAAGAGAAATAACGAAGTTTAAAAAACGATTATCTAAAGAAAATAATTTCTAAAATACATTTTTTAAACAGTCTTTAGAAATTTTGAGTTTGGTTTCGAAAATGGTCGAAATTTTGAAAACATATTATTTCAATGAATTTTTTTAATTCGAGTTTTTATTTAGATTAAAATAGAAATTTTAAAAACTTTTCTGGGAATACAAGCTCGGAAATAGAATTTAAAAGTTTAAAAAAGTCTGAGTTTTAAAAAAAGTGAAAATTTTTCTTTTCAGATTCAACTTCTAAGTAAATAAATTGAAATTTGAAGAAAATTTCTTTAGCTTTGAATACTCAGCTTGTTTTAATATTTTCCTCTTGATTCAAAAATTTGTGAATATGGATATGATTTTCAGATTCATTTTAATTTTATGCTTTACGTTTCTACTTTAAATTCAAGAATTTGACTTAATTGTCGATTTTTCGTTTTTAGCCTGGAAATTTTGGCAGTCACTTTGAAATTATTTTGATTATGATCCCAAGAAAAACCGAAATATGAAAAAAAGTTGAAATACCAATAAAAAAGTAGAAAATTGAATTTAGGGCTGTTTTAAGGAAAAATAGTCGAAACCAGAAAAACGTCTACTTCAAAAAAAACTCATTATTTTAAATTTTTTTAGAAATTTGGAAATAATTCTCGAAAGAAGTCGAAATTTTGAGAAAAATCAATTTCAACTTAAACTTTAAAATGAGTTCGTTGTTGAAATTTTAGAGGTGATCTAAAAAACCTCATATCTTTGAAGAAAAGATATACAATATGAATAAAAAAATACCTAGATATCGAATTTAAACCCGAAAATTTAAAAAAAGAAAATTACAAATCAAAAGTAATTGTCGAGAAATATACCTGTACATAAATTGTCTCATTTCATTTCAGGTTTTTCTTAGAAATCTTCCTTGAAATCCAGGATTAATTTTTTTGAATTCGATGAATTCAAAAATATAAATTTTTTTTTCAAATGTCGAGTTTCTTCCTCTCAAGTTTAGAGTTTTTTAAACTATCCAGTTTAAATTTGAAATTGCTTTCTAACACTGAATTTGTTGGATTTTAGGGGAGGCGTTAATTTAAAGTTTGCACAATGGCGGCTGATGAGCACGCGGATGGGCCTACTATTTACATAGTTTTCGCGAAAAATCTTCCTCAGTCACCGAATCCATCACCGAAACTATCCTGATTGGTATGCAATGCTCAATTACCCACTCCCAAAAGGAAGTCTGCCTCCAGTAAATCTTGGTTCAGCAAAAAATGTAGTCGGACTGTCTCCTGCAAAAATTGCGCATATCGTCGTTGGCGAAATAGTCCCTCAGTCAAGACTCGGATCGCCTTCGTAGATGCACGAAATTTTTGTAAACAGGTTTTTGACGAGGCAAAAAATAATTTCGAAAATGCGCCAGAGGTCCGGACGGTTCCAGGTTCTTTAGGAATTTGCGAAGTCAATTGAAAAAAATTTTACATCTTCAAATTTTCCACCTTTAATCGATGACAATAACAATATTGCGACTACTTCCAAGGAAAAAGCTGACATGCTAACCTTAATTGTTTACCGAAAATTCCTAACCTTGATTCTCGAAACGCAGAACCTCCTATTCTTCCTAAAGTTGGCACTGCGATGCCTGAAGTTGTTTTCAGACAACGCACAATCAAGAAGATTCTCCTCGAGCTCGACACCTCGAAAGCTTCTATCCTTAATAATGTCCCCACTATAGTTCTTAAGAAATGCGCTCCAGAGTTGACTCCTGTTCCTAAGCAAAGTGTTCACTACTCTCTTACAAGAAAAGTATATTCGGTAATAATTGGAAATCCTGCTAGGGTGCAGCCTGTCCCTAAAAAGGGGAAAAGGAATCTGGCTAACAACTATCGCTCTATACCTTTGGTGCCCGTTATATCTAAAGTGATGGAAAAGGTTATCAACATTGAGATTCTTAAAAATCTGGAGGAGAATAGAATCATCTAGGACAGGCAAATGGTTTCAGACAACAACGTTCAACTGGCGATCTATTGGCATATGTTACTCATATCTGTAACTCAGCTATGGAAAAACATGATGAGGCTAGGATTCATGGCATTGGATATCTCAAAGGCCTTTGACAGAGTCTGGTACAGATCTCTTCTAGCAAAATTAACATCTCATGGTCCTTCCTCTTGGACTCTGTCATTTGATATCCAATTTTCTCTCTAACAGATCTCTTTAGGTTGTCGTTGATAGCATCTCATCAAAGGCATGTGCGATTAATGCAGAGGTGCCTCAGTGGTCTGTCCTGTCTCCTACTCTATTTCTGGTACACATAAACGATCTCTTAACTTCAGCTTTCAATCCTATATACAGCTACGCAGGTGATAGTAGCCTGGTGTCATCTTTTTTCTCCGGAAAACCATTCATCCATCGCTGCATTAGATTGACTACGGAAACAGCAGATACAGATGATTAATCTGGATTTCGAAACCATTCTGGAATCGGGTAAGAAAAGTCTGGCCCACTTCAAAGTTTCAAATACTCAGGCCGTAATTTTCTCCAAGAAAACATCAAGGGATAATACAACAAACATACTAATGGACGATAGAATCCTCCCGATGGGATCTAATCTGTCGGTGCCAACACTAACTTCTCTTAGGACGATCATGTGCGTGCCATTGCCAAGTCCGCCTCTCAGAAACGAGGCTTTCTTTTTAGAGCTAAAAAGTTCTTCACATCTCATCAGCTATTCACACTATACAAAGCCTAAGTTAGGCCAACACTAGAATACTGTTCTCATGTTTGGAGTTCAGCCCTCAAAGCACACTTTAGCTCTTTTGGATTCGATTCAAAGAAGAGCGATTCGACTAATTGATGACGAGAGTTTGACCGATTCTCTCGAAACACTAGAGCACAGGCGGATGGTTGGTGACTTGTCTCATTTCTACAAGTACTATGATGGGAGATGCTCGTAGAAACTCATAGGATTGATCCCCCCAAGAGCAAGATTTTTGAAGCATACAAGACAGTCGGAGACAGCAAATTCCTGTGCGGTCCAGCTTGACACAGTGAGGAGTTATGTCTACGGAGACTCCTTTTTCTATAGAACTTCCAAGCTATGGAACTTGTTACCGAAAAGAATTTTCCCCAATAATTACAAGCTTATCCTTGTTTAAGAAGGCGGTTCATCGCCATCTATCCTTGTTTCTGCATCCTACTTGCAGTGTTTTGAAGGCATAATAGGGTTGCCCTTTGCTAGTGGATTAAACTTAAAAAATCATCTTTGTAACAGACGGACGGACGGCCGGACGGCCGGACGGCCGGATGGACCGACGGACGGACAGACACGGAAGTGTGATTATAAAGGTTCCTTTTTTTTCTTAAACTTTCATAGATATTGTATAATTGATCTAATTTCGACCACTGGCGATGCTAGTCTTTAGATTTGAGAGCTCGATGTGGCCAAATATTTATGACATAATAATTAATTTCAGTTACCAGCAAAAACTTATTTTTCGGCTTTAACAATACGAATGAAGGCTTGAGTAATTTTTGCATCAATTAATATTTCGTTTTTCCTTCAAATCTACTGAACTTTTAATGCTTCCATCCTGCAATTCGTAATAAAGGATCCTGGCAATAACAAATGTACTTGAGTCTTTCGGACCTTTGACCTACTCCATAAAATATGTACTATATAACATTTCCGGGAAGATATGTGAAATTGGAATACTTGAGCGGACAGTGAAGTATCTGAAATCCCCAATGTGAGGGCTAGGGGCTTCTCGTTCTCGTAAAACTATATTGAAGTGGAAGAATGTAATCTGCGGTCGGAATGGTCTTCCCATCATAAACTTACTTTGAAGAACTTGTCCATTCCCTGTCGCATTCTCCCACTCGGAGATATTAAAATGCTAGTCGGTTCAATTTAATAAATTACTCTTGCAGTACGAAATTCCATACTAATTACGTTAATGTGTTCAAAATTTCAATAACGTAAACTTTTCCCTTTGTCCTACTGTCGTACCCTCGGGGCACATCTAAATTAGTTAAATTAACAATTTTGTTTCACATATAAGCCACCGTCTCATTATGTTTGACGATATTTTCCGGCACCTTTCGATTTTTGTTAGATGCCAACGTGAATTTTCATAAAAGCCCTCTGAATCATATTTAATTGGAACCATATATTAGTACATGTTTGTTGATTTTATTTATGGAAACCAATAGCAATGAACTAAATTTATGACATCCAATAATAAAGGGGAAAATAGCCGACGGCTCGGGCTATTTCTCACAGTTCCTTTCTTTCCCCCAAGACGAAAGTAATATGGTGTAATAAATAATAAATATCTGAGTGTGCTTTCGCAAAGTGGCCACTCGACTTTCTACTATGAATTCGAGGAAAAAGAACAGTTTTAACAACGATTGTTTTTAATTGAATTTGTGGTGCTATATATATGCTATGAAACCAAACTGCGATTGGGACTGTGTCAAGGAATTATGCTACTATAGTGTTCGACTGCCAATATTGTATTGGATTTTCTCGAGGAATTCGTGATGCAGGAAAAATTTCATCATCGACAGAAGCAACACTTTATTAATGGGCTATAGTAGCCGCGATTCATTAGCACTTAAAATTCAGACGAATTATAATTTTGTTTTTATGAAATCTGCAGTTTTATTGTGCTGATATGTCACCCAACCCCACTACTTTCTTTACTTCTTAAATGAATCAATTTTCTTAAATTTCGATATTTTTTAAATATCTGCCTTTTAAATTTTGCTTTTTTTCTAAAGTTTCGACGTCTGTCCAAAATTTTAGTTTTTTTTTCAAAATTTTGACTTCATTTTAAAAACTTACATTTTATACTTGAATTTTTTATGAATCTTATTGGTCTTACCAGAAAGATTAGCTTTTTTTATATTTTACTTTTTGAACATTTCAATTTTTTAATTTCAAATTTTTAAAATGTCGACTTTTTTAAAAAATGTCAAATTTTTATCAATAATTTTTTCCAAAATCCCGATTTAGTTCAAAATTTGGATTTTTTTTTTCAAAACTTCGGCTTCTAAATTTTTGTCCACAACTTTCAACTATCCAAAATTTTGACATTTTTCAATATTTCAACTTGTTTCTCAATTACGACGTTTTTGAAAATTTCGGCTTTTCTGATAATTTCGTCTATTTTCGAAATTTCCTTTCGAAAATTTTAGATTCCCTTGAAGGCTGGACAATAAAAATATTTAATAATGTCAGGTTCTTTTTAAAACGTTGTATTTCTTTCAAAATTTCTATTTTACTTGAAAATTTAGACCTTCGAGTTCGAAAATTTGAGTGTCTTTAAAACTTTCATCTTTATTTCAAAATTCCAATTTTTTTAAATTCTTCGAAATGTTGCAGTTTTAAACTCTATTTCTCGAAATTCTAAAAAGAGAAAAAACGAAATTTAAAAAATTATCATCTAAAGAAAATGATTTCTAAAATACATTTTTAAACTGTCTTTAAAAATTTTGAGTTTGGTTTCGAAAATAGTCGAAATTTTGAGTACGTATTATTTCATATTTTAAAATATATGTTTTTTTATTTCGAGTTTTTATTAGGATTAAAATAGAAATGTTAGAAAGCTTTTCTTAGATAAGAATACAAACTCGGAAATAGAATTTGAAAAGTTTACAAAAGTGTAAATTTTGAAAAAAGTGAAGATTCAACTTCTAGGGAAAATAATTTGAAATTTGAAGAAAAACTCTTCTTTAAAAATGTTAAGTTCTTTTTGAAAAGTTGTATTTCTTTGAAAATTTTGATTTTACTTTGAAAATTTAGGACTTTTTTTTACAAAATTTTCGATATTTTTTAAATTCCTACTTTTTTGAAATAGTTCTTTTTTTAAATTTCGATCTTTAAAAATTTTATTTTAGAAAATTTTGAGACTTAAAGCCTTGGCTTTTTGAAAATTTCGACATTTTTTCGAAATTTTCTACTACGAAAATGTTTACTTTTTAAAATTTACTTCTTTTTTAAGGGTTAAATTTTCTGAAAATTTCAACTTCTTTAAAACTCCGAATTTATTCGAAAACTTCGATATTTTAGAATCGCGACATTTAATTAAAATATCAATTATTTTTTTGACTTTTTCAAGTATCTTACAAGACTGTATATTTGAAAATTACGCTACTTTTTAAACATGTCGTTTTTTCGTAAATTTCAACTGTTTTTCCCTGAAAAATATATCCACTTATTTCATCTCTTTTTTTTAATTTGATCTTTCTTGAAAATGTTAACATATTTTCAAAATTTTACTCTTTTTAAAAATATTCAATCAAAAGTTTGGATGCCAATAATTTGTAACGTTGAACTTTTTTTTTAAATTTTAACTCACCAGAATGTTGACTGCTCTCTTAAATTGTAACTTTTCTTTTCTAAGTTTTTTTGAAAGTTTAGAATTTTTTGAAAATATCGAATTTTTTAAAGTATTCGCAATTTGAAATTTCAACTTTTTCAAAATTTAAATTCTTCGAAAAAGTCTACTTTTTAAAAAGTTTGACTTTTGAAATTATTTTTTATTCAAAACTGTTTTTTAAGAGGTTCATTGGTTTTTCAACATTTTCTTTTAAAATTTCGATTTTTTTCTAATTCCATATTTTTCAAAATTTGGTTATTTTTTGAAAGATTTTCAATTTTTCTGAAAATGTTGACTTTTCAAAATGTCTCTATTTGAAAATTTCAACTTTTATTTGAAATGTAAAAATGTTGGTATTTTTAACTTTCCTTTTTTAATTCCGATTTTCTGGAAATTTCGACCTGTTTCTTAACATTCATATTTTATCTAAATTTCGACGACTTTATTTTGAAAATTAATCTTTTTTCTCAAAGTTTTCCATGAAACTCGGACTTTTTTTCTAGAGATTATAACTTTTTTCCGGAAATGTTGACCTTTTTTATTTAAAAGTCATTTTCTTATAAATATTACTACTTTATTTAAAATTCAGCTTTTTCTGAAAATCTCACTTTGGTTAAATCCGATTTCTTTGAAATTTTGCTTTTTTGGAATTTTGACTTTTTTCTCAAAAATTAATTTACTTTCTTAATTTGACTTCAAAATTTAAATTAAGGACTTATGCATTGGCTGAAAAGTATTTTTTTTTTAATTTACAGAGAAATACCTCTTACAAGTTCAGTTTGTTCTTTAAATTTTGAGATTATATCAAATTTTAATCGAAAAATTAAAGACTAAGAAACTATTAAATTAAATTTAAATTGTAAGCGACTATTTTCTCGAAGTGTCGCTCTTGATTTCAAAATGTCTACAAACGCGAAAGAGAAATTTAGATATTTATTTGTTTTTTTTTAATGTTGTCTCCTTTTTTCAATTTTTATACATACATTTTTTTTGCTTCGACTTCGAACTTAAAATTTAAACTTTAATTTCAATTCCTGCATTTTCCTCGAAATTTCGAGCTTAAAGACGAATGCTGTGATTTTTATAAAAACTAATATTCGAAGTTTTATTGAAAAATTGAAAATTTGTGGATAAGAGTCCATATTTTGAACAAATATAAAAAAAATGAATCTGCAAAAAAAAACAGAATATTTTAAGAAATACTTGTAAAAGTTTAAAATGACAATTTCAAGTTTACTCACTAAATTTTGACCCTAATTCCAAAATTTGAACTATTGAAAATTGTTCCATTGTAAACTTCAAATTCTTCAAAGTTCAATCTGAGATTTTGAGAAAATAAAGGAAATTTTTATGGTAACGTCCACATTTTGACATTAAAAGTCAGGAACAAATAAAGTATAAATGTAAACTGAAAAAGTTTAGCGAAGAGTTAAAATTTTGAAAGAAACGCAAGCCTTGTAAAAAAGATTGAACTCAGAAACTCGACAAATAGAATCGAAAATTTTAAAATTAATATCCTCGAGAGAATCCTCTAAATCTTGAGAAAACCCAAATTAGAAAATTCTAAAAACAATGACATTTTTAGATTATGATGGATATTTTGAAAACAGAATCGTAATTTTATGTAAGAAATAAACATTTTCAGTTGAAACTTAAGACGTTTGAGAAATTTCAAGAAGAACGAAAAAGGATCAAATTTTTAAGACAGAAAAGTAAAAATTTCTAGAACAAGTTTTGTACTAGCGACCTTTTAGTTAATCAGACTACATTTCTAAGGGAAACGCTGCTTCTATAGTTTTCAGAGAGAACACTCCTTTGTTAAAGAACATACCATTTTGTCCATTAAATGTGCTGATATTTAGTAGGGACCTATAAACCTCTTTCTACGTGTTATTTTATTAATTTCTACATAAAATTTGTGCCAACGAATGGTAGTATTTTTAAAGTGTTCTGGGCAAAATGTCTATTTCATTCTTTCTGCGTGTTCTAGTACAGTATGGATTCACAAAGCGCATCGCGGGGACCTAAGTAATGATGCTCTGCATCAGTGGATTGTTTTTATAATCTTTTACATTGTCCCTTCCCATAACAACATTGAGGCAAACTAGTTTCGAATAACAACATCAAATAGACCGGCGAATGGTCAGTTGCTTCTTGTTCCCAAGTTATAAATTTAAATGATTAGCTTCTGAAATGGTTTTGATAGACGATTCAATAATACAGATGAATCCTTCGGTAGCAAGTTCAAGTAAAGGTTTAAGTAAAATCGGTTGGTCTTCACACTTCAGCGGACATTTCTGAACGAACTTAAAGACAAAGTCTCACAAATTACCACCGACAGGTACTTCTGTCATGTCGACTCTGGGTTTATCTTTTGTATGTAACCAACTGTTGCGTCTATCGAATTTAAAAGGGGTTGACTGTTCACTTCATTAGCATCAATGACTGTATATTAAAATGTTTTAAACTGGAATGTTTTCTAAAATGGTTTGGCACATGAACTGGTTGATATATAGTTTGGCTGATAATTGCAGTTTCCAGTTGGGGATTAATAAATTTCCAACCTGAGTATTTTGATGTAACTGTTGTTTATTGCGGCTGATGCTATTCATACTTTAACTTCGAATAAAACTAGCTGTTGTAATTTCTATTACCCTATGTTAAGTGGCTTTTCAATAGAAAATAAAATTAGTTATTACCACCACATTAATGAATGGATCTGTTTCAAATGTTAATCACCCTTTCTTATCTGAAATTAACCACAGTTAGTTCAGTCTTCAAGAAAACTTTTAATCCTTAACAATATTAGTAAGTAATTAGCAATAACTGCACAAAAGGTATTCCGCCGTCACAACTGAGATTAACAAACATGCTATTTGGTTAACAAAACCACATTTTAAGTAACTCGGTAACTTTAACGTCTATGTTTTATTATTCTAATCTAGGAGGGCTGTATTTTTAGTTTTGCTTATAGCCACTTAGAGGTCGCTAGTAACAAAATGCATAGTTCCGAAATTATCCTCAATATTACATTAATACATTTTGGTGTAACGGACTGGTCCTTAGTTATCCTTCAAACATTTAAACACAACTCTGGTCCCCTGAAACCAAAAAAGATTAAAAAAATACAACAAAGGTTGCTCTAAGTATCTCTCTGAAGACGATAGCTTGGCAATCGAAAGGCATTAGAACAACCTTTGTTAGGTTTTTCAATCTTCCTTGGTTTCAGGAGACAAGATTTGTATTTCAATATTATACGCGTTGAAAATTTCGTCAAAATACATCAAGTAATTTAATCACAATGATTTTTGAAAGTGAGTAAGCCGTTGAGAAACATGGAATTGAATCGAAAACATTTCCGAGTGATAATTTTTTACAACTTTCAAAGAGAACATCAAGTAAAGTTTTGCCGAGTTGGTTGCTGTTTTTGGTAATGAAGCACCACATCAGTTGACAATTTCTCGCTGGTATTCTAAATCAAAACGAGGACTCAGCAAATCTCAGCGATGTCCGCCATTAACAGCAGTTGCCCAGGAAAACTTTAATGCTGTGCGTGAGAATATTAATGATGATCGTCATGTAACTTATCGCGAGATGTAGACTTTCTCGGGCGTTTCTAAGATCTCATTCCTAAAGCTTTTACACGAACAGTTAGGCATGAGAAAATTACTTCCTTGTTGGTGCCAAAGAACTCTGGATCGTATCAATTAGGGACACTCAAAAAATGTGTACAGTATTGTCAGTGGCGACGAGTCTTGGATTTATTCTTATGAGCCCGAGAATAAACGTCAGTCTAGTGTTTGGCTGTTTCAAGACAGGAAGAAACCAACCAAAGTCATCCGTTCCCGCAGTGTCTCCAAAAATATGGAACGCAAACTTTGTGTCAAAATCCGGACATCTGGCTACAGTTCCATTAGAAGATCGAAGGACGGTAAATGCGGATTGATTGGTACACAAGCTTTTGTTTGTCACAAATCATGTTTACGCTACGAAAAAACAAGCCCACATCCTCGAATCATCATTCACCAAGACAATGCGAGTGCCTATACTGCTCTACAAACTAATTGAGTATTTGGAGCAAGCAAAATTGAATTGCTTGATGATCCTTCGCATAGCCCTAACCCAAGTCCCAACGATTTTTTTTACATTTCCAACCATAAAGAACGCATTGCATGGAAAACGGTTTCAATCGCCTGAACATGCTGTCTAGCTTCCTAACTGAAGATTTTGAATAAACCCACTGAAGAGTATAATAGGTGTTTTAACCGAATGCAAAAGTTCAGTCGACAATAGTGGCAAATACATACTTTGAAAAAGAATAAATATTTGAAATCTAAAATATTGTTTTTTTAAGGTCATATGCAAAATTAAAAAGATAGCCCTCGTATTAAAATTAATCTTCAATAGAAAATAGATGCTACCAGTAACTCCGCCCTTAGTTAACTATTTTACTAATACTTCCAATAATCTAGCTCAGCTTAGTAAGTTAATTAGATAACAACGATTTTAATTTTGGTGGTATAACGGTACTATATTAGACTTGCTGCGTCCATAAGCGATAAATGCTAAATTACGACGCAATCCATCACGCACAATCCAATGCCTTCGGTGTCTTCGTGTTCAACAATTAAAATCATTTAAATGAGACGACACCTTCGTGTCGAGCTGAATTCCAGGATCTCTAATTTTAGCCTTCTGGGAAATTCTTGTCGCTCATATTTGCAAAAATTACGTCTTGCATGACACTTGAGTTTTTTAAACCCTTTTATTGAGTACGATTTAATTAGTTCGTGGGCATGGAAGATGGGAAAAGGAGTGAACCGTGGACGTGTAACTAAATATATGGGTGGTGTTATTTACATTTCACAAACCGCAGAGCCTGAGCTTTATTGTAAAAGGATAAGCAAATTTCCTGTAGCAGCTAAACAAAGCATGAGCGGACCAGTTGTGCATTTTACACCTTGTTGCAACAGAAGCGAGACAGTTGAATAAAATGTATTCGTATTTGTTGGAACTTTGCAAAATTCGTAAGAAATTGTCGATTGAGGTACATCTAATCTACTCCCAAATAATTTTCCACTGAACTGGTGGCCGGTGCGCAATATTGGATTTACGTATAAGCTATAAAAGCTATAGCTTATATTTGAATTTTGAAATATTATCCAAATTTTCTTCTGCTATAATTGAAAAATTAAAAAAAATGTCTATTTTCAGATATACACACTTTTTTCTACAATCAATCCAAATATTTATGGACCTGATAACTGTGTTGATAATATGTCAGATAAAAAGCATTCATTCGCAATTCGTAAAAAGTCAGTGACTAACACAGTTTATGAGATATCCTGGGATCCTGCTAACATGTTCATTTCCAACCGTAATTAGTGTGTTGCGTGAACTAGTTCTAACTCCATAAATATTTATCTAAATAAAATAATGTAAAAGACAAAGATCTGCATTCTATCCTTCAGCTAAATCAAGTTGTTTTATTAAAAAAAAAATAATTACTATATAGGTCAAAAGGCCTTGGAATGCAAGCACTTATTTTTCCCATTTTTTTTCTTAACAACTACTACGATACCGAAAAAACCCTGCAGTTTTGCGATAATCTGTGGTCCAATATCTACTAACCCTATTAAAATCTAAATTTCATCTTTAAAACCTGGAAGAACAGGGAGGTCAGAGACATTTCTGGCACATTTTGAAGCTATGTCTTTAAAACGATTAGACCGAAAATAAAAAATATAATAGTTCAGAATTCTTAGAGATAGCTCTTTCAAATGATACCTCACACGATATATTAACTAAAGCTTGATTTTTCGGAGACCAAATTAACCCTCTATTTTATTATGAAATATTTCTTTTCTAATCTTGGGGTGGCGGTGATCGAAAACTAACGCTATGTAAAATTTCAAATTTCTACGTTACATAGTTTTCGAGGAAAACCTTTTTTTGACAGAAAAAAAGTGGAAATTTTGAAAAATACTCAAAAATTTTAAAAAAAAGGGCAATTTTAAAAAATATCATGATTTCAAAACACCAAAATTTTCAATAAAAAATTGAAACTTTCGAGAAATCTTATATGGGTTGATCGGAAAGTGATTTCGTTTTTTTTTATAAAAATAAAAGACGATTTTCTTATAGTGAATTGAAATAGAAAATTTGTCCCCTGAAACCAAGAAAGATTAAAAAACACAACGAAGGTTGTTCTAACGCGTTTCCACAGCCAAGCTATCATTTGTGTTTTTTTAATCTTTCTTGGTTTCAGGGGATAAGTTTTGTATTTCAATTTTTGAAGATAACCAAGGACCAGTCCGTTTCACCAAAATTATACTGAATTAAAATTTTATTCAATTAAATATTGTCTATTTTGATCCACTACCCTTTACCATCTTTCTGGCAGTAGCATGATTCCACATTCATGAAATTTTTTTTCTTTGCTGGAAAAAACTGATATAAGTTATTTTTGACCTCTTCATTTGACTTAAATGATTTACCTTCTAAAAAATTAGGTAGAGACAGAAACACATGATAATCAGAAGGTACCAGGTCTAGAGAGTATGGTGGGTGTAGCAGTATATCCCATCCATACTCTAAAACCTTTTTCCGAATGGTAAACTTGTATGTGGTTTAGCATTATCCTATTGGAACACTATAACTTTCTTATTGATTTGTGGTCTTTTTTGTTTAAGTGAATAATTCAATTTGTCCAAATGATCACAGAACAATTCAGAATTGATCATAGCTCGGTAGAAGTTCAAAATAAACGACTCCTTTGAAATCCCACCAAACACATAGCATAACATTTTTTTGATGAATATTGGCTTTCAAAATGCTTTGAGGCGGTTGCGCTTTTCCACTTCTGGATCTTTTGCACTTAACATTGATGGGACGCTTCAAACATGGATCACTTTCTTGGCGTTTGAAAAGCATAGCGCTAACGTCAATGCGGCGGCAAATTTTTTTTCCAGTAAGAAGATAAGGAACCCATAAGTGGAGCATTGAGACTGAACTTAGCCGTTTCAAATGATCATAACGGTCGAATTCGATAAATTTAATCACTCAGCGATTGGACGAATTGTTATTCCCGGTTTGCATCAATTAATGCCTTTATTGTATCTTTATCAACTTAAGTTGACCTTCCTGAACGTGGTGCACCTTCGAAATCAAAATTGCAGGATCGAAATTTTGCAAGCCGGTTGTGGTACAGGCGCTCACTTAACACATCTTCTTCATACACATCGGATATTTTTTTTTTTGGCAGTGATAGAAAATTTTTACCTTTTCTATAGTAAAAAAAGGGGTGTCAACCAAAACTATTGTGCAGAATCAATCGAATTTTTTCACAAACAAGCATTGCTATGCCAGCTGTCAAAATACTTATGATTATGTGGCTTAAGTGTGAAAATTGGTTGTGAAAAAGTACAATTGAGTCCTCTGTTGGGAAAAAACTAACTTACTTTCCGGAAAACTTCAAATTTTGAAAATCAATATTTTCAAAAAGCCAAAATTTTCAAAAATAGTCAAACATTTCAAAAAGAGGTTAAATTTTGAAAAAATCTGGAGATTCGAAATAACCAAAATTTTGAAAAAGGCAATTTTTAAAAAATAGAAATATTTTCAATAACATTATTAAACAACGAAATTTTTAAAATTCCAGTTTATCGAAAAAATTCAAAGTTTTAAAAGTTAGATGTAGAGGAAATTTTGAAGTGTGGAAATCAATAAAATAGATGAAACAATTAATAAAAACATTCTTATTGACCGGAAATATTATGTTTAATAATTTTATTTAACATTTCTGGGCCGAAGAAATGTTAAATAAAATTAATAAACATAGTAAAAATATTTTCAGAAATGTTGAAATTTTCATACTTCAGCTTTTTAAATAGAGGCAGGATTAAAAGAAATGTCCAAATTTTGATTAAAATCGATCTTTTTAAAAAAGTCGAAAATTTTAAAAAAGAAATCGCGAACATTTAGCAAAAATCAAAATTTTCAACAAGTTAATATTTCATATTAATTTTCAAAAAACAAGGCTTCGAAGTATTAAAACAATTAATATGTTTATAAAAATGTTGAATATTTAAAATAATTACGAAAGTAAAAAAAAATATAATTTTTTAAAAAACAAATATGTATTAAAAAATTTATTTTCGAGAACATCAAAATTTTGAAAAACACGAATTTTAAAGAAATTCTTCAATTTTTAATTCAAAATATGTCGAAACTTTAAAGATTCGGATTTTTTTTAAAAATTTAAATTTTTGAAAAAGACTAAAAATTTTAACAAGTCGATATTTGGAAATTTTCATGACAAGGTTTTCAATCAGATATCGAAATTTTGATAAAATATAAAAAAGTCAAAATTTTGAAGTCGAATATTTAAAAAAAATGAAATGTTGAAAGAATTATAAAATTTCAAAACATCGAATTTCCAATAAAAATGTTATTGAAAAGTTGTGCTAAATTAAAAAACTGTCATTCTGTAAAAGTCAAGATTTTCAAAGTTGAAATTAAAAATAAATCAAATTTGAAAAAACTGGAATTTTTTGAAATTTTAATAAATATGGCAAATTTCAAAATAGGAAAAAATTAAAAATGTGAAAAATCGAATTTTTAAAAAAGATTCGACATTTCCTAAAAAAGTCAAAGTTTCTGAAAAGTGTTTATTGAAAGAAAATTTAAAAAAATCAAGAGTTCCAAAGTCAAAATTTAAAAAGCAATTCCAGATTTTAAAAAACTGGAAATTTTAAAAAAGTCGATATTTTAAGGAATAGTTAAAAATTTTAAAAAAGGACAAAATGAAAATTTGAAAGGAATCGAAATTCTTAAAAGAGTCAACATTTCCAAAAAAAGTCGAAAGTTGTGCTAATTAAAAAAAATATATGATTTTGAATAAGTCAAGTGTTTCAAACTCAATTTAAAAGGAAATCTAAATTTTAAAAACCTTAAAGTTCAAAAGGTGGGAAATTTTAAAAAATAATTGAAAATTTCAAAAAGGGATAATATTAAAAATATGAATGGAATCGAAGCTTGAAAAAAAGTAAAATTTTTCAAGTTTTAAAAAAGTCAACATTAAAAAATAATGTAGGGTTTTCAAAAAATCGAAATCGAAGCGATTTTAACGAAAATTGACCAGGCGTTCCTTGCAAGGCGGGATCGTTAATACGATATGTTTTATCCCCAAAATATATTCCGGACATTTCCAAATTAATATCCAGAAATGGTAAATAACATTTCCCTACTTTCTATGTAAGTAAATGATTTGACAGTGACGTCATCGTCATTTAATGTTAGCACATAACCTTAACACAATTTTGTACTAGGATTCTTTTAAAAAGATAATCCGACAGCTTTATCTAACGTGGTAGGGCGCTACTTTGCTATCCAATATATAGCTTGGGACTCGCTAATTGTAAGAGGCAGCTAGATGTACATATGATCGTATCAACCAATTTGATCAAAACATCATTCTGCAATCTGCACGAATTCTTTAAAGCTGTGCCTAGCTGATTAAGTTTTTTTATGACCGTTATTCCAAACAAATTGATCCATCAGTTTAACAAATTTAACAACTCTTTTTATCTTTGGACAATTTATACTTGAAATTGTAAAGGCAATTTTTATAATTTCTCAGACGAAGTCGACGGTATGTTTCCTAAAATATGTCGACGTTACAAACAAGATTTTGACTTTTTTTCTCAAAATGTTGGCTGATACATCGCTATTTTGAATTTCAAAATCAAAATTTCAACAAAAAAGCAAAAAAGTCAGTTTCTTCTTACTGTTTTCCAACTGAAATGTTCAATTTTTTTTTCTTAAAACTTCTGAGTTAAACTCAAAATTGTCTTTTCTTTCAAACTATCCAAATCAATGTTAGCGAGTTGTAAAGGCAATTATTCTAATTCTGCAGACGAAGTCGAAGGAGTATTTCCTAAAAAATGTCGACTTTACAAACAAGATTTTGACATTTCCAATCCTTACTTCGTGGAATTCTTTAATATTCATAACTATTAAACTTTATTAGCGATTAAAACAGCAAGATATATTAAAAATTTCACACCTCTAATTGAAGCTTTGGACGAGAATTCGGATTAGAGGAATATCGCAGGAGCCTGTGATCCAAGGAGCTTGTTAGCATAACAGCGGCTAAACAAATTGCTGGTATAACCGCCAATGATGCAGTAATGCGAAACCTGGTCCGGTGTTAGCAAATATTTGTTGAAACATTGTAGAATTTTTAATATACGTTGCTGTTTTAACCGTTAATAAAGTTTAATATTTATAAACAAGATTTTGATTTTTTTTTAAGTTTCTGCTGAAATATCACTATTTTCAATTTCGAAATCAAAATTTCTTCTAGATAAAAGTTAAAAAGTCATTTTCTTTTCACTGTTTTCAATTTTTTTCTTAAAACTTCTGATTTAAGCTTAAACTTGTCTTTTCCCTTGAACTATCAAAATCAATTTCAGTGAGAATTTTTCTCAACTCAATTGATTAACATTGAGTTTTTGTGAAAATTGAAAATTCTTTATAATATTTTCCTTAAGTATAGATTTTAAAACATAAATTTGAACTTTTTGCTTAATATTAGAATTTATTAAGAGGCTTTTTTTTCAGAATTCTTCACAATTTATCTCTAATTTCGGTCTAAATAAAATATTCAATTTTTAGTAAAACTGTGAATTTGAAAATACAAGTTTGAACCTAGAATTGCTTTTTTTTACTGCATTTACTTACATTTAAATTTAAATCTTTAACTTTCAGTTTCTTGATTTGCTGATGAATTTGAAATTTTCAATAAAATTCAGATTTCTCAAAAGAAATAAAAACTTCGAGTAAAAATAGAAATTCTTAAAGTAAATCATTAAAGAAAAGTAACAAGGTGAACGTATTAAAAAAAGTAGATATTTTCAAATGTGGAACTCTTTTAGAAAGCGAGATTTTCGTAAAAAGTCGAAATTTTGAAAATGTCGATACGTTAAAGAGTCGAAATTTTCGAAAAAAGGAGAAATTGCCAAGAAAAATCAATAATGTTCAAACAAGTTGAAATTAAATAAATAGAAAAATTTTAACTTTAAAATTACAAAAAGACGAGAAAGTCTAAACTTTCAAAAAAAGTCAAAATATTCAGTTTAAATTTTCAATTTTAAAGTTTTGCAAAAAAATTAAAATTTTGTTTAAAATGGAAGTTTGAAAAAGTGCAGATTAGGAAGCGTCGAATTTTTTAAGGCAAATTCACGAAAGAGTCAAATTTTTACGAAAAAATCGAAAATTTGTGTCACAATTTTGGAAAAAAGTCGAAATTTAATAAGAATGATAAAAGGAAAAAATCATAGATTTTGAAAGAGTTGGTATTCTGTAATGGCAGAGTTTGAAAATCACAATTTTCAAAATAATTCGAAATTTGAAAAGGGTCGAAATTTTGAAAGAGTGGAAATTTTGTAAAGAAAGCCTTGTGTCCAAAAACATCAATAGCGCCTTACAAAATTGAAATTAGAAAGATCAAAATTGCAGAAAATACGAGAAATTTTCAAAAAAAAAAGTCAAAATGTTCTTTTTCGAAAACACTCAAATTTTCGAAAATAAGTCAAAATTTTGATAGAAATGGGAATTTTTTTAAACAAATTAACATTTATAAAAAACCAAAATTTTAAAAAAAGCTCAAAATTTGAAGTCAATATTTTTACAAAATTTTTAAAACAATCTTTACAAATTTTTAAAAAAATAAATATAAAAGTTTTCAGAAAGTCGAATATTTTCATAAAAATCTTATTAAATATTTAATAAAAAAGAGTAAAAATAGTTTTCAAAAAGGCATTATTTCGTAAAAATCTTGAAATATTTAAAAAAGTCGACTTTTAGAAAAGGTCGAAATTTTTATAACAAATTTTTAAAAGTTACAGGAAAAATCAAAATTTCGAGAAAAAGTAAGAGTAGAAAATAACTCGAATTTTTTGTAATTAAAGTGAACACTACGAGAAAAGATTTTGAAGGAGTCGAAATTTTCAAAATATGAATTAAAATTTTCAAAAAAAGACAAAATTTTGAAAAAGGTGTAAACTTTTAAAATACATAAACATTTTGAGAACAAGTCGAAATTTTGAAATAAATAAAAACACTTATAATATTTTGGAGAAATGTAAATTTTTGAATATTGAAGTTTTAAAAGTCACAATTTTCCAAATAGTCGAATTTTTAAAATCTAAAATTTTTAAAAATACTGAATTCTTCAAAAAAGTTTTTTTACAGTCGAAATTTCGAAAAAGATCGACATTTTCAGTCGATCGAAATTTATTTTACAATGAAATCATTGTTGAAAACCTTGTTTAACTCTTGGGGTAACAAAAGGCATTACACATTGTATCGCTTGTTCTCGTAAATTTTGTGAGTACGATTGAACAATAGGAAGATAATTCTGTGACCCAGTATTCATTTTCGTGGCCAGGTACCAGGTAGCGACCAACTATTTGGGAAACGCTAATTTAGACGCTTACAATTAAGTTAAAGTTCAGTTAAGGTTCAGTTAAAGCATGTGCTGAGATAAAAATCTTATTGCAGAGAGAGAGAAAGTTTCAACCGTCATCGATCTGCCCTAAATTTCATATATTCAAAAAAAACAATCAATTCCTAGGGAATTATTCTTACTGTAAGTAAATTTTAAATCAATCTAAAGGGTGAAGCTAGAATTAAAAAAAAACTAGCAGAGAATCAAACGTGAAATGTCAGCCTTAGGTCATCCAACAAACCAACAAAGCGTTCAGAAATCATTAATATCTTTAAGGTTTCTCTATTACTAGCACCTCCCAAGTTAGATTAATACTTCCCGAGTTTTAATCAAAAGTTCGATAAATTAGAGATGAAAAAGGAATAAAACAGAAATTACTATTTCAGATCTACCAGCTTAATAAGATATCAAGTGTAATCGATGAAACTAAAAGAGGATATATTTCGAGCAGTCTTCCTAATCGTGCTGTCCTCGAGTTAAAATTACTTCCTTCGTCTGGTTAGAAAAGGCCAATCAAAATTGCTCATTAAACGATAAAGTTTAATATCCTGAATTAAGCTGATGACTGAAGTAGAAAACTGAAAGAAGCTTATAAAGCTGCGACGTCGAAAGCTGAAAAGTCTGAAATGAAGACCTGCACCCTTATAGCCATCGCCAGACTCTGAGCAAATACATCCGACGATAAACAAACCCTACCTTGTGTGTTCACATCGAAGCGCGACATTCATCCTTTTCAGTATTTATAAAATAAACCTACTGACGTAGACGGAAAAGGTTGCCTACCTACAGTAAAACTTCCTTTTTGCTCAAAGTTTACAAGTAGAAAATTAGGACTGAAGTTTTTTACGTTAAAACTTTTACACGCTCCTTTTGAAGAATTTCGAGTTTATTTGATTAGCAGATATTTATTCGAAGGGCCTTTTATTTATTTTTATATATGTGCTTAGCATAATTGGATCCTGTGCGATTGGAACCTGTAAAATGGAAATGTTTGCCTCAGTTTAAAAAATGCTATCAACAAATCTCTAAACACTGACTGACACATAACGTACAGACTAAACCGGTGCATCTAGGAGCACGAAATGTCACACGCGTGTTCTCCATAATATGTAGGTGAGCACTAGGATGAGATTTTTCAAAATTCGGCTTCTAAGGTGGTAAAAATAGTCATTATAAACCATTTAAAATTTTTTGAATAATTCGAAAATTTCAAATTTAAACTTATTTTGGAAATTTAAACTTTTTCAGGATTCGCTTTTTTTAATATTTACTTATGTCGTATGATGCAAGTAGAATACAAACCTAGACTGCAAATTCATATAGCCCTCCAGGCGTTTAAAATTAATCATAAGTAGCTGAACTACCAACAGTTGAAACACTGCCACCTATCGAAGCGGTTACTCTCTAGAAAATTTCCCAAAAGACAAGGGTTCTAATTCACAGACCAATAGGTTTGAACATTTATTAGATTTAAAGTTTGGAAACCAAAGACCGGTCAGTTTGGTAAATTCAACTGGAATGCTAAGAAATGTTCCGACAAGTAAGACTAAAGAATCAACAAACATCAAGCGTGTGACTCTCAGATTACCGCGACCTATTGGTCCATAGAGAAAACTATGACCACCGCCACCAATGTCGTATGAAAGTAGAATACAACCTAGACTGCAAATTCATACAGCCCTCCAGGCCTATATAGTGAATCATAGATAGCTGAACTATCAACAATTGAAACACTGCCACCTAACGAAGCGGTTACTCTCTAGGAAAGTTCTCAGAAGACAAGGATTCTAATGCACAGACCAATATGTTTGAACATTTATTAGATTCGAAGTTTGGAAACCAAAGATCGGTTTCGATCTTGCTAGATCTCGAGATCTAACTTGTAAGTTTTTTTTTTTCAATGTTGACCCAAAATATTGACATTTTTTTAAATGTTTAAATTTTATCTATTCTTCTTGTAAATTTATTCTTTCTGAAGTAGTTTTTTGTTCTAAAACTTTTTTTGAAAATTTCTCCTTTGACCTTTGTTTAAAATTTTGACTATTTTTCGAAATGTTGAGTTTTTTAAAAATTCCTAATCTTTCTCGAAGTTTTTCAACATTTTGACCTATATTTGAAAAAGTTTAACTTTTGACTTTTTTAATGAATTATATATTTTTTATTTTGTCCTTATTAAAAATGTTGGCTTTGAAAATTTTAAATTTTTTGAAAATGTTACCCAAAATATTGACTTTTTTTCAAAATTTCAATTTTCCTTTAAATTTTTCTCTATTTTTCCTATAAATTTAATATTTATGAAGCAATTTTTTTAAACTTTGTCTTTTTTTGACCATTTCCCGAAATTTTGAGTTTTTTGAAAATGATTAATTTTTCTAGAAGTTTTAACTTTTATCCATATCTGATCTTTACATAAAAAAACTCAATTTCTTTTGAAAATTTCTACTTTATTAAATGTTTAATTTTTTCAAAGTTTTGACATTTTTGAAATGCTTGAATTTTTTTAAAATTTCCTCCTTTATTTTTAAAGTTTTGATATTTTGATTTTAAAAATTGTTTTCAACAAATTCTATAAATCAATTCGAAAATATTTTGGCTTTTTTAAAAATTTCTAAAATTTTGACGAAATTGCGACTTTCTCTCAAAATCTCGACTTTTCTTATGTTGGAACAGTGTTTTTTAGATATTTTTCAAGTTTTTCTAGAATTTATGACTTTATTTTCGAAAGCTTGATCTTATTTTGGTAATCTTCACGTTTTTCTCGACATGAAATTTCTAAAGAAACCGAATTTGCTTAAACTTGTTTTTTTACACATCCTGAGTTTTTTAGTGTTGATATTTTCCCCGTCATTCCAAGACTATACCGTCAACTTCAACTGTAATGCTAACATTTCGAGTGTAAACGACATTTTATTATGGGTTTTTTTTTCGAAATGTTAACTTTTTTCTTAAAATTTCGAAATTTAATTTTAAGTGAAAATTTCAAAGTACCCCTCCCTAGCAATTTTCTGCCGATATTAATGAATTGAAGAAGTTGGAGTAAAAAGGGTATAAATACGTCCTATTTAGTTTTGAGAAATTGGTTCCCAAAATGTATGGCTTTTTAAAAATTTTGTAATAACGGCACAATTTTTTAGTAAAATGAATTATATGAAAAGATAATTTTATTAGTAAAATCATTATATTCGAAAAAAAGTATATTTTTGTAAAAAAATCAAATTTTAATTACTTATACCCTTTTTGCACTAATATGTTTAATATATTTATTTATTTCAATGATTGTATCATTAAAACACATGCAGTTCTACCACAAAATATTTATTGGCACAAATATAACAAACTATCTTGATTCATATTCAGAACAACGTCTTCGTCATCGATTTCGATTTCGTTGTCGGACTCTTCATAAATCCTCTCGAGTGGTGCTGGATTCAAATCTCAATATTCGTTTTCTTCCTGTTGTTTTATTTTTGGAATCTTCATCATGGTTCCTGTTTGTGTAAAATAAATATTACACTGGAGGTATATAATCTAATAGGCCCTGTAGATTTTTCCATTTTTCAAATTTTACTAAAACTAAACTTGTAAGCTGCTGCTGTGTAAATGTGTTATCAAACAAATAAGATGGACAGCCAGTATAACTTGATCCAGATATTTATTTCAAAAATGGATAATGTTCAACCAAGACTGGTTTAAATTCAAAGAAAAACGGTTCGAATTCTTGCTCATATCTAAAGTGGGTTATTTCTCTAAACTTAAAAATTCTTCCTTCTGTATCTTTTTATTAATTTACTTAAATTTTCAAACGAATAGAACATTTTTTGGATCATGCTATGCACTATAAATTTTTTGCAGGAACCAGCAATCACTTTTCTCCAATTCTCAGGAATAAAAACTTGGGGATTCTTTTTATTGCACTCTTCAATTCTAGCAAAATCCCTACCGCACTCCATATATGTGTGGCCAGGTTTCAGAAATTTATGATGAACTTCCTTTAGGTGGGTGGCTTTTACTAAAAACATAAGCATTTTGGAAATGTTCTTATTTTTGTTTTATTTCCCACATGAATCACTATAGGCAAATACTTTAGTGATACTGGATGGCAACAACTTTAAAAAATGCATTAGGCAGGAGCCTATCTGCCAGTTATAGTCTCATCCCATGTATACATATGGAGCTCTCCAGTAATTAATTTATGTATGCCAAAATTATACGTCCAAAGTTTCCTCAAATAGAAGACTTTTAATGTAGTAAGCAGGGGTGTAGGTTTACTGTAAATCAACACATCTGTAAATCAAAACATATAACTACACATGATTTTTGACCTTTTCTTTGATGTAGTTCTAAAGATACTTCAGCAGCATGCACACTTTCTGAATTACCTGCGTTATTTATAATATTCTATAAGTTGTCACACTTTTGAGCTGGGGCTGGGGCTTATGAAAGCGTAGATTAAACTAGTGTTAAAAATATTTCGATAATAGGATAGCTTAACGGCAGGCTTATTAGATTCATTGCAGTATTCCTTATACAACGAGTACATTTTTGCTACACTTATTGTTAGATCTGAGGATAAGTATCTTGTGTTGATGTTGTCTTTTCGGGAATAAGGATTCTTGTATTTTGGAAACATCTTTATATGAGAAATAAAAGAGTTTCCAACATTTTCATCAATTTTGTGCCGGCATTTTTCCCCGTTTATCAGTCTCACTTATACCTAATCCATCAATTTGTGCGCACACTCTAGTAAAGCATTTATTAGTAACGTCAAACGTTTTCAAAAAAAAACGTTTTCATACACGCTTATTCATTAACATTATTTTTGTTACGAAATTTCGGCCTTTTTGAGATCCTTGCTTCCTTCTAACAACTTTTTCTTTTCTAATACAAGATGATAAATACAATGTCTAAATCATAACTAGGTATATTATAAAATTTTTAAAACAATTCTTGTCTATCAGTCTCAGAAAGTTTCTCCTTACATTTGTATCTACACATAATTAAAAATTCTTAACTGTTTATTTGGATGCATTACGCCTTTGTGTCCTATGTACAATTTCCCTTCTGTTCGTAATCTCTTCTTTTCATTTCTTTTTCTGCTCTTTTCTCTGCTCTTTATTTTCAATGATACAAACTAAATTTTATTAAGTTGATAGAGTTGATTTGATTTAGCACAAAAAAGACAATTTAAACATTTGTTAACAACTCGTTACTAATATGAACACCACCTCAGTATGAAACATCTATCTTTAAAATATTAGATGACTGTTGATTGCAAAACCAGTACAAGGAATCTTATACCCTTTTTGCACCAACAGGTTTTCGATAATTGCTAAGTAGGTATATCTACTGATTCAAATATGATGCTAGTACTCAACCTTTTTTCACCCTTTTTGCTCCAAAAGATTACATGCTTAAGTTTAGGTATTTACAAATATCTCAAAAAACAATAAAATGTCACTTATACCCTTTTTGATCTAACCCATTCAATTAAGAATTTGTAAATCGTATGTAGTGATATAAAAATAGCTAAAAGAAATTAGTTATTTTTACTTGAGATGTCAAATGCACGTTTCAGCAATTGCCTTGCATTTGAGCAAAACAAATAAAATAGCTTTTATCGCGTGAGATATCCTTATTTGATAGTAGCTGGCAGTTTGTGGTGGAGATATTCCCGAAGGAGTGAAGAGGCTGCGGATAACAGAAAATCAAATAGAGCATTTTCCGATTGAATGCTGCCCCGCTTTCAGTGATTTCGAAGTGACGGTACACGCAGCTTCCATTATCCACCTGGTAGTGGTGCCCTCAGCCTTTTACTAAATCAGATGTCAGTCATTCTGTTCATTAAAGGAGCCCTCTGAAGTTTTCCGGTGGGAGAGAGGATGAAATTACTTGTTTTTGTTCCCTACAAATCAGATTGTAGAATCAGTTTCAAGCAATCTTCGTATTTTATCATTTTATGTTTATCTTTATAAAAGGGAATTCTGAAACGGGTACATTACATTTTTATTTGAACTGCTTTTGTAGTCAGCTCTGTCATGCATTAATTACGGAGGCTGCTGGGTTTCAGTCAGCATTGCCATAATATGGATTTTGACATAATGTTTAAAAAACATTTCAAATGAGCTATTGCATGACCTACATTTGCATTAAAAAAATATTGATCACGTCATTACTATCGCGAGACTACCAAGAGAGGGAGAAGGGCAAAGAGGGTAAATGCCCCAGGGCCCAGGTTTCATGGGGTCCTAGTGAGTTGTAATGTTGGCGGTTCGTGAATTACAAATATGTTGAAGACTTTTTTTTTTCTCAAAATTATGTTCATTTTCTCTAAATTCTTGTCTGGATTTTAAACTCAAAAAGTGTTTAACTTTTTTGAAACTTTTCCATTTAAACTCGAAAAATACTCCTTTTCTAAGATGTCAGCTTTAAAATTGAAATTCATTTTATACATTTTTTTTAAATTTCTAAAATTCGCAATTTAAAAAAATCAAAAGATCGCAAGAGGAAGTTATGAAAAAATGTAATTTTTCAACAAAACGAAATTTTTCTATGATGGTATAATTTTTCGAATAGAGGTCAAATTTACGTTAAAGTCAACCCTTCGTCGAGAAAAAGTAAAAATTTTAAAAATGAGTCAAAACGTATGAGGAAAAGGTCGGAATTTTCAAAAAAAAAATCAGAAACTTCGAGAAAAGGACAAAAATTTAAACAAATTTTGACATTTTTAAAAAAGGTCAAAACTTACGGTTCACAATGGGTCGATGGGATCGCCTCGGATCGCTCTAAAATGTTCAATTTCAACTGCAATTACGGCGTTGGATGCAATTTAATAAATCTGTGCTAACTCCAAAAATATTCATCTAAATGAAATAATGCAAGCGACAATTTTGATCTACGTTCTATCCTTCAGCTAAATCGAGTTTTTTATTCGAAAAAAATGAATACTATAATATATGGGTCAAAAAGCCTTAGAATGCAAGCACCTATTTTTCCTTAAAATATTTTCTTTTCTCAGCAGCTATTACGACATCGAAAAAATCTGCAGTTTTCCAATAATCTATGGCCCAATTACTACTAACCCTATTAAAATCTAAATGTTATCTGTAGAAATCTGGGAGATCAGAGGGGGGGGGGGAATGGTCATTTATTTCTTACCCATGTTGCGGTGTATCTTTAAGACCATTGGATCAAAAATTATTTAAGAAAACATTTAACGCTCTTTTAAATAATACCTTACACAATATATTAACTAAAACTTGATTTTTTTTTATTATAAAATATTTTCTTTTTCTAATCATTAAACGGATGGATGGACCTGAGAGTGAGGTTTTTTTTTCTTCTTAAGGTAAGAATCACCAAAAGGTTTAAATTTCGATAAGAGTCGAAGTTTTGAAAAAAATTCATTATAATCGAATTATCAAAAAAAGTCAAAATCTTGGAAAAAGATCGAAATTTTAAAAAAAATCAAATTTTAACTATACGTCACATCAAACAAAAGTTAAAATTTTGATGATAAAATGTCGAAACTTTCAAAGAAGTGGAATTTCTGAAAAAAAGTAGAACATTGAAAAAGAATGTTGACAAAAAACGAATTTCTCAAAAAAGTCGCAATTTTCCAAAAAAGCATATTAAAAAAAAGATACTTGAAATAACAGTCAAATTTACATAAAAGACGAAATTTTAAGAAAAGGTTGACATATTTTTAAAAAGATTAAAATTTTCGAAAAAACTCAAAATTTTGAGAGCAAAATTTTGAACAAAAGTTTTGATTTGGATTTTAAAAAAGTAAAAGTTTTCAAAAAAAATTCATAATATCGCAAAAAAGTTATAATTAAGGAAAAAGTCGAAAATTTAAACATATTTAAATTACTAAAAAAAGTTAAAACTTCTAGAAAAAGTGGAAATTTTAATGATAAATGTTGAAATTCTGAATAAAGTAGAAATTTTGAAAAAAGTCCAATTTTTCAGAGAAGTCGAAATTTTTAAAAAAATCGAATATTTGAAATAAAATCAAATCTACTTAGAAGACGAAATTTTTAAAAATGTTCGATATTTTTAAAAAACATGAAAATTTTCAGAAAAATTCGTAATTTCCATAGAAAGTTTTGAACGAAGATCGAAATCTTCAAAAAAGTTTAAATTTTGAACAAAGTTGAAGCTTTCAAAAAAATTCATAATAGTCGAATTTGCAAAAAATTATAATTTGGAGAATAATCGAAATTTTGAAAAAAATTGAAACTTTAGAAAAAGTTTAAATAATAAAATGAGTTAAAATTTCTAATAAAAGTCGAAACTTTGATGATTAAAGGTTGAAATATTCAAAAAAGTGGAACCTTTGAAAACAGATCGAACATTTCAAAAAAAGTAGAAATTTTGAAAATATCCATCTTACTTTCAAACAAACATACATAAAAGTCGAAATTTTGAGAAAAGGTCGAAATTATCCAAAAAAAATATATCCGAAATTAATCGAATTTACAGTCAAAATTTAAAAAAAGTCGAAATTTGGTTTCAAAAATTCCAAACTTTCAAAAAAACAAAATTTTCAATATATCCAAAATTAAAATTTTTTAACAAAATCCAAATCAACACAACAGTCAAAATTTCCAAAAAAAAAGTCAAAATTTCCAAAAGAAAGAGTCAAAATTTTGAAGAAAAAAGGCCGAAATATTCTAGAAAAAATTAAATTTTTAATCATGAAAGTCGAAATTTTCAAAAATAGAGGAAATTCTGAAAAAGGTCGAAGCTTTTAAAAAATCAAAATTGTTAAAAAGGTCACTTTTCAAAGAGGTCGAAATTTTTTAAAAACAAAATTAAATTTTTCAAATATAAAGTCAAATTTATATAAAAATCGAAAAAATGTGGACATTTTGGAAAAAAGATCGAAGTGTTCATATTAAATTTAAATAATCAAAGGCACAAAACAGTCAAAACTTTGAAAAAGAGTCGAAATTTGGTTTGAAAATTTTTAAAAAATTGGAAATTTTTAAAAAATCAAAATTTTTAATAAACCTTTAATTAAAATTTTTCAAAAAATCCAAATTAACACAATAGCCAGAATTTTCAGAAAATGTCAAAATGTTGAAGAAAAGGGCCATATTATCAAAACAGTGGAAATTAAATAAATAGTCGAAATTTTTAAAAAAATTAAAATTTTGATGATAAAAGGTCGAAATTTTCAAAAATGATGAAAATTCTGAAAAAGGTGTAAAATTTTTAAAAACTAAAAATTTTTAAAAAATGCATCTATTCAAAAGAGTGGAAAGTTTCGAAATGAAAATTTTTTTAAAAATAAGTTCAAGTCGAATCTTCGAGAAAATGTCAAAATTTTGAACATAGATTGAAATTTTAAAAAAAGGGCAATTCTGAAAATAAGATCAAAGTTTTCAAAATGAATTCCTAATGATCGAATATACAAGTCAAAATTTTGAAAATAGGTCGAAATTTAGTTTCAAAATTTTCAAAATATTCAAAATGTTCAATAAATAAAATGTTCAGTAAACCCTAAATTAATTTTATTTTATTCCAAATTACTACAAAAGTTAAATTTTGCAGAAAATGTAAAAATTTTGAAAAAAAAAGTCAAAGTTTTAAAAAAAATTAAAATTTTAATTATAAAAGATCAAAATTTCAAAAATAATGAAAATTCTAAAAAAGGAGGAGAACAAAAAAAACTCTAAATTTTTAAAATAATTTTTAAAATATGCAACTTTTCAAAAATGTCGAAATTTTTAAAATAAAGATTGAATTTTTCAAAAATAAGTCAAATTGACATAAAAGACGCATTAAAAAAAAAAGGTGAAAATTCGAAAAAGAGTTCAAAGAAAGGTAAATATTTAAAAAGTACGTCGAAATTTTAAAAATTAAAAAATTCTAAATTCGACTTTATAAAAAAGCCAAATTTTGTTAAAAGATCGAAATTTGGTTTTAAAATTTCTAAAAAATCTATTAACACAAAAGTCAAAATTTCCATAAAATCTCAAAATTTTGAAGAAAAGTCAAAATGTTGAATACAGTCCAAATTAATAAAAATAGGATACAATTTTCAAAAATTAAAATTAAAATTATGATGATAAATGGGCGATTTTTTTTTAAATTTAATTTAATTTAAGAAATTTTGAAAAAACAAATTTAACGTTAAAAATATTAGTCAAAACATGAAATTTGAAACTTCGGAAAAAGTTCAAAATTTTGAATAGAGATCGAAATTAAAAAAAGTGGTAATTCTGTAAAAAAAAATTGAAATTTTGAAATTAATCTTATTTACAAAAACGTTTCTTTTTCAAAAGGTCAGAATTCTAAAAAAGTACAAAATTTTGAGTAAAAATGTCGAAATTTTTAACAAATACAAAATTTAAAAAAAACGAAAAAACAAAAAGCACAGAACTCAAAATTTCCAAATAAAAACGTCGAAGTTGGAAATTTGGAAAAAGGTAAAAATTTTCAAAATAGGTCAAAATTTTATTTTCAATAAAAATCAAATTCTTTAAGAAAAATCAGAATTTTCAGACAACACTGTGGAACACAGTCGACATTTTCAAAAGAATCGAAATATTCAGAAAAACATTTGAAAGTTCAAAAAAAAGTCGAATTTGAAAAATCAGTCAAAATAGGTCAAAATTTTGAAAATGCATTAAAATATTTTTAAAAGTCGAAATTTTCGATAAAAATCGAATTTAAAAAAAAATTGCTTAGAATTTTCAGTCAACATTTTGAAATACAATCAAAATTTTCAAAAAATCGAAATACTTAAAAGAGGTCGAAATGAAAAAAACAAAATGAAATATTTAAAAGGGGTCAAAATTTTTATAAAAAATTTCGAGAAGTCGAAATTTGAAAATTCGAAATTTGGAAAAAGGTAAAAAATTTTAAAATAGATCACAATTTTGAAAATAAATCAAAATGTTTTAAAAGACGAAATGTTTAATCCAGATCGAATTATGCAAAAAAGGTAAGAAGTTTCAGTCAACGTTTTAAAATATATTCAGAACTAGATTTTTTAAAAAAAAGATGTCGAACTATTTAAAAAGGTTGATATTTTTATTAAAAACTTCGAAAAGTCGAAATTAGAAAAGTCGAAAAAGGTAAAAATTTTCAAGAGTCGAAATTTTAAAATCAGAATTTTCAAAAAAGCCAAAATCTAAAAAAGCTAAATCTTGTCGCCAAAACTAAAATTGTATAATTTTTTCTGTTTCTGTAATTTATTGCTCCTGCATTTAGCAGTCAAAACATCGAATGTACGGAGCACCAGACTTCATGTTTTTCTCCGGGCCTGCAAATTCTCTAGGCGGGCCTGATTATCACACAGATGACATCAGATATATAAAACGTCTCGCGGATCGTAATTTTGCATTATAAGAATCGATCTGTTTCAAGAATTCTTTTCAAGTCTTCGATTTACGAAATAATGAATGTAGTCCTATCATCTGCCCCATACTGTATATTTTTCTTATTCGATATTAATAATAAAGATAACTTTCTTTAAAGTTATCTATCTCGAAATGGAGTAGTTTTGAAAACATTTTTTTATTTTTCAGAAAAAATTAGCTTCACATTTAGTAAAAATGATCCTTACTTTCTGAAGATATTTTTATGAAAATTCAGAGAAATACATCTTAAAATGAAAAGTATGTGTTAGTTGCAATCTTGACTCTTCCAAATACATAACCGAATGTCTGCTAAATGTTTCACGAACACATTCCATTCCCACACTTAACCCAAGGGGTGTTCAAGTTCAAGTATTTGTTATAGTAACGATATCAGTGTAGTGCTCTTGAAATTACGAGCACATTAGTACATTATATAAAAAAGGCCCAAAGCTCATGAGAAAATAATTTACTTATAACGTGGAACTCATTTTAGAACGTTATAAATAACTCTTACATTTCATGCTATTCGAAATTGGTAAACGAGTTCCCCCAACTTTAACGTCCGTAAAACTTATAGACCAAAGTTAGATAACCCAACATACACGTCCCAATTTATAAAAACTAAATTTTATTATATTCCACGTGTTGAGCAAATTTTCGACAAAAGCAGATTTTGGATAGAATTCAGATATACTTATCTACCATCAGTTACAAAAAAAAACCATTCTTTTAATCATAAAACTAAAATATTGATTGTAAATCTCAGTTACAAGTCACTCGTGGCAAGCAGCCGTCGCTAGGTATAAATACGATACGCCTGAAGCTTCATGTAGTTCTTCCACGCCTAGCCGACGGGGTTACGTACAGAGTTCTAGTAACTCGCACGCCCTGAGGAAGGTCCCCGGACACGTGGTAGAAAGTACCGCTGGTTGCCTACCAGTTAGACACAAGTGATGCTGATGCAAGGCAGGTAACTGCGCTCGGTATGCTTGTGTTGTTGGTCATAGCACAGCTGATGCTGGGGTCACATTTCGTGATAACAAAACGGGGCCCACTGCGGAAGAGCTTTTTTTGTACTAATTTTGTTAGAGCTTGCTTTTTGACTTATTTATTTTTGTTAAAGGTTAATAATTTTTTTCGCATTTTGACTGGTAATTCTGTTATATCGTTTGCGCTTTAACGCATTAGACCAGTGAAATTCGGATTTTTTTGTGAATTAATTCTGGGAAAATTGGAAATCGTTTTAATACCTTTATTTAAGTAGGCTGAGATTGCAAGTTCAGTGGAGGTTAACTTAATTTATTGACCCAAGAAACTGAGATGTGGCCAATTTTCATACATAATTGGGGATCTTATGGAGCTCTGTAACCATAATCGAAACTGTCGGATATTCGAAATAAAAAAAATATCTGAATCCGTTGTTGAAACTGATATAAATGTTTCGGATAATTTCAAATGTTATTTGAAATAATTTTACTAATCAAGACGACTTTTTTTGGTCGATTAAAATTAAAATACAAACTTGCTGCTCCGTCACCTGACCTCACTCATTACCACGGCCACTTCTATCGAACATGTTATATGAATCATTTTTTTTTAATTTCGACATTTTTCAAAATTTCGGTTGTTTTGAAAATCTCACCTTTTTAATTTTTCCATTTTTTAATTTTGGCAATCAAATTTCAACTTTTTACAAATCGAATTTCGACTTTTTTTTAGGAATTTCGACTTTATTGAAATTTTGACTTTTCCAGAATTTCAATTTTTTTTCTTTTCAAATTATCACGACTTCTAAAATTTCCACCTTTGTTTTTGATTGTTTTTTAAAGTCATGGTTTCTTTTTTCAAGATTTTGTCTTTTTTTGAAAGGCATGATTTTTCGTTTAAAAATATTAATTGCTTTCTAAATTTGGTTTTTTTTTTAATATTCGAATGTTTTTTGACTATTTTAGAATTATTTTTAATTTTTTGTTTTGAATATAGTACTTTTTCAAAATTTTGACTTTTTTAAAATTTGCAATTTCTCGAAATTCGACAATTTTTCAGAATTTTGCATTTTCTGAAAATTTCGATTTTTTTTACAATGTTTGATTTTTTCAGTTTGGATTTTTTTTGAAAAAGTTGATTTTTTTTTTAATTTCAATTTTAAATGAAAATTTGTGCATCTTTCAAATTTTTGACCTTATCAAAATCTAAATCTTTTTCAAATATTTAGACATTTTTTTTAAATTCATTTATTTTCCCGATTTTTTTTTTAAAACCTTCGATTTCCTGAAAATTTCATTTTTAATGAAAAATATTGAATTTTTTTAATATCCCCTTTTTTAAATTCTCGATTAATATAATTTTTTTTGAGTATCTGACTTTTTAAAAATTTTGACTTTTTTTGAAAATATCTTGATATTTTTTAAAGTTTGCCTATTTTTGGCCATTTTTTAAAATTTTGAAGATTTTGACTTTATAACTGCAATTTTTTCAATTCAAAAGTCTCGAATTTTCTTTAAAAATCTGATTTTTCTCCTTTGGTTGAAATTATACAAATCGGTCAATTATGTGGTTAACATTATTTACTTCAAAATTCTTTACAGAAAATATTGAGTTCAAAAATGATTTTTTACATTTTTTTCCATACCAATTTTCTCATAGCATTTTGAAACCTAGACTTTCGTGTAAATAATCTTAGAAAAAAATTATTAGACCCGTGTTTGGGGGATTTCAGCAATTCAGCACCAAAGGCGAAAAAGGAAATGTCATCTAATTTCGAATTTGACATGGAACAAAGTTATTAATGCTTTTTTTAGGAATTAAAGTGTTGTGAAATAATCTATGAAAGAAATAAGGAAACCCGTGTTTCGCCAATTTTAATAATTCAGCTTCTAAGAGGGTAAAAAGGTGTATCAAAACTTGATAAGGAAAAAAATTAAAAAATCATTTTACAACCAAATAGAATATTATGAAAGCAATGCTGAAATACATACTGAGTCGATTTTAAAAATTCAAGTCCGAGAGAGGGGTAAAGTATGATATTTAATTATACACTGGAAAAACTTAGCTTTCTTTTATAAGCTAAAAATAAAGTTTTTGAAAACAAATTTGGTTCTAGAAAAACAATGTTGAAACGTCGAAATTTTAAAGAAAATTCGAAAACTTCAAGAAAATCAGAATTTTGAGAAAAGGTAAGTTTAAAAAAGTGGATATTTTAAAATAGGTAAAAATTATAAAACCAAGGCGGCATTTCAAAGGGGTTCAAACTTTTAAAAAACCAAAGTATTAAAGAAGCTGTTTAGAAATTTAGAGTAAAAGTCGAAATTTCGAAATGAAGTCTTCTTTCAAAAAAAGTCGGAACTTTGAGAAACGATCGAAAATTTAAAAAATGGTTGGAATTTTTGATAAAAATGAAAAGTTTCAAAAATAAAAAGGTTTTCGACATTTTGAAAAAATGAAAAAAAAAATTCAAAATTTGAAGAGAAATATGACATTTTGAAGGAAAAAAATGGAAATTTTAAAAACAATTTTAAAAAATTGAGAAAAAGGCAAAATTTCGAAAAAAGATTAGCTTTTGAAAGATACAAAATTTTAAAAATTAAAAAATTATATAAAAAGTAAATATTGTTGCACGTTATCTGTTCGAAAATTAAAACTTCGTGAATTGTAACACTTTATTTCCAAACTGATTTGAAACACTACAATTATAATTCACTTTACTATCAAACTATCTGGCTAACTAATTAACCTGACTAACCAACTGACTAACTCACTGTTTAATTGCCTGACTAACCGAGGGAAAGACGACCGCGTATTTATAGGTACCGTTCCGGTTTCTAGAACGGAACTTCGTACAGATAAGGCTTATCGCTTGCGAAAACATCTACAGCTACAACGCTTCCCATTACCAAATTTTTCTAGAGAGTTCCTTACACAATCAGTAATATAAATTTTATAACCAACTTCATTTTCTTACAATATTGTATAAGGTCAATAGTTTCCAAAAGAGTAGAATTTATCAAAAGTCAAAGTAAAAACTGAGAGAACTAATCAAAATTTTGAAAATCGATCATAATTTCAAAGAAATAAAAGTGGAAATTACTAAAATAGATCGCGAAAAGTCGAGATTTTACGATAAAATAAAAAATATCAGAACAGGCGAAACTCCACCAAAAAGTAAAGTAGGAAAATAAAAATTCTGAATAAAATTTTTAAAAAAACTCAAAATCCTGAAGAAGGTGAAAATTTTGAAATATTCGAATTGAAAAAAAAATTGAAATTGAAACAAAAAGTAAACATCTTTATTAAATTTTTTGAAAAGTTGAATTGTTTAAAAGAGGTAAAATTTTGAAATATGTAGAAAGAAATTTTGAGTAGAATTGTTCAACGGCGAGTACGAAGAAATAGAAATAAAAATGTTCACTAAAGTCGAAATTTTCAAAAGTAAAGTTTTTTAACAACTATGATTTGAGAAAAAATCATATTTAAAAAAGTGGAAATTTTCGAAAAACTGGAAACTGGTAAATTTAAAAATTTCAATAGAAATGCCAGCATTTTCAAAAAACTCGAAATTTTCAAGTCAAATCTCAAAAAAATGGAATTTCAAAAATGTCGAATCAAAAAAAGTCAAAATACTTAAAAGGTCAAAATTTCAACAACAAAAATTGAAATCTCGAAAAAAGCCGATATTTCGAAAAAATTGAAAATTTCAAATAAGTAGAAATATTTAAGATGACATTTTTGAAAAAAAGGAAAAATTTGGATAAATGATTGAATTTAAAAAATGAATTAAAAGTATTAAAAAATTCGCGATTTTCAAAAAAGTCAAAACTTCGAATAAAATCCATATTTTTAAAAAGTAGGATTTTGCAAAAACAATCAGATCTTTCAAATAAGGTGGAAATTAAAACAAGATCGACCGACATCTTTTACAAAGTAAACATTTAGAAAAATCGCACTTTTTAAAGATCAAAATTTTGAAAAAAGGTAAAGTGTTCAAAAAGCCAAAATTTGCAAAAAAGAGTAGAGTTTCAAAAAGTCAAAACTTTCAAAAGGTCAAAAATTCGAGAATAGAAATTTTTAAAGTCGTAATTTTTTAAAAACTGAGATTTTCAAAAGAGCAGAATTTTTCAAAGAAATTTCGAGAATTATTTCGAAACTAAAATACAAATTGCATAACAAAAGACTGTTTATAAAATTTCGAGAAAAAAGTCTGCATGATATTAAAATCAAAATTTTAGATAAACATGTAAACATATTTCCAGGAAACGTTTAAAGTTTAATTTAAAAAAAAAGTCTTAAATTTTTGGGAATGATAAACAGAATTAAATTAAAAAGTGTTTCGTGCTTTTTTGGAAAAATTTCTACATAACGCTTTCAATTTTTAATATTTTCGTAATTCTAAGAACAGAATTGATTTAAAAAAAAATCTAAATTTAAAAACGATTCTCGAATCTTTGAGAAAAAGTCGAAATTTCGAATTCAAAGCTAGAATTTGAGAAAAAAAGTCAAATTTCAAATTGTTCCAAGGAGGTCATAATTTCGATGTAGACTTCGATATTTTGTATTTTACAAAAATTGTGTTGACAATTCTGCTTTAAGCTTACTCTTAACTTTTCATCCGATCATTTAACTCATAATTGAGGGTTGTTTTGTTTGTTTGTTTTAAAGAAAAAACTTTTTATGGGACGGCATTTCGAAGAGCTGCATCATACTGAGAAAATTTACCGCACCACCCTATTGAAATACGCAGGGTGGACCATAAGTAATGATATATAGAACAAGAATGGATTTTTCGTATATAAATAACGTGACATTTACCTTATACCAAAAGTTGATATTAACCGAGATACAAGGTGTTAAAGTTGAAAAATGTTTTTTGACTTTTGCTCATAACTGATGAACACATTTCAGTATAGAGAAAAAATTTTACATAGGGAAGTTTCTTTGGTCAAAAAATTCTAATTTACTAACAGATTTCCAGTAACTTATAGGAAGCGCCACCTGCGCCACCTTGTATTATTCTAAAGCATCACAACTTTTTTTTGCCTTCATCTACACTTATTTAAAGTAGATACTTTTATTAATCCACATTTTTACGTAAAAAAGGTATACTTTCTGAATGTTGACACAAGCAACCGTTTTCAAGATATTTGCCTTCAAAGTTTGCCGTACATTTATTTTAAGTTTTGTAAATGTGAATTTTTCGCAGTAGATTTCAAAATAAAAATAATAAAATTGTCTCTAAAATAGTTTATATCAAATATTACCCTACTGACATCATTATTACACATATTTTTTTAAATTTCTAAAGCAATTTTAGATAAAATAGCAAAACAAAATTTATTTTCAAAAATAAATATTCGAGAAATGTCCTTTGTCATGCAAAGGAATTGCAAACAATTAAAAATCTGTGCTTTGACCATCCAGACTATTAAAATTTTTTTGTGCAGACTCAGAAATCATATCTCAGATCTCTAGTTAGAAAATATATTATGTCTTAATTTTTTGCATTTTCAAAATTTAGGTAATAGCATTATCAGCAAAGTAATATTTGACGTAAATTACTTTGAAAGCTATCTTATTATTAGTTTTTTTTTTCAAGGCTACTTCAAAAAGTTAATATCTTAGTACATAATTTAAAACAAAGGCACTTCAAATTATAAAGGCCAATATATTGGAAACGGTTGCTCGCATCCACTTTCAGGAAGTACATCTTTTTTACGTAAAAAATATGGAGAAATAAAATAATCCATTTAAAATTAATATACGTGGGTCCACAAAAAAGTTATGATGATTTAGAGTCATGCTGGGTAGCGCAGGTAGCGCCCCCTATCGGATATTGGTAATATGTTAGCAAATTAAAGTTTAAGAAACCACCTTGTGCCAAACTTCGTGCCCATATTACAATTTATTCAATAGTTATACGAAAAATCTCTATCTATCTCTGTTAATATCAACTTTTGGTAAATGTATCTAAATCACATTATTTTTATACGAAAAATCCACTCCTGCTCTCTGTACCATTATTTCTGGTCCATTCCGTATTCTGTATTAGCTATTAGACTCGTATTAAAAACTGTATAACGACTACCCGTTTCCTTCTTCAAATCATCTGTCTTATTCTTTTCATTGAAGTCACAACTTTTTTCCAGAAACAAAATTTAAAAAATTATTTTACCTCTTAATTAACCTCGTGAGGAATGGAATAATAAAGGTCCTAAAAGAAACTTGTAATTAAAAGCAATAAAGCCATAAGCACTGGGGTACATTGGAGGTTTCATTAACCACTTCATTTGCTCTATGAACGAGGGTTGTCTCAAGAGTTTGCAAATAAAATCGAGACAGGAGTTATAATAAAGTAAACGCAGTAGCCGACTGCATAGTAAGGTAGGTTTTCGTTTGGATAAGAACAGGCAAAGTTGTTAATTAGCTTAACGAGCTGTGGTTACTTTAATTATAAGGAGAAATGAGTGGAAAAGACTTCGATTGTGGCATTTCCTCTCGAAGAAGTTCGGCATTTCGAATTAGAGCGTTTTATGTTTGTATTCGCCTTTTTTCCCCGTCGTCCCCTCAGGTTTAGTCAGTCAGATATTAATTTATATGCATGAAAGCGAATTGTCGAACGGATATAAGCTGTACAATGTAATACATTTTTTGATTGATGATATAAATTTATAGACGGATAATAAACTTCCGGTTTTAACAAAAGAAACTTTAAATTGAATAAAGACATGAATGGATTGTTTTCCATACATATTACCTGTAGTTTATTCTAATCTGAGTTTTAATAAATTGCCAAAATGAAATTAGCGGTCGGTTTTTGGTAAAATAATAATCAAACTGTTTTCATAAAATCATCACATGTGGTTGGACCTATTTTTAAAACCGTTCGTGTTGTAACGAATTGATGTAACAGAAATCGCGAAGTATTTGGACGACCCGCGGATTATACAACAAGGATATTGCACCCCCAATATTGGCCAAGTACAAAAATGTGAGAAAATGTGTCACTAAAATACCGGATTTCGTCCGACAAAAATAGCGATTTTTTCGGGTTCAGTTCCGGGTGTCATTTTTTTTTTCTCATTTTTAAAAGTTTTTATTTGAATTAAAAAGTGATTTTTTTAACATAATTTGGGAAATGTTCTCTTTTCCTTTTTTCTTTAACATTACAACATATTGCTTCTCTGATATTACTACATATTTTGAAAAAATATTTCTCAATTCTGGGTTTATTTTGAGTTCAAATTTCAAGAAAAACCTGAACTTTATGAAAAAATTTCAAATTGAAACTCGGAATTTTCACAAAAATCTTAAATTATTTGCCAGAGACGGCCTTTGGGGATGGCGAACAGGGCAATCGCCCAGGGCATCGCTCTTGCAGAGGCCTCGCGCACTCGTGCAACAGTACTAATTCTAATGTTCATTTGAATTTCGCGCCTTACGCCGCGCACTATAAAACTCGACTCGCTGTTCTCGTGCGGGGTAGTTATCTCGCTGATATCTGTTTCATTCACTCCAATGAATGTATCTTTCCTTCTCTTTCGCTTTGTCGAAATTTCGTACCTGTGCCACAAGTATATATGTAATACTTCTATATGACGTGTTTTGTCCTTCGTTTGTGTCAAAAAGGCGCGATGGATATATATATATATATATATATGTTTGTCTTTTTCAAGGACAGAATATTTTAACAAATCCCAAAGTTTATTTCAAATATCGCTCTTCTCGTCAATTGGCATTGTTGTCATTCATTTATTAGTGTTTCCGCCCATCTTGTCATCTGTTCCCGCTATAAATGAATGAATGCTTGTCCTTGAAAGAGTACGACATATACTTTTATCTCACCTTTTTGACAAAGCATTTTGCAGTGGCGATTATACACAACACGCCATATAGAAGTATTACATATATGGCCACAAGTGCTGCCAACTGCAAGGGCTAAACACTACTGATAGTGCTCCATTTTCTTCCTGTTTACGATTCAGGGAATTCCCGTGTTTCATTTCACCTGTCAACTGTTGTCGGCTTATGCTTTCATTTTAGAACAGCCATTTGTATTGCATAATATTTATCTTTAAATAAATAATAATATTAATTCCTAACACATTTAATTAATTCCTATAGTAAAGAGTGAATCAGTAAAAAACTGCTTGTAATTTTACTAACTATTTTTATGTGTAAAAAAGACAAGATCGGCTTTTAGTTAGGGATGCACAAACTTTTCAAAACATCGATATTATATTCAACTGATGTATTGAAAAAGATATTTCGATATGTTTCGATACATCGATATTCGATATATCATATAAATGTAATCCCATACAGCAGGACTTCTCAACCAGCGAAGTGCGCCTCTCATAATTTCGCTTTTTCCAAAATTCCAACTTTTTAGAACAAATTTTTAAAAATGTTGACTTTTTCAAAATTCTACATTTAATATAAAATTTTTGCTTCTGTTTAAAACTTCGTTTTTTTTAATTAACCTTCGAAAATTGCAACTATTTATAAAAATTTTAGTTTTTCAATTTTTTTTTGAAAATGTCGAGCTTGTTAAAAAGATTGCAATATTTTTACGACTTTATTTCAGAATTTGGACTTCTTTTTCTAGAGTTTGCACTTTTTTAAGATTTTTGACTCTTTCTCAAATTTCAATGTTTTTCAAACTTGATACCTTTTTAAAATGTCGACCTCGATTTTTGAAAGGTTCAATCTTTTCGAAAATTTCGATTTTTTTTGAAATTTTATTAACTTCTTTCAAAAATTTGGATTTTTTTTGAAAATCTCAAATTTATTGATGATTGCGACCTTTTTCCAAATTTTGGATGTTGTTCCATTTTTTAGTTAAACTTTAAAAAAGTGTCGACTTTTTTTAGCAAATTTCGACTTTCTCAAACTTATTTTCGACTTTTTTTGAAACTTGCTTGTTTTCGGTTCAGTTCCGATTCGAAATCGTAGTAATTATAACATTAATAAAAGCAAACACATCGAAGTCGAATTTGCAAAGTAAAAAAAGTTCTCGAAGTCTTTAATGTATTGAAATGCTCCTTTGCCGTTATGCAGAGTATCTGAATGCCACAAAAGGACTGAAAGCTTTGAGTATCATTATGATATATTATCACCTGTGGGATTGCGCTACCTGGCGATGACATTTCCACAATGAAGATATATACTTCCAAATAAAGTACCATTGCCGTAAATTTCCTTACAAGCCTTACCTGTGATCACCCCCTCACTTGCGTTCATTGCGAGCTATTTATAAAATTAGAGCATCCTCATCCCCCAAACGGTAATATTTATGAAATAGCAATTTACAGATAAGATAATTCAAAATTATTTTAACCGATTATCAGTTTTATTAGTAATAGAATTCAAGAGTCAAATGTTATTAAAAAATTCCGTTTTCTCACTAACCTAAAGCAGTTGTTAAAAAAATGATTTGGCTCAAAAGTATTGGCAATTATTGACCTCCTATTTTGATACTCAATTTTCTCGCATGCAGTTTTTAAAATATGGAAAATTATTTTCCATCAGAAACGTTCAGTTGACAATTTTTTTTAAATATTTGTTCGAATAAACCCATGTTACACAACCGATGTGGCGACACACAATTGTATCGCTGGAATTCCTCAGATGTGTCGAAAATATGCAAATGTTTCATATTGAATTCTGCTAATTAAAGACGTTTGTGAAATTTGAAAAGAGGTTAGTAGCCTCAAACCGATCCTTCCACTAAAACTACCTAGTCTTTGTTTGCATTTAAGTTAGAGCTAAGAAGCCACGGTCCAATAATACTTTACTATTAATACTATTATTTTATACAAGTAACAACAATTCTAGTGTCTAACTTTTCTTACATTTTTTTGGAATTATTTTTGCCAACAAAATAAGTAGATACTGGATTTTAGGTAGAATCCTATGATCCTGCCTTTTCACCTCTTTAGGCGACTTTTATGTGGGTATTGCCTAAATTTCAATTTTGCTTGTTTTGGATTTGGACCTATTTTCGAAAAGTTTCATGCCTATTTATACTTTTTTATGGGTTTTCCCCAGCCTAGTATATTTACACTTCTAAAGAATGTAAGCAGAAATAAATAAAATTTCCAAGAAAAGTAATTTAACAACATTTACTTTTATGACCCACCGAATCGCATTTAAGTTTTGCCTGCTATTTTAACCCAGGACAAATCAATCTTGTTGCCTATTTATCTTAAATTAATGTCTAAATAAAAGCAGATGTGTAAGACGATAAAATTACCCGAAAGATATTCCTTTTCGAAAATTTATTTTTAAACTGTCTTCTATAACCTGCACTTGTGTATGAAAAATGCATCTAGAAAGTGCTCTATTTAAAGGACATAGTTTGAAGTCAGATGGAGAAAAATTTTTTTTTTTATTTTTTTCAAATTTCGATTAAATTCATAATTTTAACTTTTATCTTAAATTTAAAGTTTGCACCCGAACATTTGGAATTTGGATACTTTCTAAATTCTGGCAAATTAGATATTTTTTTAAGTTCAAGTTTTCTCTTAACGTCCAACTCTTTTTCTAACTGGCTACAACTTCAGTCCCTACGTTTTTTATTTAGAGCAATCCTAAAATTTCAATGTTTTCTAGAATTATTGTTGCTACCTGAATTTGCAATGTCGAAATGCATTTGATTTTTCCGAATTTCCAAAAAAAGTTGTTCTTATAAAGTTATTTATCGTTTTTTTTAATTTTACCTTTAATATCAAAATTATGACCTTTTTTGATAATTTTGAATTTGAATTAGATTTTCTGAGTTTAAAATTTTGGTATTTACTTCGATTATTTACTTGCTTCAATTCTTTCTAGAAACTTGGAAATTTCGAGAAAATTATTGTGAAAAGGAATTCTGAACTTAATCTTGAGTTTTTTGAATTTAGAATTTTAATTCGAAATGTCTAGAAAAGTCTACATTTAGATTGGACTAAGTTAATTACAACCAAATTTATACTTACAACTAAATTCATTAATAAATATTTCCGAAAATATTAACTTTTTTAGAAATTTTGAATTTTCGAACAAAAAGTGGGATATGTTAATTCTTAACAAAGTTACCTGTTCAAACTCGAAATTTTTAGTTTTTTAAATTCGAAAGTTTAGAAATAGGCTGACATTTAGAATTACTGTCTAAATCCGAAGAAAAAAGAAGCCATAATTTTTGGAAAAAAAGGTTTGAAGCCAAAATTTTCTAAAAAATCTATAACTTCCAAAAGATAAAATCTATTAACAAAAACTAATAACACTCAACATTTTGCCTTGAAACAAAATTTAAAAAATTAACTTTGATGTTTCCTAAAACTTTTAGTTTTTTCAAAATGTCTAGGGGATTTTTTGTTACCATAATTAAATGTCTAGAAAGAAAGTCAAAATATTTTGAAGAAACTGAAAAATTTCAACTCTAATCTTGGCATTTTTAAACTCGTCGTAAAAAGTCGTAAAAATGTTATAAACTATAAATCAAGTTTTTCTGAAAATATGAGTTTAAAGTTGAAATGTCGTGATTAAAAGTAAAAAATTTTATAAAGTTTAAATTTGATATGTAAGATAAAAATTTGAATATTTTTTTGGAAGGTTTCACCTGGAAGTCGAATTTTGGAGAAAAATGTCGAATTTTCGAAATCGTATTCGAAATATAATCAAGTCAACTTCATAACGGAAAATTTAGACATTTTTTATTATGAAATTAAAACTTTTTAAAAAAATTAAAAATTTCGAATCAAACTGATGGGTCAAAGTTATTAAAAAAATCCTGAATATTTTAGTTTAAAAATGCTCAAGTTTTGTGTAAAGTTCAATCAACGTTTTAGGAAAATTATAGAAGAAATTTCTAAAAAAAAGTTATTAAAAAATGTCTTCTCAAAATTATGACTTATAAGAGATTTTGAATTTTATTCAAATAGCGAATTTAAAATTTAAATTTTTAAATTTTAAAACTCTTAAAATATTATCACAAAATCCAAGTTTCTCTCAAAATTTCGTATTAAATCTCGAAAGATGGCTTGTATAATTTTCCAGGTTTTCTAAAATTGGAATTTTTTTAAATGGCGAGTTTGAGCTTGAAAAACCTTTAAAATTCGACATTTTTTACATAAAATTTAAACCGTAAGATTGAAATTTCAAATGAAAAAGAAGAAATTTCAAGAAAAGTTAAATTTTGTCTAGAAACGAAATCTCAGATTTAAAACTCAAAATGTCGGAAAAAATTCGAATGAGTTTAAAATTAAATATTTAAGATTTAAGGGTAAAAATTCTAGAATGAACTCTAAATTTTAAGACCTTCAATTGAAAATGTTATACTCCTTCTGAATAACCTTATAACCTAAAATCTAATTGTTTTTTAAATTTCGATTTTTCTTGTTAATTGTGAGTTTCGGCCTGTTAATGACTTTTTGTAGAGTATTTTTCCTTTTTAGTTTCTTCTTTAGCTTTTCATTTTTGCCAAATTTAACATTTTGCTTACCTTTTTTCCTTGTTTGATTGTGCTTAAAATCCAGTCCCAAATTTGAAAAAAAAATTATTGCATTTCAGTACGAAAACAAAATAACCCATTAAAGATGTTTTTTGAAAAGACCCCACATCTGAAAAGTTCAGTTCTATCTAGTGTGAAGCCAAGAAATTCAGGTGGGAGCTGCAGACCCCCCCCCCCTCCCCTGGTTACGAGCCTGACTGCAGTGTTCGGTAGATGAGTCGATATGTAAAATATGTAAAATTAGTTAAGTTTAAAAATTCAAATATACATATGTCGCTATATTTTTATCAGTTTCTTGGGGTTTTTCTTGATTATTTGCTCATTGACTTCCACTTTTCACTTCAGATTCGTATTCAGCGAGAAAAAAAAAACCCAAAATCGCATAGTCCGACCCCCAGCACACACCACTTTTATTATGGACCTGTGTAATTTATATTGATGGTTTATCTATAATTTTTTTCTCAACAAACGTTTAGCAAATGTTAATAAAACTATGCAAAATTGATTTTATAAAGTTATATAATATGAAAATTTGGGATGATTACTAGCTTTTCTTGCAATAAAATTGAATTTAACCTACTACGTGAACAATTTCTCCATAAGATTACATGTAAAAAATTACAGCTATTTTAAATGTCTTAGTCAATCGTTTTGAAATTTTCACAGTGGTTTTAAAATTAGGTGAGAAACATTCTGCTAAATTTTTGTTTATCTCGTAGCATGTTGATATACCTCCTAAACTTCCTTAAATATTTTGGAATTTAAAAATCTGAAATTCTGATACAATTTTTAATTTGTTTTAGGCAAATCATCAATTATATTAAAATTTTACGAAAGATTGTCTAAATTCTCATACATTCAAATACAAAATTCCAAAAAAATTGACATTTTGAGAAATACCTAAAATTTTGAGAAAGAAATTTCTATAAATTTTGAGTAAAACTTATTTTTTTTAACTGGCAAAAGAAAAGAGGTATTTTAAAGGAAAACAAAAAAAGTTGAAATTTGGAGAAAAAAGTCGAAATTTCGGTATCTTAGAAAAAGGAATGTAGGAATGTCGAATTTTCTACATATAAATTTAAACAAAATTCCAAAAAATAGTCGCTAGCGAATTTTTCAATAAAAAATGCAAGAAAGTGTTGTGTTGATGTAAAAATGCATTTAGTTCCGAGCAACAACAAAAATTACAAAAAGTATAAAACAAATGCCAAATGCATTTTTTTGGTCTTTATTTTTTAGGTTTGAATAGAAAAAAGTTTTCATGTGTCGCAAAGCGTTAATAACTAACTGTCACTAACAGAAAAAGATTGAGAACCATTGGACTAAATCATGGTTTTTTAAACCATTGATAAAACCTAAAGTGCACTGCTAATTGACTTATTCCTTAAATTTGAAACTCTTTTTTTTTGTTGGAAATTTTACCTTTTAAGCTCGACATTTGAAAGTTGGCTATTTCCTTTTTTTACTAATTCAGAATTAAACTAACCTAACCTGAGACGATTTTTGATAGATCTGAAACGATTTTGAACATTCAGCTCGATTCGAAGCCGCTTCAGCTGATGCGCCTGCAAGTGCTGCAGAAATACCACATTTCATAAAAATCCCTGTTTCTGAAAACTGTTATATTACCGGGGGGCATCCGCTAGACGGAGCATATGAAAGACGATATTGAGGTTTATTTAGTATATCGCTATCGCTTGCATCTCAGTTGGCGTGAGCTTCTATTGTTTGCATAGTGCTGATCCAAGTCGGCGGCGGCGTATCATTCAGCCAATTTATCACTTGACCGCACGTGATGGCGACTCGAGAACGTCTTCCATCGCCGTCTTCGATTACTCGTGATTAATGGAGCTTGTTTGAAAAGGAACTCACTTTGATGAAAAATAATACTTATGGTGGCACTTGGGAATACAAACTTTAAGCGCCAGTTTATCTTATCTCGTTTAATGTTGAACAAGAAATAAAAGCTGCAAACGTGCACTGAAAGCTATAAATTTGTCGTGTGTGGAACTGTTAAGTCCAAGCGTTTTATCACTTGATTCTTGCAGTAGTCCCAGACTCCGACACCAAATAAAAATAATGTCCGTACATACCCAACATTTCAAAAATTAAAACGGTGATCCTTAAAATATTGAGGCACTTGATCTTAACAATCATTTATGCCGTATTAAGGAACAAAATGCAAGGTTTGCCAAATAGTGGGTGGTGACCAAGCCCCGGGGCACTAAAATAAGTTACTGGGTCGCAAAAATGTCTCCGTTGTTCAAACTTTTGTCTTTTTTTTGAAAATTCCCGCTTTCAATTTTCGCTTTTTTTTCATAAAATTTCAATTTGATATTTTCACTTTTTCTGGATATTTCTTTTTGAATTTTTGATCCGAAATTCGACTTTTTATAGAAATTTCGAGAAAATTTTTATTATTGTATTTTCTGTCGATTTTTTAAGCATATCAATTTTTAACTGCTTCTTGACGTGTGACGCGTTTTCTGTGGGAGTTTGGTAAGCGCAGCTTCCATTACAGAATGGAAAAAATACATATAATTTCGAGCAATAAGTTGAATACAACATGAACATCGTGTTTAAACAAAATAACCTTAAAGGATTATTCTATAAAGCCGAAGTTTTTTTGAGATTTGGTTTTTTTTCTCAGAAGTTCGTGTTAAAGATAGTGTTTTTTTTTTTTTTTTAATTTGGAATTTCTCTGCAAATTAAACCTTCATTTCAAAATCGGAGTTTACGCTTGAAAATTATAACCATGACAACAAAAGAACTTTTTTTATAAATCCTAAGCTCAAAGTCAAAAGTTCAAATTAAAAGGTCGATATTTCCAAAGAAATTTAATCAATTTAAAAAAAAACTTTCAAAATTTCTAGTTTATCCTCAAAATGTTGGTATTTTTTTTCAAATTTTCGACTTTAATTCAGGATTTATAAGTTTTTACCTTTAAGTAAATCTGAGATTTAAAAATCGAAACTTCGGCAAAAAATGTGGCCAAATTTGGAGATTGAAATTGCAAATTCGATTATAATTAACGACATTTTAAATGATAAGTAGAATTCGGAAAACCATAAAGTAGATGGACCATAAGTAATGGTACATAGAGCAAGAGTAGATTATTCGTATAAAAATAACGTGATTTAGTCACATTTACCTTTTACCAAAAGTTGATATTAACAGAGATACAGGGTGTCAAACTTAAAAAAACATTGTGTGTCAAAATCATGAAAAAGTGTCAAAATTCCGAGTTCAAATTATACAAAAGCATTTGAATTTTCAGAAAAAAAAACCAATTTATGAAAAATGTTCAAAGTTTAAATTTGAAATTTTGAAAAGATGTGGAAATTAAATTTGAAGGCCGAAATAATTAGTAAATCTGATTTTTCACTTTAAGTTAATGTTGGAGTAAAATGTAAAAAAATGGAATTTTGAATTTTAAAGCAAAGTTTCGAGATGAAACTCGAAATTTCAAGAAAAAAATTATAATTCTCGAATAAAATCTAAATCTTTTGAAAGGCTCAAAATCTGTCATTTAAATCGAAGATTGAAAAAAAAAGTAAATGTTGAAAGCGTAGATTCTAAACTAAGGAAAAGTTGTAATTTGGAGCAATTCAAAATAAATTTTAACAGAAAAATCAAAATGTCTAGAAAGTCCTGGATTGAAAGTGTCATCTCTAAATTTGAGAAAAGGTATCGAATTTAAAGCCGATATTCTGATATTAAAAACTTATTAAAAACATTTCTTGCACACACCTGACATTTTGAAAAAAAATCGAAATTTTGTGTTAAGAATAGAAGAATCTATAAAAAATTCAATTTTTAAGTTAGAGCTTTAAAGACATGGCAGAAATTGCACGTGTATAAACTTGGAATTAGAAAGAAAAAACAAAATTTGAAAAACAATTTATTACAAAAAGATCAAGTAAATATTCAAAATTTCAAGAAAAAGTCGATATTATGACTGCGTGGTAATTTTAAAGAAAATTGGAAAACATTCTTGGTTTAAACCGAAAAATAACAGACCTCAACCTCAAAATTTATAAAAAGTTCAAAATGTCGTGATTTAAAGAGGAAATATTAAAAAAAAACAATCGAAACCACAAAAAAACAAAGTTTTGAGTTTAAAATAAAAAAACCCGAACTCTTAGAATTTTGAGAACAAATTTAAAATTTCGAAAAAAAATTTGAAATTTGTAAAATCATTGCCTCAAAATTCGAATTACCGAGTTTAAAGCAAAAGGTTTAAAAGAAGTTCAAACCCCAAAAAAATATGGAATTTCTAAAAAGAAACAAAATTATAGACAAACTTTTAAAGCTTGAAATTTGAAGTAACGAAAAAAATATAAAAATTTCGAAATTAAAGTCAACAAAGAAATAACACTTACTTTGTATTACGAAAAAATCGAAATTTTGAATTTAAGTTGAAAATTTAGTTTTAAGACGGGAAAAACTGAAACTCTAAAATGAGACTTGCAAAAAAACGTCGAAATTTGACAGAATTTTTAAAATAAATTAAAAATCTTTAAAACGACAATATTTCGAGTATAAGTGAAAATTTCAGAAAAAATAGTAAACACCGCTAGTTAAAGGTTGAAATTTTAAGGAAAAAAAATAAAAATTTTGCCAAAAATGGTGGGTGGAAATTTTTAGCATATTTAACCGTTGAAGCTCGAAAAAAAGAAAGACTTTTAAACAAAAAATTAAAATCTCTTGGAAAAACACAGTTTTCAGTTTATATCTAGGTCGACAATTTAAGAAAAAAAATTGAGAGTGAAAACTCGTAATTTTGTTGGAGACAACATTTTCTAGTATTTTGAAAAGAAAGCGAAAATTTTCCGACAAAGACGAGCTTTGGCGTGTAAAGTCAAAACTATAGAAAAGAAGAAAAAAATTATAAAATTAAACTCGTCCAGTAAAAACAAGTCAAAATACAACTTTTAAAAAACTAAGATTCCTGGAAGTAGACAAAGTATTGAATTGGATTCGAAAATTCAAGGAAAAGGTAAAAAATTAAAGTGTAAACCCAGAATCTCATAAAAAAATTCAAAACTTCGAAACTGAAATCGTTAAAATAAAGTCAACGTTTTGAAGTAACTCAAAAAATAAGAAAGTAATTTTAAAAAATTGAAACACAGAACTTGTCCCCTGAAACCAAGAAAGATTAAAAAACACAACAAAGGTTGCTCTAACGAGTTTCGACAGCCAAGCTGTCATCTTCAGAGAGAAACTAACATCTAATCTTAAAATTAACCCTTATATACTAAGAATATTCACTTCGTGCGTGATCGGCCGCACCCGAAACACGCATCCAATCATACACGTCGTTGTGTCACATTTTCTTATCTATCAACCTTAACTATTTTTAACAGAGATGAATGGCCTAAAGGTCAAGCGCAACCATTCATAAGAAATTGTGACACAACGACGTGTATGATTGGATGCGCGTTTCGGGTGCGGCCGATCACGCACGAAGTGAATATTCTTGGTATATAAGGGTTAATTTTAAGATTAGATGTTAGTTTCTCTCTGAAGATGACAGCTTGGCTGTCGAAACGCGTTAGACCAACCTTTGTTGTGTTTTTTAATCTTTCTTGGTTTCAGGGGACAAGTTCTGTGTTTCAATTTTTGAAGATAACCAAGGACCAATCCGTTCCATCAAAAACAAAAATAATTTTAAGAAAGAGGTTGAAGTTTTTCTAGGTTTTAAGAATGAAAAGTCGGAAACATTATTGAAATTTCCAGTTTATATTTGAAATATGCTAAAAAGAATTCCAGTTTGCAACTGAAATCTTGAGAACAATATTGAATTTTTTAAAATCTAAAGATTAAACTGTATTTTCGACATAAACATCAATCTTTTAGAAAAGCTTGAATTTTATACGAAAAATGTTTAAGTACAAATTGTAACCTTCCCGATACAATCAAGATTCAGATATCAAGATCTCTAGAAGAGGACAAAATTTGGAAAAGTTGATGTTTCGTTAAAAAAAGATTTATAGTGGAGTGCCTGGAGCTTTAAAAATCCAAAAACCTAGGATTACAGTTACAGTGAGTAAAATAAAATAAAAATATGTGGAATATTTAGCTAACAATATATGTAAAAAATTTGCCTATTAAAAAATTGTGATCTTCATTAAAAATAATAGTAATAATAATAAATGGGTGTTTCAAAATAAACTGCTCATTCTTAAGGAGCATAATCCTCGAGCGATTTTAAGAAAAAAAGATTATATCAACATAGGTCCGGAACCGCTTTATTTTTAAGTTACAGGGTCTTGAAAATTAAGAAAAAAAAAATAAATTTTCCCTAAATACTATAAAACTACTCAAAATATTTTTTTTTCAATTTCGGTAGATACTAACTAGGCATAAACGAGATTTGTTTGCGTGGTTTGTGGTTCCTAATTCCTAGGTACGGCACTGTATGCTAGAACTTGATTATAAGGCTAATCCTATCTTCCAGATAACTACACATCTCAAAATATTTTATTCCACATCTATTAAAATGCTACTATTGCGAAGTATTGTGTCATGCCTTTCAAAAATATCTATCTAAACGAAATGAATCTTCTATTCAAAATAAATTAATAGCAAAAAGTGCTTAAATTATTTTTAAACACCTTTTGTTTTTACCTGACCTTTCATGGAATAGTAAAGTGACTATTTTATTGAACCCAATGTGCATTATAGGCATATTTTTTTAAATTAATGAATAATTTAACATTTTGCTTAGGCTTTTAGGCTTTATAAACTGGAAAAAATTAAGCAAGAAACAAGAAACTATGCTAAAAATTTACCGTCCTCGTTATCTCCTAACAGGGAAAAATGTCACTAATTTAAGATAGCTGAACGCGTATCAAGCAGGAATGTAATGCAGATATTCTCTATGAGTCAGTGAAAAATGAGCAAAGAGATAAAAATATGCTTACTTCTCAGTTTTAACAATAATGCCTAGCATTCCTCACTTTGCATATTAAACGAATATATCTCATTGTCATTAGTCACTTGTGATCTCCGGCCTTGTGCAACACCTGAGTTCAGTTTCAGTTAACTTGTTTTTATATTTGCTCTAGCAAGTTTATGCTTGAATGAAAACAAAGTGCATTTTTCTTCCCAGCCATGCAAAACTGAAAGAAAAGGTGAGAATTTAATCTACGGTTTGCAAGAAAAAACCATTTCAACTGAAATTGAAACTTTAAAATTGTAAAAATTAAAACGAGTTTGTACCGTTAAAACGACAACTTTGAATATTCATTTGTATACTAGTTGATACCCGCGCCTTCGTCTGCGTGAAAACAAGAGAAAGGATTCTTGAATTACCTTTTTGACAATTCCGACTTTTTTTGAATAATTTGATGTTTATTATTCGGTTTTTGAAAATTTAGACAATTTCAAATATTCACTCTTTTAAAAATATCGACCTTTTCTCGTTCGACCCCCAAAGTGTCAAATTTTTCTCGAAATTTTGATTTTTTGAAATTTCCAACATTTTTAAAATTGTGATCCAGGTTTTGATTTTTTTTGGAAATTATTTTTTTGATAATCTTTTTTTTATTTCCAATATTCCTTTTCGGAAATTTCAACTTTTTTGAATATTTTCCTATCAAAATTTCGATTTTTTTTTAATATCCTGACTTTATGTCAAAGTATTGAATTTTTTGAAAAATTTTGACTTTTTTCAAATTGTTAACACTATTTTTGAAAATGTTGACCTTTTCTTAAAAATTCCCATCTTGTTTTTCCTATATTTGACTCGAAATTTCAACTTTTCTGCAAATCTGACTTTTCAGATGCGATTTTCTAAAAATATTTCAATTCTTTTTGCCAATTTCAATTTTTTGAAAGTTTTCACCTTTAAAAATATTCACTCAGTTGAAATATTTATTTTTTTTAAATAAAACTTTCCTCGCAATTTTGTATTATTCTTAAAATTTTCATTTTCTGAAAACGACTTTTTTGAAAAATATGATCTTATCAATTTTTATTGAAAATCTTGACTTTCTTCATTTCAAATTTCTTTTAAATTTCGACTTCATATTTTGAACATTTTTAATTTCACATTTTCTATTCTTCTACTTTTTCTACTTTTCTTTAAAATTGTCATTTATTTTCGAATTCTTTGAAAATTTTGGTGCAAAATTTTGATTTTTTTATAGTTTTGATTGTTGATATGTTGTTTCTTTGGAAACCTCTGCCTTTTTTTAAAATTTTCACTTGTTTTTAAATTTCCACTCTTGATCAAACTGCTGATTATTTCTCAACGTTTCGACTTATTTTTTGGCAATTTTTTTTCAAAAATTTTAATATCTTCTCGAAGTTTTGCTATTTGTAGAATTTTAACTTTTTTCAAAATTTGCAAGTACTTATTTTCAAAATTTCCATTTCATGTAAACACTTCAAAGTTTTTTAAAATATTGATATTTTTCGTGAAATGTCTAATTTTTGTAACATGGACTTTTTAAAAAATTCGCCTATTCCTGAATATGTAAATTTTTTTGTTTGAATATTCTAACTTTTTTAGAAATTTCGACTTTTTTTTAAATTTTAACTTTTTATCAAAGTTTGAGTTTTTTTAGAATTTGAACTTTTTTCAAAATTTCCAAGTACTTATTTTCAAAATGTCGATTTTATGTAAAAACTTGAAAATGTTGACTTTTTTCTTGATAATTCCAATTTTTAAAAAAGTTGCCTGTTCCTGAATATTTAAAACTGCAAGTTTTTTAAAAATCTGAAAAAATTCCTAAACGAATTCGACGCTTAACTAGGTTTCAATTTTAAAGTTGGCATTTGAAAAAGAAATGTTTTTGTAGCTTAAAGTGCAAACTTTAAAAAAAAATCAGGAAAATTAGAAAATTTAAATTGGAATCTTTAAGCAAAAGCACAAGGAACAATTTTGGTTTTCATTTAGAAATAACTAACGAATCAAAATAAAAAGAAACATTTTTTTTAGACATTTTGGAGTTTCTTCTTAAAATTTGGACATCATTTTCAAATTTTAACTTTTTTTGTAAATTTCAATTCTTTCATAATTTAGCATTTCTTTAAAATAATGATTCATTTTTTGGAAATTTCGACACGAAATTTTGATTTTTTTATCAAAAATGTTGACTTTTTTAATTTTGTCTTTTTTATTAATTTGATAATGTTGAAATACTGTTGTCTTTGAACACCTCTGTCTTTTGTTAAATATCCACTTTTTTCACATTTTTCACCTTTGTTCAAACTTTCGACATTTCTCGACGTTTTGACTTATTTTTTAAATTTCGACTTGTTTTAACTTGTGTGTAGTAAAATGGACTTTTATTTGAAAAATGCGATTTTCTTTTTCAAAATTTTCACTTTTTTGAAAAATCGAATTTTTCGGCTAAAATTGATCTTTTCTCAAAATTTCGACTTTTTTCTTCAAAAATTTCGTCCATTTCTTAAGGTTTTTTTTTAACTTGCTTCTATTAAAATGGACTTTTTTTTGAAAAATTCGACTTTTTTTTGAAATTTTTCACTGCCTTTTTAAAATATGCACCTTTCTGAAATTTTCACCTTCGTTCAAACTTTCGACATTTCACGACGTTTGGATTTTTTTTAATACTTCCACATTTTTTTAAACATTTTGGCTTTTTTTCTAAGCTTCAACTTTTTGTCTAAAAATGTTTTCACTTTTTTTGAAAAGTTGAATTTTTGAAATTTTCTTAACTTTTTTCAAAATTTTAACTTTTATCATCAAAATTTGTACCTTTTTTATAGACTTTTCTCAGCATTTGAACCTTTTTCAAAAATATTACATATTTTCAATTTTTGTGAAAACTTTGACTTTTTTTAACTTATTTTTCTCAAAGTTTTAGAATTTTTGTAACAGACTTTTTGAATAATTCGCCTCTCGTGAAAATTACATTGTCTTTATTTATTTTTTGTTTTGTGAAACGGACTGGTCCTTGGTTATCTTCCTGCGATTGAGTACCTTTCTGAAGATGATAGCTTGGCTATCGAAACGCGTTAGAACAATAATTGTTGGGTTTTTTAATCTTTCTTGATTTCAGGGGACAAAATTATTTTTTTTTTTAATATAACTTTCTAAACTGCAATTTTTTGAAATGTTGAAAAAACGGATTCAAGATTTTAATAAATTTGGTATTTTAAAAATGAGTATTTTTCAAGTTTAAACTAAAAAAAATCGAAATTTTGAAAAACTGGTTTGTAATTTTGAAAAATAGCATGAAGCCAAATTTTGGTTTTAATTTAGAATTTATAGTGTTTAAATCGAAATATGAAAGAAAATTTTTTTAGACATTTTGAAGTGTTTTTCTGAAAATTTCGACATAATTTCCAAATTTTGAATTTAAATTCAAAATTTCGAGAAATAGAAATAGAAATTCAAACGATTTCAATGAAGCTATTACATTTATGAATCTTTCAACTTTAAACTCCAAATTTCGACAGTAACTGTTTTTAATTATACAATAAAATTTTTCTTTAATGTTTTATCTGAAATCATCACATTAATACCAAATTTTTAAGTGCAGGATTCCAATTTAAAGAAAATAATTAGGATATCTAAATTTGCACTTGTTATTCCTAGAAAAAGTAAAGATTTGTAAAAATAATTTTTACTATCTTGCGATTATAACTTTAGAAAAAATTGATTCATAACTTCAGAAATCAAAATAAAAATAACGAAATCAGAAGAAGTTTGAAATTTCGAATTAAAAAAATCGAAAATTCGAAGTCTCTTTTCGAAAGTTTTAATTAAGAGAGAAATTGGAAATTTCTTTAAAATTATTTCGATTTTTTTTAGTTTCAGGATTTTGACATTTCTCTAGCAATTTTAAGAAATGTAAAATGTTAGAAGAAAATGGTATTTGTTTTAAATATGAATTTTTGTCCTTAAAGGTCGACGTTATTCTTAACTTTTTATGTTTAAAGTCAAAATTTAAAAAAAAACATTACAAATTCCCACTTCAAATAAAAAACTGGAAAAGAAAAAACCGAAACATTTCTAAAAATAATCTCTAAATTTAAAGTCGAAATTTCAATCTGCTTTTCGAAACTTCAGGAAATATTCAAAATTTGAAAACAATGTTTTATTTTGGTATATTAAAAACTTCATGTTTTAAGCGAAAGTTATTAGAAAAAAGTTAACCTCGAAATAAATCTACTTTATGAAGAAAATTTTGACTACTAACTCGAACTATGAACTAGAAACTTCAAAGTATCTAAAAAAAAATCTTCCTTCAGACTTCCATTTAAATAATCCCAAATTAAAGCCAAAATTTCTAGTTTAAAACTTTAATATTTAGAAGTCCATAATAAAATAAAAGAACTCGTAAAGAGAAAATATACACTGACCATATAAAAATGGAAAATGGATAAATTCGTATATAAAGACAGATTTATCAACGATGATCTTCTATCAACTCGTATAAGCAACTTTAAATACAATCGCGTGTATTATTTATTGCATATGTTTTATGTGGTTTTTAATGCCCATTTTTACCAACTCGGAGGCTGAATTTTGAAAAAAACTGCTCACTTACGTATTCCGAGGAACAACTGTCTGAAATTTCATTTTCGTAAACTCACCGGTTTAAGATGTGCATTGCGTATTTTTACTCTTCTACCAATTTCCCTAATAAAGATAAAAGTAAGGGTGAAGAACAGGAAAGAGTAAGTTAAGAGACGTAAATATTTGCATGAAGAGGCAGCTGACGAAAAAGAATTTTTTGGATCATTGTCTGTCATTCGTCTCCTGTGAATCAACAAATAATATAGAATAAGAGTTCAAGTAATGTACCACACATATGTATTTACATATTTATTTAAAAAAAAAATATGTATTCATAAATAAATGCATAGTTCTTTAAATAATTTAAACGGTATCATAAAATGGAATTACTTTTTAAATACCACCTGGTTATGTGTTAGAGTTGTTCTAGCGAAACTACAAGCTCAAATATATAAAGTAAAATATTCCCTATTTTTAGTCCTTTAGTCTAGTTCTTTTATGATAAAGAGCGAACTTTAACTCGATGAATGGAAATCCATGAAACTTTGTACTTTTGTTTCACTTCGCCTAATGGCAAAAGTTTCAAAGTGATATCCAGCAATATGCTTTTGTCGACGTGTATGTGATTGCGGGTAATAAACTTAACCTATTTCTGTCTTTTTCAGGCTGAAGAGCTGAATTCTATAGTAGGAAATGCATTTAGAATGGCTTACGCGGCACAGCTGCAAAAACAACCCAGTTTTCAAGACGTAATTGCATCCCAGTTGGATCAGACTCAAACGAATAAAGCTCTTTGGGTAAGTGTGTGTCTCTGATCTTTGCCATTGATCGTTATTATTCGCACGGCTTTTATTAAATACTGCCCTTCTTTTCGAATTCACCAAGGAACGTTAAAAGCGACAAAATGGTTTTCGTGAAAACCATTCGTATTTTGTCACAAACACATTTCGGGCAAAAAAGTAATATATTACAAAATCGTGACTTTGGGTCACTTTGAGATTAATCCATAGATTTATTGCTGCAACATTTATCGTTAGTTTGCATGTTATGATTCAAGCCCATGAATGGAGTAGAGAGAATAGAATTGCCAACCATACTATAATATATAGTATTATACTATTATTTATACATTTTGCCTCTGTTGCCTCTCTTGAAGAAATACAGTGTCGAACAGCCAAATGGAATAAATTTAATATCTCAGTTATTGCACATATTTATGAAAAATCCTGAGACAGGTCAATTTTAGATTATAAGATGACATCCTGCATGGCAAAAATTTCATCCTTAGATGCAACCCCCTTCGAGTTATGGTTTCAACCCTTAAACTTTTTAATTGTAAGTAAGGTCTTCATAAACCTCATTTAAAAGGTCTTTTCATTCTCTATTCAAAAATGTCATGGTTGCTACATTTATTTAAATAATAAACAATAAAAAAAATAATTTGTCAACTAGATGAAATTTTCTACAATAATACTAGCAGCGGCTAGTCCGATTCGTCCTCGATAATCATAAAGGTACCAAAAACAATTTCGATATCGATATCCAAATTGGAAATAATGAATGAATTTCAAGAAAATACACATGCTGCAGCTCTGAATGTTGGTTATTCCTCAATTATTCGTCTACTGAAAGAAAATACAATGCATCCTGATAAATTGACATCATGTTAAAAGCTCAGTGTAGACGATTTTGGTAGAACAACTCATTTTTATGACCAAATTATGCAAAGATTAGATAATAATGTCATCCAAATAGAAAACATGTTGTTTTCTGATGAATCCACTTTTACTCTTCACGGTTAGATAAATCGTCAAAACTGTTCCTATTGGGCTAGTGAAAGTCTCCACTGAATAGGAGAATTGGATACACATAACCCTGTAAAAGTTAATGTTTGAGCAAGAATTATTGGAGATCATGTCATTGGTCCATTTTTCATTAATGAAAATTTAAATGGAGATAATTATTTAGCATTGCTCTTATATCCAGCTCAAGAAAATCCACACGTTCCAGCTTATGTAATGTGATTCTAGCAAGATGGAGCATCACCACACTACTAAGTCAATGTCCGGCAATATCTCCATTTTACATTTCCAAATCATAGGGAGACGATATGCGGTAGAATGGCTACCACGATCACCATACCTAACACATCAGGACTTTGTTTATGGGCTTATGTGAAAAGTACAGTGCATAAAGCCAAATCCCGCGACGTAGCTGATTTACGAGCAAGAAGCAAGAATAACGCTTGTGATTGCCTTGGTGACACCAGAGATGATGAATAATGTCAGGAGAAATTTTTGCTTACGGTTAGGATGCTGCCAAGATGTTGGAGGTGCCCATTTTGAAGATCTTCTATATTGGGCATGGTTTGTTTTTTATTATATTTTGTTGTTTAAAATTGAAATTATTTTTTTACTGTTAATTTTTGAAATAAATATACCAAACTTGTCATTTTTAAATAGATAATGAAAAGACCTTTCAAATAAGGTATAACAAGCCCCTACTTTCGGTTTAAAAATTTACAGGTTGCAACTGTCACTCGAAGAGGGCATTTAGGCATTTAGGGATGAAATTTTTACGGTGGAGGATGTCATTTTATAATGTAAAATTGACGTGTCTCGAGATTTTTCATTTTGTAGAATACGGAATTTATTCTATTTGGCTGCTCCACACTGTATTTAATACGCAAAAATACTATATTTCAATTCTATTCCAAAGAATTAGCGTATGACTGCGGTTTTTTAACCCACTAATAGTACTGGTGAGGGTAGCATTATGAGATTTTTGTTGATATTTTTCTTTTTTTTTTTTAATGTACATTTAGTATTTCTTTTATTCCTAAATGGCTCAAAGGTGGAACACTTTTAGGAGTTCTTTGTCACGGTCCAGTCCCAGAAGAAGTATATTTTGAACTTGAAAGTTATCTCGCGTCCCGTGTTTTCTAAATCGCTCTTTTTCTGGAAATTTAAGTTTAAATTGAAGGGGTTAGAGCAAAAAGGAATAAGTGACATTTTCTTGTTTTTTGAGATATTTGTAAATACCGAAACTTAAGTATGTATTATTTTCGGGCAAAAAGGGTATAAGTGCTTTTGGCGAGTACTACTAGCATTATGTTTGAATCAGTCCTTAGCAATTATCGAAAATCTGTTGGTGCAAAAAGGGTATAAGATCACTTGTACCGGTTTTGCACTCAACACTCATCTAATATTTTAAAGATAGATTTCAAACACATATTAATTATTTCACTTAAATTTTTGACCTAAAATTCGGATTTTTCGATTTCAAATTCTATTTTATTTCTGAAATTAAAAACAAGTTTTTCATAATTTCGAATTTCAATTCAAAATTAAAGTCGAAGTATGAGGAATACATTGAAATGATAAATAAAATTCAAATTTCACAACCTACATTGAAATGTTCGATTTTAAGGGGGAAATTTTGAGACTAAAATCGAAATTAAAAAAAACTTCTGGATTACGAAGATAGTTCTGGATTACGAAAAAGGTCTACATTTCGAGTTTCAATTAAAGACATGATTTTGAAAACATGGTCGAATTTTAGTTTGAAATTTGAATTCAAAATTATGTAGTTAACATCCAAATTTTTCTGGATATTGATCTAAATATCGGTGCAAATGATGTCGATGCTTCTTTTGCTAATCAATTAAGATCAGTCGCTTAAAAATGCCACTTCTCTTGAGTTCTGTGCTGTAGTCGCAAAAAGAGGTTGCAATTTAAAACGAAAACATTTCTAAATTTTGAGAAAATATATGAATTTTAAGTTTAAAGTCGAAAATTGAAATACAGAACTTGTCACCTGAAATCAAGAAAAATTAAAAAGCACAACAAACGTTGCTCTAACGCGTTTCTGTCATCTTCAGAGAGATACAAGATGACAGCTTGGCTGTCGAAACGCGTTAGAGCAACGTTTGTTGTGTTTTTTAATTTTTCTTGATTTCAGGGGACAAGTTCTGTATTTTAGTTTTTGAAGATAACCAAGGACCAGTCCGTTCCACCAAATTTAAAGTCGAACTCATAAGGGCCAGAAAATTTCGAACTTTGGCGCTTAAAATCTAATAGAATTTTTTTTTATTTGAACACCTCTTAAATCGCTATATTTTTAATCTTTTGAATGTCGAAAATTTATTCGAAATGTCGAATTTTTTTTTAAATTTATGCCATTCTGAATTTCAATTTTCTCAAGACAGAGATTTTTTGAAAAATGTCGGCTTTTTGAAAAATTGGACTTTTTGAAATATTTTTTCAAATTAGAACTTTTTTTGAAAATATTGACTTTTTTGAAACTACAGCTTTTTAAAAGGCTGATTTTTTTCAAAATTTAAACTTTATTTCAAAGCTAAAGGTTTAACTTTTTATAACTAGTTTTTTTCGAAATTACGATTCTTAAAATATTTTCGAATTTTTTGACAATGTTCACTTTCTTACAACTTTTATTTAAAATTTGGCCATTTTTAAATATGAAAATTTTAATTTTAAGTTTTTGTTTTTACAAAATTCATACATTTGGACTTTCTAAAATATTCGACTTTTTTCAGTTTCATTTTTTAAAAGTTGTTCAAAATTTCGATTTTACCTAAATTTAGTTTATTTTTGAAAATTGTTACATGTTAAACTTTTACTTTTTTAGAAGTTTCGATTTTTTAATTCGACCTTTTTAAAATTTTCAATTTTTGTTTTGAAAATTTTCTGAAAATTTCGAGATAATTTCTTGAAAATTTTAACTTTTTAGAAAACGGCCAATTTTGATTTTGACTTTCTTTTCAAATTCCAACTATTTTTTAAATTTCTATTTTTTTATAAACTTTGAAATTATTTTTTCACATTTTCGAATTTTTTTGCAAACTTTTAGTTTTTTCAAATATTAAAAGAAAAAAGGCTAAATTTGCGAAACATTGATGATTTATAAAAAAAAATTGAGACTTCTTGCATCAAGTCGAGATTTCTAGGACAATCAAACAACGTAAAACGACCCAATTATGACCTTCCATCTTAATCCGACGACTATCTTGACGGCAAATATTAATTGACAGATACGCATTTCTGACAAAAAAAAGAGAGATATAGTTACGCTCATAGTCTGTTGACTGTATATCTGATATTTTTAGGTCAAAAATGCATAAGTATGTGTCAATTAATTTTTGCCGCCAAAGATAGTTGTCGGATTAAGGTTGGAGGTCGCAATTGCAAAAAATTATGAACTGAAATCGAATTTTCAAAATAAAAGTGAAAGTTTCTCAAAAAAATAAACTAAATTTATATTAAAAATAAAATTTCGTAGACTTTCAAGTTTACAAGCGAAATTTTAAAAAAGAAAATGTAAACAGTATACTGGGAATTTGTGCAGGAATCACAAAAATATTCGCTAATATAAATGAAATTTCGAAAAATTTGAAAAAAACGATGAAGATTGAAATGAATTTTTAGGTAAAAGAAGTTTCAAAAAAAAACAAAAAATTTTCAAAATTTCTAAAAAAAATCCATTTTTAAGGTCGACATTTCAAAAGTAATAAAAATTCAAAAGAAATAAAAATTTGCGTTTGAAATTTAATTTTTAGAAGTGGCAAAAATTGAAAACATGAAATTTAGGGAAAAGGTAAAGTTTTGAGAGCAAATTCATAATTTGTTAAAAAAGAATCCTCTAATTAAACAGAAAAGATTAACATCATAAAGAAAATCAATATTACTAAAAAATCCAAGATTGAAAATAAAACACAAACTAAAACGCGGTCATTTTACATTTTAAACCAGCAACTTCCAGTAGTGAATCAAATCAACGGAGGATCTCAAGTGGTAAAAATTTTGAGACCAGATAGACGTCCTAATTTCGAAATTGTTAGTGAATAAACTTGAAAACTCAAATTTTTTTAGTCTCTACTTTAATTTTAAAATTACGATTTTTTTCTAGTAATTTTGAGTTTCTTAAAATTTGGAGTTTTTTTAAAATGAACCTTTTCTCTGAACTTTTAATTTCCACTTTTCTTTACTAAAATCTATCAAATTTTTAATTTTTCCAAAATTTCAAAACTTTTTTAACATACTTTTTTTCGATTTTTTTTAATTTTCAACTTTTTCTGATAACTGCAAACTTATTTTTAATGTTTACCTTTACATAAAATGTAGATAGTAAGGTAAAAAATTCGATAAAGTTGTTTTTTTGAAAATTAAACATTAACATGAAACTTCTTTTTGTCTCATTTCGTCTTCAAGCGAATTTTGAATCTAAATATTTTCAAGAAATATGTTTAATAAAAAACTGACAGGGGCCCCTTGCGCCCTCTCTCAGGAGAGCTCTTGTGCACCGCAAATTACGGAACCATAATTGTGCGACTGCAACTCGCTCTTGGCTAATTTTTTTGTCTATTTAGTTGTATTTATTGTTAAATTGAGTTTACATTATAAACTTTTGCTTTACTTTCAAAATTTCCGATTTTCAAATTTAAATCCAATTTCGAGATTTCCCGACATCTCAACTTTAATATTCAGAATTTTGAAAACAAATGATCAATTCTCTATTTTAAACTCGTCATTTAAAAATATCGAATTTCGGTGGAAATTTTTGGAATTTTTTATCAATTTCAAAGTCCCGATATTTCGAAAAAAGGTCGAAGGTTAACCTTAAACTCGTCTACTTTTTCACTCTCAACTTGTTCTGACAGTATCAAACGTGAATTAAAACAGCACCTTAAGATACTTCAAAATGTTCTAAAAAATTGGTATTTATAGCATACTTAATAATTCTTATTTTATGCCGGTTCGGAGGTAACAAATTCTGAAAAGAGGCAGACAACTTTAAAAACTCAAATTTCTATTCAAAACATCAAGTTAAGATTTAAATGAGAACATTATTGTAGTAGTCCCGAGGAGAATAGATTTAACTTGAGTTTTATCCATCGTTCTGCTTAGAAATATGATGAAAGGCATTTATCTACTTAAAGGATTTTAAATAACTTTTCCGTTCAAAGATATCGTTTAACATTGGCGCTTTCTTATTTGAGTTCTCGAGGATGATTAATGGTAAAGTTAGATGGCTTTTTCTATTATTTTTAAAATCCGCAGCTCTGTTTACGACAGTTATTTTAAGGAGCAAGATTCATGTTCCTGCACTCCGAAAACTTTTTGTCATCAAGCTCTCTAACACAATGCTAGATAAATGGCTTTAAAGCCAGATCCTAACCCGATGTTATGAGCTAGTAATAAATTGTTTACAACTGCTAATGCAACTGTTTACACTTTTTGTCGATTTATATCCCACAACCTCCCTGAAAGCGTGTCGCATTCTGTTACAGACGAAAGAACTATCGGCGGCATTAAAGAAAGACAAATCGCCCCATCAGCACCACAACCATCATCAATCCGCCGAGATGGATGTTCAAGTAGCGACAACGGATTCCTCCACCCTTAGGCTGGCGCCTCCCAGCTCTATCCCGGGCCTTAAGCCGGCACACAAATTTAACGTTTTAGGCCCGTCAGAAAAAACGCAATCGCAACAAAGCACTCCGAGCAGCGAAGAAAGCAACTCGCCCACCGAAATGAATTCCTACAAAAGAATGACCGAGAAGCCGCCCCTCATCAAGAGGATAGCCATGGGATTGACGGGGGGCGGCCTGCACAATGGCGATGAGGACAGCTGCCCGCTAGTCAATGAAGGCAGCACTAACAGCACGCCGGGGAGCCCCACAAACAGACCACTTTCAGGTACACTTGATTTCATTTCCTTCAGAAATGCTCGCCCACAAATTACTGAGAAGATAGTCTTTAAAGTAGAATCATTATTAACTTCTAAAAAATACAGGAAAACTAGCAAAAAGAATCAGCTTAAACATCGTGAATCGTAACGAAATCTCGCATTATTAGTCAAATATTAGAAGGGGTTCTTCATAATTAATAAGATTTATTAACAACTAACTGATGTGTCACCTGACCCCACACTCTGTTGTCACGATTTTATTTTAAATTTCGACATTTTTCCAAAACTCGATTTTTTGCATTTTTAAATTTTCTTTTTTTCAAAATTTCAACTTTTGTTGGCAATTTAACTTTTTTCAAAATTTTGACTTTATTTACCAACCTTCGACATTCAGAAAATTTAACTTTGAGAATTTCGATATTTGTTTTAGATTGGAAGTTTTTAACATTTTGACTTTTCAGCCCAGTCAAATTATTCATGTTACTTTACAAAAGGTCGGCTAATGCTGATTTTTCTTTCATATAGTTTGGAGTAAGATAGAAGGAAAAAAGCCAAGTTTTCGACATTGGAAGGCCTATGATTAATCTGCAATCCTCAAAAAAAGATTAAAATTTCGTACTTTTTTAGTTTTTCAGGAGTAACTTTTTTCTAAGCATGGTAGCTTAGCAGTAGTTATTATCATTTATAAAGAGCACGAAATGATCTACAATTTGATGTACAAAATTTTATTCTAAACTTAATAGCAAGCGAGCTATGACTACTTGAATTGAAAAAAAATTTCAAAATAGCACCCATAATAGGTACACCTTTATTAGTTGTAAAATAATAGCAAAATCATTAATACCGAAAGGTTTTATTACTGATTGTTAAAATAAAATATATTCTTTGTTAATAATTGCTACTCCGAGATTTACCTTTTTACCCTTTCATTCATGTAAACTGTCTAGGGGTGGAAAAATCTTCCTGCACTCCGCTAAAAGAATCACAATCAGATGTAGGAGAGGAATTTTCATATTTTACTATTCTTCTATTATGTCGACAGTACATTATCATTATTAAACACTCCTGGGACCTTTGTACAAGACTGGCCACAGAAGTGTTTGCAGATTTCAGTCCCAAATTTCTGCAGCTGCAAGACCTGTTGCAGCCTTTTTTTACAGATGCCTGAAATCAACTTGACCAATGAGCTGGATTCTTTAAGGTTACGGGAGTTAGGTCTTGTTTGCTACGTTTCCATTTCCCATCCCCACTCCACAGGATCTTTTGCAATCTTCAAACACGTTGAACTTGATGATAAGTCTGGAATGAATGGTTGGCCACAATCGTGCTAAGCTCAATTCATTTCTGGAGGAAGACATGACAAAGTTGTGGTAACGTAAATCATCGAGTGTTTAAATACCTATATCACATCCATATACGATATAGCTGCAAAGAAACTTTCCTCAGCCTCAACTATTTTCGCAAGGGCTTGTGTCTTGTGTCGGCCTGTGTAAAAAGTGAAATATTTTTAAGTTTTTTTTAAAAATATTGTTTCCACAGTGATTTCTAAAGTAACTCACATAAGTGTTGAATATCTCAATGGTGAAACTATTTCACTTCCAGATGACTTTGTGCAGAAGAAGTCACCATAAATTTCCAGATTTGGTCTCTTCAAATGTCTAATACAGTTCAGTGATGTGGACGCAGCGCAGAATATTGACTTTGTTTCGGAAAAAAAATGAAATGGATTGTTACCTTGTTTAATATAATTTTAAGAAAATGACTTTTTTTAAAGTTCTGTAACTCAGGTGAAGTTAAGTTTAGAAAAAACTTTATGTACCAAGTTGTAGTCCATTTCGTGCATTTTGTAAATGATATAATCTATTGTTACATTACTTTGTTTACAAAAAAAGTTATTTGCGAAAAACTAAAAAAGTACGAAATTTAAATCTTTTGAGAATTGCGGATTAAACACGGGGCTTCCAATTTCGAAAATTTGCTTTTTACCTCTATCTTACTACAAACAACATGAAAGAAAAATCAACATTAAAAACCTACCTACCTTTTGCAAGGTAGACGCTTTTTTTCAGCACAATTTGACTGGACTATTTTTGAAAGCGTCGATTTTTTAAATGGTTGATTTTTTCTCAAAATTTTAAATGTGCTTCAACATTTCGATTTTTTTTGTCAAGATCCAAATATTATTTAATTGGAATGTTAAACTTATTTCAAAATTTCGGCTCTTTTCTAAATGCTCGACATTTTTTTAGAATTTCAATTTATCCAAAATTTCGACTTTCTTGAAAATTTTGACCTTTCTGATAATTTCGATTAAAATGTTGCTTTTCGAAAAACTTAGATATCTTTTAAAATTTGACAATAACAATTTTGATAAGGTGGAGTTTTTTGAAAGGTTGGATTTTTTCAAAATTTCATTTCATTTCAAAATTGAGAAACGTGCAAATAGAATACGACCTAGACTACACAAGTCCAGACCTCTCTGCACCAAGGCGCAGATCTTAGGTAGCTGAACTACCAACATAGATCTGCACCGAAATGGCAGAAAGGGTCCCCCGACTGATAGCCAGATACTGAAGTTGTACAAAGTTCAAGTAACTACTATATTCACTAACAGTGGTGGATTTATCGGATTTAGGTTGGGTATTCCAGAATGGCGAGATCTAACAAGATCAAAACTTTTCAAAATTGTGACTACTTTTTTTAAACTACAAATTGTTAAAAATGTCGCCATTTTCTTCAAATTCTCGAAAATTACGTTTTCTATTAATTTTTGAAGGTTTTTCAATTTTTTTTAAATATGGATTTTTTCACGTTTTTTAAAAATTTTGAATTTTTTTAAAATTTCAAATTTTTATCTCAAATTTATTGGAAATTTCGCTCTTTTCAAATTTTCAAATTTTTTGAAATGCCGACTTTCTCAAAATCTTGATTTTTTTTTGAAATATTTCTTTTTGGAGATTTTAATCTGTCATATTTCTATTTTCAAAATAACGATTTTTTATTGAAAATTGGGGCTTCGAAATTTTCGACTTTTTTCAAAACTGCAATTTATTTTAAAATTTCTACTCTAAATTTTCGCAATTTTGAATATCAGCTATTATTCAAAATTGTAAATTCTTTTGGAAATTTGTAATTTCCTGAAAGTTTTTCTCATTCTTAAATTTTCAATTGTTTTCAAAATGTCGCACTTTTTCAAATGGAAATTTTGACTTTTTAAAATTGTTTGGATATATTTTGCAAAATTTCAATTTTTTTTTGAAAATTTTGCAATTTTTGGCTAAATTTGGACTTTTTTCAAGATGTCGAAGTTTTTTTTTCAAAATTTCGACATTTTTTTCAAAATTTTTATTTTTGATGAAGATTTCCATTCAAAAATGTTAGCTTTTTTAAAAAATGTTTGAGTTTTTTGAAAATTTAAAATATCCAAAATTCCGACTTTTCTCTCTTCTTCAATGTTTAAACTTTTCGAAAATTTCGCTGAAAATCTTTCAATTTCTTTAAATCTCAACATTTTTTTAAAATTCCTACCATTTTTTTCTTTTAAACTGTTTTCTAAAACTTCGCCTTTTTAAAAAGTTTTATATTGTTTTTAAAAATCTCGCCATTTTTCTCGAATTTCCGAATTTTCAGAAAATGTCGAATTTTTTAAAAAAAGGTCAAAATGTTGAAAAAAATTATCTTTTTAAAAGTTTGACCCTCTTATGTTTTTTTGGAATATTTTACTGTCTATGAAATGTGGATATTTTTGAAAATTTTAACTTTTCTCGGAAATTTTTAAATTTTCAAAAATTTGGTCTCGTTCTTCAAATTTTTTGAAACTTCCGGTTTTTTTCCAAAATTTCAACAGTTTTTGAAGTTTTAACTGTTTAGAGAGTTTGGACTATATTTTAAAATGTTGACATTCTTCAAAATTTCAATTTTTCGGTTTTTTTGAAACTTTTAACTCATTAAACTTTTATAAAATTTTCATCTTTTCAAATATCCGACCTTTATGAAAATCAAGCTTTTAAGAATAAATAAACAATTTTTATATTTATAAATTCAAAAATGACGAAATTTTATACAAACTTTCATCTCTTATTTAAAACTTTTGAAGGAAATCTGACTTTTAGCTGACAATTTTGTCGTTAAATCCTGGCAGTAGCTTTCTGCCAAACGAAACGTTTTTATTTACAACCACTGTAACTGATTGTATGAAAAATATTGACATAAGGTATGCTAATGTTAGGAATAGTTTTGGCAACAATTGTACACTTTACTATGTTGAGCTTGAAGATAATTTTTTTGCTTTTCTGCCAACATTTAACTGTAAATTATAAGACCCACTCCCGCAGTATGCACTTTGATTTCACCAACGTTTTTCGACCCGCGTACATGAAAATGATATTTAACGGAACCAGCATTGAAGTATCACTTTTTTTTCAGGAGGATACGTGAACGAGACATCAAATGAGGGAGACAGGGATAAAAATATCAATAAGTCAAATGTAGACAGTTTAAAAAACAGCGTGGTAGAAAACAATTCAAACCTAACCATTCCCAAACACATAGAGCTAGACAACAATAGGTTACTTCAAAGTTCCCCAGCTTCCATAGAGCACGATTTCAAATCGAAACGGATATCGCAAATTAGTTCAAGCAGCTCAAGTTCATGTCCCCAAAATAACGTCGAAAACACCCTACTAGGATTTATGCCCACACCACCACCACTGCCAGAAAGGACGGATTCCTTAAACAATAAAGAAGAGGGCGAGCTGAGATTAGCCCCATGGTTCCAAGCCGGAATACCCAGAGAGATTGCCTTAGAAATACTTGCTCAAGAACCCGTTGGTGCTTTCATGGTGCGGGAAAGCACCAGCAAACCTGGTTGTTTCGCACTATCGCTTAGGGTGCCCAGGAGTTTTCAACCGACGGGAATCGCTCACTATCTAATAGTTAGAACAACCAAAGGCTACAAAATAAAGGTAATGAATTCATCCACCTCCCGAGAATTTTGACGCCGCTTACGCTTTCTTTCAAAATTACAAAAATCTGAAATACTGAAGTAAGAAATTGTTTCCTTTTTTTAAAATTTGTTCTGAAGAACGATTTTCCAGCTTTGCTTTCAATTAATTTTTTTCGCAAATTTGTGGAAATTTATAGAAAAGCGACATTTTTATTACTCCTTTTAGGTGTATTCTTGTAAATTAGCGATGAGCTGTTGAAGCAATGAAGCATTAAAATTATTCGAATCATTTGAATCAAAATAATGGGTTAAAACTAACCAAATTGACTGCAACGAATTATTTTATTATCATGAGTGGAAATGATGTGCGTCGTAAATTTCCGCTATTACCAAATAACTTGTATTCTCTGCCAAATCAACTGAATCATTGAAAATTAGTGAATGAACTAACTTAGTGAGGGTTTGATTTACTATTTGGAAATACCAATTCACGAAACAAAAGTATCTAAAAAGGTTAACTTTACATCAAATTATAAGAAATCAGAGTGGGAAAAGAGGTGGACTATGGAGTTTTTTCCTTTTTTGCTTCCTTTGTTGCTCTCTGCATATTCAGATTTGTGGATTTTTATATTTGAGAAAGAGGGCAAGCAACGAATTTATTTTACTTTTAAACTATATTGGTCCAAGGTTTTAAAAAATTTAATTCATTTATTCTTTCCTTCGATCTTCTTACCCCAAATTCCTAAAATTCTGAGAAATTTAACTACTTTTCTCAATTATTATTGTTAAAGAATAGAAATAGTTTCTTCTTTCATATGAACGTCTTCCTGTAACGTCTAGAATTCCAAAGCAAGTGAAATGCAATAAAGTCGAATGCCAAATTTCCTCTTTTGACTCCCTTGCTTTCGCACTATAAATCATAAAAGTGAAAGTCGATAAAGTTGATTTGTCCTCCAAATGGTTATCTAGAGAAATGAAAAAAAAAACATGGTGAGGGTCACTGTCTGGTTTTCTTCCCACGTTTCTATGTAGAAATTCAAATACTTGTTCAAGCCTTTACAGATTTTAAAAAGAACAAGACTTCTTTTTACCTTCAGAAATGTGACAGAAAACGAAGTAATTATTTATTTCTTTCTTCATTAATTCCTAGAAAGGGGTGACTGACTTTTGCTTCCTTCGTCCTTCTTTTCTTTCTTTCTTCTTTTCTTACCTAGTTTCTTCCTTAGTTCCTTCCTTCGGTCCTTCTTTTTTCTTAGTTCCTTCCTTTCTTCCGACTTTTCTTCTTTTCTTTCTCCTTTTGAAGAAAAGGAGAAAGAAAAGAAGAAAAGTCGGAAGAAAGGAAGGAACTAAGAAAAAAGAAAAGAAGGAAGCTTCTTTTCTTTGTTCTGTTCTTCCTTAGTTGCTCGATTCCTTTCTTCCTTTTGTTATTCTTCTCTTCTTGCTTCTCTTTTTCCTTCGCCGCTTTCTTTTCTTCTTCCTTCTCTCCTTCCTTCTCTTCTTCTGTAGTTCCTTCCTTTTTTATTTTCGTCTTTAGTCTCTTCCTTCCTTTCTTTTCTTGTTTAGTTTCTTTCCTAGTTCCTTCTCTAGTTCCTTACTTCCTCCCTTCCTTATTTGTTCTTCCTTCCTTATTTATTTTCTTTCTTCTGTTCCTGCTTCTCTTCTTCCTTCAGATCCTGTTTCTCTTCTTCCCTATCTGTTTTGTTTTCTTTTCTCTTCTCCTATTCATTTTCTTCTTCCTCGGTTTTTTTATTGTTTCTTATTTTCTTCCTTTCCTTCTTTCTTCCTTTTTTTTCTCTTTCTCTTCTTTCTTAATTCCTTCCTTCCTTAGTCCTCACCTTCCTTCATTTTTTCTTTCTTTCTTAATTCTTCCCTTATGCTCCTTCTTCTCTTTGTCTTTGTTTTCTTACTTGTTTTCTTTCTACTCGTCTTCTTCTCTTATTTATTTTCTTCTTTCTTTTCTTCCTTATTTCCTTCTTTCATTCTTTGCTTCCTATTTTTCTTTATTAGTTTTTTCCTAATTTCTTTCTTCTTTTTTCTACTTTTATTCCTCCTTTTTCTTCGTGTCTACTTCCTTCTATTATTCCTTAGCTCCTTCCTTTCTTAGTTGCTTGCTTTCTTAGCTCCTTCCTTAATTTCTTCTCCCCCTTCTTTCACCGTCCCCTTCTTTTCCCTTCATATCTTCCTTCCTTCCTTCCTCCCTTCCTTCCTTCCTTCCTTCCTTCCTTCCTTCCTTCCTTCCTTCCTTCCTTCCTTCCTTCCTTCCTTCCTTCCTTCCTTCCTTCCTTCCTTCCTTCCTTCCTTCCTTCCTTCCTTCCTTCTTTCCTTCCTTCCTTCCTTCCTTCCTTCCTTCCTTCCTTCCTTCCTTCCTTCCTTCCTTCCTTCCTTCCTTCCCTCCTTCCCTCCTTCCCTCCTTCCCTCCTTCCCTCCTTCCCTCCTTCCCTCCTTCCCTCCTTCCCTCCTTCCCTCCTTTCCTCCTTTCCTCCTTCCCTCCTTCCCTCCTTCCCTCCTTCCCTCCTTCCCTCCTTCCCTCCTTCCCTCCTTCCCTCCTTCCCTCCTTTCCTCCTTTCCTCCTTTCCTCCTTTCCTCCTTTCCTCCTTCCCTCCTTCCCTCCTTCCCTCCTTCCCTCCTTCCCTCCTTCCCTCCTTCCCTCCTTTCCTCCTTTCCTCCTTTCCTCCTTTCCTCCTTTCCTCCTTTCCTCCTTTCCTCCTTTCCTCCTTTCCTCCTTTCCTCCTTCCCTCCTTCCTTCCTTCCTTCCTTCCCCCCTTCCCCCCTTCCCTCCTTCCCTCCTTCCCTCCTTCCTTCCTTCCTTCCTTCCTTCCCTCCTTCCCTCCTTCCCTCCCTCCTTCCCTCCTTCCCTCCCTCCTTCCCTCCCTCCTTCCCTCCTTCCCTCCCTCCTTCCCTCCCTCCCTCTGCATTTACTGCATTTAAATGTTGTCAGTCAATCGTCATTTGAAAAACGTATAAAAGTCACTGATATTTGTTGTATTTCCAACATTGTTTTATTTTTTTTACGCTAAGCTTGTCCGTAATATTTAAAATTAAAGTGCTGATACTTAAATGTTCTTTTCTTCAAACCTGCTGTGTGTTATAAGTAGTTTTGTTTTTTAAGTTGCCGCAGCTGACTTGATAAATATTAAACTTGTTAAAATCGATATCCATTCTAAAAATGTGATGAAAGCACGAACAATTAGCTATGGGGAAGTGTAATAATATTTGATCAAGAATTAAATACTACAACTACATTAATTGATATCATGATATCATGTTGATATCAACATCTGTTACCAAATACAGGGTGTTTCCTTTAAAATGAACAAGTCATTAAGTTTGAAAGTTGTATCTAACTATTTAGTCATAATTTATGTGCGACATAAAACTTAATCAATTAGTAGAATTGAACCTAAATTTAGTTTCGATAGCTGAAATAATTTTCACAAAATGCAAAATATTTCAAAATAATTAAGGTTTTGGTGAGGTAAACCTTAATATAATTCGCTTTTGTTTTGACCTTCGAATCCGAAAATGTGAAGATATACAGGGTGGACCATAGTAATGGTACACAGAGAAGTGGTGGATTTTTCGAATAAAAGTAATGTGATTTAGCTACATTTACTTTATACCAAAAGTTGATATTAACAAAGATAAAAGGTGTCAAATTTGAAAAAAAAAATTACATTTTTCCGTATAACTATGGAATGAATTGTAATATAGACGCGAAATTTGGAACAAGGCGCTTTTTTAAGTCGACAAACTGTAATTTGCTAACATATTACCAATAGCTGATAGGGAGCGCTACCTGCGCTATCCTGCACAATTCTAAATCATCATAACTTTTTTGTGCACCCACGTATATTAATTTTAAATGGATTATTCTATTTCCCCGTATTTTTTACATAAAAAAGGCGTACTTTCTAAAAGTTGATACGAGCAACCGTTTCCAAGATATTTGCCTTTAAAGCTTGACTTGCCTTGGGTTTAAATTACTAAGATATTAAATTTTCGAAGTAGACTTGAAAAAAAAGTAATCATAAGACAGTTTTAAAACTAATTTATGTCAAATATTACTTTGGTCATAATATATAATTACCTAAATTTTGAAAATCTCAATACAGAAAATCCAAAAAATTAAGAGGTAATTTATTTTCTTTCTAACAAAGATGCGAGATGTGATGTCTGAGCCCCACAAGAAAATTTTAATAGCCTGTGTGGTCAAAGCACATATTTAAAGATGAATTTGAATAAAAGACACCCAGATTTTTAATTGTTTACAATCCCTTTACATGAAAAAAGTAATTTCTCACATACTTATTTTTGAAAATAAATAATTTTGTTTTGATATTTTATTAAAATTTGCTTTAAACATTTTAAAAAATATGTGTAATAATAATGTCAATAGAGTAATATTTGATATAAACTATTTTAGAGTCAGTTTTATTACTTTTATTTTGAAACCTACTGCGAAAAATTCACATTTACATAATCTTAAAATAAACGTACTCCAAACTTTGAAGGCAAATAACTTGAAAACGTTACTTGTATCAACATTTAGGAATTATACCTATTTGACGTAAAAATGTAGGTAGAGAAAATATCTATTTAAAATAAGTGTACATAAAGGCACAAAAAAGTTATTATGCTTTAGAATAGTACAAGGTAGCGCAGGTGGCGCCTTCTATGAGTTACTGGCAATCTGTTAGCAAATTAAAATTTCTTGACCAAAGAAACCCCCCTGTGCCAATTTCTTATCTACTAGTAAAATGTGTTCATCAGTTATGCGAAAAAAATCACATTTTTTTTTTCAACTTTGAAGTCCCTGTATCTCTGTTAATATCAACTTTTGGTATAAGGGAAATGTGGCTAAATCACGTCTTTATACGAAAAATCTACTCCTGCTCTATGTACCATTACTTATGGTCCATCCTGTATATATAAGGAATACCGTATATTGACGAAGTCAAACTAATTTGAAAACCATAATTTCTTGTCTTCTTTTAGAATTTTAGCTTTAAATCGGTGGAAATCCAAAAGAAGTGCAGATTAAAGAAGTGAGGTCTTTTTTCCTCCTGTTCTTAGCTATATTACTTGAGATCTCCAAAGGGGATGACACTGACTTCTCCATTATTTTTTCTGCATCAAATCTCTTAAAATAAAATTGATTGAATACTCTTTACGAGTCTGAGCAAGTCTGAAATCAGACGAAGGCGCCCTTCTCTTGTTTTCTTTTTTGTTTTCTCCTTTCTGGAATTTTAATGATGGCAGAAACTGCGATCGAATATCGAGAAATATAACAAACATGTGAATCTTTCGACTGAATGATTTTATTTTAAAACGGCATTTATAATAGGGATCCATATATGACTTTCGATATCTTGTTTCTTAATAGATTTTTTCTTCAACGCAGAAGTTATCAAAACGCACCACACTGTGTTCTGAGATACATAATAGCAAAAGAAAAAGTGGGGAACAAATTTAAATTATGTAATACATTCAGCAAACTGAAAAAAGAACAGCACTTTCGAATTTGACCGTGCCATTATATCTTGCGTCATCTCCGCCAGCTTGATTTTCCTCTGAATTTGCCAACGTGAATGTGAATTTATTTTCTGAAGGTTTCGATCTTCTTTCCCTTGTTAATAGCTTCGGTGTCATGTCGATACTGTTCGCTTGGTTTGACGGGGGCTGATGTTAGTTGAGTGAACATGAATGTTAAAATGAACAAAAGGGAGCGCAATCATCGATTTTCATCCTGTGCACTGTATTTCCCCCATTACGGCTCTATAATCAGACCACCAACATTGTGGTACACCCATTTTACCTCAACTACATCTACCTGTGTATTGTTTGAAGGTTTAATAATGTCCCCAGATTGACTTCCCTATCTCCATATAAATGGCTTAATGAAAAAGAAATGAACCAGATTTCCCTTTTGATGTCAACGTATCTATGTAGTTCTTTTAACACGATCTTTGTTTATGTTAATCAGTGGCGACTGGTGCTAATAAAATTTGGGGATTGCAAAGAGACATTTGGAAAAATGTGCCGAAACTGGAAATTTTAAATTAAGCTGGAGGAATTAAGAAATATTTTATTTTCATTTTCGCAAAAAAACAGAAAGAAAAAGAAGGGGAAGTCCATCTTTGGCATCTTTTGCCATCTTTGGAACTTTGGCAGCTGCAAATTTATCAATAACTTTTTAGTGAAGTCGAATATTCCTTGGATTAAGTTCTTTTCTTTGAAGACATCGTTAATGCGGACAATCTTTCCTGGCATAATGTATTTTTTAAAGAGTTTTTATTCCTTCCAGACTGAACAAGCACCATTCTGCTTCAGCGAAAGTCATTGGGATAGTTATCAGGATTTTTAAAAGATTTAAAGTTTCACTAAGCTCACTATTTTCTGAAATAATGTTACAGAGTACAAGTAAACCAAAAGCCGATTTAAATTTTTCTGTTTCGTAAATTAGGGTTAGTTTAGTTCTTAGTTTTTGTAAATTAAAAAATGGATGAACCTTGACGGTTTCTTTAAAATTCTTTTCAGGAAAAGTGATTCTATGTTGGTTAAACTTTTCAGAAAAAAATAAGGTTGCTGCAATTTAAAGGCCAATTAAACTGAATCGTTTTTTAGCTTAGCAGATAACAATGTCGCATAGGCACTTTTTTAGCTTCGCGAACTACTTCTGTTAAAACTTCGCTTTTTACAAAACACCGTCTGCGCAATATTTAAGTCTGGAATAGGTCATCCACGTCGCTTAATTTCCAGTTTTTTCGACACAGATCGGTTACAGAATGGCTGTGCAATTAAACTTTGCACTGAATTCATTTTTATTTGTGTTTCAAGACTCGGAACATTGCCCGATGATAGATTATAATAGTGAATCGATATTTGGTTTGCACCCACAAGTGCAACAACCTAATGCTTGCTTATGGGCAAGTATTTTAAGCGAACAAAATATGAGTTAAGGCGCAGGTGCATATGTGTAAAGCAAAGTTTGCAGTCTGGCCTGCAAACTTTGCAAACCGTGGACCCAATATGTCATCAAACGCTTACGAATCGGCCGAATCCGCAATATTCAGCAGTATGGTTGGTAGCGATAAATCTGTTATCAATAAATAAAATAAACAACATAAAGAACAATTTACTTTCTTTCTTATCCCAGCGATTTTTTGGAGGTTGCGCAAACCTGCAAACCTTAGCACCAGCCGCCACTGATGTTAATAATAAAACTATTCATAAGAGATAATAAGCCCTTTGCAAAGACCACTAAATTGTTAGTAAAAATCATTTCAGAAAATTACAATTTTCGTTTCGTTAAAATTTCATTGTTTTCTAGAATTTTCCAATTTGGTTCTTTTTAAGATTCAGATATTAATCTTAAAATGTTTGACCTACTTCTCGAATCCTTGAATTCAATTTTTTTACAATGCTTGTGTTTCTCTCAAAATTTCAACTCTTCGCAAAACTGTTTTATTTACATTGAAAATTATTTCTTCCTGAAATTTTTATGTCAAAATTTCCACTATTTTCTAAAATTTCAGAATAAATCTGGCTGAATTAGAATTTTCAAAGTGGCAATTTCGCTAAGAAAAAATGGAATAGTTTTTCGATAGTTTTTGAGATCAAATTTTGGAATTAAAGTGGAAATTTTTTAGAGTAATTTTAAAATTATTAATTTAATTTTTACACCTGTTCCCTAAAATCTATTGCTTGTCTGAAAATTCTATTTTTTTTTTCAAAATATTTTGAGCTTAAAAGTACATTTTGTTATAAAATGCCAACCTTAAATTGAACATTCTAAGGTCTTTTTCTTGTGTTTTTCTACTTAAAACTGTACACTTTTTACTTTTGTGCTACAATTTCTGATTTATAATCAAAATTACAAGTCGCTGATCCTGAAATTTCGATTTTCTTCTAAAAAAATGTGTTTCACTTTTTTTTCTCCTACTGATTTTGGATGTTGCTCTCATTTTTTTAATATAAAAATTTAAAATTTTTAATAAAAATATCTACCATAATTCTAAAATCTAGATTATAATAATTTCAGAACACAGTTTTGAAGTTTTTTGAGTTTTAATTCGAAATTTCTAGAATATAGGCCAAATTTTGACAGAATTAAACTTAAATAAAAAGGTCAACATTTTTAGAAAAACAAACCAAATTTATCAACAAAAAGTTTTTGAAATTTTTATTTGAAACTGACTACTCAACTTTCCAATAAAACGTTCGAATTATTAATTTTTGTCAAAATTTCGCGTTTAAGCTCGAAATTTTGAGAAAAATGTTGAAATTTAAAGCCAAAATTTTAAGTTTTATGTCAAACAAAATGATTGTGTCATCTCTATGTATAAAAATTCAGAAAGGGGAGCAAACTTTAAAAACAAAATTAAATTAAATTTTTTTTTTTAAATTTTGGGTGGTTAAACATTTTGAAGTTTTGAGCAACACTTTGAGAACGTAGTCGATTACAATTAATAATTTCTTTCTTAGTTTCTGCGTTTGAAATTAAAGTTTGAGATAATTTCAACATTTGGGGACAAATAACCGAAATTGTCAAGAAATACTTTTCTTCAGCCTTCAAAAAAAGTATTTTTCATCGAATGTTTTTAATTAAATTTCAAGTTCATCTTCAGAATGCAAATTAATTTTGGAAAAATATTATTCCTAAAAAATTAACGTTCCTAGAAAGATTGATTTAATAAAAATAGAGACTTTTGGAGAAAGCTCAGTTTTGAGGAAATAGAAATGTTAAAAGAAAAATCGAATTTTTAATAAAAAAATAAACATTTCTGGTCCAACTTATCAGGTGAAAATTAAATTTTGAGAAAAAACCCTAATTTTTAGTATAAAGTTTTCGAAAAATATGAGTTTTAAGCAACCGGTCAAATTTTCCAGAAAATCGGGTTTAAAATGGTCAATATAAGTACACAAAACATAGGTTTTGAAAATATGACGAAATTAAAAAAGACGTAATTTCCAAAAAAACAGCAGTCGAAATTTCTAGAAAAAAGTTGAAATTCAGAAAAGTCTTAAATTTCCTACAAAAACACAAATTTTGATCAAAAATGCAAAACAAGTAGAATTTCTTAGAAAGTTTTATTTAACAAATAGTCGAAATTTAAAAAAGCATCATTTTGAGGAAAGTAAAAATTTCGAAAAAGAGAAATTTTGACAAATTAGTCGAAATTTTGAAAAAAAGTTGTAATTTCCAAGAGGTAGTCAAATTTGGGAAAAATAACGCCGAATTTTAATAATTTCGAAAATGGACGATTTTTGAAATGGGAATTTTGAAAAAAAGCAGAATACTGCGTTTGGATGATTGAATTTTATGCCATAAATCGAAATAATGAGAAATCGACGAATTTGGAGAATCAAGTTGTGTCGAAATTTCCAAAAATTCAGATTAATAAAAAGTTAAAATTTTTAGAAAAAACGGGATTTTTAAGAAATACCTATTATGAAATTTCGGAAAGGAGGAGTTGTAATTTTCAATAAAAAATAAGATTTATAAAAAAAAAACGAGAAGTTTGAAAAAAGGCAAATAGTTCAAAAAAGTTTAAACTTCGAGTATTAAGTCGACAATTTAAAAATTGTTAAAATTGTCATGGAAATAAGGTAAAATTCCTAAAAAATTTAGCTTCTAAAAATTGGCAAAATTTTCAAAAAACTCAAATATTTCAAAAATTTTCAATATCAAGACTTAAAAAAAATTTAATATTTTTACTCATATTTTTACCTTATTTAATTAATTGTGCCTAAAATCTGGTTTCTAATAATAATGTTTCTTCTAAAGTCAAAAATAATTTCAATATAGTAGTATAGTATCAATAGTAAAAATAGCAAAAATTTGTGTTGCCATCAGCAAATTATGAAAAATACTTTCAATGGAGAAGTTTCCATTTTTTTTCTTATTGATAATATTATAAATATTTGAGTAAAATGATACAAATATCTGAAAGAATCATTAAAATATCTCTAGAAATGAAAAAGTTATGGACCTTTGAAGTTGCTCTTGTAAGAATACGCGTGTGACGTCATTCGACCTAATCCACAGGGGTAGAACTACCCTTAAAACCGTTTATCAGTCGATAAAAAAATACGTGTCTCTTAGCTTTCTGTCCTCTAAACCATATCCAAAAGTTAGAAAAATCCACGAGTTTTTCTTCTTGCTCAGTGACTTGTGATTCGACGATCTCGGACGGGTCAAATGACGTCAAACACACAGACGGTCGCGCTAAAATATGTAAACTTCAATAATTTATTTCTTAGTCATTTATTAACAGATTTCAAGCATTTTTTCAGTGATTAATTAGTTTTGATCTATATATTAATCTCATTACATTAAACATAGTGTTAACAACATCATGAAACTTCATTGTTGGCAGTTTGTTGCTTTTGATTCTCAACAATCAATTTTTTTCTACTTAATAGAAAGAACATCCTGCAACAAAGAACTAAGTCTTGAATTTTACTCCCCTAAATAATTAAATTAGTCATCACAACACAACAAGTCGAAGAGAAACTATGTAAATTGAAAATGTTTTAAACCATATTTATTACAAAATTTATAAATATAGCAATTCTTTTCAGGGCTTTACGAAGGAATTCCTGACGTTAACTTCTCTAATCACCCACCATTCCGTGATGCCGGAACTACTGCCCTGTCCCCTGTCATTGAGCCGCTACAACCCCAGCTTCGCGAAATCAGACTCGAAGAGGGACTTCGCCGACATTGACTTGGATCCAGACTACAATACATTGGCCGATTTCAGGAAGATGATGGCCGACTTGAACATTTAAAGTGATTGAAACAGTGAACGCCCTAGTCTGTTACGTCTGAAAAAGTTTCGCCCCAGATTCCAAACAAGTCAAGATAGATTATATTTTTCAAATCCCGTTAGTGTCTTTCTTGCTTGGAAGCACGGGGACTTCTAAAAGACGCATTTTTTTGTGTACCTTGTGATAATCTAACGATATAAGTGTTTCCGGTTTTGTACTTATTATTCGCATACGCATAACGGACATTGGACACAAATTGAATTTTATTATTTATTACTATTATTGCTGAATGTTTCCGACCTTTACCGAATAGAAAGAATCAGCTTGGCAGGTAGTGGATTTACTCGCTTATATATTTTAGTGATTTGTTGGACCAATGAATATGTTAGTTAAATGTTGTAAATTTGTTTTAACCTAGTCTTAAAAAATCTAATGGAATAAATAACATCATTTTAATAACAGAGCTTTATTTTATATTTTCCTTTTGAATTCTCAAATTAATTCTGGACAAATATTTCAATAGAAATAGCTAACTTGATAACTTTAACATAATTTTGTTTTCGTCCATAAAACTAATTTAAGCGCTATGCTTTCAGAATGAGTTTATTCCAAAAAGAAAACCCTAAACTAATATCGAAGCCAGTACTCCATATTTATCTGATACTCCCGATCAAAGAGATAAAGTTGATATTGTGTACATTGATATTTATCCAAGACTTTTGATAGCAAAATGCGTGAGCTCCTACTACACAAATTGTTTATATTGGATACTCATTTCTGGAATTATGACTCGTATCTAAAAAAAAAAGAAAACATACATAGGCGTAGCAAGAATCGGGCAGAGTGGGGCGCTTGCTCCCCCCCCCCCCTGGTTCATGCAGCAAACCGAAAATTTATAAGTATTCAACTAGGAAACTGTTTCCAAAAAATTTCTTGTCTTTTTCTTTTAAAATTTCGGAATTATTCATAAAATTTATTTATTTTATCAAACATGACTCCGCCAAAATTTCGAATTTTTATTTAAAATTCATCGTTTTTTCTGAAATTTCATTTCTTAAAATTCGACTTTTTCTGAAAATTTGACGTTTTTAAATTTTGCAAATTGCAGGTTGTTTATTAAAATTTGCCTTTTCTTCGAAATTTGGTCAAATTTCTAATAAAAAGTACATATATTTTTTGAAAATTTTAAATTTTTATTAAAGGACAAAAATCACAAAAAGATTTTCTTTATAAATTTCAACCCCCTTTTAATCCAAAGTTCTGAAAATTGCAACTTGCTTTTCAACATTTTGACGTGTATCATAATATTAGACATTTTCTGACGCAACACCCAGACAAGGTAGGGCTTCTGTTTTCCACTGACTCGAGCAGTCAAGAGAATATAAATATTCAGCCAAGAAATTTTCTTAAAGTTTCCATTTTTGCATTTTTTCCTTAAAATTTGCTTTTTTTCTAAATTTCAATAAATACTTGGCGATTTTTTTTTGGAAAATTTCGAATTTTCATTATGTAAGATTAAACACTTTTTCTTAAATTTTAGATTTTTTAGATTTCGTCTTTTTCTAAGGGTTTTGGTTACTTTTTTCAAAATTTCGACTTTTTTTCTTAAAATTTGACTTTCTCTGGATAATTTTGAATTTTTTGTCCATTTCGAAGTTTTTTCCAGATTTCGCTTTGTTTCCAAATTCCGATACAACATTTCGCTTTTCCTGAAAATTTTGATCTTTTATAATTTGATTTTTTAGAAATTTTGACTAGTTTGTTTAGTTAATTTTGACTACAAAGCTTAAGTTAGGCCGACACTAGAATACTGTTCTCATGTTTGGAGTTCAACCCCAAAGCACACTTTGACCACCAAATAAATAACAACCAGAAGGTTAACTCTCCTCAACCGACCGTTTGAGTCCCGTGACCTTTGGGCCCGTCTAGGTTGAAAATCTAGTTTGAAACTGCCCAGCGCAGTAGCGAGATTTTATGGGGATCAAATCCGGCTATACAGATAAGGAAAATTTTTCATTGTCCATGTAAAACGCTAAGAATTGTCCCTTCCATAGTTTTCTACGGCTGCTGAACGTATTCCCCTACTTTAACGCAGCATGCTCGTATCTTCCAGTTTTGATGTTAGAAAAAACTCGTCGAGAGTTTTACAACAAACTGGAATATTGTTTAGCTCAGTCTGGTGGCCTATTTGAACTCATCATACTGTAATGTTTAAAGAGTTATTATATTATATTCTTCATTAGAATTGTTATTTATTTTGTTTAAGAAATCTCGTTTATTTATTTTGGTTATCAAAGAATATCAGTTTTATTTTGCCTCAGGCGTTGATTAAATCAACGGACTAAAAAAACAAACAGCATGTGGTGTGCAAATTTTAATAAAATTGTTGCCTGCCAGTAGTAATCTTGCAACAAAACACGTTATAAGCTATGATGTACTACTGAAATCTCCATCAGCACTGATCGCTGCGCTCTGCGTTGAATTGTTTAAACCGGTGTAGGAGAATACAAGGCGTCGCCCATCTATCCCACTGTAAGCTTCCAATGTTAAATCTCTCATTAACATTCTCCCTATCGAAAGTGTTTGACTTTCCGGATGTGTATATCCAGTTCTATGGCTGCTTTTCTTTAAGATTGAAGTTATCATATTTCATTCTACCAATTTTATTACAAGTTTAAAATAATTCAAGGCCACGGGCTGTCGGCATCAACCACAAAGAGATAAGGCGAGAGTTAACCTTCTGGTTGTTATTTATTTTGTGCTTTAGCTCTTTTGGATTCAATTCAAACAAGAGCGATTCGCCTAGTTGATGACGAGAGTTTGACAGATTTTCACGAACCACTAGAACACAGGCGTATTGTTGGTGACTTGTTTCTTTTCTACAAGTACTATGATGGAAGATGCTCGCAGGAACTAATAGGGTTGATCCCCCGAAGGGCAAGATTTTTAAGGCATACAAGACAGTCGGAGACAGCAAATTCCTGTGCGGTCCGGCTTGACGCAGTGAGGACTTCTGTCTACGAAGACTCTTTTTTCTATAGAATTTTCAAGCTATGGAACTCGTTACCGAAAGGAATTTTCCCCAAAAATTACAACCTATCCTTGTTTAAGAAGGCGGTTCATCGCCATCTATCCTTGTTTCCGCATCCTACTCGCAGTGCTTTAAAGGCGTAATGGGGTTGCCCTTTGCGAGTGGATTAAAGTTAAAAATAATAGTTTCTTAAAATTTGCCCTTTTCACCAAATTTTGATTTTTATTTCAAGAGATTGCGCCTTTTTTACTGGTAAATTCGTCTTTTTTTAATTTTAACTTTTTGGAAATTTCGCGACTCTAACATTTCGACTTCTGTTGAAAATGTCGTTCATTTTTCAAAATTTCGACATTAATGTCAACAATCTCTCGACTTTTTTTTTTAATTTACGATGTAAATTTTCACCCTTTTAAAAAGAAATGTTCCACGTTCTTTACAAAATTTTAGCTATTCAAAATTTCGACTTTTTAAAAAATTTCAACTTTTCTGATAATTTTGGCTTTTCTTCAGTAAATTCACTGTTCGAAAAACTCTGCTTTGGTGAAAAGTCCATTAAAAATTCCTAATTTTTTAAATCTAGCTATTTCTTCAAAATTTTAACTAGATTTGAAATTTTGAATTATTTTTCAAAATTAATATTTTGAAAAAGAAATTTTGTTTTCTTCGAAATACTTAAATGTTTTGAAAATATCAAAATATTGACATTTTTTTACTTACTTTGAAAATATTAACTTCTTTTGGAAATATTTACTTTCTATGAATATTTTCAATTGTGGAAAATTTTGATTTCAAAATTTTCGACTGTTGAAATTTTAACATTTTTAAAAATTTCCTCTTTTTTAAACTTCTCGACTTTTTTCAAAATTTTAACTTCCATTGAAAATTTAAACTAAAACTTCGACTTCTTTTGAAAATTTTGCCATGTTCCAAAATTTAAATTTTACCGAAAATTTCGATTTCTTAGAATTTCATCATTATGACATTTTTCGAAATTTTAAGTAATTTTTATAATATTTGTTTAATTTTAAACCCTTTCGTACTTTCGACTTTTTTTAATTTCCACATTTTTGGATATTACGACTATCAAATTTTTGATTTCGACTTTTTTTTCTAAAAACGTGACTATTTTTTAAAATTTTACATGTGTAAGTTCCTAAAGGAATATTCAAGTGTTTTTTCTTTAGACAAATATCGAATTATTAAGGCGTCTATGAAGAAAAATAGTTTGTCCTTGGTTAAAAAATTTTCAAAGGGAATTACCAATTCCCAAAACCCAAGATGTTTGTATCTGATGATCATCGTCGAAAGATATCTCGAGTGTTAGTTTCTTGAAAGTTTCTTTTCAAAAATTCCACAGTTTACAATTTAAGATTAACTTTCTTCTGAAATTGACGTCGGTATCAGATATAACTTCTGTTTTCAAATACAAATTCGTTGTATTATGGGTCATTCCAGCAAAATGGTAAAATTTGCAGTAATCTCTCAAAATTAGCAATAAGCATTTTGTTTAAACTTCCGGGCATTATTTATTCATTGCATAAAAATCGCCTATCTGATAATGCCCATTTTAACTATCGTGGAAGCTGAATTCTGAAAAATCCTCTTTTAGTGCTCCCTACATACTACAGAAAACACCTGTGTGAAATTTCACGTTCCTACTCCCACCCGTTTAAGCCGTGCATTGTCAATAGACAATAGGCAAACTAAGTAATAAGTTAGTGGTTACAGATTTAATAAATAGATCTACTTTGATGATATTAAGAAGTCAATCTTTTAGTTCTTTGCGACTAATACCAAATAAATACTTAAGTCAGTAATAAAAACATATCTACAAAATGTTTTGACACTGTAAATAGAAAGTTATGGGCATTTTCAAAACATCAAAAATATAAAAACAAAACAAAACATATTTTTCTTATACTGATTTATTTATAAAGAGTTATTGATGTTCACGAAGAATATGTTTCTGCCGCTCTGGAACATAAGGTACTTCCCCTGGTTTGGAGTGCGCTCTGCGATTTGCTTCCTTCTTCTTAGTCTTGTCCTTTATTGTCTTCAGTTCCTTCTGTGCATTAAGAACATGTTTAGGCACATGCCTGTGTCTCTTTATTCTCCTAATTTGTGGATGGCTAGCAAATTTCTCTTTCAAAGCTTCAGCATAATTAAGAGCTGACTTCTCCCTTGGCCTCAACTAAAATTCAAACATGTAAACTCTGAAAGTAAAATCGAGCAATGAACAACTCACGGGTCCTAATTTTTCTGATGCCCTGGCTTTCCATATCCTTATGTTCATTTCATCTGAACCGCTTAAAATGTATTTATTATCCAAAGTCCACTGAACACAAGTAAGACGTTGCATCCTCTTAGTGTGATAGACGTCCCTAGAATGTCCTTTTTCGACCTCATAGATACGAATGGTCTTGTCGTAACTTCCGCTAACGAATTCTTTGCCAGTGGGGGCGTAATCGACATAAGTTACTGCACCAACATGATCCATGTGGATATTGGCTGGTTGTTTGAGGTTTCTCGTGTCAAATGTGTACAAACTGGAAAAAAAAATTATTTTGTGCCACATTTTTTCCATTATTTCTGCACGGAAAAATAAATGTACTAAGCAAATGTTTGAAATTTTACTTAGTTTTCAAAATTGGCGCTACGCGAGTACATTAAGTGTAGATTTTATGTTCGTAAATGAGGAAAAATTATGTATTGTACCATAAGTTTGTTAAACTTGAATATGAAAATTTCAGAATTAAGGAAAAAATCAATACATTAAAAAATAAATTAACAAAATTTTTATTCAGATTTTTACTTTTTCTGGAAATTTAGAAGTTTTCAGGATCAAGAAAAAAGTCTAATAATATTCAAGCTAACATTTTGTGTTAAATTTTGGGAATTTTAACAACAATTTAGAGTGTTTTTTAGAAATTTTAACAATTATTTCAAAATTCCGAGTTTAATCTTTTCTTGTAATTTTAAGTTTTAATTTGAAATTTTATGATATCGACTGTTTGTGAAAGGGTCCAGTTTTCCAAATGGTTGAATTTTTCTCCAAATTTCATTTTTTATTTTATAATTTCGACTTTATCAAAATTTTTTGGATTTTTTGATTTTTTTAAAAACGTTTTCCCTTTTAAAATTTCAGGTTTATCCACCTTCAACCTTGTTGAAATTTAAAATTTTTAAAGTTTTTTTTAAACTTCAAGTTTTCTGGCAATTTTAATTTTCTTTCAAAATATTAAAATACTTTTTGATAATTTGATTTTTTTTTAAATTTGAAACCGAAAATTTATACTGTTTTTCACAAAATTGACTTTTTGACAAAGTTTGGACTTTTTAAAAGACTCTTCGACTTTTTTTAAAATTTTCACTCTTCAAAATTTTGACTTTTTTTAAGTTTAACTTTTCCGAAGATTTGAACATTTTTGAATTTTTCGATTTTTTTTTTGTTGAAAATTTTAACTTTTTAAGGTTGAGACTTTTTTCGAAAATTTAGACTTCTCAAAATCATGAATCTTTCAAAAATGTTGACATTCTTTTTTTACTTTTCTTGAAAATTTCGACTATTCCAAAAAATTCTAGTTTATTGAAAGTTTCAGTTTTTAAAATCTTGACTTGAAATGTTCGACATTTTTTAAAAACTTCCACTAAAAATTCTTACAAATGTAGAATTTTTGAAAGCTGAACTATTTTAAAAATAACATTTTTTTTTAATTTGGACTTTTTTGTCTAAATTTCACCTTTTCCAACATTTTAACTTCGTGAAAACTTTGATTCTTTAAAATTTCATTATTTTTTTAATTCAATATCTTTAAATATTCGTCTGTTTTTCAAAATTTCAATTTTTTTTAAATTTGGAATTTTCTGAAAATTTTAAAAAACTTGATATTTTCTTTGAAAATTTCACAATTTCAAATTTTTATTTTTTTTTGAACATTTAAACTTTTTAAAAAGTTGACCTCTAAAAATTTTAACTTTTTAAAAATTTTTACACACTTGTATTTTCAGAATTTATTATTATTTTTGAAATTTTGACTATTTTATTGAAAAGCCCGAATTTTTTTAATTTCAAGTTTTTATGAACATAATTCTTAACATTTTTCCAAATTTTGTCTTTTTTTTAATTTTCAAATTATTTCAAAATTAATTTTAATTTCTTTTTCAATATGGGGCCATTTTTAAAAATTGCAACCAAATTCGTTTATTTTTCAAAATTCCAAACTTTGTAATTTTCTAGACATTTCGCATTTTGATAAAAAAATTCGATTTTTTTGAAATTTCATCTCATTTTAAAATTATCGATTATTATTTATTTATTTTTGAAAATGTTTACTTTATTTCAAAATGTAGCATTTTTAAAACCTAATATTTTTAAGTTTCCAATTTTCTCAATATTTTATTTTTTTTTAATTTTGGCTTTTTAAAAAATTTCGACATTTTTAAAATTTGAATATTTTTAAAAATTTTAAAAACTTTTCTAAACATTTCGCTTTTTAATAAAAAAATGTGAATTTTTTTTCAAAATTTAGACCTTTTTAAAAATTTCGGTTTTTTTTTGAAAACCCTGAATTCAGAATTACGTTTTTTATTTAATTAAATTAAAACTACTTTTCTCAAACATTTTGACTTTTTTGAAAATTTCTCTTAAGTAAAAAAAATTGAATTTTTCTTGAAAATTTCTGGATTTTTTCAAAGAAAATGATAATTTTCGACATTATTTCAAATTTTCGGTGTGTGAAAATCTTTACTTTTTTCAAAATTAACCTCGAAATTTTAAGAATTTTTCAATTACATGAATTTCGAAAATTTAGTTTCTTTTAAAAATTCTGAATTTAACCCCACAACATTTAATTTTGTTCCCTAAAATTTTAGCTTAAAACTCAAAATGGTAGACTTACTTTTTAACATACTGATTTGGTTTTTAAAATGTTGACATTAACCCACAATCCCTAAGCTTCAACTCCTTGATTGAATAAAGTATTTATTCAATCAACGTTCAACTTAATTTTCAAAAATTCGTTTGAAAATTCAGATTTTTAATTTTTTCTTGTTTGGACTGTTTTCTTAAAATTATGAGTTTAAATGGAAAAAACGAAAAAAGCTTCATAACAAAATATATAAAGATGCATTATATCCTAAATGGTAAAGTATGTATAACAGTGCATTTACACTAGACACTTTATTCTGTACATTTCTCTCTGAGATAAAATATATTAAGTGTCAACTATCTTGAAAGAAGCCATCTGAGACTTATTTACATACCTGAGAAATTACTTGACACAAAATGTTCTATATGTTCTATCTCAGAGAGAAATGTACAGAATAGTGTCTAGTGTGAATGAACTGTTAGAATATAGATAAAGAACATATGTCAAAAACTGTTTTAATACTAAAAACTTCGCTTACTTATAATCCTCATTGGCGCAAGTGAACGTAAATGCCTCCATCGGATTCCAAGCCAATTTGTTGATTCGAAGCTTCATAACAACTTTCCGCAAAGGTCCATTATCCCTAGTATCATACAAAATAACACTTCTATCACTAGCACAAGCTGACAGAACCTCCGTTTCCACTGGATTATAAGCAACATCATGCAAACTATCAATACCCCACTGAAACGTTCTTATTGGCTCATTACGAGATTCATCCCAGATTTGACAAACTTCACCACACGTGGCAAATACGGGACTCTTCCTATGATGACTGATCCCCGTCACCACTGTTTTACTCAAAACGGTATTAACAGGCTCTTCCTCTTCCCCAAACTGAGGCATCAGCGACTTCCATGTTTTTATAGTTTTGTCATCTCCCAAAGTGATAAAATGATCCCCGTTTGTGGTGTAAGCGACCCCTCGCACTATACTTTCATGAGCTACGAAATTCCTCAGGCACTCCTGTCTGGGTAGATCCCATACTCGGATTTCGCCGTCGAATGCGCCGCTTATACAGAAGGTTAGATTTTCAGGGTGTTTTGCTATGCAGGAAACGCCATCGCGATGTCCGTCTAGATTGCCGATGAAAGGTTTCGCGAAAACTCGCTCTAATTTGACTGCGTTAAGGGCTCTGGTGTATTCTCTTGCAGCTTCAAACGGATGTAATGCAGGATCGTAGTTTCTGGGCACTGGAACAAATTGGTCACTAATGGTCGGAAAAATAATAGAAAAACGTTATCTGGTGTACCTTTGTGTGTATCCAATTTCGTTTCCCGAAGATATTCATCAGGATTTCTGCTAATAACTTTAACTTTCATTTTGTAAATATAACCTCCATTTCCTAACTTAACGACATTGGCACGTGGTTGACAAATGACAAATGACAAAGGCGGGTCCACAGACATCCGGAGTCATAGATAGGGATGCAAACGATAGTTCGTTCGTTGATTGAGTAAATAAACTATTCGACATTTTGAAAACAGCGATGTGTTTGGAACTTTGATTAACGTTGTAACATTGATTGTCCATTTCAGATAAATATGCATGAGAATAGGCTATCAAGTATTAAAACAACCTCTAAATAAGTTACTAAAAATTCACCAGAACTAAAGCTGTATTCACGCGAAAAATATTTTGATGATTAATGTGTTGCCTGCATTTCAGAAGTTGTGTAGCATTATTAACAATTTAATAATTTTTAGCAGAAATTGGCCTAAAAGAATCAATCCTAAAACAACCGACAAGAAATCAAAATATTTAATAATATTTAGGTTAAGATTTTTAGAACACCGAACACCATTAAAAAAGAATGCTACCAAACATCATGAGTTGAGCAAATGTTAAAATTAAATTAATAATGATAATGTTTCCGCCCAATAAGAGTTTAAAAAGAAAAATAATCGTTCTGTTTATATGCGGTGTTTGAAAAATCGGCGTCTCGTATCGAGGCAGAATTAGCGGCATCTGTTGCATAAAATAAATATTTTGTAACTGGTCACCCGATGGCAGTGTTGATTTAACAAATTGATGTTGAATTTGTATGACGCAGATACACCTTACAATCGTTTCAAAATTCATAGTTTTTCGGATATCAATTTTGAAAATTCTAAAACATAAACTGAATTTAATTTATTAATAAACATTTTTTAATGTTTCGATTTTAAATTTACAATTATTTATTATTCATTTAGTATTTATTATTTTAAATTTTGGGACAAAAAGAAAAGAAAAAAGTTCTTATCCTTATCAAAATTTCTAGTTTAAACGCAATTCCTCTACGATAACTTTTATACATAAGCCATTTTTCAAACTTTTATTTTTTTTATTTCGTATTTTAATTCAAATCTTCTAAATAAAGTCAAAATTTTCAAAAAAAAAGGTAAACATTTTTTAAAAAAGACAAATTTTCGAGTCAAAAGTGAAAATTTCCAAATAAAAACTAAAAGAGAATTTTTCAAATTCGACCCGAATTTCCAAATTACAAATAGTCTAGAAGTTGTCAATTTTTAAATAAACGTACGTATTTGTGCTCTACTTGAAAACTGTATTTTTGTAATTGCAAATTTTCTTTAAAATTTCGAATTTTTTTCTTAAAATTTTGTAAAAATTTCCAAATTTAATTTTTATAAATTTTATGTTTTTCGCTAAAGTTGAATTTTTTTTCTCAAAATTCGGAGTAAAATCTTAGAATTTTCAAATTCATTCATTCATTTTAAGTTTAACTTTCAAATACTGATGTTTTCCTTAAATGTATTACGATTGTAATCTCAAAATATCGACTTTTTTGACAATTTAAACCTCTAACTAAAATTTTCGTGCAAAAAGAAAATAAAAAAGTCTAGTTTTTAGTAATTTCTAGTTTAAACTTAAAATGCTCAGTTTCTTTGAGAAAAAAATAGTTTCACTTCATTTTTAAAATACTCCAATTTTTGAGTCAAAAGTTCAAGTTTCCAGATAAAAACCAAAACAGAATTTTCGAAATATCGAACCTAATTTCCAAAATTGAAATATTTGAGAAGTTGTCATTCCTAATACCTAGTTCTAGAAATTTAAAAATGTTTATCAAAATTCTTCGCTTAAATATGAAAATTGCATTTTTCCCCTAGAATTTTGCATACCCCAAATTTTATTTTGTTAAATCCTAGTTTTTTCTGCGAATCCGGAGTTTGATATTAAATGTTTATCGAATATTCGAGCATATTTTATAAAAACATGAGATCTCTCTAAAGCGGACACCTTCGGGATTGTAAAAATATGTCCGAATATCGGAGGTATCCGTTCATGGGACAGGATAAGCACATTTTTATTTGATTACTAATTATTAAAGCTGGGATTATATGCAAAATGCATACAAAGTGCATATTTAGACATTTTTCAATAAATGCATATGTAGTTTTTTATTTTGTATATTTCAGGTTTTTTTTAATCTGGTAAAATAAATTTGTATTTGTTCAGTTAATACAAATGCAATCAAGTTAGATACTTAAGCCTTAATTTGAAATAAAGGTGTGTTGGGTTTACATATCTTGTTTTATATACAGTATGTTCATCAAGAAGAGTTTTCCTCGATTTTAGGAAAACTATTGAAGATTTTTTGATTTTTACTTTTTAATTAAAAGTACGTTAAAAAGCTTATAGCGCAACTACCTTTTACATGGCCCTTTAGGCATACTTTCTACTAGCTTTTCAGCATATCCCAGGAGTAATAAACGTCATATTTCTCTGATTTTTCATGAAAGCTGCTTGAGGATGAAGACACGTGTTCCTGCAAGATTCCTCAATGCAGTGTTGGAAATAATTTTCATTGGATTTGCATCAAGAGACTATGAAAACCAGTCAGAAGTTACGATGCCAGTTTCTGCTCTCCATGAGCTTCAGAGACGACTTCGATGTTTTGAATCATTGTCCTCCCCTAAGATCCAGTCTTCGCTTTTGACACCAAACATCTTCTGGACAGGCTTTGGAAAACCACGTTTATAAGTAATGTCGATTTTCTGAGCATCCAAGTGCTACACAAAGAGCTCCAAAGACCTAAAACCGTGCTCAGAGTAACATCCCCAAACATGGAGTTTTACTGGGTGTTTGATGGTTCACTGAAGCAATCGCTCACCAGCATACCTTATGGAAGCCCATGCCCAGAACGATACTTTTTCAGAAAAAATTACATTGGACCAATCGCAGTCGAGATTCTCAATAGCCCAGACCTTGCATTTTTTCCTGTAGGTCTTCGAAAACAACGGGTTTGACCTCGTGCTTCGATATTGTATGCTTTCTCAGCCAAATGATATTTATGCTTACGTCAACTCCTCTCTTAGCTAGCTTGGCTTTGGTTTCACGTAACTGTAGAGTAGTATTGCGCTTAAACAGGTGTAAGATGACCTTATCCTGCTATTTTATTGTCACTTCCGATTTGCCTCTATCGGGAAGATCTTTGTTAGCTTTATAGGATTCAACCCACCTCTTCACGAATGTCTTAGACTTTTTAAAAATATTTAGCAGCCACACTGTAAGACATGCGTGGACTTTTGCTTGACAATTTTAACAGCAGTAAAACAATTTAGTATCTGCGACGTGGCAATCGAATGCACTTTTTTCACCAACCAGTCTATAAAAGCCAAATCATTAACAGTTTTTGAAAAATCGAGGAACCTTTCTTATTGGACCGACTGTACGTAAATGTATTCATATTTGTCTATTAATCCTTAAAACCGCTATTGTTTAAAATTTTTTATGGAAATAAATGCATATAAAATATTTCATAATGCATATTTTGCAAGTATTTTAGGGCATATTGCATGCATATTTTTTACTTTTTTTGCTGCATATAATCCCAGCTCTACTAATTATTTTCGTTTCTTCAAATATAGTGGAAGATGTTTGGAAAGAAAGCTTACTTTTTTTTCCAAGTTTTGACTTTTGAGAATCTATCGTTAAACTTGGAATTGTTATTATCATTTTTTTTAATTTCAATTTGAAATTGGAGATATTCACTTTAAAATCCAAATTTTTGGACAAAAATCAAAAGTTCGAAAACAAATTAAAAATTGATAAAAACGAAACAGTTATCATTCCCTAAAAATTTTAAAAGCCTGTTATTGCACTTTTATAGAAACTTGATTTTTTTATAAAAACTTGACCTATTTAGAATTTCAAGTTTAAACTTAGAATTGATTTGTTTTTTTATTTCAAAATTTAAATTTAATATTTAACTTCGAATCATCAAGATACAATTTTAAGATCTTAAAATTAAATTAGATTATTCAAACTTAAATTCAAAATATTGACAAAAAGAGAGTAATTTGAAATTTAAAATTTAGAAATAATAATTTCGAAAGTTTGAGAAAAGTATGAACATTTTTATTTGAAAAGAAAGTGAAAATTTTGGAAAAAACTTTAAAACAAAAATTTTTAGAGGTCAACATTTTTTTAGTTTCTAACATTTTCTTTATAAATATTGACATTTTTCGTATAATCACAAGTTTAAATTTGGAGTTTGTATTTATTTTAGTAAACTTACACTAAAATGGAAAATTTTGGATAAAATCTGAAATTCCAAGAAAAATTTTAGAGAAAAAACTCCGAAATTATATAAAAAAGTTATACCAGAGGAGGTAAAATCGAAACTAATGTGAAAATTTTGAGATTAAACCCGAAGTTTTTTCTTTCGAATATTCAATCTTAGATTACATTATATATGGGTCGTTTCGTGTTTCTCTTCGTCCACCCCGCACCTCGACCTAAGGAGCTCTTTTGTGCATACCCTGACCTATGTAGTTCCCAGGTTCAAACTCTTGTAGAAGTTTATTATGGACCTGGGATTAAGTTTTTCCACATCTGAGGAGTATAAGGACGCCTATCCGAGTTGAAGGTGAATTTTGCATGCAAGCACATTGGACTTGCATAGCACCTGTTCTGCAGTCTCCGCAGCTTCTGCGCAAAAACGACATAGGTGTGTTTCAGCTTGACCTATTTTCTTGAGGTGGTACTCATAGGGCAATGTTCTGTTAAGAGACCAGTTAATATCGTCAATTCGGATTTGCTGAGTTCTAAGTAGATCTTTCTCTTATCAAGCGTTCCAGATATGAATCTTTTCGCCTGTCGTAGTCCTGGATATGATCTCCAGTGGAAAATTCTTGACTTTGCTTCCCATTTTTTGACCTCATTGTTGATTTGACTTTTAGAAAAACCCAAAGCCGGTTCAGGTCCAAGAAATGACGATGCAGATCCTTCTCCAGCGAGTTGGTCCGCAACTTCATTCCTTTGTATTCCTTTTTGCCCTGGCACCCACTTAAGACTGATCCTGTTGTGTTTAGCCAGTTGCTTTAGAGTTTGTTGACAGTCCCAATATTCAATATTCAATCTTAAACTGAAGATTTTAGGAAACATGAAATTTCGAGATTAAACATTAGAAACTAAAGTTGATGGTTAGAGAAAAAAAATTTAAACTTTTTTCAAGGTTTTGAATTTAAAATGGGAATTTTTATTTTTTCCTTTGATGTTTATTTAAAAATGAAATGTCGAGACTAAAATCAACATTTTAAGAAACAGATTCAAATATTGAGATCAATTTCAAAATTTCGACATCTCAAATTTTTCTGAAAATTTCATGTTTTAAGTCCAAAATTTAAATAAATAATACCCAACATTTTTAACTTTTTTTTAAACGTAAGAAAATTTCCAGAAAAAGGTAAAATTTGTGAAACTTAAAAAATGTTAGGAAAAAAAAGGGAAAAATTCGGAAAAGGGTTAAATAAAAATTTGAAATTTTCAATTTTTTCCTCAAATCTTCGAATTTTAAAGTCAAAATTTTTATAAAACAACCAAAAATTTAGCATTTTTCATGATTTTTTATTCACCTCCACATTTTTTTAAACGTCAAGTTAAATTTTAAAATTTCTAATTATTTTCTTAGTTTCGACATTTAATCAAAAATTTTTGAGCCCAAATACTGAAGAACGATTTTTTCAAGTTTATTAGATATTTGGAGTTTAAAGTTAAAATTTTATCTCTAAAGTGGACATTTCGAGGTTAGAAATTGACATGTAGCAATTAAAGTCAAGAACTCTTTGAATTTTTTACAAAAAGCTTTCGTGAAATCAACTTTGCAAATAAAATTTTGACAATAAATTACCAAATATCGAGATGTCGACCAATAAATCAACTAATTTAAAAATTCAACTTTAAAATGTATGTATTAAATTAATAAAAATGTTCGCTAAAATTTTCGATTTCAATTAAAGTATGAATTTCTAAATGAACTGAAAATATTGAAATTTAAAAATGAAATTACGAAGTTTTTCTAGGAATTGTAGTTTGAGTCCAGCACTTTGAGAACAAACTCGAAATTTTTGAACATTTTTTAAAACAAAGTTTTTCTCCAAATTATGATTTTTTTCATTACAAATTACTATTTATTTACTCAATACTTGATATAATCTAAACTTGACTTTTGGTTCGAATCCCAAAATTAAAAAAAAAGAAATACAGCAATTAGGCGGAGAAGGCCATCAATTAAAAAAAGTATTAGAAACTTTGACTTTAATATCGAAATTTCGATTTTTTTTTCGAAATTTCGACTTCAATTTTGAATTTCTACTTTAACTCAAAAATTTCGAAATTTTGGTTAATAAAAATTGAAATTACTGAACACACCCCACTGCCAACCGTCAATATTATTTGATAAGGGGTGTGGTGGGACGTCACTTGCATCTGGGGATGCAACATCTGTCAAATAAACATTGATGTCTAATTATCGATTTTATTTTTAATGAAACGTCAATGTCTCAAATTTCATTATTCGGGAACGATACGTCGATGTTTTTTCGGTGTTTTCATGCATAAAACAATTACAAGTTTAAGAAGTCTAAACAAATAATTTGTTCAGTTATTTGTTATGAAATGACAATTATTATTTTTGTTTCGAATTTAAAGCTACATAATATTTTTATTTTTTCTATAAAATTTGGAATCAAAACTCAAAATTTACCTATTTTAAACCGGATATTACATTTGAAGATTTTTTTTTTAAATATAAACATTTCGAGACTACAGTCGTACATTCAACTTCTACTTTAATCTCAAATAGTCATGTTAGATTTATGTGCATATGTACGAGGGAACACCCAAATGTAACAGGAATTCAGCTGAAGTGGGGAGAGAGAGTGGGGGAACCCATTGTTCGGCCAGGTGTCCGTTATTAATATTAATAATTGTTTTGTTAAAGAATGAAGCAATTTAATTTTTGAAATATAATTTAATTTCAAATTAAATCACCTATTTCATATTGTCGATTTGTCAATTATTAAAAATAGTTGCTGACAAAAAAACAACATCTAACTTGTTTTACGTGAATTTTGATAAAAAAATAATAATGACCACAGTAAGTTTAGGAGGGTATTTTTATCAAAAAATGAACGATGTTTATGAAATTAATACTTAAAAAAGCAGTGATATACCATTTTTTTTTTGCTAAACATATTTAAGGACATGTTAAGGTGGACGCCACTGATGGAACTAGAGAAAATATTTGTTCTGCAAAAATACTGTAACAAAATGTAATTATAGAATAGAATGTAGTACCTAAGGAATTTTTCTAGAAAAATTTGATAAGGGGAAGCGGCCTCAATAATGAATCAAACGGCAGATAAGCGTTTTAGAAATTTTCGCAAACGATAAACCTTATCTGCACGGATTTAGTCTAGAAAACCGAGAGGCTTTCCCTCAGTTAATTAGTCAATGAATAAATAAGTTATTAAACAGGGTTAGTGAGTTAATTAGTCAATTTTAGTGTTGCGGAATCAGTTTGGAAATAATGTGGTTACAATTTACGAATCTTCGAACAGATAACGCGCAACAATACTTTTTTATGCCTACTTAGTATCTAGCAAAATTCAAAAAAATATTTTAGGGTGTTTCAGAGTAATTAAAGTAAACTCAATTTTTTTTTCAACACCCTGTATCTTAAAAATAAATGTTGATATAGCCTTTTATTTTCAATCACCAAAGAATTGTGTTATTTTTAAGTATTAGCATTTTATTCAGAAACACGCATATTTATATACACGCATTTAAAATTTAAGTTCAGGTAGTTTTTAAAAACATATTGGTGTTTTTCTTAAAAATATTCACTTTGAATAATTTAAAAGTTCATAACTATTAAACTCTATTAACGATAAATGCAATAAGAGTTAAAAATTTCAATAATTTAAACATTTTCCAAATAAATAGTCTTGCGCGTTACCGGTTCGATAAGTAAAACCCGGTGAATTGTAAACACATTATTTGAAACTTATTTCAGAGCACAACAATTATGTTTCACTTAACTATCTGACTATCTAACTATCTGACTATCTGACTACCTGACTGACTTGAGAGAATGAGGGAAAGGCGACCACGTATTGATACCGTTCCGGTTTTTAGAACGGATCTCCGTACAGAGCGGGAAAAGTCTAGAACGCCTATCTGCCGTATGATTCATTCTCGCGGCCGCTTCCTACTAACAAATGTTTTCAGAGAGTACCTTACACTATGTAATCACTAATACAAATTTTAAAATTACAGTTTGTTACAATACTTTTAAAATTCTTAAAAATAATATTTAATTTTGATAAAAAAAGAACTGATTTACATTAATTGATAAATATATTTTAACTAGAAATTCCTAAATATGAAAACAACAATACTTATTTAAAAGTATTTTAAACCCTGAAGGAAAAATTTAATTTGGATGTACGAGATAAATAATATAATTTTTCACACATCCCAAGTTAGCTTTAAATCTGAAACTTTCTCTCTGAAGATGACAGCTTGGCCATCGAAACGTGTTAGGGTAACCTCTGTTGTGTTTTTTAATCTTTCTTGGTTTCAGGGGACAAGTTCTGTGTTTCAAACAAAAGCATGAAAAAAAAACAAGTCACCAAAAGGTGGCAAATAATTAACCAAAAAAAGTTAATTTGAAACATTTTTTTGTAAAAAATTTTGTGTAAAAGTTACAGCCAATATTACGGATACACGCCGGACGGTACCGTATACTTTGCACAGAGTTACGCCAGTTCTTAACCATGTTGCATTCCATCTCTCTCTAAGCCGCCAGTCTCCCGATTACGTGCCACATTTCGCCTCGCGTCGGATTACCACTTATACATCATCATGCTTTTTATACATTTTATATAATTATTGTAACAGAGCAGAAACATTTTATAAAATTTAGAGAGAGGAATCTTGAACGAACGAGCCATAGTTTTTGCCACTGGATAGGTAGTTCTTCATGGTAGACCCTTATTGACCGGAAATATTATGTTTTTTTTTTCAATTTGTTTAACATTTCTTCGGCCCAGTTTGTTTATAAAATTGTCAACAAACCATAAAAATTTAAATATTTCCAAACCGGGCCGAAGAAATGTTAAACAAATTGAAAAAAACATGGATAGGTAGGTTGGTGGTTAATTTACAGTGCGGCCAGGATCTATCCACCCACTACCCACCAATCTCTACCCTCCAACCTACCCACTTACAGTGCGGCCGTGAGTTAATGTGCGAATAAGTTCCGTCGCTGTGAGTGCATCGGTTCGTCCATGGGAATTTTTGTAGTGAAACAATTTTTTCCATTTCACCGAAAATGTGATGGCCGATTGTTGAGAGCAATGCGCGGCTGTGAAATTTTGTTTCCTCTTGGGGAAATCGGCTTCGGAAACTATTATAATGGGGATGATTCCCTAAGTAAAACCAGAATCTACGAGTTTTTTTCACGTTTGAAAAATGGAGAAATGTCAATTGGTGACCAACCCCGTTCAGGACACCTCTCAACGTCAAGAAGTGATGAAAACGTCGACAAAATCAATCCAATACAAAGATTTGCACATAACAAGAGTTCCAGCCAAAGTTGACCCTCGGTTTCTCACAGGCGAGCAAAGGCAGAGTCGACTTCAGGTATGTTTTGAACTACAAAATCAGCTCAAATGGACCCTTTGAATTGTGGTGCTATGGATACGACCCCGAAACAAAGCAGCAATCAAGCCAATGGAAGACACTTGGCTCTTCTCTTCCCAAAAAAGCTCGTCAAGTGAAGACAAACATCAAGACAATGCTCATTTGTTTCTTTGATTGCAGAGGTGTTGTGCACACGGAGTTCGTTCCCCCGTGTCAAACTATCAACCAGAAGTTCTACTCGGAAGTTTTGAAAAGATTTAACGGAGAGTATCCGCAAGAAAAGGGCAGATCTTTGGCACACCAGCGACTGGTTCTCCATCGTGACATTGCGTCGGCCCACACCGCGCTCTCCGTAAAGCAGTTTTTGACCAAAAAAACGACATGACACCAATTGTCCAGCCCCTAAACTCTACGAATCTAGCTCCCTGTGATTTCTTTTTGTTCCTCAGACTCGAAAGGAACATGAGAGGAAAGCATTTTGTCACAAAAATCGCTAAAAGGTCTAAAGAACATACCTTTAAGTGAATTTAAGTAAATTTTGAAAAACGGAAAGATCGTTTGCAGAAGTGCGCTGTGGTTAAGGGAGAATACTTTGAAAATTTGGTGTACAAGTGTTACAAAATAAAGAAGTTATTAACGAAATTCCTGGTTTTTTTGGGCCCACTCTCGTATAGTAAAATACCCCCATTTAATTATGTTGAGACTCCTTAGATGCAAAAATTAATGATCTTTTATATCTGTATTTTCAAAGTTGCGTGCGCATGAATAATAAGTTAGTACAAATTTTATACAAGGTGCAAAAAATGCCCCTTTTTTGGCTACCAACCGCTACTGCACCACTGCACCGAATCTCAAGTTGTAGGTACCCATTCCAACCAGAATTTAATCCACTGCAATTCTTGTATTAATTATTTTTTCTCGCAAAAAGTGCTGCTTAAAAGTTACCACTGGAAAATGGAAAAAATGCAAAAACTTTCCGGGTTTTTGGCAGGGCTTCAAACCCCTATTGTTTCGTTCCGGTTTTCATTCTGATAAAAAAATTATATCAGTTCAGTTCCAGTTTTCGTTCCGACAATAATAATGGTTTTTTCGGGTTTTCGGTTCAGTTCCGGGTTACTTATGTTTTGATTTTTAAAAGTTTCGAATTAAAACTTGATTTTTCAACATAATTTAGAAAATGTAATGTCTCTTTTCCTTAACATTACAACACCTAACTTCTCTGACCTTTCCCAAAATTGAAGGAAAATATTTTCTATTTTTCAAGTTTAAAAATTTCATGCTGGAACTCTGAATTTTTAGGTCAATTTAAGTTCAAATTTCAAAAAAAGCCTAAACTTTATATAAAACTAACTCGAAATTTCAAGTTTAGATATTTCAAATTTAAACTCTGAATTTTCTTAAAAATTCTAAATTATGTACCGTAGAGTTGAAAACTTCTAAAATATACAAACTTTGGCGATTTAAATTAAAAATTTGACAGACTTTTCTCTTTAATAATTTTGGTTCTCTAACGAAGATTCGACTTTGACTCGCTTTTTCTGTTAAAATTAATTTTCACTGTATCGATTTTGTTTTCTAGAACTTTCGATTAAAAAGATCAAATTAAAAAAATAAATGAAAATAAAAAAGAACAAAAATTATAAAATGAAAAGTTTTGAATTAAGTTTAAGTTTTTGCGGGACAGACAATTTCAAAAAAGAATTTCAAATTTATTTAAAAAAAAAATGTTGCTGAAAACTCTTTCTATAAAAAGTAACATTTTTCAGAAACTTTTATTTAATGCATTTACCTATTTTCGATCTTTTATTACCTTTTTTTTTGAAGTTTCAATTTTAAACTTGTATGTACTTTTTTTTTCTAAAATTTCGACCTTAAACAAAATTTAGTCTTCTCTAGCAACTTCCTAACCCTTTTTATCGACATGTTGACTTGTATTCTTTAATTATAGACATTTTTCTCAAAATTATGAGTTGAGATCGCCACCTGTATTTGGTTTCCAAACTTCGAATGCAATAAATGTTCAAACCTATTGGTCTGTGCATTAGAATCCTATAAGAAATTGATTAATATAAGTTTAAAATTACTTTTTTCAAATAATTGACTTTTAGCTCAAAGTTTTCAGGACTCGAAATTTTGAGATTAATTTTGAAAAGTTGTTTATCATAAATTTAGTTTGTTATTCCTCAACACTTTTTTAAAATTTGGATATTCTTTCGAGGTTTTGAAATAATATTCAAAATAAAAAATAACATAAAATTTTAAATTCAAATTAGCACTTTTGCGTTTGAAATCTAACTTCTGCTAACATTTTAAGTAAAAATTTGAAACTTTTAATGGAAAAGTAAAAAATTCCACAAAAAGTGCAATTTCAGTTATTTCTAAACTTATATTTTCTATCAAAAAATTTGATGTTTTAAGATCAACGACTTTTCTGAAAATAATAAACGCGAATTTCAATTTTAAAGACGAAATTTTAGAAACAATTTCAGCTAGAGCTAAAAAGTTTGTAAATAAATTTAACATTTTTAGAAAGTATTTTTGACACAAAATTTCAAAGAGCAAAGGGCCTAACTTGCAAAGGACCGCACTTTCGAGTTTATATCAGAAGTTTAGCGAAAGCAATTACCTAATATTTAAGAGAACACATTCTTTTGACTTCTAAATTCTAAATAATTCTCAGTTTTGAGGCTAAAATCGAAACCTCGAGAAAAAATCAAGGTTTTTAGAAGACAGATTACTATTTTAACGTAAGCAAAATCATTGCAAGTTTAAATTATACATTTTCTAACATGTCACCATTTCAAGTTTACTGTAAAAATTTCGACCTCAATGCCAAGATCCTGGATTTAAATTAAAATATCATGTTGGATGTTTTGCTGAAATTTTGAATTAAAATTTAAAAATGTCTAGGTTAAATTTGAAACCGAGATTTTAGCGAAAATTTTGAGAAAAAAGTCATATTTTGGAAGATTTAGGAAGTCGGCAGTAGGAATTTAATTTGGGATTTCGAAAAAAAATTGGAACACTATAATCAATGTGGAATTTGAAGGAAAAAATTCACGAATAATCAAAAATTTGACTAATAACTTCAAAAAATAGAGATTTCAAATTAGGAAAAGAAAATTAAAATGTAAAGAAAGAAGTAAATTTGGAATTTTTTAAAAAAGTTTCCAGAAAAATTCCCAGAAAAACTCGAAATTTTAGGAGAAGCAAAGAAATATTTCGAGTAATTACCAGATAAATGTCCAAATTTCAATAAAAAGTAGAAAATCTTGAAAAAAGCTTAAAAATTTAATTTGGGTTAAAATTTTCAGAATACTCAATATTTTTTAGAAAATATGGAAATTGTGGGTTTCTAATCTAATCTAATCAGAAGTGAGAGATGAAGTTAAGATAAACGCTGCGTGTACTTGTGTAAAATTTTGAAAAATAAATTGAAATTTCAAAACAAATTCCAATCTTAAGTATAAAGTAAAAACTATTTTAAGTATGTACATTCGACGAACCGAAATAAAGCGATATTACTTTTCGGTTTCGTTCCGGCGAAACTAACGGTTTTTTTCAGTTTTCGGTCCAGTTCTGGTTTGAAACCCTGCTTTGTCGGATTAGGAAGTTAAACTCACCTTCTCAGATTGTATAAACTCAGATTACCCATATTTGACATCAAATAGATTTCTCCGAATTATTTTACCAAATGCTTGATTTTGAATCTAATTTAACTGGCCTACCAGTCATAAACTGACCTACCCATTTATATTTGCGGTTTAGTAGTCATGTAGAAACAAATCTAATATTTACTGACAATGAAAGACGCATACACTTTCAACGACCCAGACACTATGCAATTAGTTGTATGACATGTTTTACAACCCAAGTCAGCAGTTCAATAAAAAATATCACTCAACTCTGCCAGTCAGTGTTTACAAGTTTCATTAAATAGATTGAGAGTGCTTCAATGAAATAAACAACAATTTAGACAAAAATGTATTTCACACATTTTACATAACTTATCACAGAAATTACAGAATTATGATTAAAATTATATGTACAATTAAAAGTAACAAACCATATGTAGATTATATGTAGTCAATTATAGATAAAAATGAATGAATGAAAATACACATACGTACATAATGTGTATTAATATTGATATGCTAAGAAAATTATTGCTCTGATACACATATTGCAAACGAGAAATAAAAATTTCCATTTATTTTCAATAAATATACACTTAGTGTAAATAATTACATAAAACATATAATAGTAAAAAAAAATACACTCAGTATTTGATATGTATTATACAAAATTTAAAAGTTGTACAACATTCTTAAATTTAATACCTATGTCATTTTTTTTAAAGACAATGGAGTATATCATTTTGTATATAATAAAAAATTTGATAAAAAATATTACACACATTTTTTTGATATGAGAGATCAGGAAGAGTATAATTCAATGAGCATAATACCTAAATGGAGTATAAAAATACGCACGACAGGTTCACGATTTTTTTAATGTTTGAAGTTTGAACTAAGATTCAAGCTTTTTCAGTCTCTGATTTGTCCACTTTCGACAAATCTCTTGATCCGAATGGACTCGCCATTCTTTGATAGTGAGGCTTTAATGATGTTGTAGGCCTTGCGTGATCGAGATGATCATATTCTAATTCTGAAACAAGAAGCAATAATTAAAACAATGACATTCAATTTAATATTTTCTGCATCTGAAAATTTCAAACTTGGAAATAAGTACTAAAAATGTAGTCAGGTAAGTGAAGTAAAACGAGGTTTTGATTTTATTATCATACATTTTTTATGCATAAATTTATATTACAGTTTATTTCGAGTCAGGTAAAGCACCTTATACTTAAAACGAAAGTAACAAGCATGCAGATGATATTCTATTTCTCGAGTAAAGGCGGTGGCCTGGTACTCTTAAACCGTTGAAATTCTTAGCTTGCCATTTTACAAACTACGTCAATACTATCGCTTAGAATTCAATGAAAATTGGTAATAATGTTTAGAAGTTGGGAATTCGGGCTTTAGAAGCAGATTTTTCATTTTTTAAAAATATTTCCACAAATGGGCATAATTTGTCCCTTTTTTTGCCTATTTTCAGAAACTAAAATCTCGTCGGAAATTAAACGGAATTTGAAAAAAGTACTTCCAAAACGCGAATTCGACATCCATGCTTTGTAAGTTCTCCAAATTTGAAAACAAATTGTTAAAAAATAAAGGCACCATTTGCAAAATGGGAGAGCGGCGTTTGGCATAAAAATTGCGCTTATATTTTGGTTGCTGGTCAGGCAGGGTACGGAGACGGACGAGTTTTGGACCAGAGAAATTTTTACCCCTTCCCAAATACTTCATCAACGAACGAATTAGGTTCAGCTTCCAAGCTCATATTTCTTTATCAAAACACAGTAAATATATCATAAAAATAATAAACAACATTAAAACATTCGTTTTAAGAATGAAATGAATTGTTGACGGATCCAGATTTTCGGGATCCCGACCGCTTTTTAGTCTCGAAAATTTCGGGATTAAATTTTTCTGATCCTGGGATTTTCGGGATTAACATCACTTTAAAAAAATTGTAAAATAGACTTCACCTAAGGAAATACTCAGTATGAGTGCTCTCAAAAAAATTACTCGTCTATCATTTTAATATAAAATACAAGAAGTTTTATTCCAAACAAGCAGCGCTAATTAACTCAGCGGGATTGCTATGCTTGTTTGAAATAAAATTCTTGTATTTTGAACCTAAAGGTTTGGTGATGCGACACTGGACGCGTAGTTATTTTTCAGATCATAGCTTCGCAATTTAAATTAGGATGTTCCTATCCTATTAGTTTTCTTCATATTCAATAGAAAAGAGAGACTAACCAAAACTTTTTGCTGTACTAGCTACTTCCTAGGGTGTTATGTTAAATAAAAATCATCTACTTAGTCAATTTAACGAAATATTTTTGTTAATTTTTAGACTATTTGCATAGTTTGTTTCACAAAAGACTTTTCAATTAATGTAAATTTAAACAGCTCTCACTGATTCTTCAAAAAGTACCTATAACTTTAACATAAAAAGAGTGATTTTAAGTCCCTTAAAATGACTTAATTCAGTTCGAGTGTTTAGACTAGCTGCGTATACACCGTAAAATATCTTGATTTTTGTCTACATTTTGATTTTGATTGCTGTAAATTTTTATCTTTTATTTGTAACCCTCAATACCGAAAAAAAAATACCGGGATTATAAATAAAGACCGGAATCGAATTCCCTACTTGTGAACGAAAATCTACCAATTGTATCTGTAAAGAACAAAATTGTTTTTCACATAATTAATTAATAGGTATTTATTTATATGCAGATGCTTAGTTTTTACCTTGACGATAAGAGAAAAGGCATGGAAGTAGAAAATTTCGGCTCTTTTTGAGAATTTCGACTTTTTCGAAAATTTTGGCTTTTTCCAAAATTTTGACAGTTTTTTGAAAACCAACATTTTTTTGAAAATCTCATTTTTGTTTCACAATATCGACATCTTCTTGAAACTTTGGACTGTTTTTGAAAATTATGAATTTTTTTTAGGAATACGATTTTTAGGATAATTTCTACTTTATTTATTTTTGAAAATTTCGACTACTTACTAAATATTTAGACTTTTATTGAGAATTTCTACTATCTACTACAAAGACTTACAACTTTTTTCAAAATCTCTAGTTTTTTTTTGAAGAATTCGTCTTTTTTTAAATTTCGATATTTTTCAATTTTACATTTTTAATGATTTCGACCTGATCACTTTAAAATTTCCACATATTTCAAATTCCCAATTTTTTTAAAAATTCCAAATTTTGACTTAAGAAAATTGTAAGTATAACAAAATCCCGGTTAACGCGGGGGTTACGTCCCAACCAAGTAAAGCGTTACACGAAACAGCGTTAAACGATGTCATCTCTTCATGTAAATAATGGAGTTAGAGAAAAACGGGTTTAAAAAGTAAGTAATTCATTCATTCCGATTCTCCTGCATTTCCAATTTTCCGCTTTTTTATGAAGAAAGTGCCTAGTGTCATTTGTATTTTTCTTTTGCGCCCTAAAGAAGTTCTCAACATATGGGCAAGGCACCCATGGCACCCCGTGCCTTTGGACTCTGATTAAAATCTGCTTCATTTTTAATAAATTGTTTTATAATTTCCGCTTTAGTGCCTAAACTGGTTTTTAGAAATGGCTTTGAAGGTTTTCTTTGCTCTTCTTCAGGATCACAATTTTCAATATTTTGGTGTTCTTCTTGATCCACTATTTTCTTGAACTGTTTGTTTCGCTAATTCGACTCTTTCGTTCGTATCAACAACAGATTTTCTGGTGTCATCGTTGTCGTTTAGAACTGGCCAAATGTTTTTCCACACTTCTTTCAAACATTTTTTCATTACCACAATCAAAAAATAAATTTATATTTATATGTATGTTATATGAACTTTGGATTTAGGGAAAGCCCAATGGTGCGTGCAATTTCCAGAGAAGCTCACCATTCCGATAAAAAAGTATTAAACCGAAACAGCGCTAAACGAAGCAGCATTAAGCGGGGTCTTACTGTATTTCAAAATTATCATTTTTCTAAAATTTTGCTATTTTTGCAACTTACTAGTTTTTCAAAATTTCAATTTTTTCTAGAAATTTTCATTTTGCTGTAAATTTAGACTGAAAAATTCAGCCTTTTTGACAATTTCAAATTTTTAAAAAAGTAAACAAATAAATAGTTCTCGATCAGGTCAACATTTTCGGAAAGTCTAATTGTTAGAAAAAAAATTGAAATTGTTAAAAAGCCGAATTTAAAAAAAGACAACATTCCAAAAAGCACGAATTAAAAGAAAAAAAAGTGGAAATTTAGAAGAACGTTGTCTCAAAGTCAATTTTTTTTAAATTGAATTTTGAGAATAAAGCCCAAATGCCAACAAAGAATTTACAGAGAAAATTTGTAATTTCGAGAAAAGATTGTGATTCCATATCTTTGCAGAAAAGTATGTTATTGTAAAAGGAATGAACACCTATTTCTAACTATGTACTTTACTTGCTTAGAGAACTGAAAGAAGGAATACGTGTCAGTTGATTTTTCATAAGTTTTCAATTCGTTAACGCAGTTCCAAACTTTTCTCTTGAAATTTTGAATTTAAAGTTTAAACTATTCGAATTTTCCTAGAGATTTTGAAATTTCCTGGAAAACGTCGAGAAGAATATCCAATATTCAAATTGAAAGTCGAATTTTTGTGACTAAAATTTTGGGAATTTTGAGAATTTCTTTACATACATCTCAATTTTTTTCGAAATCTGTTGCTATTTTTCAAAAATTTCAATTCAAACCTAAAATACGTTTCTTTTTTACCTGGTAATTCGAAGTGCAATTTTAAAGAGAACAGTTAAAACACTTTCTCAAAATGTCCAATTTAAATCTGAAGTTTATTTGGAATTGCAATTTTAAAAAGAAAAATTAAATTTTCAGTCTTTGTTTGCTTTCTAGTCAAAGTAAAAACAGCAAAAGAAAAAGTAATTATTTAAATGTTAAAATAAACTCAAAATTTCAGATCTAACTTTAGAAAAAAAAATATTTTTTTGGAAAAAGTTCATGAAATGTCGCTTTTAATATCGATATTCCAAGGAAAATTTTTAAACTTCTGGCATAATTTTTTTTTCAAAGTTTTCCTCATCCCCCAGAATTTTGACTTCAATTTCAGAAATTTTAAAAATCTACGTTTTAAGAAAATAATTTGAAATTTCCAATTTATATTTTTTGATTTTTTTTTTCAAAATTTTCTTACACATATATTTTCTAAGTTTAGAATTTTCACTCGTTTCTTGCAACTTTAATTTTAATTCGTAATTTTAAACACGAAATTTTCAGTTTTTTTCACAAAATTTTGCACTTAAAGTTGAATATTTGAATGAGTCTTACAATATTAAAGTTGTTTATTGAAATTTCCGCGAAGTTTCAATTGTAATGCCTGATATTAAAAAGAAATAGTAGGTTTGTTCCAACCGAACATTTCTGATTAGTTTCCGACTAATTCATGAACTAGTTCGTACGCATGCGTGCATTCCGTATTACACTCCGACTGGTTTGGGATTGTACACGTTGGAACGCACTTTGGGATTTCTTGGAAAACCCCTGGTCTTCGCCGTCTGTCTCAATCGAAAGCGATGAAAATAAATCTTCATCACATATAAATCCCTCTACGAAATTCATTTTTATTATTTTTGAGCAAATATAGCGGATGAAAAATAGAATTCAGAACTTAACAACACAATTTACATTTGCTCCGACAAGATCAAAACATCTAACAATCGTATTGACAAATAACAGCTGAGAAATTAGATACCGCTTTTCGATTACTTATTGCGCATGTTCCCAACTGCCAGTACAAGCTCTCGGCTGCTGACTGTTCTGATTGATCACAAATCAATTCACGAACTAGTCAGAGCACTGTTGGAACACCGGACTGCCAGTTGGGTTGGAGTTTGCACTTGGTTGGAACGGTAAATTTTGAATGCACATGCGCCGGACGGTTGCAAACTAGTTTGATGTTCGGTTGGAACAAACCTAGTATTTACAAGTCAAAACTTGAAACTTTGACATGAGTTACAGGGGGTGGAAGGTTAGTTCCTTATTATAGTTTTTAATTAACAGTTGCGAAGCGTGTACAAATATTTGAATGAAATTTGATACAACTTTATACCATTTCGTGTCCTTTCAAAAAATCTAGGAATTAATTAACAGAACTTAACCAGTGGCGGGTATATCGATGGGGGCAGTGCTTAAAACGTGTCTTATTTATTTTGTGGGCACTTTTGTCTTAGTAACAAAAATATAAACTACAAACTTTTTTGCGCAAAAAAGGTGCTCTTATTGAAACTCGATATAATCAGCCTTTTTCGAGTAAAGACGTTTTGCAACTATTAATTAAAAACTATAATCAAGAACTAACCTTCCACACCTTGTAACTCGGAAACGAAGCGTTTTAAGACACATATTTATATAGACTTTTTATTTTATTTTGGGCTCTACAATACAACCCTAAATTTATGGTACTACTTTTAGAATCACCTTAATATCGGTAAAGTGACGATATGAATGATTACGAATTCGAACGGCGTAAACCTTCTTACTCAATTCCCATCTGAAACTTCAGTCTCTGTTCTCGTAACCCCCCTCAACAGAGCATTTAAATCCAAGCCCCAAATCGTATACCGATTTACCAGCCCCCCGCCTTAAATTAAGAGGAAAATATGTTAAATAATGCAATATTTTGACTTACAAATTTTGTTTGCTTCTATAGTAGACTAAGAATTTTTCAATACCTCCTCATAGTAGGAATATAAGTTCTCAGAAATATGACGTATTTGCTTCCCAACAATTTTAGTTTGCAACATTTTTTCTACAAACTTATTAACTAAAATGACAGTTATTGGTATAAAAAGATGTACATTATTTGTTTATTCTAAAAGGTGTGTAATTAAAGCTACTTATAACGAAAAGCGGCAGCATTATGTTTTAGCATCAAATCCCCAAAAAATAATAATAATAAAAACTTCTAAATAAGACATTTACTGTTTTACTATCGGTGCCATGCTAGAAATTTAATCCAGCTTGCAACATATTATAATAATATTAAAATATTTTTGAAATTTGATTCTGGTGTTCTCAATAATTCGTATGCAATAGTAAGAAGAAATAACAATTAAAGCATGCAAAATAATAAGAAAATAAAACCAAGCTGTTGAAAACAGCGTGGACTTACATGTTTATTTCCATTTAGTTATACCTGCGTTAAATTTAAAATATACAATTAATAAAACAGCCGAGGACTAAGGACAACTTACCTATGTCTTTTGGATCGTTTTCTTTGATCACATCGTATATGTGATTCAATTTTTCTAAACTATTATATATATTAGGGTTTGTGGCGTCAGCATCCCGATTCTTCAAAATTCTCAACTCGTCTATGTCAACACCATAAGATTCTGGAATTACAGAACAATTAAATTATTGAAAATGACCAATAGAAGACAACCTTTTAAAATATCGTCGTCGTCTGCTTCTTTTGAACAGCAGGCGCCCGCCATACCCATTCTTGCTCTTTCTAAATTTGTATTGGTAGGCTTGTGTAGATTATTTCTAATGGTGTTCGTATTGTTTAGCAACTGTTCATTGTCTCGCTTACCATTCCCTTGATAAGAATATACCGGATTGTCGAAATGATTTCGATCTGAAATACGACATATTTACAATTACAACACGCAGATGAACGCATACTCGCAGTTTTTGCGTTAATCATAAAGATGATTAAAATGTATATTAAAAACCTAAATTTCATACTTCTACTGCAAAATAAAATAGATTTTGTGTTAATAACACTTTAACGAGTTTTCGACATTATGGCATTTCGAGAATAAAATTGTAAAATTTTAAATCAAATTAACAATATTACACTCAAACTAGAATAAAAACTCATTTAAGTGCAGTGAAATCTCCCAATGAATGGACACCTCTATTAAACGGATAGTTTTTCATAGTCTGGAAACGTATCATAGAAAATTTCATATTGGCGAACCTCTGTTGACTGGACTCTCTGTTGGGCGGACGCTGACACGTATTTCTATACGAAACATGCTAATGATCTCTCTTAACTGAATACCATTAAATTATTCGCAACGTTGCATTGACAGGAGATTTCACTCAAACATACCGAAAGGAAAAAGTAAATTCGCCAAGGGATATCTTTAACGTAAATCAATTCTCCATGGAAGCTTCACTTGGAGAATCGAAAAGTAGTTACATAGTTTTTATTTTAAAAGAAAGAAGCAGGAATCAGAAAAATGTTTAATCTTGAAGCTAAATTTCGACTTTTTTTTCAAAACTTTGAATTTTAAGCAATCAAGTTTTTTTTGGGAATTTAGACTATTTTTCCAAAGTTTCCAAAATGACCTTTTAATTTTTTTAATTCGAATTTTAACTCGAAAGAGGAAAGTAATAATTTAAAGAAGTTTAAATTTCTAATTAAAATGAAAATTACGAAAAAAAACTAATGTTATTTGAAAATTAACAAAATTTCCATTTTCATCGCGAAATTTTGATTTTTCATAAAAATTTTGAGGTCAAATATTAAGATGTTATAAAAGTTCCCTATTAAAACAAAATGTTTAAGTTACGAAATATGTCCACTTCCAAGGTTTTCTAAACTTTCGGTGTCAAAACTCGAATTTCTTTTTAATAAATATGGAGTTTCTATCGAAATTTGAATTTTTGTTTTCAGTTTGAAGACAGAAAATTTCAAAACTTTTTTATAAATTTTAGAGTGAAATAAATCCTAACTCCTAATAAAAAAGTCTTAATTTTAAGAACAGTTTGATTAATTTTAAAAAATTCCCAAATTTCAAGTTTGTCCTCAATACTAAATTTATATTCTAATTTGGAGAAAAATTTCGAAAAGTTCAATTTTAGATTCCAAAAGTTTTTGCTTTAAAAATGAATGCTTTAATGAAAATAGAAATTTTCAGAGAACATATTTTAATATTCACTTTGAGGTAGCATTTCAATGTTAAAGGCCTAATATTTGCAGTAGATTTTTTTAAAAACTCCAATAAACGTCCTTCAGCATTTTCTTGGATTTAGATTTTAGTCAGAAATTTTCGACCTTAGGCCCAAATTTAAGAAAACAATTTGAAATTTTAAAAAAATGTGAAGATATATGAAAAAGCAATAGAAATTTTGAAATTTAGATTGTTTTACAAAAATTTTGATCTAAAAATTTGAAATTTTGAGGGAAAAAATTGAAAATTCCAAATTAAACTTGTCAGCCTTTTTTTTAAAATTTTTACTTTTTTTACGCGTTTTTCGAAATTTCATAATTTTTAGCCTTTTCTCGAAATTTTGATTTAACATGTTATTTCTTAATGTTAAAAATGTTGAATATTAATTTGAAATTTCGTCTTCTTTGTCGAAGTTTCGAGTTTTTTTCCTAAATGTAAACTTTGTATTTTCGAAATTTAGAATATTTCGAGTTGATATCGAAATTTCGAATTTGATATTAACATTTTAAACTTGTTTCTTGGAATATCGACTTTAGTCGAGATCTTTACACAGTATACACCAGCGCCAAAGAAGCTGTGGAATTGTGAAGGCTTTTAAGGATAGAGTCAGTAAAAGATTGACTTTTTTCTGGACTGGATTGTGTCAAAAAACTACTAACAATGTTGGGTCCACCATCAAAGGGAGCTTCTTCAGGAACAAAGGAAAATCAGATTCAATACTAATGAGCAAAGTAACCCAATCCGACAACCATACCAGAGATGGAAGTCTTCAGAAGTGAAAGTGACTCAAAAGTAATGCACTTAATATAGAAGAGTATGGAACCCAGTATGACAATCATACCAGAGATGAAACTCTTTATAAATGAAAGTGGCTCAAAAGATAATGGAGTCAACAGAGAAGAGCACAATAACCCAGTATGTCAAGCAGTATGCCAAAGAAAATACTCATTCGAAAAATAAATTGTACAAAAGACGAGATAGATAAAATAGAACAACACGGTAACTCAATATGTCAGCCGTTCGAAAGGCGAAAATCATTGGCATAACTTGTTGAATGATAAGACAGATAAGACAAAAGAACGCAGTAACTCAGTATATCAACCGCACCAAAGGCAAAACTCATCTGCAAAACCTGTAGAATGATACATTATTCTTAATAAGGGTCCAAGTTCAAAATTTGAACAATATCATCAATGGAGATTTGATACAGGCTTCGAATCTCCCGCAACCTAGCAAACTCTAAAGAGCTCGATGATTCAAAAGTGAAGCCAATAGTGTGGGCAGTTTGAGAGAGACGCCAAGGGACATTCTTCAGTTTCTCAACAAGGTTGGGTGGCTGAATGAAATGAATGACCAAGGACACCTCAATCACGGGGACAGCACAATGGGCCCGAAAAAGGTGGTCTAAGCGCTGGTCCAAACTTAAGGCAACCCACCTCGAATCCAGAAATAATCAATGGAGATTTGATGCAGGTTTTCGAATCTCCTACAACCTAGCAGACTCTAAAGAGCTCGATGATTCAAAAGTGAACATTTTTAAGATGTTTAAACCCGCAGACTTTTTTGCATTCCTAGCATTTTATCAGAATCCTTCAGCTGAATCTTTTACCGGACTAAGAGAACAACGGATACAGATGACTGATTATAGGGATCTTGAAACCATTCTGGAATGGGATAAGAAAAATCTGGTCGACTTCAACGCCTCAAAAACTCAGGCCGCGGTTTTCCCTAAGAAAACATCAAGAGATAATGCTACAAACATACTCATGGGCGGTAAAATCCTCCCGATGGAATTTAATCTCTCTATCCTAGGAGTAAATGCGAGCACCAACTTTTCTTGGGACGATCATGTGCGCGCCATTGTTAAATCCGCATCTCAGAAACTAGGCTTTCCTTTTAGAGCTAAAAAGCACTTCACATCTCATCAACTGCTTGCTCTATACAAAGCTCAAGTTAGGCCCACACTAGAATACTGTTCTCAGGTTTGGAGTTCAGCCCCAAAGTACACTTTGGCTCTTTTGGATTTAATTCAAAGAAGAGCGATTCGCCTAATTGATGACAAGAATTTGACCGATTCTCTCGAAACACTAGAGCACAGGCGGACGGTTTGTGAAGTATCTTTTTTCTAGAAATACTTTCATGGGAGATGCTCGCAGGAACTAATAGGATTGATCTTTCCAAGGGTAAGATTTTTAAGGCATACAAGACAGTCAGAGACAGTAAATTCCTGTGCGATCAGGCTTAACACGATGAGAACTTCTATCTATGGAGACTCTTTTCTATATAGAACTTCCAAGCTATGGAATTCGTTACCGAACAAAATTTTACCCAAAAATTACAACCTATCCTTGTTTAAGAAGGCAGTTCATCATCATCTATCCTTGCTTCTATATCCTAGTCGCGGTGCTCTGAAGGCATAATAACGTTGCCCTTTGCGAGTGGATTGAACTTTTAAAAAAGTCCCAAAATAACGACTTCATTTTCGACATTTCATTTTTCAGGAAGCATACCATTTTAGATTTAAGGCCCAAAAAAGTTGAAATTTTTGAGAAATATTCGAAAAACTTTGAAAAATATCTAGAACGTTTTTTTCGAAATGTTAACTATTTCTTAATATTTTGAATTTGCGATTGAATATTCGAATGTAAGAGATTTTGGCTTTTATCTCGAAATTTTAACCTTAGTTTCGACTTTTAAACTTCAAACATCTGGAGTAACTTTTTTTTATAATACCAAAGTTTTTCTTCAACGTGAATCCTAAGTTTTTCATTTTTGAGTGGAAACTTTAAAGAAATCATACAAATTCCAAATGTAAGCTTGAAATTATGAGAAAAATTTCAAGGTTTATAAAGAAAATGTCATATATCCAAATAGTTTGAATCTCTTCTATAAATTATTTTACAGTCTGTTTCATAAGAAAGTGTACGCGTTTTTCTAACATTCGAAAGATTCCATTCCTATTGAGTGGCATTTTTTCACCATCAGTTGCTTCTTCCACACGTCTAGATTTTGGTTACCTTTTTTTTCGTTAAGGATAGGCAATCTTTTATAGTTTGCCCTAAACAGCGATTGCGTTAGATCTTAGTTTGTCAATCGCTATTTGTGACTTAACACTCACTAAAAAACACTTAAAAACCATTGTAAAAATTAACGATAAATATCAATAAGATTTAACGTTTCGGACAGTTCACCTCTCTGCCAGTCGTCAGAAATAGAAATGATTTACAATTTAAGCTCTACAAAATGTGTCTAGTGTCAGACATAATTCTAACAGTTTAATGTGTCATTCCCTATTCCAATCCTTAACAAAAACAGAAAAAAAGGTAACTAAAATCTGGACGCGTGGAAGAAGCAACTGGCGAAGAAATTGCCACTCCATAGGAATGGAATTAACAAAATTTTGCAAAGAAGATACTGAGAATATTCGAAAGATATCTATGTTTCTTCTTCTCAACGTGATTGTACCGTGAAGGGGCTACGACGCAAACATAAATTCGTTTTAGTACGTCTTGAAACTTCAACGGAAAGCATTCCAACATGAGCGCAAATTTCGCAAAGCGATGGACCCAAATTATAGTTTTCATCTGCCAAACTAATTAAAAGGTCGAAAAGTTTCGTTGTCAAGTGGGTCGGCGATTTGAGGTATGCAAAAACGTCCATGACTACGACGAAAGGGGCCCGAAGCGAGCAACTAGAGAAAACCAGGACAAAGGAATAGTGAATCTTAAAAAAAAAACAATCTGCGATTGCAATTCAATGCGTTCAATTGGCTAAAAGGGGCATATATGTGAGTGCGAGCACAATTCAACGGCATTTAAATGAGGCAAACGTGAAAGACTACCCTATGACCTTGAAACCGCTGCCCTCCCAAAAGCACGTCGAAAAACGTAGGACGTGGGCTGAGAAAAATAAGAACCGTGACTGGACCAAAGTCGTTTTTCCGATGAAGCTACTTTTTGGGCGTGGCTCCCTCTGAAGCGTGCTTGGTCAATTTGCGATACACGTTTAATCCAGCGTACCATGAAACACCCGTTGAAAATCAACGTTGGGGGTGCTTCTTTCAAGGGCAATTCGGTTCTTTAGAGCTGTCTATTGATTACGCGCAAAATCTGGTTCAAAGCATGCCGAGAAGGTGTGAGACAATACTCGAGAATGATGGAGGCTACACAGTCTATTAAGTAATTGCGATTTTTTTGTATAATTTTATGTAAGAAAGTTTCTTAATAAATATCTTTTGTCTTTTGAAAACAGTTGCGTACACTTTCTTATGAAACAGTCTATAAAAGTACAAACATTTTAAGAAACGAACATTAAAATTTTCAATTTATACTTGCTTCAAGCTTTTTCCAAAATTTTCAACTTTTCTGCAAATAAAAATTTCGACATTCTTCTTGGACCTTTGAAATTAATAATAATAAAAGGTTGTTTCTTGAAGATTCGACTTTAAATAACGAAATTTAAAAATTGAAGTTAAAAAAAAAAGGGAATTTCAAGTTCCAAGACATTTCTGATGTCCGATATCTGAAGAAACGGAAATAATAAGTCTTCAAACAAATTGTGTCTACCATGTCTCATGAACGGACATTTTCGGAATGCGAACATATTTTGGCAGTACCGAAGGTGTCCGCTTGAGAGATTACACTGTAAATTAAAAAGATAAGCTTACCTTGTGGATCTGCTATATATTGTACATGAGCAATTTCAGTCTTCAAATTAGCAACTCTTCGTTTGTAGTAGAAAATAACAAAGACTATTATAGCAACTAGTATTAAAGCTACCATAACTCCAGCCACGACGCCCCCGTAGGCTGCCGACGAGTCTCCAGCTTGCACTCTTCCCAATATAATTGATTCGTCGCAGTTTTCACCGGTGAATCCATGACGACATACGCATCCCTTGGCCGGATGACATACAAAGTTATCATTTTTACATTCGCACGGAGTCATGCAGTGATCACCATAATAACCTTCCGGACAAACTACGAAGACGGGCAGTTAAATTAATAATTTGGATAATCGTAAGAAAGCGAACTTACTTTCATTGCACTGAGTTCCTGTCCAACCAGGTTTACACCTGCAAACCCCATCGTTCCGTCTGCATTCTCCTCCGTTAAGACACTTGCAATGTTGACTGCAGTTCATTCCAAATCGACCTGGTTCGCAAGGTTTTGAGCATGTTTTCCCCAACCAACCTGGCAAACATTGACATTCCCCTGCAAAATATAAAAGTGCAATAATTTAGAAAATTTTTGCATCTAAATGTTTTGAATAACGAGACAATGGCCAAGACAAGAACCTCAGCAGCCACTTGTGAATGCTGCTTGGTTAAATAAATCAACCTTGATATGCAAGGAAGTTGGTACCAAACCAAATACCTGCCAGACAGAGATAGTTGCGTCCAAACTGACGAGATCTAATAAGATCGAAACCAGTTTTTGGTTTCCAAACTCCGAATCTGATAAATGTCCAAACCTATTGGTCTTTGCGTAGGTTTTAAGTTTCTTAAAATTTCTCAGATTAAACTAAAAAATGCTCAAAATTTTAACTTTGGGATCAAACACCTTCCTTTTGACAGTTCAACTTTAATTTCGGAAACAAGTTTTGAAAAATCAAATTCAGAATTAAAAATTTGACATTAATGGTAAAATTTCTAATTTAAACTCAATATGCTTACTTTTTACTTAAATGTCGAAATTTCGAGAAAAAGTGACATTTTTGGAAAAACCTAACATTTATAAAAAACTGGCTGATCCCACTTACTACTATCACTGACACCGTTTTCTTTATCGTGTTAAATGTATTAATTTTTTTTTTAATTTCGACATTTTTCTAAAATTTCGATTTTTTGAAATTTTCGACTTTTTAATTTTTCCATTTTTTCCCACAATTTTGCCTTTTAGAGAATTCGATTTTCAAAATTTTGATTTTTGTTTCAAATTTGGGATTTTTTTAAAATTTTAAAAATGTCAAATTTTTGAATGGTTGAATTTTCCTCAAAATTTCAATTGTATTTCCAAATTTCCATTTTTTTAACAATATCAAAATGATACTTAAACGAAATTTTAAAAATGGTAAAAACTTATTTAAAAATTTCAGCTCTTCTTTAAATGTCTGACACTTTTTTTTAAACAGTTTAACTTTATCCAAAACATTTTTAAAACTTTTAAAATGTTTCAAAATTTCGAGTTCCTTGAAAATTTTTACCTTTCTGATAATTTCGACTCTTATCCAAACTTTGCGTTTCGAAAATTTCAAATTTCTTCCAAAACTTGTGAATGAAGTTTTGAAAACGTCGAGTTTTTAAAAGGTTGGATTTTTCAACATTTCAATTTCATTTCATTTCTCTTAAAATTTCGACTTCTTATTAAAAATTGGTCCCTTTTTTAAACTTTTGACTTTATATCAAATTTTCAACTTCTTTCAAAATTATTATCTTTTTTTTTTGAAAACTTCAACTTTTTTTAAGAGTCCAATTCTCCAAATATTGTTATTATTTTCAAAATATAGATTTTTTTGAAAATTTCCACTTTTTTGATCATTTGGCCCATCAAAATTTTGAATGACAATTTTAAATCTCGAAATCTTAAAAATTTTGACCATTTTTAGAATTTTTAAATTTCATATTGTTTTCAAAATTTCAAATTCCCAAAATTTCGTCTTTTTTTTAATTTTTAGGATTTTAACTTCTTTAAATTCAGTTTTTTTGAAAATTTGGACTATTTATCAAAATTTCTTTTTTTTTATTTCCAATTCGGAAATTTTGCTATTTGTTAAATTTTCAATTTTTTTTTTAAAATGACGACTATATATGGTTTTTATAAAATCTTGACTTGTTTATGGAAACTTTAACTTTCTATGAAAATTTCGTCCATTTTCATCAAATTAACCATTTTTTTGAAAATTCAGATTTTAAAAATTATCGCCTTTTTTCAAAATTCCAATTCTTTGCAAAAAGTTCTAACATTTTGACTCATTTTGAAAACCTTGCCTCCTTGAAAATTTCGAAAAAAAAATCATGGTTTCTGCAAAATTTCAACTTGGGAGGGGGAAATATTGGCTTCTTGTATCTTTTTTAATGTTACAAAATTTCGAAATTTTCTGAAAATTTTGCAGTTTTTGCCAAATTTGGACTTTTCTAAACATGTCGACTTTTTTCTCCAAAATTTCGACTTTTTTTTACTTTTTTGTAAATTTTGGTACTAAAATTTCGACTCTTATTGAAAAATTTAACTATTTTTTAAAATAAAAAGTTTTTTGAACATTTGTCAGGTTTTTAAAATTTTGATCATTTTAAATTTTCACAAAATCTCGAGCTGTTTTGGAATTTTTCTCAGGATTTTGCAATTTTTGGCAAAATTTAAACTTTTTTAAAATGTATTTTTTTCTTAAAATTTTGATTTTATTTGAAAAATTCGACATTTTTTCAAAATGTTAACTTGTTAAGAAAATTTTCATTTAAAAATTTTAACCATTTAAAAAATGTTAAACTTTTTTGAAAATTTAACTATCCAAAATTTCGAATTCTTTTGAAAATTGTGACTTCTCTGATAATTTTAGCTTTTCTTTAGCATTTAGACTTTTCCAAAATTTGACTGAAAAATGCTTCAATTTATTTTTAAATCCCGACATTTTTTCAAAATTTAGAATATTTTTTAACTTTTCGACTATTTTTCAAAATTTCGCCTTTTTTAAAGGGTTCAAAATGTTTTAAGTAACATTCATCATTTTTTTCGAATCTTGGAATTTTTTGAAAATTTCTACTCTTTTTGAAAATTAAAGTTAAAATTGAAAGTTTAAAAATTTTGACTTTTTCAAAATTTTAACTTTTCTTGAAAATTTTGTCTATTTTTCAAAATATTGTCCCTTTTTGAAAATTTCGAATTTTTTTGAAATTGTTTTCAATCTTCAGGCCGTTGTTGATTGTATCTCATCTGCCTCAAAGGTCTCTTCCGTCTCCTATTCTGTTTCTGTTACACAAAATTTCCATTTTATTTTGACATTTAAACAAAATTTGGACTTCTTGTTTGTTTTTTTTTTAGACTTTGAACTTCTCGACATTTCGACTTTTTAAAGATCGTTGCTTTAAAAAAAATCGTGTTTTTAATTTCGACTTTTAAAAATTTTGATTTTATTTTCGAAAATTTTTCAAAACCTTAATCTTTTTGAAAGTTCCGATATTTTTTTACAATTTTTACTCCGAAAATTGTTACTTTTCTAATTTTTCTAGTCTGTTTTTAAGTTTAGACTTTTCCGAAAATTTCTATTTTTTTGAAAATTTCAACCTTTTTTGCAAACTTTCGATTTTTTAAATCTTTAAAATGTCGTCTATTTAAAAATTTCGATTTTTTTAATTCCAGACATTTTGCAAAATTTATTTTTATTATACTTTATTTTTATGGAAAAGTTTTAAATATATTTACGAATATAAAATAAGATACTTTATTTTAAAGTGCTAGCTGATATCCGCAGCTTCGTCTATGTGAAAAAGAGAAAGCATGCTTAGGATGCTTTTTGAAAATTCCGACTTTTTTTAAGAATACAATTCTTACTTAAAATTTCAACTTATTTCGACATTTTAAAATAACCACGTTTCATAAAGTCGATCTTTTCTCCTTCGACTTCCAAAATTTCATTTTTACCCTAGAAATTTTGACTTTTTGAAAATTCCAATTTCACCAAATTCTTCAAAATTTTGTTTTATTTTGATATATTTTGATTTTTTTAAACTTTGTACTTTTTTATAACTTTTGTCATTTTTAAACATTTTATTTTTAGAAAAATTCAATTTTTTAAACATTTTCTTTTCAATATTTAAATTTTTTTGAATATTTTGAAGCTTTTTGAAAATCTCAACTTTTTTCAAATGTTTCACCTTATTTTCGAAAATGTTGATTTTTTTTTGAAATTTCGACGAAATTTTAATTTTTTCCAAATGTAACTGTTTTTAAATTCAATTCTTTTTAAAAATTTGAATTTTTTAAAAGTATTAAATTTTGCAAACGTCAACTCTCCCGAGTGCTTGATTTTTTTTTACATTTGACTTTTACAAAATTTTAACATTTTTACTTTCTAAAAATGATTTTTTCTGAAAAATTTGCCTTCGAGTTTTATTGAAAATTCTTAAACATTTTTCGACTTTTTTCGTCTTTATATATTTTTTGTGAAAACCTCTACCTCTTAAAAATATTCCGCTTTTGTTTTGAAAACTTCTAGTTTTGTTTAAACTTTTTACTATTTCTCGAAGATTAAATTTTTTTTGAAAATTCCGACTTCCAGGAAAATATAACTTTTTTGGAAAATTGATTTTTTTTCAAAATTACGACTTTTTGAAATCCTTCAATTTATTCAGCATTTTCACCTTTTTTGAAAATTTCTACCTATTATCATCAAAATTGAACTTTTTTCGGATTTATGGATTTTTTCAGAATTTGAAGTTCCTCTTATGTGAAAATTTCAACATTTTTTCAAAATTTTTTTGAAAGTTTTGAGCATTTTCTCGAAACTTCGAATTTTTGTAACTTTCACTTTATGAAAAATTTGCCTGTTCTAGACATTTTTGAATTTTTTGGTACAATCTAATATTCCATATTACGAATTTTTAAATTTTGAACTTTAAGACTGAGCTAAATTTCGATTTTAAAGCTGCCATTCTAAAAATGAGCCTTTTTCAAAATTAAACTGAAAGTTTCAAAAAAAGTCCAAATTTAAAAGTATTTTCGAGGAATGGGAAATGTGGGGAAACATTTTTTTAAAACATTTTAAAGTTTCTTCTCAAAATGTCGACATCATTTCCCAATTTTGATATAAAAATTTCGAGAAAGTTTTGTAGAAATTCAAAGATTTTTTGATCTTTTGACCTTTTGACCTTAATCCCTACTTTGGCGTAGAAATTTTAACGTTAGATATGAAATTTCAACTTAAAAAAAATAATTCATAAAAAGACAAGATCAACTGCAAAACTTTGGATAAATTTGTGTAGACACATTGATACATGAAATCAGCTCTCAACCCTTATAGGCAACTTTAAATATAATCTTGTGTATTATTCATTATATAAAAATCGTCTATCTGCTAATGCTCATTTTTATTATCTTAGAAGCCGAATTTTGTTAAATCCTGCCTTAGTGCTCACCTACGTATTGCGGGGAATACCTGCATGAAATTTCATGCTCCTAGACCCCACCCGTTAGGCTGTATGTTGTCTGTCAGTCAGTTCTTACAAATTTATTAAATATATGGTTGGCAACCCTAACCCTACTTTGAATTGAACATTTTGTAAAAAATGTGTAACTTTCGATTATTTTCTCACAATTCTAATTTCAAAGTTGTAATTTTTACTTTTTTGCCAAAATAAAAAGTTAAGATTCTTTGGAGAGTCGAAGCTTTTGACTTAACTTGAATACATTTTTTACAAGGATTAGCCCATATTTTTTGGAAATTTATTTCTATGCTTTACATTAATTTGAAAAAGCAACAAAAAACCTGTATTGATAGTTTCTTGGAAAATTAAGCGCTGAACAGAAAATATCGGGGAAAGTACTAATGTTAAGTGTGCCTTTTACAGTTCACAAAAACCCCGCAAAGTTGTGATTCAATCTAGCCATCCGTAACATTTTTTGCTCTAAAAAGCTCATAATCTTTAACAAAGGAGTAAATTTATTGTGGATTATAAAATCAATATTAAAAAAAAACTAATTTTTAATAGACAAATTATCAAAAGTGGTAAAAAGAATTGACAAAGAATTTAAAAAACTGAATTAGTTACATACAAGGCATATACTTAGCATATTCTTGTAATTACCTGATCGTTGCTTAGGCGAACTGTTAATTTGGATTGGCAATATAACATACACTTACCAGTCACATGGTGACAGTCCCCGCCATTCTTGCAGGAGCAATTCTGTTGGCAGTTCTTCCCAAAAGTGCCGACTGGGCAGGGGTGTTCACAAGTTAGTCCGATGTATCCAGGCGGACAGATGATTTCCCCCGTAACGTGATCGCAAGTCTTATTTCCTGTAAAATTAATTATTTCAACACAATTCTGTTGAAACTAAAGAAGCAGTATACCCATTAATATTTCAGGACATTTCTGCTTGCACCCTGTTCCATACCAACCTCTGGGGCAAGGCTCAGTGCAATCATGTCCTTGCCAACCTGGCGAACAGTAAGCATCTTCCTGTTTCTGGATCGCAAGAGCTGTTATTTTTACAATTGCAGTCTTCTTCACATGAAGGTCCAAATCTACCATTAGGGCAATTTGTTTCACATCTGATACCTTTAAATTTTAAGAAAGAAAAATTAGCCACTACTAAAGTATGCTTGGTGGTTTAGAACAAGCAAATTTCCCTGCGGTTACAGTGCTAGGTGCACAATGCATATACTCGTTTATCTCCAGTTACCCCATTAACCTACTTACCTTTTACAGTATGACATTAACTTGAATAAAATCAATAAAATTAAAATTATTTTTGCAAAATGAAGACCTCCACGAATAGAATTAGGATTTATTCAATAAATGTTATGTCATTTCTATTTTATTTTACTTTTATCAAAAACTGTTTGGTTTCAAATTAAAAAATTTGATTTTTTTCTCAACATACTAACATTGGAATTAACTTTTTTTTAAATTTATTTAAATCTGAAAAAAAAATTGCATTTACTCTTTTTTCCGATCAACTTCCTCATTTATAAAGAGCGCGATACATTACTGAATTACTCATTCTTTATTTACCCTAAAAGATTCATTGTTATTTACTTTACTTAATAATTCTGTTTGCCACCCTTAAATTATGCCTCTGATTATAGTCAGTATAAATTATTATGCTTGAAAATGATCCCAAAATCGTTTAAGAAATAAAAAGAACGAAAACATAACGAAATCAAAATACCTTTCCAATTGGCTTTGCACTGACATTTGCCAGTGACTGGATCGCACCCTATGTAATGTCCTTCTTCACACTGGCAAACCTGTTCACAAGTGTGACCAAAATATCCCGGATCACATTTGTTTTCACAAGATTTTCCAGTAAATCCAGCTCCGCAGGTACAACTTCCTGACAACACAATGACACATGCAAAAAACTCAAAAAAAAAATAAAATAAGTGTCCTATGGTTTTCTTTAGTAAATAAATGTGCTAGTGGATTTTATTTAATATTAAACGATAATAAACTATAACACTGACATAAGTGTCACCAACTATAAAAAACAGTAACAAATTATTTATGAATTTCCACTACACAGTATGTTCAATAAAATCTACTGAATTTGTAGCAACTACTCTCGGTTTTTCTCTTAAAATATTTTTGTCTAAGGTACGTCTATATTAAAATATGAATTAATCAGACAATTATTAAATGTTTTATATTAAAGTCAATTTTTATTTTCCTTATCTTATTTGCAAAATAATACAATAGTTTTCATATTTTTAACATATATCAGTTATGAGGGTGATGAATTCAATTAACAAAAAAATTTTATAATTTCAAGTTTCTAATATCGAAGTTTTGGGTCGTTTTTTTTCGAAAATTTAAATTTTTAAAAAATTCTGACTTTTTGTATAAATGCAGAGTTTTTAAATGGTTCAATTTGTCTCAAAATTTCGATCTTCTCAAAATTTCAATTTTATCCAAAATTTAGATTTCTTCAAAATTTTCATTTTTCAAAATATCGACTTTTCTGAAACTTTGACATTTTCAAAATGTTACTTTTCGAAAATTTTATATTTGTTTGACAATGAAAACTTTTGATAATGTAAAGTTTTTTGAAAGGTAGATTTTTTTCCAAATCTCGATTTTATTTCAAATAATGAACTTTTATTCTCAAAATATTGACTTTCTTCTTTATTTTTAAGCTGGATGCTTTTAAAAATTTCGACTTTTCAAAATTTCACATTTGTTTAAGTTTTTTTTTTAAATTATATTCTTTTTTATTGAAAATTTTGATTGTTAATAATTTCTACTATTTGGATTTTTTTAAATCGAAACGATTTTACAAAATGTCGACTTTTTCGACATTTTCGACTTTCTTTTAAAATTGCATTTTTTTTTTGAAAATCTTTTGACATTTTTTCGAAACTTTCGAAAATTCCGACCTAAACTTTCAACTTCTTTTAAAAACTGTTCAACTTTTCTTCAAATTTCTAACTATAAAAAAATTTCAACTTTCTTCAAAATTTTAACTTTTCAAGCTTAAAAATCTCAATTTATCTGATAATTTTATTTTTTTTCAATATTTCGGCTTCGAAAATTTTGCATTTTATTGAAAATTTGACTGAAAACTTCCCAATTCTTCAAAATTTAAACTTTTTAAAAATTTCAAATTATTCTGAAAACGTCTTTTTTTCATAATTCTCGAATCTTTCAAGTATGTCGATTTTTTTTAAAGTTTTGATTTTTTTTTAATTTTGACTAAAATTTTAATTTTTTTTAATTTTGACTAAAATTTTAATTTTTTTTTAAATCTCCCATTTTTCAAAATTTTAACTTCTTTTGAAAACTTCAAAATTTTTGCCATATTCTCAAAGTTTTTTTTGATTATTTCGTCTATTTTTTAAAATTTAGAAAAATTTCAACAAATTTTTAATATTTCGATTTATTTTTCAAAAATTGTTACCTTCCTTAAATGTCGAATTTTTCCTCAAATTTTATACTTTTTTAAATTACCATAATTGAAAATTTTTTGAGAATTAAAATTTCGATTCCTACCACGTTTTTTGATTTCAACTATGTTTAAAATTGGGATATTATTTAGAAATTTTCGATCCTTTATTTAAAACGTTTATTTAGAACGTTTTTTCAAATTTAAGAGAATTTCGCAAAATGTCCAATGTTTCTAAAAATGTCGACTCCTCTTCAAAATGTCGACCCTTTCGAATACTTGAATTATTTGAGCAGCTGAATATTTTTTCAACATTTTATTTATATTTTCTTTGAAAGTTTCCCATCAAATCTTCAACTTTTTAAAAGCATACGACTTTTTTAATTTGAAGTATTCAAAATTTCGACTTTTTCAAAAATGTTACCTTTTCCAAATTTCAAGTTTTTTGATAATTACGTATTCTCTGATAGTTTTGACTTTCCTTCAATATGAAAAAAAAATTCTGCAATTTATTTTAAATGTCGATATCTTTTCAAAATATCGCTTTTTTTCAAATTCCCGAAATTATTGAAAATGACTTTTTTAAAATTTTGACAATTTTTCCAAAATATTGACATTTTTTCAAAACCTTAATTTTCTTTTAGAAATGTTACTTTCTATGTAAATTTCGGTATTTTTTAAAATTACTTATTTTTCTGAAAATTTCGACTTTTCTGATAACGTACCTTTTCTTCAATATTCAATGTTCAGAAAAGTTTAATTTTTCGAGAATTTGGGTGAAAATGTTTCAATTTTTTTAATTTGATATTTCCCAAAATTTTGACTATTTTTGGAAATACTTCAAAATTTCAACTGTTTTAAAGTTTGACCTTATTAATGCAATTCTTATCTCTTTTTTGAATATTTTAACTTTCGATAAAAATGTTGACATTTTTCCAAAGTTTAATGTTTTTCTGAAAATGTTTATTTTTAGAGATGGTAACTTTTCATGAAAATTTCGTTCTTTTACAAAATTCCTCCTTTTTTTGAAAACTTTGACTTCAACATTTTCGACTTCTTCCAAATTTTAACTTTTTATTTAAAATTTCAACTTTTTTCAAAACTTTCGACATTTTTCAAAAATTATGTTAGATTTGACCCCATGACCTGACTTTGCAAAAACGCCCCTACAGCTGACTTAATTATTAACAAAAACCTAAACACCAATTTTAATATTTAAAATTCAAAAATGACCAACTTTTATACAAATTTTCAGCCTCTATTCGACAGCGTTAGAGGATGAATTTTCAAACGCCTCTTGGTGTTCACCTATGTTATACAGGTTGTTATATTCGTTATATTCAGATTTTGGGAGAATAAACATGACTTAATTGTAGGACTAAAAAAAGGGATAAGTTGTAAATTGATTTACTTTTGTTCGAAATTTACAGGCCTATGAAATTTAATCAAAATCAAGTAAATAAAAAAAAATTAGTCAAATAATAACTCAATTTACTATTTAGAAATTATAAGTGAATTAAGTTTTCGAAATTTCATCCTCCTTGCAGAATACAGACCTGTGCGCGTAATCCAATGGACAAAGTGGCCCTTCTCATTTGAAGTCTATTTATCCGAATTTGTTGAGCAGATTGCTGAATAAATTCAATTAATTTTTCTTTTGTGTTTGAAACTTCACTGTAAACTAAATTTTTCATACACCCTCAGAAATTAAAGTCTAGAGGGTTATGGTCAGGGTATCTAGGTGCAACAGGACCACCCCGACCAATCCATTGTGGACAGCTGTTACAGAAAAAATTTCGAACATGTATTCCAAAATGTGGCGGTGTGTCGTCCATTTGAAACCACATATCCCTTCTCAATATGATTATCTTTTCAATAGAAAAGCGAATTTGCAAGCAAATTTAGATGAATTATTTCCTACATGCTGTTATTAGGAGTCATCTATCAGAATGTGTTAAATTATTAAATGAATTGGATTAGCTGAAACGAGTATTTGGGAATTTACCATTCCCATTTGGTTTACTCATCTATTTAAATATTAAGATCACGGTTAAATTTTGAGTTAAATTTTAATTTGATTCTGTTGGCTCTCTTGTACCACTACCTAGATCTCTAATTTTTGTAACGGTTTGTAACATAAATTTAAAAAAAATCTCTTAGCTCTCTTAGCTCTCTTAGATCTCTCAGAGAGATCCAGTATCTCTCAGATACTGGATGACTGGATGACACCTTGGCTGTCGAAACGCGTTAGAGCAACGTTTGTTGTGTTTTTTAATCTTTCTTGATTTCAGGGTACAAGTTCTGTATTTCAATTTTTGAAGATAACCAAGGACCAGTCCGTTCCACCAAAAATAAAGAATTTTGATTAAGCCATCTTAATTTTGCCAAGATTATTTCAAGTTCGACTTTTAAAAGCATTTGATCATAATTAGGCTTGGTAGATTCTTTGCCTGAATGCCTAAAACATGGCAACTGAGATTTTTATAAACACATTTGAATATTTTACGTGTATTTTTTTATGTTACTCTTTTAAATTATACATACTGCATTAACGTATAAAGTAAACCGGTGATTTGCTAAAAAAAATTGTTAAATTGTTATTACAAAAAAAAACGAAGCATTTAACCAACATAAAATATGCTTATTAGAACATATTGTAAAATAGATTAAATGCCACATAATTTTGGTCAATTTTGTTTATAAGTTTTGAAACAAACCAGACACTGACATAGAAATTAGATCCACGGACGATTGGATATATTTATTTACATGTTTGTAACTGTGATTTCAAAATGGGAACTCATTTCAATGAAATAAAGACAAAATAAATAGAAAAGGGTTTTTTGTGCTTTTATGAATCTCTTACAAATACTTGAAACTTAAATCATTGGGTTATATGTAAACCGAAAGTAGTTGCTAGACAATCGAAACAAGCTGCTTACGTGTATTTACAAAATACCTCTAGTGCCTAGTGCTTTCTGTCTAACATAACCAGCAAAATAAGTGGGAAACATTACTGTTGACATGCGAGTTTGACTGCTAAAAGCTTCGTTAAAACGCTATGTACATTAGATTCAAATTAATCTAAGAAAACCATAGTCTCACGAGAATCATGCAGCTTTAAAAAATATAAATATTTAATATTTAGCATTAGTAACTATAGCTAACCATTCTGTGGATTACAAGATGCTCCATTTTTACAGTCACAACTGTTTTTGCATTGTATACCGTAAGAATTGTTGCTGCACGGCCTATTGCACTGCTGACCCTCCCATCCTGGAGGACAATGACATTGACCAGTTTCCGGTGAACACGATGCTCCATTTTTACCTACAAAATTAGAAAATGATGGTTTGAAATTACCGGGTGAGGAAAAGTTGGTAAAACGCAGCTTTTTCGAAAAATTTGAAAATTGTATTGTATTTTGTTCAGAAAGGACATGTGTGCTCCTTGCCCACCCTTGCCTGCAACCCAATATTTTATGCATCTGTAAGCTCGACATAACATTTTAAGCTACCATTTGTTTACTTTTTTCCCTTTCTGTCGTCTTTCTCTTGGTAAAAGTCCGCAAAATTTTTGGATAAACACTTTGCTCCAATTTTGAATTTAAGTTTCTTAAATTATACATCCATTTAAACAAACATTATATTTCGAAAAAGTCCCTATTCTATTTTACTGAAAGGTTAAAACTTACAGTCACACTTTTGGGAGCAATCTTCGCCAAACCAACCGACTTCGCAATGCTGATCGCACTCTTTACCAGTAAAACCTGGCGAACACAAGCAAGTGCCGTTTATTGGGGAACATTGAGCGTTGTTTTTGCATTTGCAAAGTCCGTGACAACCCTTGCCGTATGTTAAGATGGGGCATGGGCGGGAACAATCTTTGGTCGTCCATCCAGCCTTGCATACGCATTCTCCGGTCCAAGGATGACACCTAGATAAAAGAAATTATGGTGACCAGACGTACTCCTTCTAATAGAACAATTATTCTCTATAACAACACTTCTGTATTCTTGTATATTTTTTTCGTTAAAAATAGATTACAAAAACAGAGAAAAAAGATATAGATTGTAATAGAGACTGGATTATATGAATTTGCACATACAAATGCATATTTAACCCATTTTCACCGATTACTACGTATTTTACCTAAAATCCAATGATTATGCATATTTTCGCTAAATTTACAATAGTTTTCGATTGGTACTTGATGACTAAAGTCTTACTAAGCGCTAAGGGCGGAATGTTTACTCTCCTTGATTAAAGCTGTCTGAAAATTTATATTCAAATAGATGGGTACCATTTTTTCTTCAAAATTCTACTTTTTTTGCAAAATTTGTCTTTTATTTTAAAATTTGGAATTTATTATTAAAATATGTCTTCCTTCTTATCAAGATATGTTCTCTTTAAAACTAAATTTTTATCCTAAAATTTTTCGTTATTTATTTCTTCAAAATTTTGCTCTTCTGCAAATTTCGAATTTATTATTAAAATGTGACTTCTTATCAAAATCTGATCCCTTTAAAATTTTTAATTTTCACTCAAAATTTTTCGTTTTTTTTTTCACAATCTGAAAATTTCCACTTTTTTTAAATTCGCATTTCTGCAAATTTCGGCTTATCAAAATTTTCGTTTTCCTCAAAATTTGATATCTTTTGGTAAAAAAGTAAAGACTTTGAAAACATTTTTTTTGAAATTTCTGAATTTTTGTATTAAGACAAAAGGCCTAGCAAAAATCAAGGTTTTGAAAATTTTTTAAATCCAATTATTTTGAAAATTTCAACTTATTTCTCAAAATATTAATATTTATCTTAATACTGGACATTTTCTGATGTCTTTCTCTTACTTAAACAGTCAAGGGAAAATAAATATGGGCCCGGAAAATTCAAAGTTTTTCTCAAAATTTGCCCATTTTTTTCAAAATTCAAATCTTTGAGATATTTTAAATTTCTACTAAATTTTGTCTTTTTCTTTAAAATTTCTTTCTTATAATTTGACTTTCTCTCAAAATCTTGTTTGTCAATTTCAAGGTTTTTCTCGAAACTTCGTCTTTTTCGAAACGTTTTTTATAACATTGGTTGCTTTTTGAAATTTTTTACCTAGGGTGTGTGAGTATGACCCTGCACTTTTCTGTTAAAATAAAATACATTTACTTTTTTTGAAAATTAAAGAAAAGTTTATTGAAACAAGAATCAGAAGTTTCAAATATTTCTGTTTGTTCAAAATTTGACTTTTTCTCGAAATGTTCATGTTTATCTCGTAATTCTATATTTAATATTTCTGAAAAAGACGACTTTTTTATTTGAAATTTGTCTCTCTTTTTTCGAAATTTCGATCTTCGATTCTTTTCAAAATTCGTCCCTGATAATTTAAATTTTTTCCTTGAAATTCGTCGAATTGTCGACATTTTTGTCAAATATCACCTTTTTGAAATTTCTATTTTTATATCAACATCTTATCCATTACTGTCCTAGAAATCTGAAATTTTTTTTTGTTCACAATTCATCTTTTTTTTTCAACCTTCTGTGGAAAATTTCTATTGTTTTCTCAAAGCTTCGCTTTTTACTCGAAATACGTCTTTTTCGGAATTTTCGACTATTTTTTTAAAATTAGTTTATTTTTCTTAAATTTGCATTTTGTTCCAAAATTTGACTTTTTTTAATTAACTTTCTTCGGAAAATTTCACACTTTTTTTCTAATATTCGACCCTCGAAATTTCGACCGTTTTTCTCGAAATTTCTCCTTTTTTCGAAATTCCGTTATTTTAGGTTTTTCTTTCCAAAAATTTAGACCTTTTAGAATCTGAATTTCCAAACATTTTGACAGAATTCCTAAGGTTCCTCGAAATTTTGTTCGTTTCTCTTAAAATAAGGTTTGAATCCCAAAATTCCACATTTTTGTCGAAATTTAAAAAGAAAAGAAATGAAAAGATTGGAAAAGGCCGAAATGTTAAAAAAAAATTAACCCATTCTGAAATTTGTTAATAAACTTTTGAATCGCAACTTAATTTTTTGAAAAAATGTCGAAATTTTAAGATCAACAAACTTGCAACAAAACAAAATTCAGAATTTATTAAAACTTAGTTGATTTTGAAACAAAAAACCAAATTTCGAGAAAAACTTTTAAATTTGGATAGGCACATACTATAAATTTATCAAAATTGGAAGCAAATTTGTACAAATCAGAAGGAAATATATTCAAGTTAGAAACAAATTTGTTCACATTAGAAATAAACTTATTCAAATTAATTCCAAATTTGTTTAAATTAGAATAAAACCTATTTAAATTAGAAGTAAACTTTTGAAATTAAATACAAATTGGAAGCAATTAGAAGCAAATTTGTTTAAAAGAAAAGGAAAATTGTTCAGATCAGAAACAAATGTGTTAAAATTAACAGCATATTTTAACCATTTTCCTTGCCTATTTGCATGCATCTTTCAAGCTTTTTATGTTGCATATAATCCGGTCTCTAGTAATAAATATTTAAACCTGATTACCTGGTAAGTATTGTTAGCTGAATTTTTCGATTTCATTTATTTAACGAGAGTTATTAGAGAGCACATTTCAGGAATCAAAATATTTACAAACATTAAACCAAATGGAACCACGTTTTCTCATAAATTGCATTCCAAGGCGCAAATGTTGATTATTTATTACAACTAAGTAACCCAATTGTGAAATAGCCAAACATTCTTATCAGAATAATGTGCCTGTAATTATTTTCAAAGAACTTCATTTTAAAACAGGTAATGTTGACATTCTTGCAGCAAGCTATTATAACACATTGTTAAAATGTTAACATAAAATAAAGCCGTACGTTAAATATTCTACTTAAATAATAGCAGAATTTAGGATTAACCCTTAAGTATGGACATTTCATTTTTATAACACTAGGCTGGACATGGGGTCTCACAGACTCCTATATTTGAGGGAAAATTTTGACTATGAATACTAATAAAATTGACAAACTAGGGCTGGGAGAAGATAAACAGTTCTTAAATGAAATGATTTACAGTAAAAAATTCCACTTTTATAGTGGAGAATTATAATTATTAGCAAAAATTGGTAAATATGAAATTTTCAATCTTACTTGACATGAGATCACTTGAAGTAATTTTGTTAAACTTTTTTTTATATACAAACAACAAAAATCTAGGTTTTTCTTAAAGTATATTAATAATCAAATAAAAAAACACAAAATGTTGCTTCGTACATTGCACACATACTAGCTTACTCCATACTAGACATGTATTCATTGTCATTCATGCAGTCTTATTGAATATAGATAACATTTTTCTTTCATTCATTTTGGCCAGATTCTTGCGGATGAACATCTTCTGCATTTTTGTTTTCATTGTCTAAAACTCTCTTCAAAGTTAAGCTCATATCTCTTGGCACCGCCTTTGTTGAGATATATAGTCTTTGTATATAAAGGAAAACTGGAGAATGTATTAGACTTTTTATTAAAAAAAACTATTTCCACTTGTTTTATTTGGAATTATTTATATTTATTACGCAGTTACTGACATTACTCAAATCGAGAAATTGAAAGACTACGGTGATCATAGGCCATTCTACAGCAAGTGCGTCAGCTGTTTAGGTAAATTGAACACTGCTTGCGTAAACTGAATACTTCTTGTCAGTTTACTAAACACCTACTTTACTTTGATAGAATCAATAATAACACATGATTTAAAGTGATTTTTTTATCAACATGGATTTGTTATTGATGCATCGAAGATATAAGGAACAAAACTTTATTTGGTCTTATGACTTGCGAGCATAATGTATTTTGACTTGTAAAAGTGAACAAAGTGGAGGTGTGTAATTTCTCGATCGTTGTGTGTCAGAAAACTCATTGGATGTCTTTCTTTTAAAAATATTCCCTCTTTGAGAAACGTGGACATGGGGTCTCACAGAACCAACCAGAATTTTGAATAGGCATAGCTTATCTAAAGCACACCGAATACACAAGTTCTTTCTACACCAGCCTTTTGGTGACTAAATTCGAAGCTACTGAGGAGCTGGGCCGCAGGCGGCCACGAGATGTATTGATTCTCAAAAATCACAGAACCCAAGGGGTCTGTGAGATCCCTTGTCCACACTTGAAGGGTAAATACAAGCTCAATCGGTATAGAAGTAAATTCGCTTACATTTCGCTGTTTTCCTGGTTACATTCGCAAGAATACTGACATTTATCGCCATAAAATCCATCAGGACAAGAGCGTTTTTGACATAATTTTCCTTCCCATCCTTTGGAGCAAATGCAGTGACCGTTAACGTTTGAACAAGTCGCTCCGTTTCTGCACTGACAGACCTCAGAACAGTTCAATCCATAGGTGCCTTCAGGACACAAATCCAAACACTAAAACAAATTATCTTTAAAGTATGTTTTTTTAAATTCGTAATTTTTCTAAAAAAAATGTTCTTCTTTCGACCTTTTTCGAAATGTTGACTTTGGTTACAAAATTTGGCTCAAATAAACATTGTTTACGTAAAAAAGGTCGCAATTTTGTCCTTGAAAATGCTGCCTTCATACAAGAGCACAGCAACCGGTCAATCATTCAGACCACTGAATGCCCCATTTGCAAAAAACTTAGTGTCAACTCAAGAACAATTTGCCAAAACGTTAAAGAGTGTTATTCTCAGAGTTAAAAAAAAATGTATTACGCTTGGTAATAATTTTAGTGCTTACGAACATACTAAGAAAGACTAGGTAACTTACTCTATCCCCAGTGAATCCTGGTTGACACTCGCATTCGCCAGTAACGTGATGACAGGAGGCACCATTGTAGCAGTCGCATGGTTGGGAACAGTTATACCCGTAGTAACCGAAGGGACAACGATTCGCGCAAACACCTCCGGTCCAGCCAGGCTTGCAGTAGCATCTTCCCAATTCCGGCTCGCACGTTCCCCCATTTTGACAGCGACATTCTGACTTGCATTCTGCGCCGTGTTTTCCTTTTGGACAGATGTCGTCACATCTACATGAAAAAAGAAACATGCCCGTCAAGTGCTTCAAAATTACAAAATTTTAATTGAGGTAAAAATAAAAGTTAATTTGATAACAGAATCTTACTTCTTATTTTCTATTGGAGTGAGCTGGGTAATAAGTAATGTCCATTTTTCTTTTTAAATTTAGGATATTTTACCAACTCTAGATTTTTTGGTGAAAGGGAGTGACCCTTGGATATCTTCAAAAATTAATATACAAATCGCAGAGAAACACCATTTCTCTGCAGATTATAACTTGACTAGAGCAAGTATTATTATGTTTTTTAATTTTCTTGGTTTCAGGGAGCAAGATTTGTATGTCAACTCTAGAATTATCAATAGTGAGATTTTTTTCATTGGTATTTATGCCCTCCCAACGTCCCACAAGTTCCTTGGTGCCGCTTCTGGCACCAAGGAACCGGTGCCGGTTTTGGCTCAAAAAACGCATCCAACCAAGCGAAAACCACCCGTGAACCGTTCGTTCATTCATCTTATCATTACCATGACGAATTTCCTGAATAGATTGAGTAGACAAGGTCCTAAAATGATCAATTTTATCAACTTGACATTCCATTTCGAATGAATGAGAATTCACAAAAATTAAATTTACGAAGCAAATAAAATCACAATCTCTTAGAGATGGTGTGTTCTTCATAGAAGTTAGAGAAGCCTAGTTTCCCTTACAAAATGAAAATATCCATATCAATTTTATTTTAAAACCTTTTATTTTTTCAAACTGCTGCGGCCACTATTTATTTATATTAGTATGGTTGAAATTTAACAATTGTGTTTAAAGTGACAAATTCGACTTATTTTTAACAGAATTTATCGGAATTTATATGTGTACAAATTCTTAAGCAGTGTCAGAGTATTTCGAATTTTATTGAAAATTTCAACCTTTTTTCAAAATTGCTTTTTTTTGAAGAATTCGAGTTTTTTAAATGTCGATTTATTGTTTTAAAAATTTTAGATTATTATTTCAATAAATAATAAGGATTCATAAACGATTTATTTATTTATTACTTATTACTGAAAATTTCAACTTTTTAAAAAATTTAGACATTTTAAAATTTTTCAAAACTTTCTTTTTCCAAAATTTTGACTTTATTAAAATTTCAACTTATTTCTGAAAGTTTTAACTTTTGAAATCTTGACCGTTTCAAAATTTCGATTTTTTTAATGAAAATTCATCTTTTTTAATCTAACGTTTATTGAACACTTCGATGCTTCGACTATTTATAAATTTTAAATTTTAAACAAGTTAAAATTTCGATATTTTTAAATGTTGACTGCATTGAAAAATTTTGTCCTTTTTAAAAATAATTATTAAAAAAATTTTACTTTGCAAAATTGTGACTTTCTTTGATTTTTTGTTCCAAAATTTCGGCTTTTTTGAAATTTAAAAATTTTGACTTTTTTGTACATTCCGACTTTTGCTGAAAATTTGATTTTTTTTTAAATGTTGACTATTTCTCATGAGAAATTAGATTATTACTTTTTTTTTATTTCGTATATTTTGAAAATGTTGATTTTTTTTGAAAATTTCTACTTTTCAGCAAATTCAGATAACAAAATTTACACTTATTTTGAAATTTAGGCCTTTTTTCGAAACTCTGAGAGAAAATTTGTCCTTTTTTTTGAACCAATATCGATTATTTTAAAAATTTTCGATTTTCTCTCCAAATTCAACTTTTTTGAATATTTTACTTTTTTTGTTGAATAATAAGCATGTCTTTTGTTAAAACTTTTGATTAATTTTTTGAAAAATTCGAATTTTTTGAAAATGTTGACTATTTCTCAAAAAGCGTAGAAAAATAATTTTTTTTAAATTTTGCTTATTCTGGAAATATTGACTTTTTGGAAAATTCAAATAATAAATTTGACACGAAATGTAAGCCTTTTCTCGAAATTTTGACTGAAAATTTATTATTTTTTGGACTTTTTCAATTTTCTCTTCAGATTGGACTTTTTTGTAAATTTTACCTTTTTTTTAAAAGTAATTCATCTTTTGTTGAAAATTAAAGTTTTTATTTGAAGAATTCAAGATTTTTCAAAATATCAACTTTTTCTCAAAAAAAGTACGAAATCACTTATTTTGGATTCTTGTTTAAATTTTTTACTGATAATTTCGACTTTTTTAAAAATCTAGACCAAAAAATTGAAATTATTTAAAATGTCTGTTTTTTTTTGAAACTCTAACTAAAATGTTTAGCGAAAATATCAATTGTTTAAAAAATCTTCGACTTTTTTAAATAAAATTCAAACTTTTCCCAAATTTTTACGTATGTTGAAAATTTTGAATTTTTCGAAAATTTTATTTTTCCTAAAATTTAGGTTTTTTTGAGACATCGTAACATTTCTAAAAAATATTTCCGAGAATTCAACTTTTTCTGGGATATTTGATTATTTTTGATAATTTTGAGTATTTTGACAAACATTTCGATTTTGTTTGAAAATTGAATTTTTATAAAAAATTAAGACTTTCAAAATTCCGATTCTTTCTCAAAATTTCGAATTTTTTTCCTTATTTATTGTAAATTTTAAATTTTTAAAAAAATCGGCTTTTTTAAAAATTTCCAAGAAATGAATTTTTCTTCGAAATTTCAACTTTTTGTGGAAATTCCAATCTTTTTGTAATAATTGACTTAAAAATTTCGACCGTTTTAGATATTTTGATTTTTTCAAATGTTTAGCCTTTTTCTTGAAATTTTTACTTCAGTTGACTTTTTTGCTTTTTTTGTTTTTTTTTTACAATTTAGATTTTTTCGCAATTTTAACTAATATTTAAAAATGAAATTTTTTTTTCGAGATTTCAACTTTTTTAGAAATTTCAAACTTTTTGACATAACTGACCTAATAATTTTTACCTTTTTGAAAATTTGGACTTTTTCTGAAATATTTGAGTTTCGTAATTTTTTTTTTATTTCTACTATTATAAAGTATTAACACCTTTTCGAAAATTTGGACTTTTCAAAATTATGACTTAAAAGTTTCGACGTTTTTTCAAAATTTCAACGTTGTCTGAACATTTTTACTTAATTTAAATTCTTGAATATTTGGAGTTATTTTAAAATTTTGAAATTTTTAAAAGTTTTTCATAATTTCGACTTGTTGACAATTTTTCTTTCTTTCTTGAAAAATAAATTAATAAGCTCTTAAAATTTCCACTTTTTTAAACAAGTTTCAAAGAAAATCGCAGAAAAAAAGTATATACTTTTTGAAACTTTCTAACGTTAATTTTCAGTTTAATTTTAGAATTTTTGTTCTGTTTTAATTTGGAATTTTAATTCGAAACTGGTGCGTAAACATCCCATTTTAGAGGAAAAAGATCAACATCCACATGAGTGGAAATATTCAAGGGATCAGAAAAATTCCAAATTTTTAGAAGATATTCAACAGTCTGTAATTTGGTGAAAAATGGTCGCACAGAAAATCTAAAAGAAGGAAATTATAGCTCCAAGTGTCTAGTTTTTGGATCTGAACTTCGATATTTTGAGCGTCAGCGGTTTTCAATTAATCTTAAGAAAACCATTGACTACAGACTTGGAAAAATTTTGTTGACTTAACCACCAAGTGAATTTTTTTAATTTGAATGAAACGGGACATTACTTATTACCCAATCTAATATTAGTTTTTAATTTGTCTAAGAAACTAGTTGGTATGTCAGGCAATTATTGATGGGTTTCAGTAACAACGAAACATCAATGTCACCTGTTGCTTATTTAATTAAGTATGACGTTGGTCTGTTATCAAAATTGATGTTTAAAAAATTATCAGTATAGTTCTCATATTTCAATATTGTTTTCTCAAAAAAAATAAAATAAAATAATTGTTACTGATGCGGAAAAAGTTTAGCTTAAAAAAATTCCATACTCGCAGCAAAAAGGTATATACATCATAATAAACCATGGGTAATATAATGTATCTACTCACAAGTGGTCCCATCCATCCGGCATGGCAGTGACATTCTCCGGAAACATGATCGCACTCCCCATTTTCACACCTGCACTTTTCGTAGCAATCCTGTCCGTACGTACCGTTGCTGCACTTGTTTTCGCAATAGATGCCAGTCCACCCGCGAGAGCAAAGGCACTGCCCAGTCGAAAGGATCACAAGTAGAGTTATTTTGACATTCACATTTATGCTGACATTCGCGACCCCACGACCCTTTAGGGGCAAGCTGAAAAATAATACACGTTGATATGTTGGACGAAGAGAGGCACGTAGCGAGATTACGATTTTAGAAAATACTAGCCGATACCCGCACCTTCCTCTGCGTGAAAGATGAGAGAGAATTCTTAGTTCACCTTTTTGCAAATTCCGACTTTTTTTTGAAGAATTCTTATTTTATTGTTCGATTTATTTGAACATTTCCACATTCTAAAATATCTACTCCTTTCAAAATGTCCACATTTTCTCGTTACACTCCCAAATTTTCAATTTTCTCGAAATTTTGACTTAATTTTGAGAATTTTCGAAAATTTTGAACTTTGGGCCATTTTATATAGATTTAGTTTATATATTACTATGTTTTTTTAAACATTTTACTGTTTTTAATAATTTTTGTCTTTATTAAAATTTTTCTCGAATTTTTACTTTCTTAATTTTCGAAAGGTTGAATCTTTTTTCAAAATTCCCATCTTTTTATTGAGGATGCATATCTATTTTTTTTTAAGTTTGACTCGAAATTTTAACTTTTTTGAAAATCTAACCGCTTTCTATTCAATTGTTTTTTAAATATTTCAATTCTATTTAAAATTTTGAATTTTTTGAAAATTTCGACTTTTCAAAATATTGACTCACTTAAAATTAAGACTTTTCTGAAAAATCTGACATCGACTGTCATTAACTTTTTTGATCCTTTCGACTTTTTTTAACCTTTCAACTTTATATTTTGAAGATCTCGAATTTTAAATTTTACTTCTTCCAAAATTAACTTTTTTGTTCAAACATGTCGTCTTTTTCTCAAAAGTTTTTCACTTTTATATTAGAAAACTGGACTTTTATTTGTAAAATTAGAATTTTTTTGAAAATTTTCACTCTTTCAAAAAATCCTAATTTTTTCCAAAATTTTCGCCTTTTGCAAATTTTCGAACTTCATAATTTTTAGTTTTTTTCAAAATTTCGACTTAATATATGATGTAAAAACTTATATATATCATGTACTTTTTTAAATTGATTGTGTCACAATCAATTCTGAACCTGTTTTGTTTTTGCTCATGCGCAAAACAAACAAATCACCAAGAACAAGAAATGGCAAGATCCTTGTCAGCAAGACAAGAATCAAGGCAGTAAGAAATTGGCTTGGTAAGACAAGACAAGAAGTTTACAAGGAAGGCATTGTGTATCACTAGTTGAAGTTTCAAAATTCGACCTTTTTCTCTTTAATCTTAAAACCATTTTGTTTCCCTTAAAATGTTGGTACCTCTCTGAAACTTTTTCTGTATTTTTGATAAAAAGTCCAAATTGTAATTGAGATTTTGATTTTTTCCTCCAAATTTCCATTGAAATCTTGCTTTTTTCAATTTTAAAGTCAACATTACAAAAAAAAATACGGAATGTTTTATTGTTGTTGCTTAAAGAGGACATTTTGAAAATAAGGTAAAACTTTTGAGAGCAAATATGAAATTTTAGATTTTTTCTAATTTCCAATTTTCAATGTTTAACCAATTTTTTTTTATTTCGAGTTTATTTCTAAAGATTTCGACTATAACTCATAAGGTTTTTTTGAGATTATTTTTTAATTAAGTTAAAGTATTTTTCTCTTCTCAACACAAAAGTTTATTTATTTATTTATTTTTGTTCGAAACTTAATCTAAACTCAAATTACCATTTTTCAGCGATGACAGCAAGAATTTTTCTCAACATTGAAATCGATTGGCATTAATTTTTTACAAACTTTTAGTGAAAATTTCAAGGTTTTTAAACTTTTTATTAAGATATCGACTTCAAGTTGGAAATTTGGGACCTTTTTCTAGAAAATTATAAATAGGAAGTTATAGTTGGGTATTTTATTCTAGAATTCTTTACCATTCCTCTCATAATTTCCATTTTCGAAATCGATTTCTGGTTAAAAATATCGCAATTGCAAAATACGAATTTAAACGTAAAACTTTTATTTTTTATTGTGAGTTATTTTGATTAAAACTTCCAAATGTAAATCTTTAATTTTCAGTTTTTGCGAGTTTAAACCAAAAATTTTGAAAAAGAAAAAATATCAAAATCTGGAATTCAAAAAAAAATTTTTTTAAAGGAATCAAAATTTCGAAAAAAAATGCAAATCAAAATATAAATAATTTTAAAAAAGTAGGAAATTTTGATACAAAATTTAATTTAAAATTAATGAAAATGTTTAAAAAAAAAAGTAAAAATTTTGAAAAACCTGGATATTTTGAAAATAAAAGTTGATATTTTAGAATGACGAAATTTTCAGTCGAAATTTTTAGAAAAAGTGGATATTTGAAAAACGTTGAAATTTTGAAAGAGTCGAATGTTTCAAAAAAAAGGCGAAAAATTCAAAATGCTTTTTAAAATGCCAGCTTTAAAATCATTTGGTTGAGTCTCGAATTCGTTTTATGCAATTAATTGAAAATTTTAAAATTCACAATTTAGAACAGGCGAATTTTTCAAAAAGTCGAAGTTACAAAATTTCGAAATTTCAAGAAAAATGTCAAGATTTAAAAAAAGATATAAAGTCAAATTTTCACAAAAAATCAAAATTTCCACTCTGCAAAATTTTGACTTTGAAAAAATTATAAATTCTAACCTAAGTCGAAATTTTAATTATGAAAAAGTGAAAATTTTTAAAATGTTCAAAAATATCAAAAATGTCGAAATGTTAAGAAAAATCCAAAAAAGTGAAAATTAAAAAGAGGCGATTTTTTCAAATAAAAGTCAAATTTAAAAAAAATTGGAAATTTTTAAGAAAAAGTTGAAAAAATCAAATATTTTAACAATCAAATTTATACAAAAAAAAATTAAAATTTCGGAAAAAGCCACAATTTTCAGAAAAGACCACAATTTTGTGACAACATTTTCAAAAAATTGAAAAATAAATCAAAATCTTTGAAAAAGGAGAAATTGCGAAAATGTAGAAATTTATAAAACAAGTTAACATTTGAAAAAAGTTAAATTAAAAAAAACCTGATGTTAAAAATGGTTAAAATGTTGAAGAAAGTCAAGATTTTCAATAAAAATCGAAGTCAAACTTTTTAAAAAGTCATCATTTTTAGAATGTAAAGATTTTTGGAAAAAGCCAAAATTTGGAAAAAATGTCGAATTAAGAAAATTGAAGCACGTCAAGAGAGTCAATGTTTTAAAAATTCTAATCTTTCAAAGAAATCAAATTTTCAAAAAGAATTGAAATGTTTTTAAAAAATAGAATTTAAAGTCAGATTTGCAAAAAAGTTGAAATTTTGAGTCAAAATATCAAAAAAGAGGTAAACATTTTTTAAAATAAGGTCAAATATTTGAAAAAACTCAAAATTTCTCAGAAACTTCCAAATTTTAAAATTTCGTGAGTCGAACGAGAAAAGGTCGACATTGTGGAAAAGGTGGACTTTGGTGGAACGGACTGGTCCGTGATTATCTTCAAAAATGGAAATACAAATCTTCAGAGAGTATCACTTTCTGAAGATGATAGATTCGCTATCGACACCCGTTAGAGCAACCTTTGTAGAGTTTTTTAATCTTTCTTGGTTTCAGGGGACAAGATTTATATTAAAAAACGCAACAAAGGTTGCTCTAATGCGTTTCGATAGCCAAGCTATCATCTTCAGAGAGTATCTCTCTGAAGATGATAGCTTGGCCATCGAAACGCATTAGTATCTCTCTGAAGATAATAACTTGACTATCAAAAAGCGTTAGAGCAACCTTCGTTGTGTTTTTTAATATCTATTGGTTTGAGGACAAGATTTGTATTTCAAAAAGGTGGATATTTTAAAATGTCGAAATTTTCGAAATAAATCGAACTCTTAAAAAAAGTCAGGATTTTCAAAAAGGTGTCCCAAGAACCCTTTCTTTTTTTTCATGTAGACGAAGGAGCCGGTATCAGCTAGTTAAATATATTTCTAAAATATCAGCTTTAAAGTCGAAATTTTAAATGAAACTTTGATTTTACTTTATAAACGATTTTATCTCAAAGCTTGAAATTGAAAATTTTACTACATTTCGAGTAATTTCCTAAATTTTTGACATGTTCCAAAGTTTTTGATTTCAGATAAATTTTTCATTTTTTGTGTCATTATTTTGAGAATTTTGACTATAAAATTAAAAATTTTAACTTTTATGTCGAAATTTAAAATTACTCGGCACGTGGATCTCCAAAATGAGCTAGAATTTCCTTAAACAAGCTATAAAGGGGTTTAATTTCTTATTTTATAACATAAAAAACGAAATAATATTTTTTGAATGCACTACAGATTAGCAATTATTTATTTTAATTGGTTTGGTCTTTTCTCAATTATAGATGGCATGATATACGCCACTATTCAACTTTCAATCGGTTCCTATATGTATTTTTCATGAAAACTACCGTTGAAAATCTTGCTTCGCACTTATTGGGTTACAAAAGGACTCTTGTTCTTATAAATTTTTCGAATATGATTGAACAATAATGAAACGATTCTGATATCCGGTATTTTATTTTCGTGACGGTGGGTTCCAACTTACATATATCACAGTAAGGACCTCCATATCCTTTTTCACAAACACACTTATCGGGCGCGGCACACAACCCATGAACACAATCCTTGGAGCATATTGGAACACATCGAGATTCGCTACTGTCGGGCGCGTACCCCTTGCAGCACTCCTCCTTCGGCCTCGTCTTTACCAAATTTTGCGTTTTGTACACAGTTTTAAACTGAATTTTATAACGCGAACACCTTGGTGGAAAATTGAGGCACCAGACATATTCACGAGTTTGATACGGTACTTGTTCCGATATTCGCACGGTGGTCGTATATCTGAAAGTAAACAAGAGTTCCTTTAAAAATTGATTAGATTTGAACTGAAGGCAAGGTGTATGTATATTTATTTGATTACATCATGTGGAAGGGAACGGTAAGATAAATATTGACATGAGCAGATCAAAACAAAATTTTACAACACGTATTTCATTAGAATTCACAATATTCTTGTGATTAGAACGGACACTTGGGTTTTTTTCCTATCACACCACACATATTTGACAAAAATGTTCAGGTTATTATTGAACATATCCACGAGAGCAGAGTTTTCTTTTAAGTCGTAACGCGAAGGTCCCTTTTTGTTCATGTATTTCAATAATGGATTAATAGACAAAATATATGAAAATATTATATCTGAATAAAAATTGGGCAGTTATGGTGATTGTCGACACAAGTGAAAATTTAAAACTAGATAAAATAGGTTTTTTTGAATTTTCAAAGAAATAAAAACTTCATAATTTGTAAATTAAAATTATTATTTTTAGTTTTTATACCTTTTATATTTATATACGATCTAGTCTTTGTTTATTATGCCTTTGTCTGTCGACAGTGTGATATTTCTGTTTTAATTTTGCATGCCGCATAATCAAATTAAAACACAATTTAAATAATGCATAGTATACACACTTTCCACGCAATCAATTTGAGTTATATATTATAGGCGTAAGGATCGGTTATTAGGCGAGTTAAGCTTTTAATTCAACAAGAGGGTATGACGCAATAATATCTTATATATGGTACAAAAATATAGCGTTGTTTTCTTGAACTACATGTTTTCCATGAAAAGTTAGCAATTCAAGCAATATCAAATTAAGCTATGCTACTAAATAAAATTAACTTTTAAAATTCAAAGCCAATTTTACCTTTATGTATCTATCAAAAAATGGCATAGGCAGCGTTTTCACGCCACTTGTATGACTAAAGGAATAGTTTACTCTGTTGTAATAATTGTGAAAATTAATCTGAATTTGGGACTAGGGAAAGCAAAAACTCCGTTCAGTTTTCAGACTCTATTTATTTATTACAGTTACTACAGTTACAACCAATATAATTTCAAATATTTCGATACCTTGCAAAACCCCCGCTTATCAAAATATTTGAACCCATCAATACATAAATATAAACTCATTTGTTACCGATACCTAGAAATCTTAACAAATTTGTTATGTTTAACTGAACATAAACTCTTTGTTATGATATCAGCTGGCATCTCCATTGTAGGTATATATTCTAATCTGATTACTAGAAACTGCCTCTCCGATAAACTGAGGTCTAACATCTACATATGTGTCTGGTTCTTTTATGCTTAACTGGATTAAGTCATGATTTTTGAGCGCCTTGATTGGCATTTTACAACAAAAAATTTTTAAATTACCAGTCAATTCATATAACAAGTTTTGTAAATATATTGCCTCTTTCGATGCCTAAATAATCGACATATATGCAGCCGCTGTACTTGACAGAGCAACTGTTGACTCCGTTTTGCTTTCCCAAGAAACCACAGATCCTAAAAGTTTAAATACGAATCCAGTATAAGATTTTGTGTCTTTTGAATTTCTCGCCCAATCACCATCAACATACCCTTTAATATATGTGTTTTCTTTGACAAATTTCAAACAATAATTTTTAGTTCCCTGCAAATACCTTAAAATTATTTTGGCATTACTCCAATGACTGCTATTGAGACAAGTATTAAACTGACTCAAATAACTTATACTATATGCAAGATCAGGCCTAGTTAAAACTCCCAAATACATTAAGCTACGAATGGGTAGCTACAAATAGATGTGTTATCTCAAAATCATATTAAAGTGACAAACCAATTGATAATTTTAACGTAGAATGTCTAGCTACTGCTGAAAATGTCTCATCAAAATCAATACCTGCATTCCGAGTAAAACCTCTAACCACAAGTCTTACTCGATATCTCACATTTCCTTCACCATCAGTTTTCCTCTTAAATATCCATTTACTATCTACTACTGCCCCGTTTTTTAGAGCTTTTACCACATCCCAAGCATTATTTTCATCAAAAGATTTCAATTCTTCTAATACTGCTTGCCTCCATCTTTCTTTATCGGGCCTTGGCATGGTTTCAGTCATTGTAATTGAGTAACTATCGCAAACATTTTCAGTAAAATTCATAAATGTGACATCCATTTTCTTCGGCTTGCGTACAGGTTTCCTCTGCTCCAGGACTTCTAAATCTTCCTCTTTCATATCATTTTCCACATCACAATTCTCCGAACCATTTTGTTCTAATTTGTCTTCACTTCTAGTCGTGTTCATTTTTGGCCCCCACTTGATCTAGGTTTTCTGAACATTCTTCAATCACCACTTTCAAATGATCATTTCCTGCATAATACTTACATCTCTGCTTATGGTGTTGTAATTGGTAGCTGGATTACATAGCCTATAACCCTTTAAAAATTGAAATACAAAAATTGTTCCCTGAAACCAAGAAAGATTAAAAAATAAAACACAACAAAGGTGTTTTTTTAATCTTTCTTGGTTTCAGGGGGACAATTTTTGTATTTCAATTTTTGAAGATAACCAAGGACCAGTTCGTTCCACCAAAAACTATAACCCTTTATATGCTCTTCATAACCAACTAAGATCATTTTCTCTGCTTCCTTTGCGCATTTGATTCTCTTACTTTTAGGAATATGAGCCATCACTTTACTATCTAAAATTCTTAATTTTGACACATTCGGTTTATAGTTTTATTGCAGGAGTGTTGACTGCTTCTGCCGAAAATTTATTGTCGAGTTCTGCGTCAAACAATAAACACTTTGCTTTTTCCAGCACAGTTCTATTCATACGCTCAGACTTACCATTCTGCTCAGGTGTGTATGGATTTGTCTTCTGGTGAATAATGCAAATTTCTGCCAATAATTTGTAAACAGTTTACTGCAAAACTCATCACCAATGTCTGTTCTAAAAACTTTGATTTTCGTTTCTGTGTTTCAACCATTACTTTAAAATCTTTAAATATGTCGAATACGTCATCTTTTGTTTTCAAAAAATAAACAAATACCATTCTGGAGAAATCATCTTCAAAAATTACGAAGAATCTTGACTTTCCAATCAAATCTATTTCCATTGGACCACATACATCTGCATGTACTACATCCAAAATGTTTCTTGCTCTTGTACCTTTCTATGGAAATGGCTTTCTCGATAACTTGGCTTCACAACATACTTCACAATTTTGTTGTCCATATTTTAGTTCGACACAGAATTCAAGACCTTTAACAGCTGCCTTTTTCATCTTTCAAAGTCTTGTTTATTAATGTGACCAAACTTGCAGTGCTATGTTTAACCAGATGCTAGGTAACTTTTATGTAATTTTCCTGTATTTAATCTGTAAACATGATCAACCAATTCAGCTGTCGCAACTTATTTATTTTTGCTGTTATATATCTCCCAACAATTTCTACAAAAAAATAACAGAGTTTCCATTTTTAATCAGCTGGCTGACAGACAAAAGATTTGTAGTTAACTCAGATACACATAACACCTGTTTTACTGTTACACCAATCTCGAAACCATCAACAGCTGCTGTAATATCAACATCACCAATACATGAAACTGAAATTCGTGTTTTATTGGCCATCATTATTTTTTTACATTTGAATTTTCACTTACATTTTTTATCCAGTCCTTATTGACAGATAAATGTTCCAAAATCCACATACCAGTCGCCTTTATTAAACTGTCCATTCAAAAATACACCGGTAAATACAATGGGTTCCGTTGAATTACTAGTAGGTGAACTTGTATTCCTTGTTGATTCTGAACTAGCCTTTAACTTCGGACATCTGTTTCTCAAATAATCTAATTCTTTATAATTGTAGCATCTGATGTTTTCTTGAAGTTTGTCACAGTAAAACTCTTCTTCTCTGCCTTACTCTACAACGTAATTTCCCAGCAAACGCACTGCCTATCTTGTGATCAACATTCATATCTAACAGATTTGTTTTGATTAGATATGTTGAAATATTGATCCCAGAATGTTCAATTGCCATTATCATTGGCATAAACTTTTCGGGTAGTCCAACCAACAGCGGTGACCCACCCAAACATCATCTATTTGGAAACCTGTAGCTCTGTCTTTGGGATGTCTCCATTATTTTATTTATATATTGTTCCAGTGAATCAGTTATCTAGCCTAGTCGAAATCAATGCCCTAAGCAAACTAATTTTTCTGGAGAAACTGGTGTCACTGAACATATCGTTTAACCGCTCCCACAAATCTTTTGGATCTGCTGCATCATTTATATGGATATAAAGAGGTGCGTCAATGGTTCATATCAATTTAGCCTTTGCCTTATCTAATTTGTCAGTATATGCCTCTGTTCCATCCAAACACTTGGAAAGACCATCTAAAACTAAAAAATACCTTACAGTGAACGCCCAATCGTCGAAATTCTCTCTTTCCTTAAGTTTTGGGACATTGGTGATATACCTGACAGTCATCAAAACAAATCAACACAACACGACAGTTTCTTACTAACCAAACCCCAAATTTAAATATGATTTACTTTAGTCCTCTTTATTATTACAGCTTATGGATGTAAGAAGGTTTGGAAAGAATCTGGGCCCCTAACATGTAATAATTAAATCTTCAGTGGAAGATAATCTGAATTTGGAACTAGGAAAGGCACAAAACTCCGTTCAGTTTTCAGACTATTTATTTGTCACTAGAGATCGGATTTTAGGCACAAACAAATAAGATAAAAAGGTGAGCAAAATGTTAAGTTAGGCAAAAACGAACGGTTAAAAATGGCATTAAAAAGACAAAATATTCTAAAAAAGGCATTAAAAGGTTAAAACCGCAATTAACAAGAAAAACGTTTATTGACAATTTTGAATATTACTTTTTTTCCAGAGACAAATTCACGGCAATATATACTGGTAATTTAAAAGGTTTTTCTCTATATCAGCGTTTTACTAACTTTTTTGTCATCGCCCCGTAATTTTTATGTTTCTTCGTGACCCATTAAAAGATTTCTTAAATATCTTAAAACTTCGTTTTTCCTTCGAAAATGTAGACCACATTTTGAGGTTAGAAGTCAAAATTTCGACTTTTCCTTCTAAGATTTTTTAATTTTCTTTTCTCATAATTTTGATTTTAATTCCAAAATTTTTTTCTCCAAGCTGAGTATCTATTAAAATTTGTATACTTTTCTGAAACTTCTTCAAGTACATGAAATTCTTCATTTTTTCTAAAAAGTCGATGTTAAGATAAAGACTTTTTTCTCGAAATTTCGTTTAAAATCTTGTTATTAAAATGTTAAAGTGAAAATTTCAAAAAAAATGTGGAATGTTTTACTAAAAGGCTTAAAAACATTATATGGTAAAGGTTTTCAAAAAATTTTGATTTTCTAAATACTTAGACTTTAAAAATCGCAACGTTCTTTTCCAGAATGTTTTGCTAATTAAAAAAAATTCCTTTTAGGTTTGTGCAATACAAACGTTTCATTTTTTGCTATAACCTCAAACTTGTCTTTTTCCTAAAGCTAATTGTAGCTAGAATTTTTCTCAATACAGACTTTCGACAATTTTCCACAAACTTTTAGAGAATATTGAAAGATTTTTAAACCTAAGATATCTACTTTAAAATAGAAATCGAGACTTTTTTCTTGAAATTTAGAAATTGGAAATTACAATTGTGTTTTCATTTTTCTAGAACCTTTCGTCATTTATTCATGGTAGAAACATTTTCGTTATTAATTTTATTTGATGTTTATGCAACATAGAAAAATTAAATTTCGCAGAAATGCTAAATAAAATTAAATGACTTTCATCATTTCTCTCAAAAATTCCATTAAAAAGGGAATTGTCAAAATAGAAGTTTAAAACGTGAAATTTTAACGTTTTTGTTTTGAGTTCAATATTTCACTTCATATCAATACTCCAAATTTAAATATTTAATTTTTAATTTCTGTAAGTTTAAGCCAGCAACTTTGAGAAAAATATCAAAATATAAAATTTACAAAAAATTAATATTTTTTAAAGGAAGTTAAAATTTCGAAAAAGTGGAAGTCCTGAATATAAATCACACTTTTAAAAAAGTTTCAATTTTGATTAAAAAATTGAGATTTTTAAAATAAGTCAACATTTTGAAAAAGAATAGAAAATTTGAATAAAGTGAAAACTCTGGAAAAGTAGATATTTTGAAGCGTCAAAAATTTCAAAAAGTTAACATTTTCAGAAAAAAATGAAATTTGGGAAACGTTGAAATTCTGAAAAAGTCGAACTTTTATAAAAAGGCCGAAAATGGAAAAAAAAATAGTTAATAATGTAAAAAAGTTGAAATGGAGGAAAAAATAGAATTTATTTAAGTCAATAATTGCAAAAAGTAAATTTCAAGAAAGCCAAAGAAATTCTAATTCCTATGAGTAAATTTTCAAAAAACTGAAAATTTTGAAAAAGTCAGATTTTGATAAAGATTAAAATTTGAAAAAAAAAATGACACCGTCGAAGTAGAAATGTCAATTTCTTGAAAATTACAAAAAAAGTCAAAATTTCGAGCAACAGTAGAAAATTTGAAGTCAAAATTTTGAGAAAAAATTAGAATGTTGATAAAAATGGGAACTTAAAAAAAGTGGAAATTTTGAAAAGTCGATTTTTTTAATTAATCGATATTTATAAAAATGTTAAAATTTCGATGAAAAGGCGGAAATTTGAAATCAAAATTTTCACAAAAAATAGAAATAATAATGGAAATTTTCAAATGTCGAAATTTCAAAAATCATAATTTTCAAAAAAATCGAATTCTTCAGAAAAAAATTAAAATAATGTCAGGAAATCATTTCAAGAAAATGTCTAAATATTTACAAAAAGGTCCATGTTTTGAAGAAAGTGATAATTTTAATTAAAAAAACATTTAAAAGATTTTCAAAAGCTACAAAAAAAGTGGAAATTTTGAGACAAAATCTGAAATTTAAAAATTAATTTTTCAATATAAATAAAACAAAAATTTCAAAGAGAGTCCGAAATTTTAAAAAAGAATAAAATTTTCAAAATAAGTAAGAAAACTGCAAAAAGGTGGAAATTTTGAAATAAGTATAAAAATAAGCAAAATTTTAAGAAAAAGCCAACATTTTGAAAAAAAAATAGAAATTCTGAAAGGAAGCCCAAATTTAAAAGAAAGGAACATTTTAAATGTTAGTCACGTAAAATTGTCTAAAAAGTCATTTTATTTTAAATACGAAATTTTCAAAAAAGTGGAATTATTTGAAAAAGTTTTTTACAGTCAAAATGTTTACAAAGATTGAGGTTTCCAGTCAGAATGTTCAAAAGAAATCAGAATATTCAAAAACAGAAGAAAAATGTAATTTTTGCTAAAATCATAAAATGTCAATTATGTATAAAAAGAATTCGACATTTCAACAACAAAAAATCTAAATATAGAAAAAAAACATTTCAGAAATCGACTTTTTAAACAAAGTTAAAATTTTAAAAAAATATCGAAAATTCGAAAAAAGAAAGTTTAAAAACAGTTGGAAAACGCCGCCCATTCAAGGCGTACAAATAGTGCGGCAAGATATTATAATTTAAATTTCGAAAACAAGCCATAATTTTTAGGAGTATAAAAATTTTCTGGGAAAAAATACGAAAAAAATCTAAATTTACCAACAAAAATTAAATAAAATTAATACATATTTTTTAAATGTTCTTACTTTACACTTTAGGTGTACAAAATGCCCTAAAAATGTTATCTCTTGTTGTCATAAATTTTATGAATATAATTAAACAAGAGGAGGAGAATTGTCCTGCGCCACAATAGCAAGCAAAATTTTAAAGGGGTTGGGTGGGTCATATTTGTTATTTTAGGATACCTCCTTCTGGCTTCAATAAAACAGAATAAATGTTCAAAACATTTTTCGTCCATTCTTAAAAACGTTCACAATGGTCCCACAAGTTCCTAATTCAATAGATTTCAACTGCCTTCTGTATAATCAAGGCCACTGATGAAGTTTTACCCCTGCCTCCTTCTGTACAAATAAACAGTCGCTGCTATTTAATATAAAGCTGCTCATCGTTTCTTTGTAATTTTCATCTGAACGAGATTCCAGTCTTAAAGAAAAATCAACTAATAACCCAAATAACCTCCAAAATTGACAGATCAGAAATGTAAACAAAAACATTAATAAGTTCATCACAAGTAAAAAATAAGTCACTAGGAGGGAAATGCGTAAAGATGTTAAATTATAGTTTTGCGCAAGCCGTCCGAAATTATGTGCGTAACTTTGTTACACCTTTGTCTGTATAATCTCGCACGCCGCACTTCGAATTAATGCCTGCTGGCCTACGCGAAATTTGTCTCCATTTTTCCTTTTCTGATTTAATCAGTTTTCGCTTATAGAGAAAATAGGAAATTGAAACACAATTTAAACAATTATGGTGCACACATTTTCCACAATTTAACTTATACAGGTTGGACCATAAGTAATAGTACACAGAGAGAGCAATGGTGGATTTTTCGAGTAAAAATAATGTGATTTAGCTACATTTACCTTATACCAAAAGTTGATATTAACAGAGATACAGGGTGTCAAAGTTGAAAAAAAATTCGATTTTTTCGTATACCTAAAGAGTGAATTGTAATGTAGGCACGAAATTTGTCACAAGGGGGTTTCTTAAGTCGACAAACTCTAATTTGCTAACATATTACCAACAGCTGATAGGGGGCGCTACCTGCGCTATCCTACATATTTCTAAATCATCATAACTTTTTTGTGGACCCACGTATATTAATTTTAAATGGATCATTTTATTTCTCCATATTTTTTACGTAAAAAAGATGTACTTCCTGAAAGTTGATACGAGCAACCGTTTTCAAGATATTTGCCTTTAAAGCTTGACGTGCCTTGGTTTTAAATTATTAACATATTAAATTTTCGAAGTAGGCTTCAAAAAAAAGTAATATAAGACAGCTTTGAAAGTTATTTATGTCAAATATTACTTTGCTGATAATATTATTACCTAAATTTTGAAAAGAATCCAAAAAATTAAAACGTAATTTATTTTGTAATATAGAGATGTGAGATATGATGTCTGAGTTTGCATAAGAAAATTTTAATAGTCTACTTGGTCAAAGCAGATATTTCGAGATGAATTTCAATAAAAGACAATCAAATTTTTAATTGTTTACATTCCGTTTACATGAAAAAAGTCATTCATTCCCCACATAATTATTTTTGAAAATAAATTTTGTTTTGGTATTTTATTTAAATTTGCTTTAGAAATTTAAAAAATATATGTAATAATAATGTCAGTAGAGTAATATTTGATATAAACTATTTTAGAGTCAGTTTTATTACTTTAATTTTGAAATCTACTGCGAAAAATTCACATTTACATAACTTAAAATAAACGTACTGCAAACTTTGAAGGCAAATATCTTGAAAACGGTTGCTTGTATCAACATTTAGAAAGTATACCTTTTTTACGTAAAAACTGTAGGTAAATAAAAATATCTATTTAAAATAAGTGTACATAAAGGCACAAAAAAGTTATGATGATTTAGAATAATACAAGGTAGCGCAGGTGGCGTCCCCTATGAGTTACTGGCAATCTGTTAGCAAATTAGAATTTCTTCACCAAAGAAACCCCCCTATGCCAAATTTCTTGTCTATAGTGAAATGTGTTCATCAGTTATGCGAAAAAATCACAATTTTTTTTCAACTTTGACACCCTGTATCTCTGTTAATATCAACTTTTGGTATAAGGTAAGTGTACCTAACAATAAATCACGTTATTTTTATACGAAAAAACTACTCTTGCTCTATGTACCATTACTTATGGTCCAGCCTGTATATTGTAGGCGTAGGAATAGATTATCAAGGGAATTAAGTTTTTTCTTTCCAAGCGGTAAGGCTGAATGGGTAGGATGGTTGCCTTTTGCGTGGGAGGTTGGGGTTCGAACCCCGCTACCTACCACGCAAATTTTTCATTCCATTACGCGTCCTACTCATAGCTATATCAGAGCTGGGCAGTAATCATTAGAAAATGTAATGTATTACTAATTTAATAATTCCATTTTAAAAAACGAAATTGTAATTGCATTGCTTTGATTAAAAATGTAATGTAATGTGTAATTTGTATCAGTTGTTGAACTTTTATGATATTCGCGGAATTAAAAAAGCCTTAGACTTACAGAAACATTCGTCTTCATTTCGGAAAGTAAGGGACAGAATAAAATTACTTACGTTTCTTGGATTGTGCATATGTTGGGTCCTTCTAAAGCAGCCAAAGAATACGAAATTAGGCAACATATGGAACCTATCAGTGTTAACATAGTAGAATAAATCGGCAGCATTTTTTTCTTGGGTAGTGGAAATATGCCTTAAGCTGCATTCGTCCTTGTTGCGAAATCAACCTGAAACAACGAAAAAGAAACATAAAAATTATTGTGGTTAAACAAACTCATTACCATGAGAATATTTTTTAAAGTAACGAATAGAATTTGACGCGTATTTATTTCAATGATGAGATATGCATATGTATGAGGCCGGCTTTAAATTCGATTTATTATAATAATGTGGAATTTTTACCAAGAACATTTACTTGCCTAATGCTCGCATAAACTAAAACCTCTCTTCAAGTGGAGCTCTAGAGATGTAATTCTCATGTTTAAGTTGTTACAAATGACAATAATTGTATTGACGCTAATTATTTGTTGTTTGCTTGAAAGTCTCATTGTTATTTACGTAACAAGAAAAGAAAATGATGTACATAAAGCATTATACATTAGTCATTTTCTAAAAGAAGTTGTTTGTATAGAGGATAATTTTCTAGAAAGCTGATGATTACAGCAATGTGGGGTGGGATCTAAGGGCATGAGATAATATAAATTATGAAGATGAATGATGTTGAAAGTTTTGCAAATATAACAATTGAAGATGGAAATTTATAAACTACTAGCGAATAAGTCACCCGACCGCACTCACTGCTATCACGGGCCGTGTTGGATGTATCGTTTTTTTTTTAATTTCGACATTTTTCCAAAATTTCGATTTCTTGAAATTTTCTCCTTTTTAAATTTCCCCTTTTCCAATATTCTGTGCCTTAGAGAACTTGAAATTCAAAATTTTTGTTTCTAATTTGGAAGTTTTTAAAATTTCGAATTTTTTGAAAACGTCGAGTTTGAATGGTTGATTTTTTTCAAAATTTCGACTTTTTATCAATATCAAAATATTGTTTAACCGAAATTTTGAAATAGGAAACACTTGTTTTAACATTTTGGCTTATTTTTTAAAACTTTTTTTAAATTTCCATTTTATCCAAAATTTTGACATTTCGAAAATTTTATTTTTTTTTTCAAAATTTCGACATGAAAATTTTTACCTCGATAATTTAAACTATTTTTAAAATATTGCTTTTCGAAAATTCCAAAGTTCTTTTAAAACTTGACAAAGAAAAGTTTTGATATGGTCCAGTTTTTTGAAAGGTTGGATTTTTTTTAAATTTTCGATTTTATTTCAAAATTTCGACTTATTGTCAAAAATTGGTCTTTTTTAAGACTTTCAACCTTATCTCAGAATTCAAATTTTTTCAAAATTTTCAACTTGTTTCAAAAACTTTTTTCACAATTTTTACCTTTTTTGAAAACTTGGACTTTTTAAGTGCCGATTTTTCCGAAATTTTTTATTGTTTTCAAAATGTCGATTTTTTTGAAAATTTAGACTTTTCTGATAATTTTGGCATTTCTTTCACTATTTATACCCCTCAAAATTTTGGATGACAATATTTCACTTTTTTTTTAAATCAAGAAATATTTTTATAATCCGGACTATTTTTGAAGTATTTTTAATTTGGTATTGTTTCCAAAATTTCAAATTCTCAAAAATTTCGTTTTTCTACATTTGAAGGTTTTTCAATTTTTTAGAATTTCGCCTTTCAAATTCACTATTTTTGAAATTTTGACTATTTATCAAAATTTGAATTTTCTAAATTTCAAATTTTTAAATTTTTTGAAAATGTCGACTCTTAAAATTTTACTTTTTCTTGAAAATGTTAACTTCTTTTTGAAAACTTTGATTTTCTATGAAAATTTAGCCCATTTTTAAATTAGGGACTTTTTTTTGAAAATTGTGGATTTAGAAATTATCGCCTTTTTTTTGGAAATTTCAATTCTTTGCAAATGGCTCTTAAATTTTTAGACTCGTTTGGAAATTCCACTATTTTTCAAAATTTCAATTTTTTTTTTGAAAATGTGATTTGAAGGTTTGACAACCTAAAAATTTTCAGTTGTTTTGAAAATATCATTCATCAACTTTTTCGCAAAATTTCTATTTGGAAGGGGGGAGGATTTTGATTGTTTTGAAATTGTAAAATTTCAAATTTTTCTCAAAATTGTGCAATTTCTGGCCAAATTTGGACTCTTTTAAAAATGTCAACTTTTCCCAAAATTTTTACTTTTTTTATTTCAACATTTCAAATTTTTTTAAAATTGCATTTTTTTAATGAATTTTGGCAGTAAAATTTCGATTTTGAAAATTTCGACTACATTTTAAAATCACAATTTTTTTGAAAATTCATAAGTTCTAGAATATTTTAAAAATTGAAATACAAATCTTATCCCCTGAAACCAAGAAAGATTAAAAAACACAACAAAGGTTGCTCTAACGCGTTTCGACAGCCAATCTATCATCTTCAGTATCTCTCTGAAGAAGCTTGGCTGTCGAAACTGTTTAAATTTTGCTAAAATGTAGACTTTTTTGACATTTCGAACTATTTTGCAAAATTTTTAATATTTTGACAATTTCGCTGTTTTCTCATATATTTCTCATATATTTTTTTCTAAATTTAAACTTTTTTTAAATTGTCGACCTTTTTGCAGCTTTTCTTTAAATCTTGATTTTTTTTTGGAAAAAATATTTACTATCGAGATTTTTTTCGAAATTCCTTTATTTTTTTAAAATGTTGATTCTTGAAAATTTCAATTTTCTTTAAAATTTCGACTTTATCTGAAAATATCGATTTATTTAAATCGCGACATTTTACGGAAACACGAATCTTTTTATAATATTGAATTATTTTGCAAAATTTAGAATTTCGTTACTTTTTAAAATGTTTGATTTATTTCCAAAATTTCGACTTTTTAACATTTCAGCTTTTTCTTTTAAGATTGACTTCAAAATTTTAATTATCAAAAATTACGACTTTCCAAAATTTGAATTCTAAACTATTTTTTTTTTAATTTTGGAATTTTGATATTCTCTGTTGTTCTTCTTTGCGAAGTAGTATTATTTTCATTCATGTTGTATTGGCTTCTTTTCGTCAAAGTAAAAAAAAAAACGTAAGAATGAGTAACTGGCGAAGAAAGAGTCATTAAAACATGAATGAAAATTTTGACTTTTTTTCAGATTTTGGGCTTTTTAAAAATTTTGAATGTTTTTAGAAAATTTTACTGAAAGTTATTCAATTTTTATTAAAAATCGACATTTCTTCAAAATTTGAACTTTCAGGCCATTTTTTAAAATATCAACTTTTTAAACGTTGGATTTTTTTTGAAAATTTCTCCGCTTTTTCAAATTCTCTCAATTATTTAAAAATATCGACTTTCTTAAAGTTTTGGCATTTTTTTTCAAAATGTTGATTTTTAAAACTGTTGAATTTTTGTAAATTTTAACTTTTATTAAAGCTTTTGACAGTTTTAAAAATTTTGAATTTATTGAAAATTTTAACTTGGTTTCAAATTTCGATTTTTAAATTGCGATTTTTTCTTAAATTTGGATTTTTTTTTTAAATTATCCCAATTTTCCAAAATTTCTACTTCTTTGAAAATTTAAAAAGTTCATCTCTAAAGTATCGACAATATTTAAAAATTGGCCCTTTTGGAACATTTTTTTTTTTGAATTTGATTTTTTAACGCAGACCTTTTTTGAAATGTTCCAGTTTTCAAAATTTCCGATTCTCGACGTTTTTATTTAATATACTCAAGTACTTATTTTCCTTATATTTTTATATGAATACTGAACTGTTTATGGATTGTCGCATTTATGAAGAAAGATGATTCGTCGCTATTTGAATAAATTTCTTTTCAAAATATGCCGCACTATTCACAATTTAAGATTAACTTTCTTCTCCAATTCGCCATTAACATAGGCCGATGGTTATGTGAAAAAACGAATCGCTCAACGATGGTGCCCTTCAAAACAACATATCATCACTTAATTAGAATTTTCACATAATTTTGCACTTTCAAATACGAGTTCGTTATGTTATTTTATAAGTAAATTTTACCACCGAGGAAACGAATTGCAAACAATGCTGATATAACTGTCTTATTTATAAACTGCAATCTGAACAGTAATTTTCACATTTCTATCTTCAAATATCTTCCATACAAACTTTCATCCCCTATTTAACACACACTTTGAAGATAAATTTTAAAAAATCTTTTTTTAGTGTTCGCCTGGTATAACGAGGAACTTATGTGCACAATTTCGTGTTTTTAGACTGATTGGTTTAGGCCGTGCGTTGTCTGTCAGTCAGTGTTTAGAGTTTGTTTTAAATAAATAGATTGTAATATATAAAATTTTAGTTTAGAAACAAAACAATCTGCAATGTTGACGTTAATTGTCTACGAAGTCTACGTAATACTTTTCTACTCGTAAAACTTGTATTCTGCAAGTGGCAATTTAACACATTAGAAAGATTTTATAAGTTCGTGTAAAACAGGAAGTTTACTCGGTCATGCCTCGCTTCGTAGAAACTGCTTCATATAGACAGCAGTCTAAATACAATTACCTTAAATGTCTATTATAATTCGCTAATGCGGTAAGAATTACAATTAAATGGCGTGCGTCAGGCAGAAAACAAAAACTAATAAACCTGCTAGCATATGCAGATATTTTATTGACAATGCGGTTACTGCTGTCTTCAAGGTAAAATGTGTTTCCGCTTACTCTATTTAAAAATTACCCAACGACACAAAAAAACGCGTTACGCCAAAGTTTATAACTTGACTTAAATAATATAAATAGTTTATAAATAAAGTGTGTCATTTTCGCAAGTAATGGCATTTTTTGCACCAAACTTGAGTCAATCCAATACAACACTGGTGGGCATATGTTATTATGGGTGATTCATTAGAACCGTGTATTTTTAAATTAATTAACTATACCAGAAACAAGTAACCACATTTACAGAACAAAGATGTGGATTACGAAAATAGAAATTCGAAAATGTACTTTTGCCGGTAGTTAGGAGTGAGGCATTTTACTTCCTGCTATCATTATTATTTTTATCAAAGTAACTTACTTGTTCATTGAAATTAATTAGATGAAAAGTGACGAAATAAAATATAAGCGGCATTTAACTTCCAGCCGGTTATTAATTTAAAAGGTGTGACAGATAAAACATATTTTTCACTGGAGACCCGTGACGTAAAAATTTCTCTTGTTTTCGTTTCTTATTTGTCTTTCCTACCTTTATCAGTAAACTTGAATAACTGCAGTTCAAGGTTCTAGAAAATCAGTTCCAAACAACGATTAATTTATTAAAATGGAGATAAAATCGTCTTCCTATTAGCTGAGATGCATTCACAAATATTTTGAAATAGGGGATCCAATATCCGATAATTTCTCGTGTTGTTAATGATGTGGTTGGTGGAAGTGTTAGTTAATATTTGTTAAGACACTTCATGCAATACCCGCATAATGTGCATTAGAAAGTAGTCCACAACAAAAGAGCTTTATTAAATACATGACGCTGGAGACGACCTAAAATGATTATTTATTCGATGTCACCTTTATTTGAGAGTTCGAGAGTCGTAGTCAGGAAATCTTGTGTTTATTACACAAGATGAAAGAAAAAGTACTCAATTTAAATGAAATAGGCGGCAAGTACATTAATTAAAATATACTAGTAAAGCTACTCAAACTTTAATTTAAGGAACTTACACATATGAATCCAAAGTGTAACTTCAAGCGGTATAGAAATTAATTTTTGTTTTCTGTGTAGAAATAATTAGCACTATCAATACAAGTGTTGCTAATTTTGTACACCTAACACCAACGTTATCAAATGCTCTATGGTTTTTTTTCGGTTTTGTACAGAATATCCGAAAAGTTTGGAATATTGGAAATTTTATATTTCAAAAACTACTAAATATTTTTTTCTGAAATTTGGTGCTTCTACATTATGTACTTAAAAACAACACCTTGGAGGGATCAAACAGTAAAGAATTGGGCAGAAAAAATACTAGTTTTCTTATTTTAAATGAAACATGTATATTTTTAAGGAATCAAATAACTCGTTAAAAGACAAATTTAATAATATTCTTTTTATTTGTGATTTATATGTATATATTTTTGTCTAATTACTTTTTAAGTGATAGCTCTCTTACTGTTTAGTTCTTTACCATTTTAATCCACTAGTTCAAGAAAATGTTCAAACTTCGAATTTAAACCAAAAAAATTTCTAGACTTGTCTATATCTACTTAAAAATCTCGTAAGCACAGACTGACAGACAACGCACACCTGGTAGGTATAGGAACATGAAATTTCAAACAGATGTTAGGCATAATACGCAGGTGAACACTAATAGAGGATTTTTTAAAATCTGGCCTCAAAGGTAGTAAAAATCCGCATTAACATGCGCGATTGTTTTAAAGTTGGCTATACCCGCTGAGAACTGACATCGTTGATGAATCTGTCTTCACAGGAATTTATCCAGATTTTTGCAGGTGACCGAGTGATAGGAATTCTTCTTTTTAATACAAACTTTTACACATTAAAGTTTTAAACTCGAAATTTTGGCTTTAATTTGGCACTCCTGATGTTTAAATCGAAATATAAAGGACATTTTGAAGTTTCTTCTATAAATTTAGAGTTTGTAGTAAAAATTTTCTTCATTACCGTCTTTTAAATAATGAAGTAGTGAACAGTACTTATTATATTTCCAGTTTGTCTTCAGGGATATTTAAACCTGTAAATAATAATAATATAAATTATACTTACTGTGTGTAACTAACTGACAAACTTTAAAGGCTAACAAATTGTAATAAGAGAAATAATTCAAAGAACGCTCTATATTCAGATAAATTAGATACTTATTGTTCAGTATGAATCACTTTATTCGATATTGATAATAATTTCGCGGATAGTTAATTTTTATCAATTGTTTTGACTGATTAATAACAAACAATAAAAATCTTTTATAAATAATTCCTTACTAAAAATTATAGATATAAATAAATCTAACGAATCTAAACATAGTGCGTTGTGATTTGTTTCAAAGTTGCTTGTTTACTATATTTTTTCGTTTCAAAATAAATCTACCAAATGGACAGTTTAATTTCCCAAAGAGCCTAAAATTGAGATTGAGGCGACAAAGGTTCCACTACATTCTGCTCTCGTGCTTTGTAGTCACATTATTTATTGAATGTTTGTTGTGAGTTTTAAATAGGCCCCATTCTTTCTGCATATTGAGTCCGCTAAATATAAACTTGCAAAAACGTCGCACATTTATTGAGGAAAGACATTCGACTCTAAAAATAAAGCGTCTGGGTTTTCAAAAACATTAAAGCTTAAAGTTAATTGAAAATTGAAGGTAATTATAAATAAGTTCGAGGTTTTTTTTGTCTTAAATGTTTATTTACTTCGTAAGAAAAATTATTTCAGAAATGCAGCTGCAATTGGTCAAATACAAAAATTTAACTACTGCAACGGGAATAATTCTACTAAAAAAAGAAAAATTATAAATAATTTTTAGTATAATAGTGAGGTTTTAACAGTAATGATATAAAATAAACTGATTATTAATTATTATTCTAGAATTGATACGCTTTCATTTGATCAATTTTAATGGGCTTTCTTTAATTTAATTCACTCGCAAAGGGCAACCCTATTATGCCTAAGGAGCACTGCGAGCAGGATGCAGAAATAAAGATAGATCATGAACCACCTTTTAAATGAGGATAAATTGTAATTGTAGGAAAAAATTTTGTTCTGTAATGAAATACAAAGTTTGGAAGTTCTGTAGAAAAGAAGTCTCCATAAAAAGTCCTCACTGTGCCAAGCTGAACAGCACGGGAGTTTGCCGCCTCCGACTGCCTTATGTCTCAAGAATGTTGCCCTTGGGGCATCACACCTATCAGTTCCTGCAAGGATCTCCCACAAAAGTACTTGTAGACAAAAGACAACTCATTAACTAGTGTTAGGAGACCGAAGACGGAATCGATCAAGCTCTCGTCATAGACGAATGGCTCGTCTTTAAACTGAACCCAAAAGAGCAAAGTGTACTTTGGAACTAAACTCCAAGCATAGGAGCAGTATTTTAGTATTGGTCTAACTTGAGCTTAATAGAGAGGGACCACCTGATGAGATGTAAAGTATGTTTTAGCTCGAAAAAGAAAGCCCAGCTTCTCCAGAGTCAGACTTAAGAGAACTTACTACTCGCATTCACCCCTAATATAGACAGATTAGATCCGATAGGGAGGATTTTATCGTCCATGAGGATGTTTGTTGCATAATCACTTGATGTTTTCTTAGAGAAAGCAGCGCTCTGAGTTTCTGAAGCATTGAAGTCGACCAGATTTTTTTCCCCATTCCCGAACGATCTCGATTAATCATGTGTGTTTGCTGTTCTCTTAGCCTATTTGAAGCAGCGACCGATAATGGTTTGTCGTGGAAAAAGGATGACAACAGGCTACTATCAACTGCATAGCTATCTATTGAATTGGTGGAAGTTGAAATTGAGAGATCATTTATGTGTAACAGAAACAGAGTAGGGACAGAACAGACCCCTCAAATACCCCTGTTATGAAGATTGGCAATACATTATATACTGAGGTTTTAAAAGAAACACAGGCAACGAAGAAACTAATTTTATGTTATTCTTATCTATATATCAGATGTAACAGGATCATGCTACACCCCCTATTTTTTCTTTATTTAAAAAGATAAAATTTTTAAACTTGCTGCACTTGGTGTACTTATGAAATGTCAAATTTTGACATAAAAATGACATTTCTACTTGCCACTTTCGCCAAAACTGATAGCAAAATTTGATTTTTGAATAGAACACCCGGTATATTAGAACATTTTTGGAATCTTTGGATTTTTATGATTTTTGCTTTGTTTGATTTATGTCTGCCTCGGAAGAGCAGAATAACTACTAAAATATCGACACAATTCATGAACAATTTTTTATTTTGATTTTAAAAAGTTTAAAAATCTTGCCGATATCAATGCACTATTAATAGAAAAACATTGTAAATTATGTTCAATTTATTCTACTAAATACGATTTAATTATCATAGGTACATATAGATCCTCTGTTGGTGATTTCAATATCTTTTTAAATAACCTAGAACTTTTACTTCATAACCTAAATCTTAATGACAGAATTTTATTACTTGGTGACTTCAACGTAAAGTTTAACTCTACAGACATTAAAGCAACAAATTTAGTTGATTTGATGGCCACATTCCGTTTTGCACAAACAATTGTTGCTCCTACTAGGCTAAATAATTGCATTGACAATGTCTTCATTAATTTTTCAGCTGATAATACGTTTAGAGCTAAGATTAGGAATGACCATCTATCAAATCATTTAGGTGTAAAAATCACCCTGTTTCGCTTTAAAGGCCCAGAGAAAAATCATACTACAACCAACATTTGTCGACCTTTAACTGAACGGGTTGTTTTATCGGCACATTTTAAGCTACCATGTTTGGATTGGAGTTTTATAAAAACTGAACGCAGCATTAACAATTTGTTTGGCACTTTTCAAGACGTTTTGGTTGACGTTTTCTCTATTGCATTTCCTGAAAGGGTTATTCATGGGAAGTCCAAAAGAAACAAACGTGTCAGCTGGTTCACACAGGATCTCAAAAATATGAATTAAACAGGAGATCTACTAAAACAAAATGTTTCCAATAAAGTGAGACTTGAGTACAATGAGTGTAAAAAAATATATAGGAATTCCATTAAGGAAGCTCGTAAACGTGCAAATGATGCATTTATTCTTTCTTCTTCCAACAAATCTAAAAGCATGTGGGAACTCGTAAGCTCTAAGTGTCAGGTGAAGCACTTCAACAATTGTTCATCTATATCTCCTGACACATTTAATAATGTTACGGGTTTATCCGTTCGAGATTATTATTAACACGTGAATTGAATAAGACCCACTTTATTACCAGACTAAACTCGGAATACTACAACTGAATAATGAATTCACTTATTTGCTTCTAACTACTAACTCACTAATTACACTGACTGACTCTAACTAACTCTAGGGAAAGCTAACCGCCTTATATAGTTTGGCTCCCGGGTTCTAGAAAAATCACGCAGATAAGGCTCGTTTGCCGAAATTTCTGGAACGCTTACCTGCCGTTTGTTTCGTTATCGCGGCCGCTTTTGCCTTATCAGATCTTTCTGGAAACTTTTCTTACGCACTAAATTCTATTCTATCTATTTACATTGCGTTACAATAACTATTTTACGTCTATCGCTAAAAATAAGAATCCCAACATTAAATCAGTAATCGATCCCATGGATTTAATCGATAAAAGAATAACACCAAGAAGTAGTTTTAGTTTCAGACCACTCTTTTTGAAACTAGAGACATTATTATGAGCCTCAAAAATAGTCGCACTCGAGACATTTACGGTTTAAATGTGCAATTTCTAAATAGAAATATAAATCATTTGATAAGCCCTTTAACTAATTTAATAAACAAGTGTTTCCAATCTGGACAATTTCCTGAATGCCTTAAACTAGCCTCAGTTATGCCTCTATTTAAGAAAGGAAATAGAGAAGAAATCTCAAATTATCGACCCATATCTATTTTACCAGTTCTGTAAAAGATTGTCGAGAAGGCTATAAGCTTAAGAATTTCTGAATTTTTTGAAAATAATATTTTTTTTTCTAAATCTCAGTTCGGTTTCAGAAAAGATTTGGGTACCTCTGATGACATTTTGCATTTTGTTAACATGTGTATCACTTGTTTCAAAAAGGGTCAGTTTAATATATCTCTATTCCTCGATCTAAGTAAAGCATTTGATTGTGTAGATAGAGATTTACTAATCAGGAAACTAAAGATATTTAACTTTGAACACAATAGTATTAATTTGCTTCATTCCTACCTCTCAAACAGATATTAAGTGGTTAAAATTAATTGAAGTGAATGAAATTTTCCGAGAACGGCTAACTTTCTTGGAGTACTACTAGATTCTACATTAACATGGACCAATCATATAGATTACGATTGCAAGAATATTTTCGTCCTAAGGAATCTCTCTTCAATTTTTTCAGAGCACACACTACGTGTTGCATATTTCGGACTATGTCACTCGTTATTATCCTATGCGATTCTTGCTTGGGGCAATTCTTCGAGTAAATTTAGAATTTTTCAATTGCAAAGATGTGCAGTCCGAATTGTTGGCGGATTGGGGTATCGCCAAGAATGGGAATGTGCCTTTATAAAATTTGGCATATTGACTTTTCCATGTCTGTGTACTCTACATTGTCTTATTTATGCCTTTTAGAACCAACAGGGGGTTGGTTTACAGCATAATGTTCATAACTATGATAACGAAAATACGAAATAATCACCTCTTTAAGCTTGATTTCCATCGCCTTCAAAAAGGTCAGAATTCATTTCATTACTTATCTTTTGCCTTTCTTAATAAATTGCCGATCAAGTAAAACTGTGTAGTGAAAAAAATTAAAAACGAAAAAACGAAATTCTTAATTCAACAAGCGTTTTTTAATATAAATGAATTTCTGTTTTTTAATAATACTGATGATTACTTCTAAGTTTTAATTTTGTGCGCTGTTTTTATAGTTATTCCATGTATTTTAATTGTTTCATTATTGTTTGTTAGTTTTAGCTTTTAAAATTGTAGAAAATGCTATCATATTATTTCTCTAACATGTGTAAACCTATTTATAACAAATAATAAGGAGTCCGTGTACAGTGCCATCTCTGATACATAACAGAAATATGACAGAAACGTATCGTATCTACACTAACCTTAATCGTGTTGTAACCAGTTTCCAGTAGATGGCGCTGTTTCTCTTTTGATTATGGACTGTTTTTAGCGGTTTTTCGCGTAGGATTCATTTGGAAACGGGCACAGATCTTTGTCTCGAAGCGTATTAAATATTTAAATGCAAAATTTAATTTAACTAACAAATTCACACAATATTTATTAATTCTGAGGCGGTACGATGTTCGCCGCACCAGATAGTTAATGCATAAATCTTTACCCAATGTTGCACACCTTAGATATATGTTACTAAAATATTACCTTAAAGAACAGTGAACTTCTGGAATTTATGATTCACGGATATGTCACATCATTTGAAGGTTGAATCATAAATAGGCTGAATATGCTGTATTTATTTAAAATTCATTTACATTTAAAACATGTAAAGTCAAAGTGCAAGACATATCGTCGATCCGAAACACAATCAACCAATACCATAATCATTTTTTTCCTTTATTTTCCCGGAATAGCTTGTTAAACATAAATGTGAGATAATTAATTTTTTATTGGACGCCGTAATGATATTAGTTGCGTTCGATGTACTTACTTATCACTTTATCACTGTTAGCGATTTGTGCATGGAAAAGTCAAATTAGGTACCAACTCACAACATTACTGTTCATGACATTAAAATATAGCAATAATATTGCAGGAGTGCTTAAAATACTTTTAATTTTAAACTTTATTTTATAAAAGTTGCAGAAACAAACGATTTTTTTTAGTTCAGCATTTGAAAACTTAAATTTTTTAATTAAAAGTTGCAATATTTTTTAAAATAACAAATGTGCAAATTCCATTAGACGTGTAATTGCCATAAAATTCTTCACTCTACTATTTCGTTTCACTGATAATGAATATTATGCTTTTATTTGACCATCTTCGTTGACACAATGGTGTCAAAATATATGTTATTTCATAAAATTTTTATTTCCAAGTCACCAGGAAATATCTGATTTAAGTGCAGAAAGTACTGATGTGTTGGTGGACCTTTTACCAAAGTCACATTATACGTTTGACTGACATCCAGTAGATTGGATGTTCCAGCAAAATTATTAAGGAGTAGACTGCTCCTGTTATTTGGCCGATAGTTGGATTATACAAGACCACCACCAGGAGTGATCCTTAAACTATAAATAAAAGTAGTTTATTACCAAATACCAAAAGGATGAAAATTAAAAAAAAAGAACTCCGCCAACTTCCAAATAATTTTCCATTTTCTATGAACCAAGCTGGTCTAAAAGTACCAACAATGTCGACAATAACAGTGGTTACCTCCCATAAAGAAAGTCCAACGATCCAAAATAAATATGTAAAACTTTAAAACAACAGAGGTAACAGAGGAAAAAGTCACCTACCAAAATATTGGTTTTCATTATTAACCGCAATATTTTCTACTTTAAATTAGACGATTTTTTGCAGAATGGAACCAACCCCAAAAAACGGTTACTGATAAATCAATAGTTAAAATTTAGCACTAATTTATAAATTACCAGCATATATTGACTATTAACATATTTTGACTAAAAATATGTACAAAGAATGTATTAACTTACACATTATCAAAAATAACTTATCTACTGAAATTTTACGTTTTTGTGGATCGATCCTTCTTGCAAAATAAAACTTCGTACATTGCTGTATAAAAGAAAGCCAATTTAGAGGAAAATGTCAATATTACAAACATAATATACATCGGATTTTGAGATAAAAGTTGTAATTTCGAAGTTGTAATTTCCGAAAAATCGTCTTTCAAAAGAAGATAAACATAACGCATAATTGATGCATTTCGAAAAAAGACCATTTCTGAAACTTTCTTTCAAAAATTAGAATTCTGAGAGTCAATGCGAAATTTTGTAAATGAATTTCGTTAACAAGGTTACAATTTTTAAAAATGCTGAATATAAAAATTTGAGATAAAAATCCAAATCTTAAGAAAGAAACCTTTAAAAAGCCAAACTTTAAGACTCAGTCAAAATTTCCGAAAATTCAAATTCTAAAAGTTCGAAATTTTCAAAAAAACCCAACGTTAAGAAAAAATCGAAATCTAAAAAAAACAACTATCGAAATCTCGGGAAACACTTCGAAATTAAGAAAAAAAGTCGAAAATCAATTTTAGGAAAAAAAGTTGAATTAAGAAATAGACTGTATTCTAAACTGCAGTGTGCAGAGCTCTAAGCATGTATAGTGGATTATAGGTAGCCGAACTATCAAAAATTGAACCAGAAATGTTTAGCAAAGCGGTTGCTGTCTAGGAAAGTCCCAGAAGACTAGATTTTAATGCACAGGCCAATAGGTTTGAAAATTTATCAGATTCAGAGTTTGGAAACCAAAGATCGGTTTCAATCTTATTAGATCTCGTCAGTTTGGCATTCGGATTGGATATATCAAACTGATGAGTTCTAATAGGATCGAAGACGGTCTTTGGTTTCCAAACCCTGAAGCTAATAAATGTTCAAACCATCTAATCTATTGAAATGTGCAATAGAATTTGCGAAAAAAGTCGAAATTCCGAGAAAAAATTCAAATTTTGAAGGAACGGACTGGTCCTTGGTTATCTTCAAAAATTGAAAAACAAATTTTGTCCCCTGAAACCAAGAAAGATTTAAAAAAAACAACAACAATGGTTGCTCTAACACGTTTTGATAGCAAAGCATCATCTTTAGGGAGGTATCTCTGAACGCGTTGGAGCAACCATTGTTGTGTTTTTTAATCTTTTTTAGTTTCAAGGGACAAGGTTTGTCTTTCATCAATTTGTGAGAAAAAATTGAATTTTTGCACACAAATCCAAAAAGTCGACTTTTTCTATTAAAGTCGAAAAGAAGGCAGATTTTGAAAACAAATGGACGAAATTCCAAAAAAAAACGAATTTCGAGGAAATATGAAATTTTGAGAAAAAATGGATATCTCGCGTTTGAGAAATGGTCCAGATTTTGAGAATACTCATGAAAGACGAATTTCAAGGAAAGATTAAGATAAAGTTGCAATTTCGAAAATAGATGAATTTTTAAGAATATCGAAATTTCCGAAAAAAAAAGATGAATTTCGAGAAAAAAATTGAAAATTCAAAAAATAGAAACGAATTTTGGAAAAAAAGGAATTTCGAGAAAGAATCGAAGTTTCAAAAAAAAGGTCCAAATTACGAGAAAAAGATCAAATTTTTGAGGACAAATTTAGTTAAAATTTCGAAAACTGGTTGAATATTGGGAAAGGGTCGGAATTTAGGCTGAATATTAATTTTCTTTTGAGTGTTTAAGCCAAAGGGAGACAACCGCTCCACTCTGTTCAGTATTGAGATGGTAAAATTTGAAGAAACAAGTTGGAATTTTTGCCCTTCTGCAAGAATTGAAAATGAAAAATATCTCTCAAAGTCAAAACTTTGAAAAAAAGGGTTGAAATTTTTAAAATGGAATCAAATTTTGACAAGAAGCCCAAATTTTACAAAAAAAGGCGAGATCTTTCTTAGAAAGCCAAAATTAAAGAAAAATCGAAAATCGAGCATTTGCAAACATGCCGAAAGTAAAAAAAATCGATTCATTTAAACGTTAAAGGAAGTAATGTTCGTAGTGACTGACCTCAAGTGATAGATATAACCATCTAGTTAGTCTCATAATTGTAGTCGACCAAAAAAAAATAGTCATCGACTGGAATACCAGGTATTAAAATTAGGGAATACAAATAAAAAAATCACATAAAACTAAGGAACTGAAATTTAAAATAATTAACGTGTTTTTCTTGGAATGAATAATAACTGAATCAACTGTGACACTTTTAATGTTACAAAGTTGATAAACTAGCAATTTAAGGATGTTAGGATATACATACATACGTATATTCTATATGTGATAAGATAAATATTAATTCAAACTATTAACAATAGAACCAAAACCATTACGTGCACTAAGTACAATATGGTACAAAAATTAGGCTCTTACTGGTAGGTAAGAGGTCTCAAGGTTATGTAAGCAATTTTTTAGTCCTCAATTGGATTCCTTGAACGATTTCCTATTTAAAAAATAGGTTACACCGTTACTGTTGTAAATTATCAGTTGCACCCAGCCGTTAAACTACCAAGTAAATGCATCATGAAATTATTTGAAGACAATTGGATGCACCTTTTTAATTATCTAAACTATTACATCAAAGAAAAAAATGTACAGTTGATAATTAATCAGTTTCTACTGCTGGCTATTTTATTGCTTATTAAGTATTTGTTGTGGAAAATTCTGATGAGCATTGTGACATTTTATCGCATTTAAAGTACGATCTTTCGTTATCTCTGCCACAACACGATTGTCACTGTTGAGTTGACGCTGAAACATAATCAACTGAAACGGAAGCTGACTAACTACTAGGAGATAAGCAATCCTAAAGCTAAGAGCATTTATTATTCATTATTTATGAGATGAGTACGACCGTAGGTATAGAAAGGAGCAACTTGAAACAATATTTTATGAAGTACTGATCTAATCGATATGAGATACCAGAATAAATTGATAGGATAGTAGTCAAATTAGTTTAAGAGTGTGGAGGGAGCTTGTATAAATGAAAAAAAAAATCATTACTAAAATCGATTTAGCATGATTGATTATTGCTTGTAATTCATTCTTGAATTATTATTTATATTTGATAGGAAAACAAAGGCAACTAAAACGAAATTTCTAATAGAATCGGTTGTTTCAAAAGGCCACATAAACGTTTATTTTGCTAAAATGTCATTTTATTTGGCACACCCTTTCAGTTTGGTTACATGTAAAAATGTCACATAGTTCTTTCTTCCCCTGGCAGTGGTTGGCCCAAGAGGGACTTTGGGGCTTAGCCTTCGTCCCCCTGAGCACATCTCACTCACCCATTTCAAAGTAAATTGAAAACACTTTATATCAACAATCTTCAAATATTGAGAAAGTAAATTAGAAATTTAAAGAAACAAATTCAAAATTTTTGAAAAAATAAATCTATTCAGTGTTTTCTCAAAATTTCTGATTTTTTAAATTTTTGTGTTACCTTCTAATTTAATTTGTCTTTGAAATTTAAATTTTGGGTAACAAGTAAACATTTTAAATTGAAATTTATTGTGTTGGCCCAAGGGACGATGATGAGATCCGAGCCCCATGTGTATGTATTGGATACTAAGGTACGATCAAGAACCAGATCGACTATATAATGGTAAACGACAGGAGTATATGTACTAACGTATCGGTACTTAATATTTCAATAAAATATGTGTCAACATCCAGTTGGAAAGAAAAAAGAGATTGAAAAGAAGCTAAGACCAACAAAGACTGAGTTAGAAAGGAGACAGCAAGAATTCAGCTAGACTTACATGAGCTGACAGAAAAATTAGTCAAAAGTATCCGAGTGGCAACGAAGAAATCTGAACATTTGGAGAACACAGAGGCACGAAGCTTACTCCTGACACGTTAAGACCATTGAAAGAGCGCAAAGTTATGGATCATGACACACCTCAATACCGCCAACTAGATAAAATAGTAAAGGGGAGAGATTCGTAGAGACTTGAAGGCATACAACGCGGGGAAAACCCAAGAAACCTTGAAGATAATATAAACATAAGAGTCCTTCGATCCAAAATGGCTAAAGGGAAAACGCTCATATACAAGATGAAAAATGAACAGGGCATAGTAATATCAGAGAAAGATGAAATCGTTGCTATTATCGAAAACTTCTATCGGAGATTGTCCAGCCAGTCAACGCCAGAGCCATACTATCTCCGTGAAGATAAAAGCCGAGTAATCCAAAACGTCGGCTTCGAGGAGATCCCTGAAGACTGGAGGAACAGCTTTAGACAAAGCGCTTCTTATTCTCCTCAACAAACGCCTGGAAGAAAATGTATGGAGAAATTATCAGGTCCCATCCTCTTCAAAAAAGGCTACCCAACGAACATCGAAAACTACCGGCTTATCAGCCTTCTCTCGGCACTACACAAGCTCTTTACCATTATAATGGCCAACTGTCGATTTTTACCAACCTGTGAACCAAACTGGATTCAGAAAGGGTTACAGCACGATCGATCGTATCCAAACAGTGCGAACACTGATCGAGAAATGCACTAAATACAATGTACCACTCCATCTGGCATTCCTCGACTACCAAAAAGCCTTCGACTCTATAGAAATCTGGGTAATCTTGCATGCGATGAACGCTGCAAGGATTGACTCAAGATACTCAAACCCATCAGTAACATCTATGAGCACGCCGCTCTCCACATCAAAGTTGAAGAAGACTTAATCACCAAGAGGATACCCATCAAAAGAGGAGTCAAACAAGGCAACACTATTTCGCCGAAGATGTTTACGCTCGCACTACAAGATGTCTTCAAAAATCTGGCAAAGCAATAGAACGGAGTCAATGTCGATGGAAAGTTTCTGCGTCACCTACGCTTCGCTGATGACATCATCCTGATGAGCACCGACGCGAATGAACTTAAAGATATGTTAAGAGAGCTGAAAGAAGTTCCGGAGACCGTGGGATTGAGGATCAACCTTAAAAAAACCAAGGTCATGAGTCCAGACAACATTCAAGTTACGATCGACAACCACACATTTGAAGTGGTTGAAAAATACGTGTACCTTGGCCACCACATCAGGCTTGACAAAGAAAGTCCGGCCGCAGCGGCATTTGGAAAACTTGGACACATTCTCAGGAAACCGGACATTCCTATCAACCTGAAACGGAAAGTCTTCGATTTTTGGATATTGCTTGTTATGACATACGGCCTCGAGACAAAGCAGGGTACATCGTTTAGGGGTATGCCAACGAGCGATAGAGGGCGCAGTGTTGGGGATCAGTTTAAGAGACCGAGTCAGAAGCGAAGCCATCAGAGAGAGAACGAGAGTAGTCGAAGTCATAGAACGTGTAACCCCTAATAAATGGCGCTGGGCAGGACACGTCGCCAGAGATGATATTAAATGGACGAAGACGATAATACAATGGAGACTCAGGGAAATAAACGAAGTGTCGAACGCCCTCAAATAAGAAAAAGAAGAAGGATATACTAAGGAGTAAATGTTCTATTTCCAAATTGTACTCGCTGGTCCCCACAGTTCTATGTCTGGGGCCCTCCGAATGTTGAGTGCAGGAGCAAACAATTTGATTAACAGAAAAATAAAAACAAATGCATTTTATTCTTGATGACAAAAAATTAAAAAAGTAGATTTTCGTTTTGACAACAACAAAAATTACCAAAAATCGATCTTTTTTTTATAAATTTTGACTTTTTTGAAAATGTTGACTTTAATTTTCAACTTTCTCGAAAATTCTTCCGAAAATTAAGACATACAGTTGAAACCGGATATAACGATATTGAAGGGATCATAAATTACGGACGCTGTAACCGGTAGTTGTTATAAGCAATATAACTGGCAGTACAGTTAGCTTTTAAAGTAATCGCCCGGACTTTGCCATTTAGTCGTAATAACCGATGCGTCGTTGTAAACGATGTCGTTATATCCGGTTTTGACTGTATTTAAAAAATTTTATCTTTTTTCAAAACTTCGACTTTTCTCGATTTTTTTTAAAAATGTTAATCTCAAAAAGAGACGAAAAAAAAGGATCAAAATATTCTTGGAAATGTGAATCGAGTATCTTTGAAAAATTTAATTATTTGAAAATTTCGACTTCCAACACCTTTTATTTAAAATTCCTAATTTTCTGTCAAACTTTGAGTTTTTTAAGATTTTGACTTTGAAAATTGTCGAATTTCGAAGAAAATGTTCGACTTCGTTTTAAAAATTTCAACTCTTACAGTTTCTCCTTTTTTTTTTTTTAAATTTGTCTTATTTCCCAGATTTCAACTTTTTCTTAAAGTTTTTACTTTTTACGGAAATTTTATATTTTGTTATTTTGTCTTGTCGAAAATGTTGCCACTTTTCTAAAAATTTTGTCACAAATTTTCGACTTCTTTTCAAAATTTTGACTTTTTTGTAAATTTGATCATTTTGAATTGAAATACTTTTTTCGAACACTAATTTGCACTTTTTTTAAAATTTCGACCTTTGTGCAAAATTCTATTACTTGAAGTTTTCGAGTTATTTAAAAGTACTGCCTTTTTCTCGACATTGCGTCTTTTGATTTTTATTTGAAAAATTCAACTTTTTGAATATTTCCACTTTTTTAAAAAGTTGGATGTTTTCAAAAAGTTGACTTATTTGAAACGACCAATCTTTTTTCAGAATTCCCACTTATTTTGGAAATTTCAACCTGTTATCATCAAAATTTCGACTTTTCCTCGAAGTTGAAATTCGGTACTTTTTCAAAGGTTCGCCTTTTTTGAAAATTTCCGCCTTTTTTCAGAATTTTTACTTTTTTTCAAAACTTTTGTAAATAACATTTTTTAGAAAATTCGCCTTTTGCCGAATATTTTCAGATTCTTTGAAGAATCTTTGTTTTCAAATTATGAATTTTTCAAATTTTGAAGGAACTAATTTTTTCCAATACATTTCTATTTTTATCTCAATATTTCAACCTTTTTTGGAGGTTAGATTTTAAATCTCAAAATTTAACTAGGAAATTACAAATTTTTAGTGAAAACTACGAAATTTTAGAAAACAGGAGGAAATTGAAAAAACTCAGTTTCTAAAAAATATTGAAAAATTGAATTTTCTTTTCTGCTAAAAATTTTAGTACAAAATTAAAATTTTAAGAAGGAAGGAAGAAAAGGAAAGATAGGAAGAATAAAGGAAATAAGAGGAATAATAAGAGGGAAGATGAAGAAGGGGAAAATAGTAGGGGGAAGAAGAAGAGAATAATAAAGGAAAGAAGAAGAAGAGGAGGAAGAAGAAGAAAAAGATTCAGATGACGATTTTCGGGAATTTTAAACATCAGGTCGGTTTTATAAACTAAGCCTTTTTTATTCTGGGTTTGCATTCTAATAATAAAAAAGATTGAAACGTTTTACTTTTACTTTTTAAAAAATCTAAAAATTAAGGTGTGTCTTACAGTTCGTAAAATATTGTAAATCAGCAAAATATCTCACTTCTTTTTTCCCTCTCCTGTCACCCTTTATGTACGTATTCACGGGTTCATGAAGAGATGACGAAACGTCGAACGTAATTTCCCGACACGATCCAGTCCCGGAAATCGCATATTTTAACAGACTTGAGCCATATCATGTCATCTATTTTTTTGTTTTTCGGTGGATTGAAAGGCTAAATTTATCAAAGATTATATATGGATTAACACAGTGATAAATTAAAAGTGATTTGTATTTTTGTAATCGCCGCTGATATCCTCACTCAATAGCAGGGCGAGTCTATCTGTAAAAATCTTTAACTTAATATTAGGCGCGCAGCTTTTTCTTCTTCTGAGATAAATATACGACTTGGCAAGGTCAACCAGTTTTCTCAACATTAAACATGATGACACCAAACAAAAATAATGCATTTCAAGTCCATTTTGTTTTTATGTATACATATTTTTTTAATGGGGAAAGCAACTAAACGCTTTTAAAAACATTCCTTTGCAATATTTCAGTTTCCAAGTGTTATTCCTCACAATTTCATCTAAGAAAGGTTACCCTTTGCAAGTGGATTAAAGTTAAGAAATAAACTTGCAGCTAATATGTCAAATAAATAAATAAAAATAACTTTTTGAAACAATTATCTAAATAATGTTTCTTGATGTTATTTTGTAATAGATGCATGATAGTTTCATTGCAAAAGAAGAATGAAGCAATTGGCAGCATAGATTCTACTAATTGTAAATATCAAAAAATTTTCAATCCGACCCCTGTACATAATGCTAGTTAATTAATGAATGAAATTCTTACTATGAAACACGTCGTGACACAAGACTTATTAACCAAATTATAACACACAAACTTGAATATTTTGCGGTTTCAACTCCCACGCAAGTAAGGTTAAACCAATTAGAGGATAATAATGAAGAAACCACTTATTCATACATCGAAATAAGCATTGGCAACTGAGCTAACCTGAAAAGCACTTTTAAGGATTCATTGTTTCTAATAATACCAGCCATGAACATGTTTTAATTAAATAAAAAGAATGTGCTTAAAATCGGCAAACATTTAAAGAATTTGAATAATTTTAGGCTATTACAAATTCCGACGATAATTTAGGCCTTGTTAATATACGGCATAAAATAACAATTGATGATTTTAATAACCAATATAGCGCAAATTACATCATCAAGTCACTATTTATAGCCAAACAATTCATAATGTGAAAACATTAAAATAGTTCCTATTACGAGAAACTTTGTATATTTGCAATTTGAATGCTAGATTAACGCAAACATTTTTGATTAAAAAAATCTATCATCATACCAAGTTAATGGAGAAGATATCCATATTATGTAGTCTTGATTGACTGTTTAGATTAAAGATTTCATTTTTTAGCGCCCATTGGTATTATTGTACGGTGCTTTTAACTGTCCACCTCGAAACTAGACAAGTGGCCGGTTGCCGTTTTGCCTGGTTAACCCAACATGTAGTTAGTAGCCGTATATTTTTTCATGTACCAAAATGTATTTCCAAGAATATGAATTAAGCAGTTGCTTATTCTCCATGTAAACAAGAATAAAAGGCTGCTTGGGCGGTAAAAACCTCCCGATGGGATTTAATCTGTCTATCCTAGGAGTAAATGGGAGCACCAACTTCTCTTGGGACGATCATGTACGCGCCATTGCCAAGTCTGCTTCTCAGAAGCTATGCTTTCTTTTTAGAGCTAAAAAGTGTTTTACATCTCATCAGTTACTCACTCTATACAAAACTCAAATTAGGCCAACACTATAAATACTGTTCTCATGTGTGGAGTTCAGCCCCAAAGCACACTTTGGCTCGTTTGAATTCAATTCAAAGAAGAGCGATTCGCTTAATTGATGACGAGAATTTTACCGATTCCCTCGAACCACTAAAGCACATGCGGAAGGCTGGTGACTTATCTCTTTTCTACAATTACTTTCATGGGAGATGCTGGCAGGAATTAAGAGGATTGATCCCATAAAGGGTAAGATTTTTAAGACATACAAGACAGTCAGAGACAGTAAATTTCTGTGGTGTCCAGCTTCATAATGAGGACTTCTATCTATGGAGATTCTTTTTTCTACAGAACTTCCAAGCTATGAAATTCGTTACCGAACGGAAAATTACAACCTAACCCTGTTTAAGAAGGCGGTTTATCGCCATCTATCCTTGTTTCCGCATCCTACTCGCGGTGCTCTAACGGTATAATGGGGGTTACCCTTTGCAAGTGGATTGAACCTAAAAAAAAGAAAAAAGAGGAATCAAAACGCCAGGAGAAGAGATTTTGGGGCACTTCAATTCACCAAGTAGTGCCTGCTTAGAGAAATGAAGAAATGATTATATGGCAAAATAATTTTTAAGAGGTTTGTAATTTTTCAGCAACATTTCGACTTTTTTTTCAAAATTTGGAATTTAAACAGCTTCAGTTTTTCTTTCAAAATTTGACTATTTTCTCAAAATTCCAAAAAACCTGTAATTCTTTTTTTTTATTAAGAATTTTACTTCGCGAGAGAGAGATTATTTTTTGCGGAATACGTCTATAGTTCTAGCCAAAATGAAAACCACAAAAGAAAAACCAAATTTAAAAAAAATATAACAAAATTTTCATTACATTTTCTCGAAATATTGACATTTTTAGAAAAGGTTTTAAATTTTCTTTGAAGAAATTAAAATATTAAGGATTTTATCAACAAAATAAAATGTTTAAAATTCAAAAATTTGAAATTTATTTGCAGTTCCAAACTTTTCTCGAAATTTTGACTAATGTTTTTCGAGCTTTCCTTGAATTCTGATTTCCTTCCTACATCATGAGTTTTTCCTAAAATTTTAACTTTTATTTTGAATTCATATTTGAAATCTGAAATTTTTAAACTTAAATATTCCAGAATGTTTTTTTTGGATTTTAGAATTAAAATCGAAGCTTCAAGAAAAAAAATAAAAATAAAAATTTTGAGAAAAGCTTCATTTATTCAAATAAAATTACAAACATTTAGTTCATTTTCTAGTAAAATTTCAAATTTAAATTTGAAACTTTCATTTTAATTTTGAAATTTTGATTTCAACTAAAATCAAAATTTGGAAAAAACATTTAAACCTTTTTAATTATAAATTGCATGTTTAGAGAAATCTGGAGAAATTTTTTATTCAAATTAAATTTCGAAAAATGTTTTTGTGGGAATTCTGAAGTATTTTTGACCCTACTCCTTACATCTCGACTTTAACCTTAACTTTAATTTTAACTTTAGAAGTCGATGATTTATTAATTGGAAATTATTAAATATAAATAAATAAAGTTTTAAGACAACTTTTCAAAAGGTCGTGTTTTAAAAGATAAGTCGACATCTTTCAGAATATTCGATTTAAAAGCCAATATTTTAAGAAATGTAGTGCCTTCAAAAATATAAATTTTCACAGAATTTAAATTTTGCAAAAAGGTGATATTTTAAAAAAAATCGAATATTTAAAAAAAGTCTAAATTTTTAACAGTCGAAAATTTGAATATAGACTACGTTTAAAACTGTTAGTTTTCAAGGAAAAGATGAAATATTCGAAAAAAGCTGATAATTTGAAAATAAGGCGAACTTTTCAAATAATTTAAAAAGAAGCAAAAAAACCTTAAAAGTTTTCCAAAAATGCGAAATTTTTGAAGTTTGACATTTTCAAAAAAGTTACGTTTTCAGTAAAGGCCCAAATTTTCAAGCCTTAATATTAAAAAAAAGGGAAAAATTATAAAAAAAGTTAAGATTTTAAAAAAAAAATCGATATTTTGAACAGTTAAAATGTTGAAGCCATAGTCGAACATTTAGTCAAAATTTTTTATCGGAAATTTCAAAAAAAATAAATTTTGAAAAAGTTGAAATTTTCAAAAAGCGTAAGAATTTTTAAAAAATATCGAGATTTTGAAAAAATTTTCAAAAATTGATAAACAGCGAAATTTTGAAGAAAAATTCGAAAATTTCAAAAAGCCAATATTCTTAAAAAATGACTCGTTAAAAAAATGAAAAGATGAAATTTCAAAAAAGTTCAAATTTAAAAAAGAATAGACGAAATTATTAAAAATTAACATTTTCAATAAGTTATGATTTTCAAAAAACAATTAATTTTGATAAAAACATGAAATTTTGAAAATAATGGAAAATTCAAAAGGGCAAAATTTTGAAAAAAAACGGTTAAATTTATAAAAAAAGTGAAGATTTCCAAAAAAAAAGCATAAACCTGAAAATTCGAAGCTTTCGCGAAAAAATCGAGATTTCGGAAAAGTCGGACCTTAAAAACTTTGGGAACAAGTCCAATTAGAAAAAGTCGAAATTATCAGAAAAGTCGAAATTTTTAAGTAAAAAAAAAGTTGAAGTTTTAGATAAAATTATTATCAACCGTGACAACCAAGGATTTCGGAGTTCTCGCCTAAGGTTAGCGATGATCTCAGAAGTAGTGATTTCAGGATCACTGACCGAAGTGCGGCTGCCAGTAGAAATTTTCAAAATAAAGTTAAACTTCTGAAAAAGGCCGAAATTATAGAAAAAAGAACGAAAGCAAAAATTTCAAAAAATCAAAATTTTGGAAAAATGTTAAAATAAAAAAAATCGATTATTTAATACGTTAAAGAAAGTACTGGCCATGACAATAGTGAGTGGGGCCGGGCGACATATCAGCTAGTAAAAAATAAATTTGGTGTAACTCAAAAAATATGTAAAAAAAACTCGAAATCCAGAAAAAAAGATCAACAGACACAGTATGACTTTTTGAAAAAAATAACTTCAATTTCATATATTTTAGCACATTTCGGAGTCGAAATATAGCGTTTGAAGTAGAAAATAGACAGAAAAAAATGTCATAATTTCTAAACAATTTTTTTAGAAATTACGAATTTAAAATCAAAATATGTAGATTTGTAGTAGTAGTAGATTGTTAAAATTTTTATCTCATAATTGTTAATTATTTAAAAAATTTTAATTTATTTCACGCTTTTGATCATATTTTTGAAAATTTTTAAAAGTGTAATTGAAAATCTTTTTAAAAATGTTGACTCGAAACTTCAACTTTTTTGCAAATTCTATTGTTTTTAAATTCGATTTTTTAAAAACATTTCAGTTATTTTTGAAAATTAGAATTTTTGAAAGTTTCGATTTTTAAAACATTGGCTCGCCTGAAATGTTTGCTTTTTTAATTTTACAAAATTTTGGCACCTGCTCAAAATTTAACTTTCTGAAAATGACGATTTTTTTTAAAATCGGATTTCCATTTTTATTGAAAATCTTGACTTTCTTAAATTTTTCGACTTTATACTTTGAAAATTTTCAATTTTCAATTTTCCATTTTTCTAATGTCCATTTTCTCCATTTTAACTAATTTTGTAAATTTCAATCCTTTTACAATTTCACCTCTCTTTAAGAATTTCATTTTTTGAATTTTTTTGAAAGTTTGACAAAAGGATTATTTTTTCAAAATTCTGACATTTTTCGAACTTATGGTTTGTTTATAAACCTCTACCTATTTAAAAATATTTAATTTTCTGAAAGAGAGAGAGAGAACTTTTGAGTATTTTTCGGAGATTTGATTATTTTTGAAAATGTTGACTTTTGAAAATTTTCAAATTTTTCTCGAAGTTTTGACTTTTAAATAGTAAGTTGGGCTTTTATTTGAAAAATTTTAAAATCCGATTTTTTTAAATATTCAATGTTTCGAAAAATTAGATTTTTCAAAATTTCGGTCTTTGAAATTTTCTCACTTTATTTCAGACTTTTTTTGAAAATGTTGACCCTTTAGCATCAAATTTCGACCTTTTCCCAAAGTCATGACTTTTTTCAGAATTTGAACCTTTTTAAAAATACTTACCTATTTTCAAAATCTCGACTTTTTGTGAAAATTTCGACTTTGCATTTTTTTTAAGTTTTACCCTTTTCCTGAAACTTTAGACTTTTACAACTTCGAATTTTTGAAAAATTCGCCTGTTTATGAAAATTCATAAATTTTTAGAAGAATCTCACTTTTAGAATTTCTGGAATTGTGAGTCTAAACCTGGCATTTTAGAAATGTGTATTTATCAAGTTTAAACTAAAAGTTTTTTACAAAAGCCAAAAGGAAAAATTTTCGAGTTTAAAATATAAATAGGATTTTTTAAAAAACAGCAAAAAATAAAAATTTTCGGCTTTAATTTAAAAATTTGAATTTCTACAAAACTGTTTCTCGATCAAAGTATTGAAGGGCTTTTTTTTAGTCATCCAATACGTTAAGCCGTCGCCAGATACTTTTTTTTAGTCATCATAACTTGTGAAGATGTCGCGCCTTTTTTTATTTGTAGGCGTCAAAATGCGTAAGCCGGTGAACCGAGGGCAAAGAGGATATTGCATGTACGAAAATTCTCTATACCTAATATAATTTTTTTTATTTTTGCCTGGCAGCACTGGTTCCACAACCAATACCCAGTATATTTCTCGATGGATGGGACCATGACCACTGAAAGTGTTCGATACTCGTATTTCGCCTGCAAGGGTACGGGGTTCCTCCTTCAGAACAAGATACACGAAAATCAAGACAGAAGAGTACGGTAACTCATATGGCGAATCTCTTCCAGAATTAAAGTAAAATACTGGGGGGGGGTCCAGATAACCAAGTTAATTCAGGATGCCAAGCCTCTGTCAAAGAAAAAAAATCTAGCTTTGTCACCTCTTCATTTTTTCTTTTGTGTTCAATTTCTGTCAATATCCACCACATTATGTCTTCGCCCTTAGGCACAACAAAATAAATTTTGCACATTAGGTGTGTACGAGTACCACAGATTGAGAAACGCTGCTTTAACAGAAGACAGATCATTCGGTTGGGAATTTATACAGATCTCAGAAACGAATGTAATCCTATCCCAATACTTTGCAATGTAGCAGATTCGGTAAAAATTATGTAAATATCATGGATACTGTATTTTGCGCGAGTCGTGTCGACGTTAGTTTTTAATTTCTATTTAATTTCAACGTTACTAAATGTTAAATTTTAGTTTGTTATAAATACGCAGGGTCTCAACATAAATAAAACTATTTCAGAGAATTGGTTTATTTATAAAAAAACCAGTACCATTTGATAGTTAAAATATCCGTCGTAGGCATTTGTCGCATATTTATTCTAAATAATATGCTTCTATATAAATATTGCTCAAGTCTAATAAACACACAACGACAAAGAGTGATAGAAAGCAGTAATTCCGCATTACATAAGAGATTAAGCAAAACATTTTTAAATAGATCCACATGTTAAATAATTTTCGCTTATAATGTTAATGTATCATTATTTAATGAGCAAAGGAAATGTACAAATGCATGTTTGCTGATAGCAGGCTTTCATGCATATCTTTGAACGTGAAGTAAAAACTGAATTAAATTCTTGTAAAATGAAAACACCACTGGCAGATGCTTGAAAAAAAAATCATTAAAATCGTGAAAACTTACAATTTTTAGGGTTCCTTACCGTAAATTATAAGGTAAGAAACCCTAAAATAGCTTTTAAGACGTAAAAGGCAAAACGGAACCTTTATAATCTCATTCTCCTGTCCGCCTCTCCATTTGTCACAAAGAAAAAACTATGTAACGTCGTTGAGTTACAAATATTTTTCACTCAGCGGTAACGTAGAAATTTGAAATTATGCAGAGTTAGCAAAAAAGTTGAAATTTCGAGTAGAAATTTTAAGAGGTCAAATTTACAAAAATAGGGTCAACCATTTAAAAACAAAGTCGAAATTTTGGAAAATCTTTAAAATTTGGAGATAAATTCAAAATTTTCAATTTTGAATTTATCGAGATTTAAAATATTTAAAAGGAATTTTTTAAAAAAGTTGAAAATGGAAAATATAAAATGGGCAAGGACAAGAAATATAAAAAAAGCAAAAAGTTCAAAAAAATGAAAATACAGAACTTTGAAGAATTTGAAAAAGTTGGAACTTCCAAAAAGTCAAAATTTTAAAAAATAATGGAAATTTTTAAAATCATTTCAAAATTTCCAGAAAAAAATGAAAAATCAAACGAGAAAAGGTCGAGTCTGTGAAAAAGTTGGTATTTTAAAATGTCCAAATTTTCAATTAAAATTGAATTCTTCAAAAAAAGCCGCAATTTTCAACAAAGTGACCTAAGAATCCTGTCTCCTTTTTCACATAGACACGAAGACGCAGGTACCAACTAGTTAAATAAGTAATAAATAAATCTTTATTTCTTTTATGTTTAAGGTCATAAAGTCACACAGGTGAACTTTTCACTTCACGAACCATAAGATTGCATTGTTTGTTTCTGTGTTTTTTTTGGTGTAAAGTTTTGTACCTAATTAATTAATAAAAATGTATTCAAGTATGTAATTTTTATGGCATTGATCTCCTTTCCATATTTTTTTCTTACAGAACTAGCCGTATACCCGATGAGATTACATTTCAGGAACTATTAGATTTTTCCCAAACGTTAAGGAGTTAATTTTTGAATAACTCGTCCCGCGCATACCCTCCTTTACATCTCGTGTGTTTTAAATCTTTTTCTTCTCCGGCTGACATTTCCATTTTGATTTTTGATACATCAAATCCCTTGAATCTGTCAAATTGTGATTAAAACGACGTCATGTAGTATCAAAATTGTTCGTTCTGCAGCAGAATAAAGACTCTCAGTTTCCCAGTTTTACCGCCGCATGGCCACGCAGATGAGAAATGAGATAAGCAAAATAAACACCGCCGCGCCATGGCGAGAATATGTCATACAATCAAAGCGTAAGCTAACGCATACGGACAACTTTAAATCCAGTGGAGTGTATTATTTATTGCCTACCTTTTTTAGGGTTTCAATGCCCATTTTTAGGCTTTTAGATGTTGAATTGTGAAAAATCCTTTCTTAGTGCTCACCTACGTTATAAGTAACCTTCATGTGCAAAATTTTATTCTTGTAGAGCCATCCGTTTAGGCTGTTGTCTGTCAGTCAGTGTTAGAGTTTTATTAATGTTGTTGAGTTCGATTATTGATGTTCAGTTATAGACGTTAGCCACGCATTGACGTCAGCATCACTCATTTCTAATTCTTTAGTACACATTTATGTCGTTTATTAAATATTTAGGTATTTGTGAGGTATTGAAAAATCCTTAGCCTATTATACGAGGGCTGTCTAGTTTTGCACATCGCCTTACTCGCAATACTCCACATTTCAAATATTTGTTCTTTTTCAAAGTATTTGCCATTACTGTCAATACACTTTTGCATTCGCTCGATTCTTAAAGCACTTATTCCACTCTTTAGTGGGTATATTCGAAATGTTCACTTGGAAAGTAACGACAGCATCTTGAGGTGATTGAAACCGTTTTTCACGCAATTCATTCTTGATTGTTGGAAATGTAAAAAACTCGTTGGAAGTTAGGTCAGGGTTATATGGAGGAGGATCAAGCGATTCCATGTTTTGTTGCTCCAAAAACTCAATTGTTTGTCGAGGGCACTAGCATTGTCTTGATGAATGATGATTCGATGATAAGGGATGTTTTTTCGTAGCTTAGAAATGATTTGTGGCAAACAAACGGTTGTGTACCAATCCGCATTTACCATCTTTGGATCTTCTAAAGGTATTGTAGCCAAATCCCTGAATTTTGACACAAAGGTTGCGACCATCTTTTAGATACACTGCGGGAACGAAAGACTTTGGTTGGTTTCTTCTTATCTTGAAACACCCAAACAGTAGACTGATGTTTGTTCTTATGTTTATAAGAATAAATCTAAGACTTATCATCACTGACAATGGTGTACAAATTTTTAGAGCGGCCTCTATTGAAACGATTTAGAGTCTTTCGACACCAATTGACACGAGTCGCCAATTGCTCCTCGATCAACAGATGCAGAATCCAACGAGAAACTAATTTTCTCATGCCTTACTCTTTGTGTAAAATATGTTGGATTGTCTTAGAAAAAAACCTCTCCATCTCGCGATAAGTTACATGACGATCACGATTAATCATCTCACGCACAGCATTAATGTTTTCCTGGGTGACCACTGTTTTCGGTGGGCCTGGCCTAGGATCATCGCTGAGAATTATGCTTGCACATTTGAATTCAGAATACCATCGAGAAATTGTTAACTAACCAAAAAAAAAAGGAACCAACTCGGCAAAACATTCTTGTTGCGATAAACCTCTTTGAAAGTTATAGAAAAATATCGCTCAGAAATGCTCTCGATTCAATTCCATGTTTCTGAACGGCTTACTAACTTTCAAAATTCATTGTTACTAAACCACTTCTTGTATTTTGACGAAATTTTCAACACGTGTTTTTTAATGTTGAGGTTAATTTCGGAACTATGCATTTTGTTACTTGTTCCCTATATGTGGCTGTATGCAAAACTAAAAAGACAGCCGTCATACATCAGCTGCAATATTTGCCAATCCTGCAGGGCTCAGTAGTATCTTGGAGTTTATAAAATTCAAAATTGCTAGAATTATTCTATATTTTTTTAGTGGTTGCGCTACATTTCCAGTTAACACAAACGTTCGAGAAAATCCATGGAATTCACTTGGGTAATCAGATTAAATCTGTGTAATTATTGTGGTCGGTTTTCCTAAAACCGGCTAATGATAATGAGCCAAAGTTTAACGACATAAAAACTTGTAGCTAGAAATCCCATTTGCCAGCGGGTAATTTAATTGGTGTAATGAAAGAACGCAATTGCAGAGTGACTAACCACATCCGTTTGATCTATTGTTTTAAAAATGCATTTCTTCTAAAATATTTCCTCTAAACTTTCTTCTGTAACATTAATTGATATAATTTTAATTGTTCTAGTACATCTTAGTTCTAGTGTAACTTAGTCCTCTTCGTCAATACTGGTTCTCTTGAAGCAGATTCGATTAGGCAGTTTAAAAGGAATCTAATATTTAATTATATTGCAACGTAATGATCGAAAGGAAAAAGTGAAGGTTTATTTATTGCAGTAATAATTATTCATCTTCATCAAGTCTAATGATAGAACTGATCGATCTGAAAGACAAAGTTGTGTACTCTGCAGAACGGAAAAAAGCGAATACAAGTCAAAGTCCGGAAAAATACTCATAAAACATCTATTGTTGCATAAACTAATTGTGTCTCTGGTTCATTTCCGATAATTTGGTTTTTATTGTTATGACTACCGCCTACGTTGCTTCTTAATCTAAAGGAAGATATCTGAACTCGATTTCTCTACTTAAATGAGGTCGCTATTACGGATGAGCAATTGCAAAAGTTGACTTGATACGCTAATACTTGACCGAAACGTTTACTGTAAATAGTTGCACGCCCGAATCTTCCAAAGTTCAATATTTTCTGGCATGACCGAAAATCAATGTTACAGAAAGGATATGCTGTGATGAACCCCTGCTCGGGTCATTTAGTTTAAAACAAATATTAGCGTGAGTCACAGCTGTTAACAAATTAGCGTCCTAGATAGTAACTAACTTGTTCTAATCGGTGGCCTCCATAGATTTCGCTACTGCGTTTCGTTTTATTGCTTCCTTGTGCGAAGAATTAACCTCTTCGAGAACGTCGTTTAAATAACCCACTTTGATTAACTTTATTATGCTAAAATCATACAAAAATTGTTCTGAATATTCTTCTTTATACTTAATTTTATGAAAATGTTGCAAATTTTAAAGCACTTGATGCATATTTAGAAATAGTTCGACCATACATTCTCTTGAGTTTTAATTTTGCTTAATGCCATAAGCATAATATTTTTCCAACTTACTTGAACTCATACCTAGTCTACGGCGAGTTGCGAGGTGATGAGAGTTGAGTTTCTTCTTCTATCGTTTTCTAGTACTTCGTCCTCCACTGTTTTCTATCTGTTTATTCATTTCCATTTTATTACCCTTCTTCTTGTCTCTTCTTGTATTTCGTCTTCCCGGGATTATCTAGGTCTTCCTCTCGTCCTTTTTCCGGCCCCTTTTGTTTTATATTCATATGTTCTTCTTGGCAAGCCTCTCTTCAGTCATGCTGCACAGATGTCCAAACCACCTTAGTTGGTTTTCTGCTACTTTGTCGCTATTAGTTCGCTATTGAATTGTCTGAATTTTAATTCCTTATTAGGTTTTTTCATGTTTTTGACTCTGATTTTTTTTTAAATCTTATCTCGCTTTATTATTGTTTTCTTTTTTTCGGTCGTGGTCAAGGATTCACTACCGAATGTTATCTCTGGTTACACTATCTTTTGAACCACCTCAGTTTTTGTGCTCTCAACTATTTTTTCCCCAACAAGATTCTCTTCATTGTGTTAAATATTTTGCCTGCTTTCTTCATTCTTTCATTAATTTGTCATCTTGCGCTTTACTCGATTCTAGATACTTATATTCTTCAACTTGCTCTAATATCAGACCATCCAGTTTAATATTTAGTGCCTTATTTCCTCTTGATAGTACATTCATTCTGTTTATATTTATTTTCATATTTATCTTGCTGAGTTCATTTTGAAGTATATTTGGATTATGTTGGAGCAGTGTCTCTCGGTTAACGTAGTCACAACATCCGCAAACATCAATTCCGCGATTTTTGTTTGTTTCATTCTCCAGTACCCCAGATTCATTTCTCTCATCTTCTCCTTTGCTTTCTTAACTACCTCGTCTATCACTAACAAAAATAGTAGGGGGCTCAGCACATAGCCTTATCTCACTCCCACTTTAACCTTAAATTCTCCTGTTTATTGTTTTGGTGGAACGGAGTGGTTCTTGGTTATCTTCAAAAATTGATATACAAATCTTGTCCTATGGAACCAAAATATTAAAAAAACACAACAACAGTTGTTCTAACTCGTTTCGATAGCCAAGCTAGTAACTGTCTGAAGATGATAGCTTGGCTATCGAAACGGGCTAGAGCAGCTGTTGTGTTTTTTAATCTTTCTTGGTTTCAGGGGACAAGCTTTGTATATCAATTTATGTTTATTGTTTGCTCTTGCGTGATTCTTATTATTCCAGTACAAGGCTTTAAATATTTCTACTATCTCCATATCTACACCCCTTTTAGTCAAAGTTGTCCATATGTCTTCTCACTTTGCCAAAGGCTTTCCCCAGATCACCAAGTCTTGAAGCAAAAGTGGAGATCTTTGTATTTACTAAGCACTTGTTTACATGCTTGGCGAATTATAAATAACACGTATTGGGTGCATCTTCTTGGTCTAAAGTCACATTGAGACGCCTCAATTGATTATTCTACGACAATTATTATTTTATCCATGATTCTTGCTAGTATTTTGTCTGGGATGGCTTAATAGGATGATTTCTCTATAATTTCTGCATTCTATCTTCAACTAATATGGGTAGGATTATGCCTGTTTTTCAGTCGCTTGGTATCCCTTTAAACGTAATTGCTGTGTTCAGAATCGCCACTAGTTCCTTGTATCTTTCCCGGTTTAAGATATTTTATCACTTATAAGGTAATTTAATTATCTCCCGAGGCTGTCCCTAGCTTAATTTTACCCAGGGCTTCCATTATCTTCCGTAATCAGTCCTAATTATTTAGTTTCTGTGGGTTCATTTCCCCTGTTTCCCCTAACTGTTGCCTCTCCTGTACCAAATAACACTTTGAAGTGACCTTTCCACCTTTCCATTATATCATCTTCCTTTGTCGGAATTCTGCCTTTTTTGGCTTTTAAATTCTGCATGAAAGACTCTTTTCTCTTTAACTATTTTAAAATCTGATCGAACATTTTTTGGTTTTTCTAAAATTTATTAATCATTTTTTCGCCAACTTTTTCCACGAAATCTTTTGACAGTTGTTTTAACTTCTGATCTTTTTGCTTTATACTCTTCATAGTTCTGCTGTTTTTTATTACTCAAATACCTTTTCCAAAGTCTTTGTTTGCTTTTATTACCGCCTATAGATTGCTATTCCACCACTCAGTTCTTCTTGCCAACTGTCATGAGACGGGTTCGTGAAGTATTCCGCACTAACACAAATAAGAATCGTTAGGTTTTTAACATTTATTCAACACTTGAAGTATGTTAATTTTCCAACATTGTTCCCTAACGCGTCCTCTACTTTGTCTGCCTAGCCCCAGTATTCTTTACAACACCACGGGTTGCCTATCGTTTTACCCTGACATCAACCCGTTCGTTACTCTTAAGGTGCCATAGCTTTCTTTTTCTGCGCCAATTATATTGTTCTTAAATCTTAACCACTTTCTTCCTGTTTCAACTATTTCTATTCATTCTTTTCTTTACAGTCATCTAGGTCTGTGGTCACTATGTTCTGGTATCTCTGTCTTATGTCCTGTTTAAGTTTATAGCTTTTTATTTTCTCCTCGACTTGCTCTCTTTTCTTATCTTCCCTGTTTATTTTGGCTGTTTAATACTCCATGATGTACGCTTCCGATTACAGTCTCTCTGGATATATTAACATCCATGACTTGTTCAAAATCCCCTCCACCTATGAGACAATCTTCAGGGTGGCACAATTGAACTGTCAACTAATAAAAATGCTGAATTATTTTTATTTTTTTATGAGTTTTATTGAACCACACTAAAAAATGTTCACAAATAATGCAGTTTTTACAATACATCATCAGTTTTCGATATGGTCGCCTTTAGCGCGTACTATAGCCTTCAGAATGTCGAAAAACGAATCGCACCCTACCCGAATGTGAAATGCATCATTTTGATGCATTCCGGTCGAAGGGCTTGCTTGAAACGATCGACACTTTGGTAATTTTTAGTGCCAGCCTTCCTCTTTAGAATGTTCCAATAGAGAAGTCTATCGAATTTGCATCTTGTGAATTTACTAGTTACTATGTCGAAGAAATAAAATGTGAAAAGCTGTTTATTAGCCATTCTTGATTAACGTGCGTTTTATGAGACTTAAAAAAAAGTGTTCACGGTCTGCAACTGAAGTTTTCGTGCGTCCAACGCTTCCATGCTTCCTCTAGAGGTTTCGCGGTGCATGCCTGCGTTTATTTTGATCCTGAGATTGAAAATACGAACAAAGAGCGACCATCGGCGATTACGGCGGTCCAAACCATCACCCTATGCTTTCTAGTAACAAGTCTAAGATGTAAATTTTCAAAAGACCTTTTTGGCAAGTTAACTTCGTCATTTTGTTTGCTAATAAATTATTTAAATAGGAATGGAGACTCTCGAGTAAACAAAATTCGGTAACTCATCACTTGCGACCAAACGAAGCAACTTCTTGGCTCGTTTCGCTGTTATATATTTTTTTGTTTCAGTGTAAAATTGGATACTTTCTGGAACTTCAAGGGTTTTAATCAGAGCTCATTTGGCCATATTCGTTGCACACTTCGCGCTGATATGTTCAGGTAATTCAGACAAATTTTCTCATCAGTAGCCAATTTTCTTCCATAACTTTTCGAACATCTCTGCAGATGTTACTGTTCTTTTTCGACCACCACCATAACGTTTCGCAATGATGCCGGTATCATTGTATTTTTTGATGGTTCTATATACAAGAAATTTATTTACATTTAAATGGAGGAACTCTCCAATATTTTCGAAATTTGAAATTTTAAAAAAAAAGTAGAATTTAAAAAAATTCAAAATTTTCAAATTAGGTCAATTTTTAAAAAGGGATTTGTTTTTAAAAAAAACAATTTTGCAAAAAAGATCGAAATTTTCAAATAAGGTGGAAATTAAAGAATAAAACATCCACAACATCACAAAAATAAATGTTGAAATATGTTAAAATTTTTAGGAACAAAAAGGGAGTTTTTCAAAAAAACTTAATGTTTCAAAAGTAAAAAATCTGAAAGTGTCGAAATTTTCAAAAAGTCAATGTTTTTACAAACATTGAAGGTTACATAAGAGTAAAATATTTCAAAAAAATTCGAAACTTACAACAAAATATAACTTTCCAAAAAAAGTCAATGTTTCAAAATATATCAAAATTTTGAAAAAGATGGAAAATTTGAAACAGTTTAAATTTTCAGATTATACGTCAAATTTTAAGAAAAAGTCTAAGTTTTCAAAAAATAGAAAGTTTGAAGGCGGAGTAGAAATTTTAAAATGTCAAAATTTTCAATACTAATCGCTACCTACTTTCAAAAAAAGTGGAAATTAAGAAAAATAGGAAATTTTCAAAAAAAAAAAGTCGAATTCTTTAAAACAAAGTAGAAATTTTCAAGAAAGGCTCAATGTTTTAAAAAGCCAAAATTCTCAGAAAATGTTGAAATATTTAAAGTGGTCAAAATTTTCAAAAAATGTCAACTATTTGAGTAAAAGTCGGAATCTTGAAAGTCAACATTTAAAAAAAAAGTGCAAATTATGTAGTCAGCCTTTTCAAAAAATTTACAAAATATTTAAATGTTGAAAAGGAAAGTCGAAATTTTTAAAGAATCTCTTTTTTTGAGCTGAAACTTTCAAAAAAAATCGCCTTTCAATGCACAATTTAAAAAAAAAAGTTGAAGCCTCGAGAAAAGATCGAAATTCTGGGACAAAATCGAAAGTTTCGAAAATAAGTCGAAAATTTTAAAAAAGCCAAAATTGTCAATAGAAATCGTAATTTTTAAAAAGAAGTAAAAACATTTCATATTTCCACTTCTCTCCTCAAATAGTCAAGGTAAGAATTAAGAATTTGCATAGAAATATCGGATATTGGTGGAATTTCGACCACAAGCAATGCTAATATAAAATGCATAAGCACAAGGTTAACAGATTATCAAAACCAATAATTAAACGTTTTCAAAGCCTTCCTTCTAGTGTGTCAACCATATCTAAGGCAATGATGATTTCATTTATCAAAACCATCAAAACATTCCTAGAGATAAAATTTACAAATATGTACACAATGACCAGTAGTCCCATGAAATTGCATGCATAACCTTGTATCTTTGTACGGGCGCAGAACTGGTTCATCCATAATCCCCCTGCTTTAAGTTCAATGGTTCAGTTCAGTGCTCTAGTCCCTGCTTTAAGACCCATCCAAACAAAGCACACACGCTACCTATAAACCTATTTAAAATATCTACCTGTTCCGAAAGTTGAATAATTAAAGAAAGTATGGAATGCCAGATGACCTCTGATTTTATAGCGCATAAAAAATGAAAAGGGCAGCGTCCTTTCTGTAAACAGTTAATTCAAAACGCATCCTGACAGCCGTGAATAACCCCAATTTAGTAATAAAAACCAGGCAAATTCGCCGAAAATTGGCGGAATTACATGACTCACGATCCCGATTGTTTTTCTCATTTTAACGTCGCATCAATGCTATGATTAGATATTTGTAAGAATTGTAATTTGTCCTGAAACAGCAACTCTATTCAGGAAAGAAACATCTACTCGATCTCCATCTGTCAATTTGACAAGATCATGCATCTGATCAATGATACACACAACAAGTGTCATGTTTTTAAACTTACCATAATAAAAACACAAGTTCAAGTGGAAATTAAACAAATATATTACATGATACAGCCGAAATAGATACGTATTGCGTAAATTGGCGAACTTAAAAGTCAAATAAAAAAGCGACGATTTAAATTAATTAATAACAGCACCGTCCGACGACCCGCAACAGACCTTCTCGATCGCTATTTCTGAACTGGCTTAACAAAAAATCAACAAAGTACATAACTGCTTCGTAAGCGGTTGCCCCAGTGGTCATGCGCTGCTCTTTAAAAAATTTCGAGTCATGCGCACACCTTGGTTAAATGCCCCTTCAAGTTTCTATCATCTCATCTTGTCACTGATTCCATTGGCGTAGATATGGCGTAGCTACATCCTACAATAGCTTGCCGGGCCAGAAAATGTTTGGATTACCTCTCGATGGCGCGCCGCTTCAAAGCACCAGACGAACATGGTCATAGCTAGAATTGAGCAGGGGCACTGTATGGCGTAAGGTTTTTGCCCTCTGGCTCATGCAGCTGTTATATTCAACAAAGGAGAGTTTTTCTAAAAAAATTTCATTTCTTCTTCAAAATTCGATCTTTTTTTGAGGTGACATTTTTTCGAAATTTCGACTTATTTCTTAAAATGCGTCTTTTTTCATAAAATTTGTTGTTTTCTCTTGAAACTAAATTTATTCTTAAAATTTGAGTCCTTTTATTAGAATCCGACTTTGACAAAATTTCGAATTTTTTTCTCAAAATTCATCGTTTTTGTTTGAAATTTGTCTCTTTCTCAAGATTTGTTTTTTCAGAAAATTTCGACTTTTCTTTAATTTTGATTTTCTACAAATTTCGACTTGTCTATCAAGATTTACCTTTTTCCTCGATATTTGGTCGATCTTTTGATAACAAAATTAAAAATATTTATCTGGAAGTTCTAACTTGTGAGGGCGGGGCAGATCGGCTCACGTACGCCTTTAATTTAAGCAATCAAAGAGAAAATAAGGGAATTTTCATTTTTCCAAAATTTCCCTAAAGTTTGACGTGTGTTGTTGTTCAAGTGCCCACTAAATTTCGATCTCTTTCTCGAAATTTCGATGTTTTTCTTAAAATTTCAATCTTTGGAAATATTTTCGCATTATTCGAATTTTTAACGTTTTTAGAGTTGTTCCAAAAGGTTAGGTTTCTATTTTAAATTTGGTTTTCTAAAGTTCGACTTTCCCAAAATTAAGTTTTTTTTCTAGAATTTCGTCGCTTTCGAATCTCCGATTTTATCCTTAAAAATTCAACTTTTTTCTCTCAAAATTGAACTTTCTCCCAGAAATTTTGAATTTTCTTCGAGAAATTTCAATCTTTTTCTCGACATTTTAATAGTTCTTATTTCTTTCGAAATCCATTTTTCAATATTCGACTTTTTCAAAAACTTTCTTTTTTATTTAATTTGACTTTACGAATTTAATGTTTTTCAAAATTTGTCTTATTCTCGAAATTTTGACTTATGCTTCAAAATACGACATGTCTGGAAACTTCTACTTATAATGGAACATTTTCTCAAAATTTTTACTATTTCTCAAAATTCTTTATTTTTTCAAGGTTGGATGGACATTTTAATAAAAATCTAAATATTCTGAGAATAAAAGTTTTAGGTATGGGGAGAAGATTTCTTGTGAATTTCAAGAATATGACAACATTGAAATAAAGTAAAAATTCTGAGAGAAAAATTTTTGAGGATTGATTTTTTTTTCTTAAAATTGCACTTATTATTAGTCTGGCAATTGTAACTTTTTTCACAAAATTTGGCTTTTGAAAATTTTGACCTTTCTTCCTCGAAATTTCCACATTTTTCGAAGTTTTCCAAAAGGTTCAGTTTTTATTTTGGATGCCATATTGTGACTGTTTTCCCAAAGTTCGGCTCTATACCCAAATTTCAAATTTGGTCTGAAAATTCGATCCCCCAGCTTGTGTAGTTAGGTGAAAATATACATGTAATATATACTCATATCAATTTTTTAGAATGATGGTTGCCCCCCTAAGCGAAATCCTGTTTACGCCCATGCGGAAGAATCGACAAATTTCGCTTTCACGAGAAGAGACTTTCCACATACTCGTCAGCGGCCCTTATATAAACGTTAAAATAGCACTCCTTTCGGAATTACGAGGAAAAAATACAAATTTCAAAATGCTAAATGGTTTTGAAAAAAAAATCGAAATTTAGAAAAACTCAAAAAAAATCTTAAATTTCCGTCTATAAAATTTTCAATAAAATTGGAAACTAAATATTGGGCAAACAGGAGATTTTTCAATAAATTCCGCTTCTAGACTTTTCCCTTATTTATTTAGTTTTCGTTTTTTTTTTTCCTTTTTATTGAAAAGTCTTAGTAAAAATTCCACTCTTTTACTAGAAATTTTAATTCATTTCCAAAATTCAAAGTTTCAGTTTTCGATAAAATTTTCATTTTCTAATAATTTCGAGGTATTTTCAGTTTATTTTCAAAATGTTAGACAATTCTTCAGGGTGGATTCTTATTAATCGGAAGCATTATGTTTATTAATTTTATTTAACATTTCTGCGACCCAATTTAAATATTTCCAAACTGGGTCGCAGAAATGTTAAATAAAGTTAATAAACATAAACATGTTAGACAGCGTTTGGCTCTTTTCGCAAAATTTTGAATTTTCAATTTCATTTTTTTACTTTTTCTCTTAAATTATCGAGATAAACTAAAAACTTTGATTCTATTTTTTTGCAAAAGTTCTACGTTTTTCTTGAGTTTTAAGTAAAAAATCTGATAAAAAATTTCCCTTAATTTTTGTCGATATTTTTTTTCTCTCAAAAGCTATTCCTAGCCTTCCAGTTTTTACTTTTTTTGACTTTATACTCAAAATTCGAGTGAATTATACGTTTTTCGCAGAAGACTTCGTTTATATTTTGAGCTTTTTCTTTCTTAAGCTAAATTTTTAGCTTAAGTTTCAACAATTCTATACGTTTTTGATATTTTAAATTTAAAGTTTTGCATATTTTTGGAAGTTTCAATTTTTTTCTGTGTTTGAACTCGAAATGTTTACTTTTCTTTCAACAATTTCTTCTTTAAACTTGGAGTTTTGAAAAAACGATTTATAGATTTCAAAATTGTTCTCAAAATGTTGACTCTTTTCTGGTTTTTTTTAATTTTTTCCTTTTTACATTTAGAGATTTTTTGTTCGAAATTTTAAATTCAATTTCAAAATTTATTTATTTTGGACTTTTTGATTTTCAACGCAAACATTAGTTTTTTGTGGAGGTTTTGATTTTTTTTAATTTCAACTTTAAATCACGAAATTATAACTTTTTTGAAATCACAAGTTTAAAGTTAAAATTCTCAATTCTAACCTGATATTTTTGGGTTGTTTTTCAGATTTCAGTCAACAGCATTTATTTGCACATTAATCTTTTGTTTATTAGTTTTGACCTGATAAATATTTTGGTACGGCCGATTAAATTTGGCGCCGTATTAGGTTACTCACGATGTTTCCTAGTAGCGAGTGAATGCTGATACTAGACTTCGATTAGCGTAAAATCATAGGTCCATTGATCTGGGATCCGAATACATCCGAAAAATAAATTATTGATACCAGAATTTTGTACTATTTTTGTACCGCTAAAAAAATGTTTTGTACCGCAACCCAAAAACAGAAAATGGCAATTTACAATTCAGATCCTAGGTCGTCATGAAAATCAGCACTACCTTCATAATCAAATCTGATTATGCCATATTTTTGTACCCTAAGTTTTAAATTTTATACTCTTTTAAACAATATTACAACTCGGATCCCAGGTCAACGTGAAAATCACGACCACTTTAAAAATTAAATTTGATCGTACCAAATTGAGCCTACCAAAATATTTGTCAGGTCAAAACTAATAAACAAAAGCTTAATGTGCAAATAAATGCTGATGACTGTGTACATGACTTATTTATTATGAATGTCTTTCATTTCTAATTAATTGGTTTGAAACGTCTAGTCAAAGAAAACATAACACACTGAATTTTTGTCAGCATGTTTTAATAATTTTTTATCGATTACTGTATTATTGTCAGTTGATATTGAAAATCACGTAATAGTAAATGGTAAAGCACGAGAGCCACCGAGAGAGAAGGGCAAAAGAGGCAAATGCCAGGGGCCCACGCCTTCATGAAACCCAGAGAGCTGCTGCCATTTGTGAATTACAAAAATGTTGAAGCTTTCTTTTTCTCGAAATTTAGTGATTAAAAATCAAGCTTTTTCAGCGTTTTCTTTTTCAAAACTCCATATTTGAATCTTAAACTTGAAAATTCTAAAATCCGACTTTTTTTCGAAACTTTCCAGCTTAAACTTGAAAAGTGCTTTTTTTTAATGCCCGATTCAAATTCACAATTTCAAACGTCTGATTCTTTACGCTTTTTAGAAGGCAAAATTATGAAAAATTCAAATTCATAAAAATTCCAAGAAAAAATTTAAAGTTTTGAAAAAAAGTTGAAATTTTTAAAAAGAGTCGAAATTTTAAAAATGATTTCGAGGAAAAGTCGAAATTTTGATGATAAAAGGCTCGAAGTTTTTAGAAAAAATAGAAACTAAAAAAAATTAAAAAAGTCAGCATTTCTAAAAAAGGAATCACATTTACATAAAAGGCTAAATATCTGAAAAAAAAAGTAAAAATTGGAATGGCAGAACTTTGGGAATTATTCTGAATTTTGAACAAAATAATATAAGGTAATACAATCACCAAAAAGAAAAGAAAATTTTGAGAGTCGAAATTTCGATCAAGTTCGAAATTTTGTGTCAAAACTGAATACAAATTACAAATAAGTTTAAATTTCCAGAAAAAGTTGAAATTTTGAAAAAAAGTAGATATTCTGGAAAAAAGCGATGGTACTCTAAAAGAGTTGAAATCTTCAAAATAAGTCAATTTTGGAAAATCAAGGACGTTTAAAAAAATGGAAAATTTGAAATTCAAAATTTTCAAGATCTGCGTAAGTCGAAAATTTTCAATAAATATCAAAATAAGTTTTATCAAAACTGTAATTTTTAAAAAGTATATAAATCCTGAGAAAAACTTGAAATCCTTCAAAATATTCAAATTTTCAAAAATATGTAATTCTTTTAAAAATCAAACTTAGGAAAATTTTAAACAAGCTATAAATTTTCCATAAGAAGGAAAATTTATACAAAAGGTGAAATTTTCCAAAATAAGTCAAAACTTTTAAAAAGGGCGAAATATTTTAAAAAATTTAAATATTCGGGATAAAGTCAATATATTTAAGGTCAAAGTTTTCAAAAAGTTGAAATTTCGAAAAAAGCGAAAAAAGGGCGATTTCGTCAAAATCAAGTTTTCGAAAAAAGTCAAAATTTTGGCAGTCGAAGTTTTCCAACGTAAGTGAAAATTTTCAAAAAGTCGACATTGCAAAAAGTGGATATACATATTTCAAAATGTTGAAAATTTCAAAAATGTTGAAATCTTACAGATAAGTTAAATTAAAAAAAAATTGCAATTGTTCAATAAAACTGACTTCTTCAAAAGCAGTAGGCATTTTCAAAGGGTCAGTATTTTGAAATATAAGTCGATATTTTTAATAGAAGTCAGTATTTTCAAAAAAATATAAATTTTCATAGAACGTCGAAATATTCAAAAGAAGTTCGATGTTTTCCAAAAAAGAGTCGAAATATTTAGAAGCGATCCATATTTTGAAAAAATAGTGAAAAGGCAAAATTTAAAAAAAAAGGAAAAAAGTTGCAAAAATGTCGAAATTTTGAATTTAGAATTTTCAAAAGTCGAAGTTTCCAAAAAAAACATTTTTTTTATTTTTTGTATTCGTTAAAATGAATAATTTTGTGCATTGTATATTACCATTTATATTGTAAAATGTAAAAGTAATCGACTTCTTTTTCTAAGTAATGGGTAATTGAATTACTTTTTAACCAACGGTGTCATTCCTTTTTCTGAAAAAGTAATGGAATGATTTCTTTTGAAAATTAAGTTAGGTGGAACTTATAACATTTCAGTTGAAATTGTCAAAAGGAATATCAACATTTCTAGAAAGTCAACATTCTGAATTTTAAGTGGAAAATTAAAAAATGATAAAAAAATATTAAAAGTAAATTTGGAACTTTGAGAAAGAGATGCACATTTTAAGATTAAAAGACAAAACTTTGAAAAAGAAGTGAAAAAGGATTTAAAGTCGAAATTTTCATGAAAAAAGTAGAAAGTGAAAGTTAAGAAAAATGTTAGAATTTCCTGATTTCACGTGGACATTAAAAAAAAATTAAAACTACCCAGAAAAACACATTTTTCAAATTAAAATCAAAAAGCCTTAAGAAAAGAAAATACTGAAATTATACCTCATAACTTCAAAAACAAATTTAAAATTTCGAACAAAAAACCTGAAAATCTAATTTCTTAAATTCAAAAGAATTCAAGTCCCTAAAATTTGAAAAAGAATTGAAGTCGAAATTTTTACAAAAAAAGCAGAAAATAAAGGTTTAAACTAAAATTTTCCAAAAAAAATATCGAATTCAAAGGCAATATTATGTTTTGCGAAATTTATTAAAAAAAATTCGTTTGTAAATTTGAAATTTTGGGATAAAAGTCCAAATTTTCAATCAATCGAAATTGCTTAGACCAATTCAATTTCCAAATAGAAGTTTCAATTGAAGGTGTAAAGTTGAAATTATAGAATAAAAGCTTAAATATGAAAAACAACCCAAAAATATCAGGTTAAAATTGCGAATTTTAACTTTAAACTTGTGATTTTAAAAAAGCTATAATTTAGTGATTTAAAGTTGAAATTAAAAAAAATCAAATCCTCCTCGAAAAACTAATGTTGGCGTTGAAATTCAAAAAGCCCAAAAGAATAAAATTTGAAATTGAATTTAAAATTTCGTGCAAAAAATCTCTAAATTTAAAAAGATAAAAATTTCAAAAAAAAAACAGCTCAAACCTGAAATTTTGAAAAGAGTCGACATTTTGAGAACAATTTTGAAATCTATAAAATCGTTTTCTGCAAACTCAAAGTTTAAAGAAGGAATTGTTGAAACAAAAGTAAACATTTCGAATTCAAACACAGAAAAAAATTGAAACTTTCAAAAAAAAACCAATGCAAAACTTTAAATTTAAAATATCAAAAACATATAGAATTTTTGAAACTTAAGCTAAATATTTAGTTTAAGAAAGGAAAAGTTCAAAATATAAACGAAGACTTCTGCGAAAAACATCGAATTTTCATCACATTTCGAAAATAAAGTATAACTCACTCCAATTTAGAGTATAAAGTCAAAAAAAGTAAAAACTGGAAGGTTAAGAATAGCTTTTGAGAGAAAAAAATATCGTCAAAAATTAGAGGAAATTTTTTATCAAATTTGTTACTTAAAACTCAAGAAAAAAGTAGAACCTTTGGAAAAAAATAGAATCAAAGTTTTTAGTTTATCTCGATAATTTAAAAATTGAAATACAGAACTTGTCCCATCTTCAGAGAGATCTCTCTGAAGATGACAGCTTGGCTGTCGAAACGCGTTTGAGCAACGTTTGTTGTGTTTTTTAATCTTTCTTGGTTTCAGGGGACAAGTTCTGTATTTCAATTTTTGAAGATAACCAAGGACCAGTCCGTTCCACTAAAAAAAAATCGATAATTTAAGAGATAAAGTAAAAAAAATGAAACTGAAAATTCAAAATTTTGCGAAAAGAGCCAAACGCTATATAACATGTTTGTGTTTATTAATTTTATTTAACATTTCTGCGACCCAATTTAGAAATATTTAAATTGGGTCGCAGAAATGTTAAATAAAATTAATAAACATAATGCTTCCGACTAATAAGAGTCCACCCTTAAGAATTGTCTAACATTTTGAAAATAAATTCAAAATATCTCGAAATTATTAGAAAATCAAAATTTTATCGAAAACTGAAACTTTGAATTTTGGAAATGAATTAAAATTTCTAGTAAAAGAGCGACATTTTTATCAAGACTTTTCAATAAAACGGAAAAAAAACGAAAACTAAATAAATAAGGGAAAAGTCTAGAAGCGGAATTTTTTGAAAAATCTGTTGTTTGCCCAAAATTCAATTTCCAATTTTATTGAAATATTTCTAGTCGGAAATTTAAGATTTTTTTGACTTTTTCTAAATTTCGATTTTTTTTTTCAAAACCATTTAGCATTTTGAAATTTGTATTTTTACCTCGTAATTCCGAGTTTTTACAAAAAATCCAATTTTTTGTCGAAATTTTTTGATTTTAATTGGATTTGAAAGTGATGCTATTTTAACGTTTATACAAGGGCGGCTGATGAGCATGCGGAAGGTCTCGTCTCGTGAAAGCTAAATTTGGCATGGGGGTAGACAGGATATCGTTTAGGGGGACAACCATCATTCTGAAAAATTGATATGAGTATATATTACATGTATATTTTCACCTAATTGCACAAGCTGGGGGATCGAATTTTCAGACCAAATCTGAAATTTGGATATAGAGCCGAACTTTAGGAAAATAAAATATGGAATACAAAAAGTCGAACCCTTGAAAAATGATGAATATTTTGAAAAAAAACTTCAAATTGTGAAAAGAGTTATAACTTCAAAAAATGCCAGATTTTGATAATAAAAGGTAGAAATTTTCAAAAAAGGTGAAAATCCTAAAACAATTCGAGAATTTCAAAAGGGCGAATTTTTGAAAAAATCAATTTTTCAAAAAAAAGTAAAAATTTTTAGAAAATCGGAATTTTTTAAAAAAAGTTAAAACCTTGAAAAATAGTGAAAAGTTTAAATACAATGAAAGTGGAAATTTTCAAAAAAAGCAAATATCTTGAAAAAAGGTAAAGGTTTACAAAAAAAATTGTTTCAGCATAATCATTTTTATAAAAAACCAAAATTTTGAAAAACATCGAAATTTTGGAAAAAGGGATAAATTTTCCAAAAAATCAAATTCCAAAAAAAATATAGCTTCAAGAAAGTCGAAATTTTGATATTAAAAGGTCGAAATTTTCAAAAAGTGAAAATTCTGGGAAAATTCGAAAATATTAAAAATGTCAAAATTTTGAGAAAAGTGCAATTTCTCAAAAAACTTAAAATTCAAAAAAATCTAATTTTTCAAATAAAAGTTCAATTTACTACTACTAAACTCGAAATTTTTATTAAAAAACTAGCAATTTCCAAAAAGGGTTAAAACTTCGAGAAAATGTCAAAAGTTGAACCAATGCGGAAACTTAAAAAAAAAGGGGGAGAAGTTTTTAAAAGTCAGCTTTTCAACATGATTAAATTTATTTAAAAAAATCAAACATTTGAAAAAATCACAAATTTAAGGAAAGTTCGAGATTCTGAGTAAAAATTTTCAAAAAATTCAGAATTCAGTAAAGAAATTGAAAACCTTAAGAAAGGCGAAACTGAAAAATCTTACGAATAATAAAATAAGTAAACATTAGAAAAAAGTAAAAACAAATAAATGGGAAATTTTGAATTTCGAAATGCTTAAAAAAATCGAAATCAGACTTTTCAAACAAACTAATCATGTTTAGAAAGTCTAAATTTTGGAAAAAAGTCAAAATTTGAAAATAATTTGAATCAAAAAAAGATCAAACACTCGAGAGAGTCGATATTTGCAAAAGTTAAAATTTTAAAACAAATCAAATTTTCATAAAGAATTGAAATGTTTTATAAAAATGGAATTTAAAAACAGATTTGCAAAAAAATTGAAATTTTGAATTGCAATTTTGAAAAAGGTCAACATTTACAAAAATAGCGTCATACATTTGAAATAAAAGTCGAAATTTTCGAAAAACTTTAAAACTTCGGAGTAAATTTAAAACGTTTGAAATTTCGAAATAAGTCGAAATTTTCAATAAAAATTAAATTCAAAAAAGTCAAAATTTTCAAAAAGTGACGTAGACAAAAACGCGGATACCAGCTAGTTTTAGAATAAACATCTAAAAATTGGAATTTTCTGAAAAAAATATTAGGTAATATTTCAAGTTTACTCTCGAAACTTTGACCGTATTTCCAAAATCTCGGCCTTAAGCTAGAGTGTTAGAGTATCCCACTGTGTTTCTTCAAATTTTGACTTTGAAATTACAGATTTCTAGGACAAATTAGGAGAGAAACTGTCATCGTAAAAAATCGAATTTTAAGACGAGTGTAGAGAAATAGGTCGAATAATGGAATATAAACGGGATTAAAAAAAAGTCAAAATTTTAGTATTAAAGCTGAAATTTTGATGAAAAAAATAAATAAATAAAAGATTATAGTGAAAAACAATGAAAAAAAAAACAACATTTCCAACAAAACTTAAACTTTACAAAAATGAGTATTTTAAGCTTCTCCATTGTACAATAGTAAAATATTCCAAAAAAGTTTAAAACGATAAATTGCTTTGCTTTGAATAGTGTTACCGTCTGTCGCGTTTGAGTTTACATGAGGTTATTAGTATATGAAAGACAAGTTTTGTAGTGTTGAAGATTATTTGGAAGTGGAATTTCGCCATTCAGGAAAAACTAATGAGTAAAAAAAAGTTCTTCAGTGATAATGAATTCAAAGTAATTTCATCCCTTTTTGTGAAAAATAATGGATATTTTAATGATTTCTTTTTAAAAGTAATTTGCGCAGCTCTCTGGAACTAATAACTTATCCTGTATCTTCTATAATATAGAATCTACATCGCAACAGTATGTCAAAATTTCGAAAATTTCAATATTTGATGTTTTCACTCATCGTTGACATTTTCGAACAAAATGCAAACAGAATTCAAAAATGGTCTTTGGGTTTGGGACGACGACGTGCAAGGATTAGCATTTCTAAAACATGAGTAAATTTTCAGTCGTTTAGATATTTATTTTATCAAATCAATAGCAATTTGATTTTAATACAACCTTAACCTAAACTCATTTCAGGAAAGAGGAGAGTGCCAAGTCTCATGATCCAAGTATTGGAGCTTTGGAATATGGGGTAGGAAATTATTATTCAGCTATAAAATTTAAAGACGTGGTAGATGGTGTACAACAGGTATCATGAACTCTAACTTTTTTCTAGAGATTGCTACAGCTTTTTTTAAATGATTTTAGGCTCAGTTTAAAAGGGCACTAAGGAGGAAAGTAAAACCAACCGAACCAGATGTTGTAACTATCCAAGATATAAAAGATGTGATTTTATTTTTAGCAAGGCCTCGAGATCTATCACAAGTCTTTATTAATTTCTTCCATATGCCAACCATGGATAGATTTCTTCGATCTATAATTGTATACTTTCAGTATTATTTTCAGGTAGGGACATTTTTGGTACTAATTAATAGATTATGATGTATGTACAGTACATACTCAAATAATATAACAAAAGTCGTAATGAAGGTGTGGGAAAATATCCTTGATAGAAGAGAGGAAGCAAAGAGAAAATTGGAACAACCATATGTAAGACAAGTGGAAGATGTTATCAGCGACAATCTTGGTGATCTTCGCAGTGTAATGTCAAGAGACTATGGTTGCTTGCTAACAGGCATCGAGGAAGCAATCAAGTATTATCACATGGCAGGAAAAAATAACGTTTCTGCGTCGGAAAAAGACAGGAGGATATATGAGTGTCTCATGAGCGCTGTAGTTAAGGTTATATGGATCGCACACCATAGAAAAAACTTCAGTATCATCGGTATGTATAGAGATTGATTTTTAGGAACCCACTAAAAAAATAGTCCATCTACGAGGGCTGTCTTTCTAGTTTGTATGTAGCCTTACCAAAAAAAAAAAAAACATTTCGAATATTTATTTTTCAAAGTACTTGCCATTGCTGTCGATGCACTTTTGTATTCGCCCAAACCAGTTCCTAAAATAATTAGTTCACTCTTTAATGGGTAAGCTCGAAATGTTCTTTTGGAAAGCTTCGACACCATTTTTAGGTGATTAAAACCCTTTCCCACGCAATGCATTCTAGATGGTTGGAAATGTAAAAAAAATCGTTGGGACTTAGGTCGTGGCTATAAGGAAGATAATCAAGCAATTTGATATTTTGTTGCTTCAAAAACTCAATTATTTGTCAAACAGTGAGGGCACTCGCACTGTCTTGGTCAATGATGATTCGACGATGTGGGCTGTTTTCTCGTAGCTTAGAAATGACTTGTGGCAAACAAACGGTTGTGTTCTAATTCGCATTTACCGTCCTTCCATCTTCTAAAGGAATTGTAACCAGATGTCCGGATTTAACTTAAAGGTTGTGACATGTCTTTGGACACACTACGGAAGCGGATGACTTTGGTTGGTTTCTCCTCATCTTGAAACACCCAAGGATTAGAGTGACGTTTATTATCGGGTTCATACGAATAAATTCAAGACTCTCGCCATTGACAATATAGAACACATTTTTGGAGTGGCCCCTATTGAAACGATTTAAAATTCTTCGGCACCAGTTGACAGAAGTCGGCAATTACTCCTCGATCAACAGATGCGGAATCCAACGAGAAACCAATTTTTTCACGGCTAACTCTTTGTTCGTGTAAAATCTTTTGGATTGAGGTTATAGAAATGCCTAAGAAACTATTCATATCGCGGTAAGTTACTTGACGATCATCATTATTCATATCACGCACAGCATTAATGTTTTCCTTGGTGACAGCTGTTTTTGGTGGACCTGGACTAGGATCTTCGCTGAGATTTGTGCATCTACGTTTAAATTCAGAATACCAGCGAGAAATTGTCGATTGATGTGGTGCTTCATTACCAAAAGCAACAACCAACTCGGGAAGAAATCTTTGTTGTGATAAACGTTGTAAAAAATGATTGCTCGGAAACGCCCTCGATTCAATTTCATGTTTCTGAATGGTTTACGGTTTAGTAACTTTCAAAATTCACTAGGACCAAACCACTCATATTTTGCCGAAATTTTCAACACGTATTAATGTAATAGTGAGGTTAATTTCGGAATATTCAATTTGTTACTTGAGCTCCTTATGTGGCTATGTGCGAAACAGAAAAGACAGCCCTTATACTGTTCTTGTTAAGTTGGATCCACACCAATGACAATTCATATTGTGCGTAGCTAGTATAGGGCAGGATGCTCTCCCCCCCCCCCGGTTCATGCAGAAAACCGAAAATTTATATGTATTCAACTAGGGGACCTTTGACTTTTTCCAAAAATGTTCTTTTTTCAAAATTCATCCTTGCCTTGGAAAATTTTTTTCGAAATTTAGACTTTTCTCAAATTTCGTGTTTTTTTACAATATTTGTCTTTTTCTTTTGAAGTTTCGCAATTGTTTATAAAATTCGACTTCTCTTATCAAACATGACTTTGACAAAATTTCGAATTTTTGTTTAAAAGTTCGTCGCATTTTTTTTAAATTTCGCCATTTCTCGAAATTCGACTTTTTATGAAAATTTGGACTTTTTTAATTCGAAAAGTTTCAACTTAATTTTGACCTTTTCCTCGAAATCTGGGCGATATTCTGATAAAAGAGTCTATTTTTTGGACATTTAAAATTTTTATAAAAGGACAAAAATGTAATCTAATTTTCTGGAAATTTCAAATTGTTTGTCAAAATTTTGACGTATATCACAATATTGGACATTTTTTGACCTCACATTGAGGCAAGGTAGAACTCCTGTCTTTCCCCAACTTGAACAGTCGAGCGAAAATAAATATTCACCAAGAAATTACGACTTTATTTTTCTTAATATTTTGATTTTTTCTTTAAAATCTGGATTTTTTCTTTAAAATCTGGATTTTTTCTTTAAAATCTGCTTTTTTTCTAAATTTTGATAAAACCTGACTCTTCTAGGAAATTTCGAATTTTCAGTAAGATTAAATACTTTTTCTCAAGATTTATACCTTTTTCGCAAGTTGTTGATCATTTTCTCGTAATTTCGTCTTTTTTTTTCGGTATTTGAACTGCTTTTTCCAAAATTTGACTTTTTTCTTTAAATTTTTCTTTCTCTGGAAAATTTTGAATTTTTTCATCATTTCGAAGTTTTCTCGAAATTTCGCTTCTTTTCCAAATTATGGTTCAACATTTAGCTTTTCCTGAAAATTTCAATCTTTTATCATTTGATTTTTTAGAAATTTTGACTGGTTTCTTAAAGTTTACCCATTACACGAAATTTTCATTTGTATCTCAATATTCGATACAGGATATACTTCTTCCGGGATTGGACTGTGTCAAAGAACTACTAAGAACACTTTTAGTAGTTGTTTGACATGGTCCAATCCCGGAAGAAGTGTATCCTGTACTGACTCTGGCCGTGGAAGTCTTCGTTATCGACTCAATATTCGATATTTAATATTTCTAGAAATTTCGCCTTTTTCCCGGTAAATTCGTATTTTTTCTCAAAATTTTGACTTGTCTCTCTTAAATAGTCGTTTTCTTAAAATTCGCCTTTTCCTCAAACATGTCCTTTTCAAAATTTTGATTTTTTTTCAAAAACCTGCTTTTTGAACTTTTATTTAAAAAAAATCATTCATTTATTGCAAAATGTTGCCATTTTTCTGTATATTTGTTTTTCAATAAACTACGAGGAAGGGTTAATAAAAATGTTGAGACAAATATTATTGGGGATTTTGAGAAAGATTTCTTGTAAATTCAACGTCTTTACTGAATATTAAATTTTGAGAACAATGTTTTTTCGGAAATTGCGATTTTTCTTTATCAAAATTTTACTCTTTCTGAAAATTGCGCATTTTCGCAGAATTAGACATTTAAAAATTTTAGCTTTTTTCGAATTTTGGACATTTTTCGAGTTTTTGAGATAGGTTAGGTTTTTATTTTTAATATGGTTTATTGAAGATTCCAACTGAAAAAAAATTTTTTTTTCAATATTACTATTTTATTTTCAAAATTTTAAGTTTCCCCTCAAAATTGAAGTTTCTCTTGAAAATTTGGAATATTTTCTAGAAAGATCGATCTTTTTCTTAAAATTGTGTGTATTTTTCAAAATTTGTTTTTTTTTCGAAATCTGTTTTTTAATTAACTGTTTTTTCTAAATTTATTTTTTAACTTTGATTCCCTGTAATATCAACTTGTTTAAAATATCTTATTACCCAAATTTTGGTTTTTATCTCATAATTTGAAAGTTTCAGTTTTTGGACATTTCCATATAAAATAAGAGTTTTTTCTAGAGATTTTGACTTTTTATAAAATTAGTTTATTTTTCTGAAACTGAATCGAAATTTTGAGAAAAAGATTTCTTCTAAATTTTAAGAATATAACAAAATTTAAATACTTAAAGTAAAAATTGTAAGACAAATATTTTTGAAAGTTTCATTTTTTTTACCTAAATTCGACGGATTCTGGAAATTACCACTTTTTTTTTCACAAAAATTGACTTTTGAAAATTTCGTCTTTTTTGACATTTCCACTTTTTCGAAATTTCGACATTTCTTGAAGTTCTCCGAAAGGCTTTTTCTTAAAGTTTGGTTCTTTTTGAAATTTTGACTTTAATGTGGAAATTCGATCTGCCCGTGACTGAAAATTCACATTACTCAGCCGGAAAGTTTTTTTTTTGGCCACAATTTTTTCAGAATGATTAACGCCCATCCTGCTTACGCCCATTACTATTTTGAAATAAAAAAGAATATTTTTCATGCAATGTGACTTATCTTGTTTTGTGTATTCTACCACCGAATCTGTTGGTGTGCGTCCAAAATTCTTCAAATGCATTGCAAAAATCTTCGACTATAAGGCAAAAACCGTGGAAATAACCTATTTGTATCAAATATAACGCACAATATAAATTTTTATTGATGCGAATCCGCCTTTAGACAGCTTACTACTTAATACAATTCATCTTTTAGAAAATGAAGTCAATCGCTTATTTCGAACGGACATTTTTAATGTGGTATCCCACCGCAAACAAAATTCTCCGCAAGGCTATGCTACAACTCCTGCAGAAGATAGATATCTGTTTGGAAAAGCATATCACGTAGAAAAAAAGTTAAAGCACAGATCACCTGTCGTACAAGAATTGATCCACGCAGATCATGACTACAAAATGCTGGCTATTGGGGTACAGAGGATTGAAACGTAAGTCGCTGGAGACCGATTCATTTCAATTAAAACATTAAAAATGCAACCGGTCTCACGAATTTTGTTTAGTAAGGGTCGATTTTTATGTGACATTGTCTACCTTCGAGAAACTACAAATAATTTAGTTTAGATGACTAAAAATATGCTACTTTCCTCAATAATTCACCTGTTCCTTAGGTTTTTAAAATCAAAAAGCGGGACACTAGACATGAAAATGCCCCCGAATTATAATTTTGACAACCGAAAAAAGATCCACTGACCGAAATTCTACTAAAATATCCTGTAATAGAATTTGACGACCAAAAACAAAAAGGTCTTCATTTCTGAAAAGGCGGAACATTCGGTATTTTCTGAATAAAATCGGGACATCAGAGGATCCCCCATTCCAAATGTCACTTCAATTTCGAAATTTTGCGTTTTTATCAAAATTTCAAGAACGAGTTTTTAAGAATTTTTTATCTCGAAATTCAAGGTTAAACTTTTGACTTTTTTTTGCGAAATTTGAAGTTTAAATTTTCAATTTTTTTTAATTATTATTATACAAATTATCATTATCAATATTTCAGTTTGTAATTTTGGATTTTTAACTTTTCAAAAGTTTTGACATTATTACTTAATTTTTGAAATTTTACTTCTAGAGTTTTAATTTATGGCATTTTTCGAAAATTCTTAATATTTTCTAAAAAATTGTGAGTTCATCAAAATTTCAATACTTTCTATAAATGTTGACTGTTATTCGTTCCGAGTTTCAACTTAAATTATATATGCTACTAGTAAGGCCCCGTTAGAACACTTTGTTTATTTAATCATTTTGCCCTGATTTTAAGGTACCTTTGTTAAAAGTCAAAATTCGCTCTTTTGCCCTGTTTTTCTATAGGGCCACAAAAATGAATATGGTTTCGGCCAAGCAAATTCGGACAAGGTCCTTATCAGCGAAGCGAATTTACATTCCTCTCCCGTTTTATAAGGATAACTGATTTGAAAGAAAAATTGATGTAAAAACTGTATTTATTAATGAATTAGGATTATATGCAACTTTCCTGTTTTGAAGTTTGTATTAATAGGCCCCTTCAGAACACATTTATACACAAAAAGAATTTAGAAATAGACGCAGATTCTTGTAGAATTAAGTTAATTTTGGTACAAGGACACTTTTTCTTGCAACCTCTGTTTCTATTTCTTCTTCTTCTTCTGGCTTTATTATCGCCTGTTCCTTTCTGTAATTTACTGAATAGTTACTTTCATAATTCAAAACAGAAACACTTTTTTGGATTCTTCAATGCCTGTACATGTATAAATGTGTTTTTCTATTCTACCTTACTAATAGCTTTCTTTTCCAGGGATGATGAAAGGCAACGCTTCCTCGAGGCGGCTTATACAGCGCCAGAAGAATTATTGTACTCGTTAGATATCGGTATCGGATTGCTGGGTTATCCTAGAATTAGATTGGACAACATGTTGAAACCTAAAGAACGATCGAAAAAGGATATGTTCAAACAAATTGTTGTAATACCAGAGTTTAACCTGCCTCCAAGATTTACGGAAAGGTTGAATAGCTTTAGTATCTGTGATTCGCGAATAAAAAAGTCCACATTTTATTTGTACAGGCTAGGGTCTTCACGGAAAAGCTGAGCTTCAGTATCTCGGTTATTTTTCATCGTATTAGAATAGAACTAGGTAGTTCAAAAAAAATTGTTATCAATTTTTTTTGAACGTCCTTTTTAAACCATGAGCGCCGTGTAACGGGGAGTTCTCGCCTTCCAAAGGGTTTTAATATTTGTTTGTTATTGTTTTACTGTTTTTATTAGGCCTTCCTAATAAGTGATTAAAATTAATGACATTTCAACTGAGACATCGGGAGAAATTTTGTCTCCAATTTTCGATTTTTTTTATATTCGTAATTTCTCTAAACTTCGACTTTTTTTCTCAAAATTCGTCTTAGTTTGAGACATTTTAATTTTATTTTCAAGATTTGACTTTTTCCTCAAACTAACTTTTTCGGGAAATTTCACCTTTTTTCTCAAAATTTCGACCATTTTCTAAATATTTTGATTTTTTCTCAAACACAATTTTCTTCAAAATGTGGATTTTGCGGAAAATTTACATCTATTTTAAAACCTTTCTGGAAATTTCGATTTGTCAACAGCTTTTTCTGGTTTTACCTCATTAACTACTTTGCTACATAAAATATTGCTCGAAATCTTAATAAAACAAAACAAAAATTGGGTAACATTTTTTTGGAGATTTCGAGTAACGAAATTATTTTTACATTTAAACTTTTTATAAACTCCCTGTTTTTTCTCGAAATTTTCATAAAACAATTTCGATTTTATTCGACTTTATTCTAAAATTTCTAGTTAGAATTTAAACTTTTTCGTTAAAATTGAAGACTTGTAAGTCTAAAACCATAAATCACAGTCCAATTGGTTGGTAAATATCAAATCTATCATTTTTTAAAACTTCATAGTATACATTTGTGATTCCCAACCAAAAATATGTTTAGATATTATCTTCAGCTTACAACAGCGTTTCCCAAACTTTTTTTGTCATGGCCCCCAGTTATTTTTATGTTTCCCCTTCGTAACCCACTAAGACATTTTCAAACTATCCTAAAACCTCGTTTTATTCTCAAAATTTCAACCACATTTTAAAGTTAGAAGTCAAAATTTCGTCTTTTCTTTCTATTTTTTAATTTTCTTTCCTTAAAATTTGAGAAAACCTGAAGTTTTTTAAACCTAAGATATCGACTTTTAAATAGAAATTTAAAAATTTTTGAAACTAAGAAATCAGAAGGAAATAATTGGGTTTTTCTCTAGAACTTTTTACAATTACTCTAAAAATTTGCATGTTAAATAAAAAAGTCGATGTAAATTTCAAAATATGAGCTTAAATGTGAAATTTAAACTCATCTTTTATTGACTCCAATATTTCAATCCTTATCAAAACTCCAAATTTAAAACCTTTAAATTTTGAGTTTCTGTGAGTTTAAATCAGCAATTTTGAGAAAAATATAGACTTGAAATTTTTAAAAAATTAATATTTACTTTTTAAAGGAAATCAAAATTTCTAAAAAAAAAGTGAAATCGTCAAAATTTTAGATAAATTGAAAATTTTGAAAATGAGAAATTTTCAAAAGAGTGGAAATTTTGGAAATAAAAGTAGAAAGTACAGTGAAATCTCTCTTAAGAGGACATCTTCGGGAGTGGCAAGATATTTCCGTTTAATGGAGATGTCCGTTCATGAGAAAGTTTGTCAAAATTTCTGCTTCTTCAAAATCATCAGAAACGTTTGTGGTCGGCTTTAGCATAATTGCAGGACAGGAACTAAATCATTATCATATCTTGATATTAAGTTGGTATTGATGTTAATAAATTTCGTCATAAAAAAGCCAGTTGAGTATATGTCCAGTGGTGCCCAACCTTTAAGTTGTTTAGAGCCAGATCACAGATAACAAGTTAGAAATTTTATGTGAGCCACAAAGGACTAAAGAAAAAACTAGAAAAATTAATAAACAAAATAAAAAACACTATCAGGGTTAAAGTGATTAATACAAAAAACAAGAGTAAAACATCTCAAACATCTTTTAATTTTTAATACAAAACCAGAAGCTTCAGAGTATTAATATTTTTTAAAAAAAACTTTTTTTCATACGAGACCTATGACCAGAAATTTGCAAGTTTAAGTCAGAAATGTTCAAGCTTTTAAAGTACTTTAAACTTCAAATGTTTAAGGTCAAATCTATTAACAAAACTTTATTGAAATTTCCAACTTTTTTCAACATTTTGAAATTTTCAAGGAATTTCGAAGTTACTTTTGAGCACCTTATTATACTTTTAAAGTCCCAAGTTTCAGATTTCAAATGTCTATTCTTTAGGAGAAAAAAGTTTAAATAATAAGAAGAAAAGAAAGCCAAATTTTGACTAAGAGTGAAAACTGTAGAAGAAAATCTAAATTTATTAAGAAAATATTTCTCAAAGTTTCGACTTTATAATGAAATTTCCACTTTTACTTTTTTAGATTTGAATTTTTAAGTAAAAATTAAAAATTCTAAATGTTATTAAAATTTCTAATTGACATTCTTAAACTTCGAAAATTGATAACAATTTTTGATAAATTTCAAGTTTCTTTTACAAAAATTTGACTTTTTTCGAAATGTCTCAAAGTTAAAATTTCGTAAATAATTAAGATCGGAAATTCCCAGATTAAATTTGAAAATTTTTGATTAACGTGAAAATATTCTTTTTCTGTATTTAATTGACTTTAAAAATGAAAATTTCGACTCTTTTCTAGAAATTTCGAATTCAACCTGGAAACAAGAATTTGCTAAATAAAATGCTAGAAAAAAAAAATATTTATTTTCAAAATTTTGAATTTAATTTGAAATTTCAGTTTTTATAGAAGTGTTCAATTAATAACAGGTGAAATAAAAATTTTTGATATAATCTTAAAAGGTTTTAAATTCGAAAATTTATATTTTTATAAAATTTTATTTTTAAATTGTTAGAATTTCATTTTTCAAAAGTTTAAACACTAAATTCTTGGAAAATTTCTTTCAAAATTTTGAGCCCCAAAAGTTTGATATTCGAAAATTTACTAAATTTTGGGTTTCAATTTAAATTTATCGTTAATTTGAAATTCACTTTTTTTAATTTTGGGCTTTTCAGGCCATTGAAACTTTTTTCTAAAAATTAAGTATTTAAGCTTGAAATTTTATATGAACATCTCCAAAAAAATTTTGATTTACTAAAAAAAATGTTTTACAAAATGTCAGGCTTGAAATTTCAGCTCTTTAATCGAATTTTTTCTTTTTTTTTCTCTGCTTCTTTAATCTCAAACTTTGAGAATAAACCCTAAATGTTAACACTTTAGAAATGTTGGGTTTATTCTGAAAATTTTGAATTTAAAGTTATAATTTTTTTCTCTAAAAATTCAAAGAAAAACTCAAAATTAGGATTTTAACCTTAATAATTAACATTTTGACCTTGATCTTAAAGTTTGAACTTTTTTTTGGAAGTTTCGAATTTAATCTCAAAATTCTGACTTTTTCTCACGGTTCTGCGTTTTAAATTTTAGAGTCGAAAATTCAAAAATATTTTTCTTATGAGTTTTATATTTAAATTTCGACGTTTATCTAAGAAGTTTTAGTTAAAAATAATACTATTCAAAATTCCAGTTATAAACTTCCAGGTCTTTTTAAATTTTTTTTCAAAATAACCTATTTAAGCTTGAAGTTTAAAAAATTGATTTTTTAAAATAAATTGATTTCGAAGTTTCTTGAATTTTCGACTTTTGTTCCAAATTTTTCACTCTAAAATTAAAATTTTTAATTTGTTTCAAATAGTTTACCTAAAAGTCGGATTATCTAATAGAAAGTCCACATTGAAGATATTTTTTGACGAACAGTCTTTTAATACTGAGTGTTTTTATTTAAGAAAATTTCACATATTAAAGATGTGTAAGTATTAATATTTTCTGGCGTCCGTTTCAAAGAGAATTTTGAAAAGTTTTTTACCAAAATACCGTGTCTGCGTTCGCCCAAAAGAGATTCATTTATATAGACCTTTCCATTATACAATTCCGGACTATCAAAAATTGTCCGGTTAAATGAGGTGTCCGCTCAATGGAGCTGTTCGTTATGAGAGATTTCACTGTATTTTAAAATGTCGAAATTCTCAAAAAGTCAAAATTTCCATAAAAGTTAAAATTCTGAAAGTCCAGATTTTTAAAAAATGCTGAAATTTCCATAATAAATTAACATTGTACAAATAAAGTCGAAATTAAAAAAATATAGAATTTTTTAAAGCCAAAAATTGCAAAAAGTAATTTTGGAGAAAGTAAAAATTCCTAATCTGAATTTCTAAATGTCGATTTTTTGAAAGTTAAATTTACAAAAAAAAACAAAATTTCAAGAAAAAAGTAAAAAATCTGAAGTCAAAATTTTGAAAAATGGGAAATTTTTCTTTGTAATATACAGGCTGGACCATAAATAATGGTTCACAGAGCAAGAGGGGATTTTTCGTACAAAAATAATGTGACTTAGCTATATTTACCTTAGGCCAAAAGATATTAACCGAGATACAGAATGTTAAAGTTAATAAAAAATCCGATGTTTTTGGGTAACCATAGAATAAATAGTAATATAGGCACGAAATTTGGCACAAGGGGGTTTCTTAAGTCGACAAAATCTAATTTGCTAACATATTACCAATAGCTAATAGGGGGCGCTATCTGCGCTTGACTAGATCCCCATAACTTTTTTGTGTACTCACGTATATTTATTTTAAATAGATAGTTTTATTTCCTCATATTTTTTACGTACAAAATGTATACCTTCTTTCCAAGATATTTGCCTTTAAAGTTTGAAGTACCTTCTTTTAAATTACTGAAGATATTAAATTTTCGAAGTAGGCTTGAAAAAAAAAAATAATCAGACAGCTTTCAAAGTAACTTATTTCAAATATTACTTTACTAATAATATTATTACCTAAATTTTGAAACTCTTCTTCTAATATAAGATGTGAGATATGATCTCCGAATAAGCACAAGAAAATTTTAATAGTCCAGGTGGTCAAAACAGATATTTGGATACGAATTCCAATAAGAGAGTGCCATATTTTAAATTGTTTACAACCCCTTTACATAACACAGATCATTTCTCGCATATTTATTTTTGAAAATAAATTTATTTTGTTTAATGTGCTCAAGAAATTTAAAAAATATTTCTAATAATAATACCGTCAGTAGAGTAATATTTGAAATTAACTATTTTAGAGTCAGTTTTATTACTTTTATTTTAAAACCTATTACGAAAAATTCGCACATTAACATAGCTTAAAATAAACAAACGGTAAACTTTCATGGCAAACATCTTGAAAACGGTTGCATTCAGATAGTATACCTTTTTCTGCAAAAAATGTAGATAATAAAAGCATCTATTTAAAACAAGGATACATGGAGCACAAAAAAGTTGTGATGCTTTAGAATTATATGGGGTTGCGAAGGTGGCGCTCCCTATGAATTACTGGCAATCTGTTAGCAAATTCGAATTTCTCGACCAAAGAACCACCCCATGCCAAATTTCATTGCTGAAATGTCTTTATCAGTTATGCGAAATAATCACAATTTTTTTTTTTCAAATTTATCACCCTGTATCTCGATTAATATAAATTTTTGGTATAAAATAAATATCACCCTATTTTTATATCAAAAATCCACTCTTGCTCTATATACCATTACGTATGGCGCCACCTGTATAAACAGATCAAAAATCAAACATCAAATTTTCAGTAAACAACCTAAAATTTAAAATCGAAATTTTTACCAAAAATTCAAAATTTGGAAATAACAGAAACTTTGAAATGTCGGAATTTTCAAATAGTTTTCAGAAAGTAGAAATTTTTAACAAAAAAATTCGTAATTTTCATAAAAATGAAATTCTTTAAAAAAGAGTAAAAATAATGTTCAGAAAATCATCATTTCGGGAAAAAGCAGAATTATTTTTAAGAAAATCCAAGTTTTCATAAAAGTTGAAGTTTTCATTAAAAAGAAAATTCAAGTTTTCAAAAGTTGCAAAAGTAGAAATTTTAAAACAAAGTACAAAATTTAGACAATAATCGAATTTTTCAAAAACAAAGTGAAAACTTCGAAAAAATCAAAAAGTTCAAAATCAATAAAATAAAAATAAAAAACCTGTATTTTGAAAAGTATGGAAATTTTACCAATAAGTAAAGTCGAAAAAGTCGAAATTTTAAAATAAGTATAGAAATTCCGAAAATAAGTAAAATTTAAAAAAAAGCCAACATTTTGAAAAAAATGAAAACTGTAAATTTTGAAAAAAAAGGAAATTTCTAAATGTCGAAGTTTTTAAAACAAGTCGAAATTTTTAATAAAAAAAAACTGGAAATACGTGGAAATTATCTAAAGTCGTTTTTTTAAATTCGAAATTGTCAAAAAAACGGAATTTTTTAAAGTTAGATTTTTTTATAGTCAAAATGTTTAAGAATATCGAGGTTTTAAGTCAGAATTTTCAAAATACGTAACAATTTTGAAATTTGCGTCAATTGAAATTTTCAAAAAAAAGTTAACATATTCAAGAAAAAATCGAAGGTTCAGAAAAAGAAGCACGAAATTTTTGCAAAAATTTGAATTATTAATTATCAAAGTCGAAATATTCAACAAAGAAATCTTAATTTAGAAAAAATCATTTATGAAATGTCTGAATTTAAAAAAGAACATCGAAAATATTTAAAAAAATTATTTCTTCACAGCTTGAAAACGCCGCCCGTTAAACAAAAACACATTTAAATTTCAAGGTGAACAAGCTATCATTTTTACAAGTATTATATTTCCGAGAAAAAATACGAAAAAAATCTAAATTTATTAATAAAAATTTTGAAAGGCAAATCTTATTTTTGAAAAGTTTTCTTGCTTCACACTTAAAGGGTTACAGAAGACTAGAAATTTTATTTCTTGTTCTCATAAATGTTATGAATTTATGATTGAATAATAGGGAGATAATTCTACGACCCGGTAATTTATTTTCGTGGCCTGGTGCCGGATCGCGACCCACTACAGCAGACTCCCACTAAGGTTGTGCTCATCGTAGTGGATCGACCGTTAAAGTTGCTACTCTCCATTATCTCTACCATTGTTGAAAAATATATGTTTTATTGCTCCTTGCGCGGTTGAGTGGGTTATTCAAAAGTGGCTCTCCAACTCGGAAGTCCAATTCGTTGTTCGAAAATTAGAGTGGGGGAATAACCGCGCAACTTCAAGGATCGTATCCTGACAACTTAATGAGCGGACAACTTTAACGGGCGCAACTTAAGCGGGGGTCGACTTGTATTTGGGAAAGGCTGACTCTATAGAATACAGAAAGGTGCAGGAGGGACAAAATTATTGATTTTATTTTTCGTTTTAGAGAAGAAAAATATACACAAACCTTACCTGACAATCCGCCAATTTACACTGAAACCGAAGCAACAAAAAGGCAAAGACAAGAACAAGTTAAGAAGTGGCTCAGATACTTACACTTTGATGGTCAACTAGAGAAATTAATGAGTGAGGATCAGTTTCATCAAAGTTTTCTGGATGAAGAATAACACTCCTATACTACTATATATATTACTACATGTTAACTTTAATATATGTACATACATCTGAGATATTCAGAAATAGTTGTTTATTACTACTTAAATGGAATAATTCAAGTTGAGGATTATCCTGCATTATACTACTTCCTAATACTAAAATAAAAGGATGTCCCAAAGTGCTTAGCTTCCACCAGTCTTCGTCCTATAGTCATTTCAGTCCTATCATCAAGCAAAATATTATTTTTTAATCCTGGTATTTCCTTCTAAAGTGGTACAAAGTTCATTTAGATGTGTGTTAATTTTAGCTTCTTCCTTACTTCCTTGCTAAAAAACCGAAATATATATTCGAATTTTAAAAAACAAGTCAAAATAAAACTTAGAATATTAAGTACGAAAATTTTATAAAACTGAATTTTGAGAAAAATTACATCTCAGGAAAGAAGAATTTTAAAAAACTCGAAATTTAGAAAAAAATGCCCTCCATGGAGAAAGTCAAAATTTGAGAAAACTCACTTTTGAAATAACGTCAAAATTTTAAAAAAGAAAAAAAATTTGAGGAAAACTTGCATTTTGAGGAAAAATTATTCATTTCATTTTAAAATTTCGATATTTTTTGTCATTTCAGTTTTCCTATTTTTCAAGTTTTGATTTTTTCGAAAATGTTTTCTATAAAAAGTTTCTGGTTTGCCCAAAGCCAAAACAGAAGTTAAAGTTTCAGGTGAAAATCCAGCTTGTAGGTCTCTAATATTTCGATCAAGATGCATCATTTTGCTTTAAAGATTTTCAGAGATTACTCTCGTTCAGTGTTGGATATACCTTAGGAGGTATAATAATGACAGTGTAAGGTGCCAATCCCTTTGGCCATCTTATTTCCTCTTCAGTGGAGAAAAATCTCTACACCAGCTGCTAGTATTCTTGTTAAACCTAATCCATAGCTACCCATATATAAATTTGAAATTTTAGAGTCTCTAGACACATATGTGGCTTTAAGAGGTTTAGAGTATTTTTCACCTAAAATAAATGTGTGCCCCACCTACAACTAATGCAATAACATCTCAGATAATATACATAAATCTAATCACCTCAATGCCATTTCGTCTTTGTGACGTTTTGGGATTTACAATTAGGACATGCATTATCCGAAGCTAGTTCAACGTTGCAGGAAAAGCTGCAACTCTGGCAAAACAACAATGTGTCCTCACCTATTGAAGACAAATAATGAAATTCGTGCGATAGAGATCCCCCCATTGCACCATTTGAAGCTAAAACTACAAAAGCCATTACACAAATATGTGTAAGTAAACTTTGTTAAGTAAAACTGCAGACCAACCTTTGACATGTTCAACCCCAATTTTACGTAAGATATTGTCGTAACTTTCACAAATAGTTTCATAAGTTTTTAGGGCATTAATCATGATCAATATCGAAGGAGTATAAGTCTTTCATTAGAAATTGTCTGCCCCGCATCAGCCCAAATCTTGGTTTGATTTCATCTCTATACTTATTAGGTAATTTGGTACAATTTAAGTGGGAATAATCGATATGAATAAGGAGCTGTTACTGACAGCATATCACAGATTGCTTCTTCGTGTGTCTATAATTAAAAAATGATAAATTAAAATTGAAGGCATAAGGGATGAAAAGTTGCCTAAATTTATGTTTAAAACAGATATTATTTAGTCAAAAAGTCATTGATAAAAATTTCCCTTGAAAGATTTTTATTTTGAAGAAGTCTTTAACCCTGTTATTCCGGCATAGGTTTTTACATATTAGTTCACTGTACGACATTGGAAAAAGCTTGCAGATTTATACAGTTCCTGATATAAAATGGCATAATTTTGTTGGAGTTAAACAAAGATCTGTTCTAACATGTCTGAGGACAGATGCGTCGCTTTTGTCAGCTAACCCCATAAAGGAATGTCTCTGTTTAATCCATTATTCGCCATCAAGTAAGGAGACCCTCACTGGCAGCATTAACATCTGTTGCAGATTCGTCCGGTTGCCGGAATGAACGGGTTACAAGAGCTCTTATTCTGATAAATGGTTCTAGCAATGCAAAATTTATGTAAAACGAAGTTTAAATTAAATAACTGGATTGTGAGAATAATTTTGGAAACGTACTCACAGGACTCATCAGGTACTTCTGATCATGACGATCCTTTAACATAAACAATTCGGACTGAACCTCCTTCAATCGTCCTAAATTTGAATATTAAGTACAGAACAACTTCCAAAGTTAACAGCTCTACCTGATTTTTTCCATAATTTTTCATTAGTTAAAGTTGGTAAAATAATTTTTTGTCCTCCAACCTTTTGCATCTCCTCGTCTACAAGTTTAATTAATTTTTCCAAAGCTTTTACGCCGAGTGGTAGCAAGTGATAACAGCCTGGAGTGCTCTGCTTTATGATTCCCATTTGAAGCATTAACTATAGGAAGAGATGGTGTTATTTCAGGATGCACCAGAAGTAATTATCAACAAGAAGTTTTTTGTACCTTTTGGCTCTTCGACAATAAGTCCGTACGTTTATTAGTGCTTTCTTTAGGGACAACACTTAGAGGTTGGAAAATTTTAGATAAATAATGGTAGGCAGTGGGTAAATTACTTCCCACATTTAATGAAGGTAAACGTTCAATTAACATTTTAATTCAAACTATTTAGGTTAATACAGGGTAAGATATTTTCAAGTTTATACTTTTGCCCAACAATTTCGGATCTTAAAATTGAGGTTAAAACCCAAACACAAATCTGTCAATTCTGTCATAGTGTGATAGTGCTATCTGGTGCTGCACAGAGTAATAACTCTGTGGTGCAACCATGGAAAATAGAATTTTAATTTTGTAAATATAGTCCATTTCAGATAAATCTGCATGAGACTAGGCCATGAAATATTAAATTAAACTTTATAAAAGCCACTAAATAAATTCACTTGAACCGTTGATGAATGTAATCAATCAACGCTATTACTTACAATTTAATAATTTTCAGCTGAAATAGTGCTAAAATAAAAAAAAAATTACTCTTTAAACAACCAACAATAAATTAAGATATTTAATGATACTTAGGTTAGGATTTTAAGAACACAGAACATCATTAAGAAATGACACCGCTTCTACCACACGACCATGTCTAAATATTGCTAGTTCTTCATGTTGTCACTAGAAAATTAGAAATCCAAAGCAGGATAGACATATTGGTATGCTGAGATTTTAACGCAAATCAAGTCCCATGCGCCCAGGTTGACATTAACTGCGAAGCAAATATACGATGCAATACTTTTGCTAACATGCCTAACATTTTGGCAAATATCTTCGGTTATTTATTAACCGATTTAAAAAAAAAACTTTTTTGTTGCATTCGCTACAAAAAGATCTATTAGTCGAGGTATTGCAAGGGGTACTTTGCTATTTGAATTTTTAAAGCTTGGGCTGCTACCTGAAGAAGTGGCGGGTTGAAAAATACATGTTTAATTGGCAATTTAGAAATAAAAATCGATCCTGTCTCATTTGCGCAATAAACGTAAGGCATAGTCACTAAAAAGAGATGGAGAATTTATGCAATACATCTTTCACATAAGTCCATCAACTTGAGAAGCAGAGATACGCGCAGAATCGACAATGGAACACGATCATCATTGGCTGCGGCGTCGTGCATGCGGCGTCTTCGGTAATAATCTAAAATAATATTATGTTTTCTGTCAATCTATCGTGCATTTGTTCATTATTGTATTACATATTTGTTTCTAAATATGTCACTAACATATTCTGTTTTTTTTGTGTCTCTATTTTCGAAATTCTTCTACTCTGAATTTTTCAGTCATAAACATTCCAAAAATTATGGGTTATAGTACAATTACTGTAAAAATTTAATTACTTTCGTCAATTTTTTATGAATAGAAGAGACAAGAAAAAGTCCAAGTATAATTTAGTTATGTACTATGTTCATTATGTTCTTTTTCATTTGAAAGAAGGTATCTATAGCTACGTAATTTAATTTGCATTAATTAAGTCGAATAATTTTCAGCCATTCTGATATTATTTAGTCAATTGATATGCTTTCTACGGAAATTTTAGAGCTCGCCTATGCGAATAGAAAATATTTTCACGTGCATTTCGCAAAATGTGTTAAACGTCTAGGTTCCACAGACATTCAAAACGTAGAAAGTGCAACCAAGTTGTTGTATATTTAAATTTAGCGCCAAGCACCAAGAACAAGATGGCGCGTAGAACGGCATAGCGTCACAAGCATAAATAGATTATTGTATAAAGAACTAGTAAATAATAAAGTTGCTTATAGTAAAAACTGTTTCAATCAAGAATAAACAAATAAAACACAAGTAACGTAAGATGCGCAGTTTGGAAGGGCGGACCAAGTAGAAGGACTTATGCCGAGATGATATACATTCATCCTTTGATCTTGGATATGCAATTTTGGCGTAATGCGCGGTATATTTTAGAAAGTATATGGGTATAAGGCTATCGTGGTCTAAAGCCTACTCTTATGCACATTTATCTGAAATAGACTATAACCAGTCGTTCCTATCTAAAATATAGGGATTTTCGATTTGAAGATTGGTGTTTATAATCATTGACATTTACATGTCAACCTCGAGTTGTCAAAATCATATGATCAATAGACAGGTGATCAGGTCGTTTTAGGGTGTTTTATCAGAAACTGCACAAATTTTAATAAAATGGGAGCTTCTGCTTTACCATTTATAATATTCACTGCTTTATGGGGAGGTATAGGATTCGTTTTACCCATTTTTGTACCGAAAGGACCTAACAGAGGGTATTTATTGAACCAATCCAAAGTCGATATTTTACCATAATTTTGTTACAGGATTATTCAAACAGTATTAATGTTAACGGGAGTTTGCTGTTGGCTTTTGTAAGTAATCATTGTTACTTCACATTTAGTAAACTTGATAAATTGAAAAATCATTTACTTTTTCCAGCTGGTTATGTTGTTACATAGTTCAAATGAACCCACTGATAGGGCCAAAGATAGAGAAAGAAACACTATTTATTATGGCTAAGTATTGGGTAAGTTGTGAAAATTAAGTTAAATTTATTCATTCTATATTGGTACTCAATTACAGGGAAGTCCTCTTAAAAATGCCACATAAAGGAGCCAAGTCCGATTTATTCAATTCTAGTTTAAAGATCATTAGTTTAAACTAAGAATAAACAATTTTGTTTACATGTTATTCCATAAAATATCTTTGAAGTTCTTACTGTATCAAGTTGTTTATAGAATTAGGCTTTAACATACTTTATTTCTTAAGATTATTTACATTTAAGTTAGTCGCAATATGTATAAATGAAGAGAAGTGTCTGTGGACTTATTATTAATCCAACCTTGGTAAATGTTCAAAAGTTTTTCAACTCGAAAATACCTGTTCTACTCTTACTTTAGGGTGGCCATAGATAGGTCACATTTTGTGGTTGAGACAACTAAAATTTGCAGTTCTAACCCTTGAGGTTAGTCTAAGTCCAATTGGAAGTCGGTTTGACCGCACCACACAATAGTTTTGAATGAATTTTGAAGATTGAGTACTCTTTCTACTTCTGTGGTCATTTTCTGTCATCTGTGTTCGGTGCACCAGCACATCAGTGTAATCAGTTGGCAGTTTCGGCCACAGGCAAACTTTAGACGCTCATTTCAACTGCATATGACGTGCATGTACAGGCTATTTGATAATATTTATGATGAACTGGAATTCACTGGCATGCGATCGCAATTTTATGGTCGGTACGATTTGAAAATATGGCTCATGTACGACTGGCCTTAGGGTACATCAATTTATTCTTGGTGGGAGAATTTTAAAGTAATATACAAACATTAGTTATTGGCATTTATTTTTACGTTTCCTGTATTTACAGAAGAAAAATTATATCAAATATAGACCAATAAAGAAGAATTGATAAATTGAATTATATATAAAACAATTAAATTAGGCTACAAAAGCAAATTTAGATGAAAAATGGACCAATAAATAAGAATCTATATGAATTGAATTACATATAAAACAATCAAATTAGTTACGTATCATTGAAAAATCCCAACCAGGTTGTGAAACGATGAATTTATTAAAACATGGGACATCATGTAGTCCAAAACTAAGTTTTGGTATAGGTAGGAAAACAGTATAACAAATATACTCCAAAATTTGCTGCAGTTACATAAAGCTGAAAATGTAAGAATTAAATTATGCTTGCATGATGAAAATTGTAAAACAGTTCAGATAAATCAGGATTTCCCAATCTTACTGCAATGTACTACATTACGAAATTTTAAAGCAATATCTTGTTCATTTTGTAAGGAACATCTTTTTTAAATTTTGACATTCCAATGTTCGTTTTTTTTTTCAATATCTGTATGAACCTTCCAGGACTTCAAAGCGTTATTTTTATCGCTTAATTTAAAAATGTCAGGTTTTGGTTTCTGTTTTAGCAAAAATAAAATTGTCGGTTCAGTTGAGTAATTTTTTTAATTAATACTATTAAAATTGACATAAACAAATTTTTTTTCACTAAAAACAGGGCTAGCCTTAAAAACAGGTTTATGGCTTTCAAACCTGGCACTTCGGATAAATGTCAAAAAAAGTCTAGAAAAACGTCCAACTTGCGATATAACATTCGAGGTGAAAGTCGAAATTTTGAAGCTAAAAAACTGCAGTGATAAACGTGAATTACAAAAATGTTGAAGACCTCTTGTTCTCGAATTTACGTATTAAAACTCAGGTTTTGTAATAACTTTAAATGTTTACTCGAAATTTGTGCTCGTTTTCTCAAAGTTCCCTATTTAGATTTTAAATTCGAATTTTTTTTCTAAATTTCGACTTTTAAAAAGAAATCATTTCATGCTTGAAAAATATAATCCCGTTTAAAATTTTGGTGGAACGGACTGGTCCTTAGTTATCTTCAAAAATTGAAATACAAGTCTTGTCCCTGAAACCAAGAAATATTAAAAAACCACAACAATGGTTGCTCTAACGCGTTTCGATAACTTGGCCAACCATTGTTGTTTAATCTTTTTTGGTTGCAGGGGACAAGATTTGTATTTCAGTTGATGTTTAAAATACCAGCTTAAAATCGAAATTTTATTAAATCTCGAATTCGTTTTACACAATTCACTGAAAGATTATTGAAAAAAAATCAATTTGAAAGTTTTTTCAATTTGTAAAATTTACGTGACATTTGAAAGTTCAAGGAAGCGAAATTTTGAAAAATGGGCCTAAATTTTGTAAAAATTTTCGAAAAATTTGAAATGTCCGAAAAAGGTTAAAATTTTCATGAAAAAAAAAAATAAAATAACATATTTGATAAAAGTCCAAATTATCTTAAAAACCAAAATTTCCAGAAAAATTCGAGATTTTGAAAAAAAAATTTAGGTCAAAATTTTGAAAAAAAGGAAAATTATGAAATTTTCAGAATAATTCAGAAGTTTTGGAAAAAGTGGAAGTGAAAAAAAAATGGAAAATTTTAAATTCGAAATTTTTAAAATAAGTATTTTTAAAAAAAATCAAAAGGTTCAATAAAAATGAAAGTAGATTAAAAAAAAAAATCGGATTGTTAGAAAGTCTAGATTTTGAGAAAAAAAGCGAAGTATAAAAAAATCATAAATTTCGAGTACGTCTATGACGTCTATGTTTTCAAAAATTTCGAAAAAATTGAGATTTTTAAATAACTCTAATTTTAAGAAGTTAATTTTCAAAAAGGGGAGAATTTTGAAAAAATGTCAAGATTAAAAGTCAAAGAGTTAAAAAAATTTCGAATTTTTTCAAAACACTAAAAATTTCAAAACAAAATCGAAAGATTTTTAAAAAATTCGAAATTTAGAAGAGGCGAAATTTTCAAAATAGTTGAAGTTAATTAAAACAAAACTTTCAGACAAAGTACATATTTTACAAAGAATCAAAATCCACAAAATGGAAGAAATTATAAAAAGCTTTCAAATAAATCAACATCTCGTAAGAAGTAGAAATTTTCACAATCAAGACAAAATTTCGAGAAATATAATCGAAATTTTAGAAGTTGCGATTTTCAAATATATGTGAAAATTTCGAGAAAAGTTCAAAAATTTTGAAAAAAAAGTAGGATATTTTAAAAATTTCGAATTTTTCCGAAAAACTAAATTTCAAGACAAAATCGAAAGATTTAAAAAAAATCGAAATTTTAAAGAGGCCAAATTTTCAAAAATGTTCAAGTTAGTAAAGACATAACTTTCAAAAATAGTAATTTTTTTACAATCAAAATGCATAAAAAAGGGAGAGGTTACAAAAAATTTTAAGTTTTCAAATAAGTCAAAATTGTGAGAAATACAGTCGACATTTTGGAAGTTGAGAAAACCTCAAAAGGTAGATATTTTAAAATATTGAAATTTTCAAAAGAAGTCGAAATTTTTTTAAAAAACAAAATTTTGTAAGTCAAATTTTTTTTTAAAGTCAAAATTTTCAGCAAAATTCAAATCCCTCAAAAAAGTTTGAAATTTTTATTTTGAAATAAGTCGAAATTTTCAATGGAAGTTAATTTTTGAAAAAATGAATTTACAATAAGGGTCATAATAACGGAAATTGAAAAGGTTCAAAAAAATTTTTGACAGAAGTCGAAAATTTAAAAAAAGGTAGAAACTTTCAAAAAATATCGAAATTTTGAAAAACAAAGTTTTCAAAAGTCGTTATTTAAAAAATCTAAATTTTGAAAAAAGTTGAAATTTTGGGAGTCGAAAATTTTAAAGACTGATAATTTGGAGAAAATAGCGACAGTCTGAAAAAAGTGAAAATTTTAAAATGTTCAAATTTTCAAAAAAGACAAAAATTTCAAAAAAAAGTCGGAATTTTCATTTTGAAATAAGTCAAAATTTTCAATAGATGTTAATTTTGGAAAAAAGGGTAAAATTTCCAAAAAAAAAAGGTCAAAATATTTAACAGAGGTTGAAAAGGCCAAAGAAATTTTGAGAAAAGTCGAAAATTTGAAAAAAAGATAGAAATTTTCAAAAATGTCGAAATTTTGATAAAAGTTAGGTTTTCAAGTGGTATTTTCAAAAAATCTAAATTTTGAGAAAAGTTGAAATATTGGGAGTCGAATATTTTAAAGAAACGTGAACATTTCGAGAAAACAGCGAAAGTCTGAAAAAAGTGGAAATTTTAAAATGTTCAAATTTTCAAAAAAGTCGAAACTTTCAAAAAAAAGTCGAAACTTTCAAAAAAAAGTCGAAGGTTTTAAATTTTCATTTTGAAATAAGTCAAAAGTTTCAATAGATGTTAATTTTGGAAAAAAAAAGGTTGATTATAAAAAAAATGTCAAACTATTTAACTAGGGTTGAAAACGTTCAAACAAATTTTAAGAAAAGTCAAAAATTTGAAAAAAAAGAAATATTTAAAAGTGTTGAAATTTTGATAAAAGTAAGGCTTTCAAAAGTCGTAATTTAATAAAATCTAAATTTTAAAAAGCTGAACTTTTGGGAGTCAAAAATTTAATAAAAAAAACGTGAAAATTTCGAAAAAAGGGCAAAGTCTGAAAAAAATGGAAATTTTAAATGTTCAAATTTTCAAAAAAGTCGAAACTTTCAATAAAAGTCGAAATTTTTAATAAACGTTAATTTTGGGAAAACAGGTTAAAATTCACAAAAAAAAGAGCAAAATATTAAACAAAGATTGAAAAGGTTCAAATAAATTTTAAGAAAAGTCGAAAACTTCAAAAAAAAGCAATTGTCAAAAATGTCGAAATTTTAGTAAAAATAAGCTTTTCAAATGTCGTAATTTAAAAAATCTAGATTTAAAAAAGTTGAAATTTTGAGGGTCGAAAATTTTAAAGAAAGAGAACATTTTGAGAAAAGAACGAAATTCTGAAAAAAAGTGGAGATTTTAATATTTTCAAAACTTTCAAAAGGAGTCGGAGTTTTCAAATTTTCATTTTGAAATAAATCAAAACTTTCAATAGACGTTAATTTTCAATAAAAAAATGTCCAAAAGAAAATGCTGCTATTTAGTATTTATCAAAATTTGGGAGTCAAACAGGAGTTATTTTGTAATTTCTTCATAGAGTAATGTATGTTTATAAAGAACCCACTTATTATCCCATTAATGTGGGCTGTTCCCACTTGAGGACAAACAAAAATACAAACTTATGTACTATTTATTCTATGAACTCTTTCTGAATGTTTACTTCGTCTATGTAATTTGTTTATATTATAACAATGAAGTCATATCAGAAAAAAAACTCCAAAAATTAAAATAGTGCATAAATGCATATTCTCACCTGGACTTAAATGGGAATGACCAGCATTAATGGGCTAAGAACTATCGCTTATAACGAACCAATCTGTAAGATACCAACGAATTAAAGTATTGTTTGCATTGAGATTTATCGCTTAAAAGGAACTTTGCTTAGACAAACTGATTTCTTCAGTTCCTTATGGTTCATTATAAGCATACATCACTGTATATTTCAGCGCATTAATCTGTCAAATTGTTTATATCTCTTTCTGCCAATTTAGAACATAACATGTTGGCATATTATACCAACTCCAGATATCCACAGAACACCTTTTAACTTTTGCAGAATACAAGTATTCAGTGAAGTGTAGTTTGGGAAACCCTGGGATAGATAAATACCTCTGTAGGCAACCAACTGGGAAAGAACGGTGTAAAGTGTAATAAATATTTTGTGGAAATTTTGTACTCCTACATCCCATATAATGACTGGCAACTGCAAAAATATTCCAAAACTGGACACAGTTACCGTTCTCCATAATGTAATAAACGTTAATGGTACAGAATTGTTGACTAGATAATCATAAATAAAAGTATGGCAGTACATGAAAAATAGAAAGCAAATACTCCCTAAAAACATTATACATTAAAACGTTTAGCAACTAATTGTTAAGATTTCCATACTTATAGCGACTAGAAGACTAATTTTGTAGAATTCGATTCCTGCTCGATCAATGTCATCTAGTTTATTTAAAGCAAAATGTTGCTTTGAAACGGGTACTAGGTGAGACCATTCGGAATATGTTTCCATGAATAGCAGTATAATCGACAATTTCCAGAAATTCTAAAAATAGCAAATTTAGAATCCAACAGGGAACCTGGGTGCCTGGGAAAATTATTTTATTTATGGTTTATTAAGTTAAGTGCAGTGGTGTCCTCTTATAATGAATCTCAAGGGACTGAAGAAATTGGTTTGTTAGAAGCATTATATTAAATGATAAATAATAACAGTACTTCAAGTGTCTGTACCTTGCAGATCGGTTCGTTTTAAGCCAGAGTTCGTATTAAGCGGGTTCATATAAACGGACACCATTGCAGTTTAAAAAAACCTTTAAAATTTCCCTAGAGAACATCTTAAGTAACAAATTTCACATCTTTTCTGCGGTATATGATTGATGCTAAATAAAGCTGAAATGAGCAAAATACCTTATATTCTGTGTTAAAGAGAACATGTCGATAGGCTGCTTGTTGTAACAGTATTAAATCAATGATAAGTATAACTATATCATATTCCACATATTTATCTGCGGTTTTCAGGCAAATATCCTACAATAATATCTTATGAGTTACAAGTACGCACATTGGGATTGAAACGTACACAGTCGGTTAGCTTTAAAACAGTGGGACTGTATTTCTTGTACAAATTGTCAACTTTATTTCCGCAATTAATACAAAGGAATTTCTTAGTTTCTTGGGACATGTTAGCCAAGGCATAACGTGTAAAGTAATAGCACAAAGGAACTTAAATATTCTGGTGATTATTTATTATTTGTATTTTTAATAAACTATTTAGAAACATTTAGGTTATAACAAAGACAAATACTACACAACACAGAACATATAAGCTTTCTCTATGACCATTATGTGGCGTTACATCTACAAGTTGAATTTTGTCACAATTTTTTAGAAATGTACTGATTTTTCAATCAACGATTGAAATAAATATGAATATTTGTATATTCTGTCAACGATGAAGACCTTATATGAAGCCAGAAACTCGCCCCTCCCCCTAGGCTACGCCAACAACATTCACTTCTAAAAATGGTTATAAGATAAGTACACAGTTAAATTATGAAAATACTCTCAATTTTCCAAAAAGTCGAGATTTTCAAAAAGGTTCAGATTTTTAAATGAATCATAAATAATAAGTCGAACATTGAAACTAGAGTCGACATTTTAAAAATCAATGAAAATTTTCAAAAAAGTCGAAGTTTTAAAAAATAGCCGGAATTTTCAAAAAAGTTGAAATTTTCATAAAAAGTTAAAACGTTCCAAAATATATAAGTTTTTCAAAAGCAAGTCGACATTTAAAAAAAACTCGTAACTTTTAAAAGATGTTTAAAATGTTCAAAAATACTTAAAAATTTCAAAAAACGTGATATCTAAAAAATGTCAAGTCCTAAAACCTAAAAAAATCAGATATTTGGAATTTCACCAATTTTCAAAATAATAGTCAGAATTTTCAAAAAAATTAGAAAATAAGCAAAATGGCGAAATTAAAAAAATGGAATTTAAAAAAATGAAACTTTCAAAAGTTTCCAAATTTTCGAAAAAGTCGAAATCTTGAAAAGTAGATGAATTTTGAAAAATGTCGATCTTTTCATAAAAAGTTAAACTTACCAAAAAAAATGTTAAGATTTTCCAAAAAATTTTGAAAAACAGAAAAATTCAAAAGGCGAAAGTTTGAAAAAAATATTGTCAGGTATTTGAAAAAAATCGAAGTTTGGTAAAAAAGAAATTTTTGGAAAGTGGCACTAATTTAAAAATACATTGTCAAACAGTTAAAATTATCGAAAAGTCAAAAAGTACAGCTTAATCAAAAAAGGCGATATTTTGAAAAAACTCGAAATTTAAAAAATCAAAATTTTCAAAAATTGGTCAAAATTTTTGAAGTGTGCTTTTCAAAAATGGTGAAAATTCTGAAAAAAGGTCAAAATTTTCAAAAAAATTTAACTAACTGACGAAATTTTAGAAAAAATTCGAAATTAAAAAAAACGAAGGTAACAAGGTCGAAAGTTTGCAGTCGAAAATGTCATATAAAATATAAGTAAATAATATGCCGAAATTTTCATAAGGCAAGATTTAAAAAGAAAACACGAAATTTTGGAAAAATTTGTCATTTTTAAAAAAGTTAAAATTCTGATCCCGAAAATTTCACAAAAATGCTACAGTTAAAAAAATATCAGGGTTTGAATAAATAAGAAAAAGATTGAAATACAAATCTTCTCCCCTGAAACCAAGAAAGATTAAGAAACACAACAAAGGATGGCTGCGTTTCGATAGCCAAGCTTCATCTTAGTTATTTTATGCAAATTTTATTAATTCAAGATTACACTCTTGGTTTAAATTAAAGATTCAAATTTTAAAAAAAATCAATATTGTTAAAAAAGAAATTTGAGTTTTTATCGGGAAATTTCGAGAAAAAGTCTTTAGATAAAATATTGATATTTATGAAAATTCTTAAACAGAGGAGCTTTAAAAATTTTATCTTAACTGAAAAATTTGATAATATATTATTCGACTCTATTAAATTTAAACATAATAATGCACATATCTACAGGGTGTCGCTAATTGAACTGTCAACTAACTTTAAACCGCTATATCTGCCAAACCGCTGATGATAGATGTCTCGAAATTTAGGTGATGATACTTCATAATATTATTTATAAGTATATGTATAGAACTTTTTCCAAGGTTTTTTTTTTGAGAATAGAAGTTTTAAGTCCTGAATTTATTCCTTCATATTTGGTTGGAAAATCATAAAGACGATTGTTAGATAGCTCCAGCATAGATTTCTTGTGCATCTTATCATAAAAAGGTACAATGATACAGGCATCATTGTGAAACATTAGGGATCATGGTAGGTGGTTGAAAAAGGACAGTAACATCTGCAGAGATGTTCGAAAAGTTATGGCAGAAAATTGGCTGCTGATCTAAAAGTTTGTCTGAATTATCTGAAAATATAAGCGCGAAGCGTACAACGAATATTACAAAATATAGGGTGATAAAAGTCCTTAAAGTTCCAGAAAGTACCCAATCTTACACACTGAAACAAACAAAAGTTATATCGAAACGAGCCAAGGAGTTGCTTCGTTTGGCCTCATGTGATGAGTTAGCGATTTTTGTTTTCTCTGGAGAGGCTCCATTCCTAATTGGTTAACATATTAGCAAAGAAAATGACGAAATTAACTTGCTAAAAAGGTCTTTTGAAAATTTACACCTACAAATGGTCACTGAAAAGCAGACGGTACCAATGATGAACCGCCGTAACCACGAATGGCCGATCTATCTTCGTATTTTTGACCACAGGGTCAAAATAAACGCGGGCAAGTACCGTCAAACTGCTCTAGAGTTAGCACAGAAGCCTTGGGCGCATGAATATTTCGGGTGCAGACCCTGGACATTTCAACAAAACTCGACAGTCTCATAAAACGCGCGTCAGTCAAGAATTGCTAATAACCAACTTTCAACACTTCATTTTTTCGACACAGTGACTAGCAAATTCTCCAGATGCAAACTTGATGGACTTTTCTATTTGGAGCATTCTAAAGAGCAGGGCTGGTACTAAAAATTATCAAAGTGTTGATCGTTTCAAGCAAATTCTTCGCCCGGAATGGACCAAAATGAGACAAAGCCACATTCGGTTAGCGAGCCATTGATTTTTCCGACAGTCTGAAGGCTATAATAGTATGGATGATAGATTATAAAACCTGGACAACATATTTGTGAACATTTTCTACTGTGATTAAATAAAACTCGTAAAAAAATAAAAATAATTCAGCATTTTGATTAGTTGACAGTTCAATTGCGCCACCCTGTGTTTGGTTGAACACTTTTTGGTGGGCACTGCGCCAAAAAAAGGGGGGGGGGGCCGTGCCCACTCTTGCTCCTCTTGGCTCTATTACTGCATTAGTCTTATAAAATTTTAGCGGCATCGGACGTTGAAAATATTTATTCGTTTTAACACTACAGGATTTTATTATAAACATTACAAATCAATTTTAATAGTTCGTTCACACGTGGTACTTTTATGTGTGTCCCTTGTACCTGTTTTCTCTTTGGTCACGCTTAGGCGTCGGGCACTCTCCTTTACGGGGTTGCCAGTGTTGCCACTTCACTACCCTCCTTCCAGTGAGGTAGCCGAACGAGGAGGAAATTTGAACAATATGCATACATTAAAGGGTTAGTTAAGAATACTGCACTAGCCACAGTTGAGCTGCGAATTCTCTAATCACTCGCGAATTTCGCGCACTAGTTCGCAATATCGGCTAGGGAAATCGTACTTGGCGTCCCGAACGAGTTGTTGTTTGAGAGGCGTTGGTTGAATCATTGCGAGCTAATATGCTGTTTTCGGATAATCCAACTAGGTTTGGATGCTGAGTATCATTGTGGTTTTGTGAAGCGGAAGAGTTTCGCAAACACTAACCGGTTTGCCTTTAATTAAAAGCTTAGGGTGTTTGTCCGTTGTTTCTGACACCTTATAAGGATCATAGTATGGCTGCTGAAGAGGCGTGCGCACTGTATTACGCGCACAAATACAAATTTTGATGAAAATAGGTCTTTGAGAATATAAATGTTGACTTCACTGTGCACTTTTGTCTTTGTGTATTGAATATCTTGCATGTGTTTCTTTATTTTTGAGGCAAAGTTGATGTCGGCTGGGCCTGTTAGTGGAGGCGTAGCGGGATTTGTTGCGAGGTCAGCTGGGAGTCATAATGTTGTACCATAAACAAGTTAGGCGGTGGTAGCTTCCAAATCTTCTTTCACGACAGATCTGATTCCGAATAAGACAAGTGGTAATGCTCTGGTCCAAGAAGAATCATGGCATTTGAGAGCGGCGCATGGTACTTTTATGATTGTCCCTTGCACCTGTTTTCTCTTTGGTCACGCTCAGGGGCCTGTAACACAAACTCACAATTGTAACAAGTCTACAAGTTACAAGCAATTTGCCTGTACCTACAATTCCTACATAATTCGGTTAACACAACGCAAATTGCTACGCTTGTAGAAATTCCATGAACCTTGTCTCGTAATATGATAGGAGACAAATATGTGATAAAGAAAACAATACCATCCATGCACGTATGTGCTGGCAAAAATATTGGGAACCCTCAGTTCTTTATATTTGTACTATAAAACTATAAAAACAAATGTCTATTATTCTAGAGAGTCAAATGCAACGATTTTATTCATCACAAGGACAGTCACTGGCACCTTTACTACCAATAAGTTCGTTTTTTGTTTCAAAGTTTAAAATTATTCGTCATGTTTACTTTGCTTGAATCAATGATATTTGTACAAAATGTCCCAAAATCATCGGAAGAGCTGCGGAACGTAATGCAAATTGTACAAATCGTACAAAACTCTAGGAAATTATCTATACTTGTATTCATTCTGTAACACTACTCAACTTGTAATTACATGTGCGGCGTCAGTAATTACAGAAGAAATATCACATATGTAAACGGATTCTGTAACACAACGCCTTCACTTGTATGCATATTTTGCAGTATATTCTACAAGTGTAGGTAATGTTTTACAAGTCTTCAACCTTAGGTAAATAATACTTTTCTCCAAAACGGCTTTAAAGATTTCAATGAAATTTAGTATATGGGTAATTTTTGCTTTAAAAAGATAATATAGGTACTTGGCTTTTTGGTAAAAATTTGGGATCACTATTTTTCAGGGCCAACTTGATCCTTCAGGCATAATTTTTTTATCTCTCAAACGGCATTGTTGATTTCAATAAAACTTAACAACTAGCAGTTTTTTGGCCCTGAAAGACGATATAAATGGATATCATTTTGATAAACATTCGAAATCAGCATTTTTTAAGGATATTGTATATTTTTTGCAATTAACTGATAAAACATTTGTTTTTCCGCACAAGATCCATTGGAAAACAAAATAAAGTGATTGACGTTTCGACCTGCATCGTAGAAAGCTTCGCCAGGAACGGTTTTTTTGATCTTTGAAACAGCTTTTTAATAATATGTTTGTATGTTTGATTAGAGACAAAGAAAGGTTAGCGTGAGATTACAAACATTGGGCAATACATACGTAACTTGCCTAAACTCAAATTATCGGAATATTCTGAATTTTTGAACTAGGCATAAAGAAATACTTTTCGCAAGGAAAATATATGTTCTACTTCCATCAGTGGCGTTCGCACTAGCATGCCGCTACTGCTTTTTTTCAAAACAGGAACTCATTTCATAAACATGTTTTTTAATTTTATTTAACATTTCTGCGACTCAATTTGAAAATATTTAATTTTTTATTAGTGAATGTTGACAATATTCTAAAACATTATTTGAAATATGACTGCATGATAGCTAAATTTATTTAAAACGTCACCTCATGTCAGTTGAAAAAAATAGGTTAGTTTATTTTACATAGAATAGGAAAAAATAAAATATAGAAGACCAAACTTAGATATAAAAAAAAATTGTTTCATAAATTATGAAAATATAAAAATACAAAAAAAATATAAAAAAAGTTTGTAGCACTGGACATCGATGTTTCGCTCTCATTAGAGCTCGTCAGCAGTGCATAAATCGAAAAGGAACAATGAGGAAGAAATACTTATAAATTTAAAATTGAATTATATAAAAAAATAGCTTTTCTTACACTGTTAAAAAAAGTTAATCCTGTGCATGCATATGTATGGACATAACCAATTTGCGCCGCCGTAATCGCCTGTGTCTTTTTTTGCAGCCTGAAACCATTAGCGTAAACATCAGTCTCGTTTGCGACCAATAAATTTTGCTTGATATAAATAACATTATTACTCCTAGGCAAAATCTAAATCCGATACTGCGATCCTTCGATCCTGAATTGAAAAGGTTAAAACAAAAATTAAAAAACCCAACTGAAATCATTTATTGTATTATTATAAAAGTATAAACCTTACTAATAATTAAGGATGATAATAAAAAATATCACTCACATTTTGATTAAATTTAATCACGAAAATGATACCTAAATCGTTTTTCTGGAAATAATAAAATAGTAATGATTGTTTAATATTTAGACATGATTTTCAGAATAAACATTTATTTTCTCTAAAGAAGAAAAATAAATCAGCGAACCTCGCTTTCCCGATGATATAACTTGTTGCATGTGTAGGCTACATATGTAAAGAATCGCGGAGTTTCTACAATTGTAGCGAATTGCGTTGTGTTACCGAATTATGTAGGACTTGTACGTATAGGTAATATGATACAAATGTATGAGCTAATCTATAAGAAAACATTGCAGCAGAAGCACGTTGAGAGCGGCGGCAAAAGCATTGGAAAGCTCTGAGTTCTTTATTTTTATAAAAGCAAATGCCCATTAATATTATTAGGCCACAAAATAAGTAAAATATTATTTATTTCGTGCCTAGTCTGTCAAGATAGCGATTTTGTTTATCACAAGGAGAGCCGTTAACAATTTTGGCAAGATTGTTTTTTGTTTTGAAATTATTTATTCGTCGTATTCACATTGCTTAAATATCAAACGGTATTTATACCGATTCATACATATCTAGCCATAATAATTTAGAAACTATATTTAATAATAAATACGATACACGACGACGGCCCTATCTAAAGGATCGAGATGTCTCCAAAAATTAGTAATCCCAAATGGAATGGCACCTGCCTAAATTGTCCTTTCAAAGCGTTAGAGCCGTTTTGGAGAAAAAGAACTCTAAAATAGATAAATCAACACTTTTAAATGTATGCTGTAACATAAAAGTAGAAGAAGTGCTAGCTTTGTGCTGCAAAATCTCCTTATATGTGTGATATTTTTTCCGTAATTACTGGCGCCGCATTGATAGTAACAAGTTGCGTTGTGTTAAGGAATAACTACAAGTGCAGAATAATTTCTTACAATTGTAGGACTTGTAAGGTTTGTGTTACAGGCCCCAGGTGTCGGGCACTCTCCTTTGCCAGCGTTGCCACCTCAAAATAAACAAGATATTTCGTCAATATTTCGTATCTTAACCAATGTTGTTCTCGGAGGAAAAGTTTGGGAATCCGGGCAATTTCACTGATTGCCGCCCTTCTGCGGCGCACAATCAGCACACCTACACAAGGCGCTCTCAAGTATAAGATCATTTGAGGTTTTTGTCCCCATGACTTACCAATTAGGGAGTGGCATTTCCTTTGTTTTGAGATTTTGGGAAAAAAATCGAATATTCCAAGAGATAGTTAAATTTTGAGAAGAAATACCTACCCATATGTTTGGGTAGGTATTTCTACTCAAAATTTAACTGTCAATAACAATGTTGTTATTTGTTACTAACAGAAACTGTTATAGGAAAACATAGATCTGGAAGACCTGCTTAAGGAAGTAATTTAGGAAAAATAGTCTTATACTAAAGGACTTTTTTTTGATAAAGATTTCTTAAGTGTATTAAAATTAAACTAATACATTTTATTTTTCCTATCGCTAAAGATAAATAAAAGCAGTACTGCCAAAAATATATATTGAAATATTTAATACAAAAATTAACTATTTCGAAAGTAATTTCATAGAATATGATTGCCAAGGTACTTGCCACAAGTTGTAAGGTTCCTCCATTACTGGCCACAGCTACCATATTGGTTCTACTATAAAAAAAATGTATAAAATCGATAAATACTCTACATTTAATCTTACTTGAAGCTATTTATTCGACATTTGACAAGTAATAGCATTAGCGATGGTTTTCTTGTCCCCAGTTATCAGTTTTTCATCGACTATATCAAAAACGTCAATTTCACCCGTTGGGCCGCAACCTCCCAGCAGCCTACTTTCAAAAGGTACCCAACGAATTGAATTCATGGGATGCTTGAAAAATATCACTTTGGCCGGCTCTTCCTAAAATTATCACAACTCTTATTGTGGATGTTTTCTGAAAATTTCTATATTATACTTCATTAAGGAGATAGATTTTCACTTCAGTAGCAGAAGTAACCGTTAGAAACATTTCTCTATTGTAGGGAGAAAATGTTATGGCTTTTATGGTACTTCCTTGAGAATCGTAGTGCTTGAACGTTGGATCGTATATCGGATCATTACCAGTTGCTGTAGAAATTAAAGTTTGATTTACATCGTGTAGTTCTAACGAGTTTACCTTTGAGCCTCGTGGGTTCTGATAACGAACATTGTACAATTAGCCCTCCTTCTAGTCCAACAATGAATAAATCCGGAATACGTTTGGAAAAATCGAAACAGTTGATAGCAAAAGTTTTCGATTTATCCTTATCCTTGTATTGTGGTTTTAAAAATAATGGCGATTTTATTTTAAATCTAAAATGTTGCTACAGAACTCCTTTGTTGAAACTGATGAAAAAATCACTTACTTTTTATGTGCGTTTATTGAAGAGTTTACCAACTGGACGTTCCACAGGATTAATAAACCGTCTAAAGAAGACGTTGCAACACAGTCAGATTTGGGTGTTAAATGATTCACCCAATTAAGTTGGGTGATGCTTTCGGTGTGCCCATTATGATGTATCAAGGTTTCATTACCACCTTCCAGTTGGATGTTCCAGACATAAATGTCGCCTACAATTAAACGTGTTCTTGGCAAACGTAAATCAGCAGCCTACTAGCAGCAACCTGTGTATGATCCTCCAGCAAGGATTGCAGGTGAGGCTGGATGAAAATCTAACACCATTATGCACGTCTCTGGAGACAATTTTTTATTGGGTTTTTCAGGAAATTTGTCGTTTCTGAAATATCAGTTATAAAAAATTTTTTCCAACGCTGGAAGCTAAACTTCGCTTTCTTGTTTAAATTTAAGATAAATACTGATTATGTAGCAAGGAATATGACTATCTGATAAGCTATTGTAACACAAACTAAGGTAAATGCAGCTTTAAAATGATCGAAGATTCTACATTACAGTTGTTACCTATCTAAAGTATAGAGCAGTACACTTGGGGAATGGTAACACCATAACTGATGTGCATAACTGCAAGCGACCGCCAACGTATTTCCTGAGCAATTCCAAGTTAAATCCCCAATTCTATTTTCCTAAAACGGTTCAGGTTGTATTATATTCTTTATATTTACAGATTAGAGCTAACTAACACTTAAAGCATCTCCTTTTTGTATATTGGCATAAATTTCTATATCTTGTTTCAATTTTGATGTGACATCTCCGCTGTCGCTCACAAGCCTATATCCTCTGAAAGCTCTTGAAAAGGTACAATCATCCAACTCGCGCTTTACTGATGGGTATATATTGTTTAACCAAGCGGCTAATTTATCCATATCCACATCAGATTGGGAAATTAGTTGAGCTTCTGTTTGAACCTTTAATTTTAATTGTTTTATCTTAACGTTCCAAAATAATCTAGAATTACCTCCATGTCCACATTTTTGGCTGTTAATGTGCCGGCCTCCGCAGATGTGGTGTTCGTAGTTTGTGTTGACCCAGCTGACAAAACTCTTATATTTTAAGGGATAAGCGATTGGAAAAATGTAAAAATTAACTACTTACTTCTTGACTTTCCATCTTGATTCGAATCCTACACATTCACCGTGTTTTACACCAAACATAATAAAACGAAATTCTGTCAACGTTTGAATGTATAAATTGATGTTTTACATGGTTGCTATGTGACAATTCTGCGTTCAATACAATCACAAGGTGATTGCCACTGTCGTTGTCGGTTGCTAACAACTTGTAGGGGTGATGACAAATTAAAAAAATTAAATTCCTTACGACCGACATAACCATTTTTGACGATTAAAAAAAAGTATTGACGCGCACCTCATTTTTAAGATTCCCTAAAATTAAAATCAGTCAACGCGTTTGGGCATTTTAAAGAAAATTAACTCATTCAACAAATATGAATTTTATTCCGTACTTCTGGTCACCCTGTATTATACAAGATGAACCATAAAAATTATTTGGTGGGGCCATTTGCAAGATTTTTGACTTAAATGACTAAGGTTCTAAATGTTATAGTTACTGAGAAATTAAGTTATTAGAGTTTTTTTCAAATGACCTAAAATTTCCCACTCAAGTCCATAAAATAATTTTGTTTATAGTTGTATAAACATAGAATTTTTTTACTTTCTTCTGTAATAAATTTTTGTCTAAAATAAAACATTATTTCAGGCAATGGTCAATAAGCATTTTAGTTACAAGGAAACAAATTATTAAAATAAGTTAAGAGTAGTAACATTTTTATCATACTAAATTTATTTTTTAAAAAACTAACAGCAACTGAGGATTCGCTTTTATTTAAAAACTGTTATAGTTTATGCCTTTTTTAATGGTATGCTACATATGTGATATAAATCATTCAAGTAACGAAAACTAGGGATACAAATCTGCAAATATCTATCATGTTGCATCGAGACTCCGCGGAGTCCTGGTGTTCCGCAAAGTCTTAGGTAGGGCTCCACCGACAATCGACATGCATTAAAGAGGAACCTGTCCTAACTAATACATAAATGCGAAAGTGCGTTTGTCTGTCTGTTTGTCCGCTTTTCACGACTCAATTACTGAAGGGATTTGGTATACGAGGCATTTTTTACTTGACGATATCGTTAATAGGATACATTTTCTTCTGAAAACTGTTCCAGACACCCTTAAATTAACGTTATGACTCATGGTGCGTGCATAAGCAGCTGCTAAATATATGCTCCATTAATAAACCCAAATTCTACGGGAATTAATGAGCGATTATTTCAGAAAATTGTGGTAAACCAAAGGTGTAAACAATAAGAACAGTGTAGTGATTAAAAAACACTAGAGACAATCAGGTTAGTGCAATAATTAGTAATTAAAGGTAAGACTCTGCATTTGTATTAGCTCTGATAAGAGATAAGAAACCGTGACCTTCGAGGAGATAGTCCGGGGAACGGTTTCTTTCGTGGAAAAGACGTGCATCACAACATATAGTAATCAGATTAGGAATCAGCGCTGAAATAAAGAAATAAACATGGACAAGAATTATATGAGAGACGCCGACATGGAGGAGTCCTCCACAGACGAAGGAGGCAAGAGAAAAAGGGTACAAGAAGAAACCTTAGCGAGAACAAAAAAAATGTCGAGAACGCCAATAAAAACAAAAACAGTTGATAACGAGGATAAGCTTGATCTTATACTAAGTATGATGCAGGATATAAGAGAAGTTTGCAGCCATGTAACTAAAATTCTTATGGACCGATGCAATAATTAATTTTAACAGACAGTTCTTTTTTCAGTTGCGCGGTCCGCTTAAAAGTTTTCCTGTTAAAAGTAGCCTAAAAAGGTTGTCGACTGTTGAGTTGGATGCTTGGTCAGTTCAAGGTGAAAACTTAAGCTCCAACTTTTCTCGCCTCTTCACCACATCCTTAATTTCTCCAATGTGTGCTGTTAATGAGAAAACTATAAAATGTTCTATAGTATAAGATGATTAATAAAATAAATTTTGATTTTGAAACATTGGAAACACTCAGACAGCAGTCTGCAGTCACAAAGAATTACCGTGGGTACCTTCCTTTGTTAGAAAGAATTGGTACCCAAAGTAATTCTTTGTGATTGCAGACTGCTGTCTGAGTTTTCCAATGTTTCAAAATCAAAATTTATTTCATTAATCATTTTTTTATGTTTCGAGTGGGGTAGTTTAAGATCTGAAATACTGATGATGGAAGAACCCAAATACATGAGATTTCAAGATTAAGGTGAACATCTCGAAAAATAAAGGATAAAGGTAAAAATTAAAATAATCTCAGAATTTCAATAACAAAAGACAGTTTAAAAAAAACCCTTCTTTATATAAAGAGATTTAAGTAAGTTGGGAATTTCTCCTCTGTATTTTGCAAATAAGACAAAAAATGAGCTAGTACATAATTCTGGGGATAACACACATCAGAGTAGGTTTAAAAAAAAGCAAAAATAATATATAACATTTTATTTTAAGAGTAATATACTAAAATAATGTTGATGGTAGTAGCACATCTTGATGACTAGAAATACTGTTTTACCAAAAGTTATACATGCCAAAAGTTGATATTACTACTAAATATAAACTTTGAGATAAAACTGGCCATTGTATAGATTCTTGAGGAATGTACTTTTAAGTCATTATGACATTTGAGATTCTGATATTTGTAACAACTCTACAAAATAAAAGAACATATTTCGAATCGAATTAATAATTTGAAGGTTTAAAATGAAACGAAGTAATTCCATAAATTAACTTAATAATACATAAAATATATAAATGGTTTAAACTGCATATGCAGTTGACTAATTCCACGAAGTACTTTAGTGGAAGGACCAGCGAGTGACTAAGTGGTCGCTGAATCGCATTTGCAGTTCTTTGGTAATAAATGACAATATAAAACAACTTATTTAACTCATTAACAAAATGGACGAGACAATTTTTTAAAAATAACTATTCCACTGAATTCAGTCTTTTGTTTCTTCTAAATAATATTCTCTGCATATTGGAAGCACTTAAATAAATTAGGAAAATTCTCTTGGCAACTTTACGATTTGTAAGTGCGTATGACATCCCTGATGATGGCTCTGCACAGAGGGCAGTGTCCTCCGCCTTTGCCTCTCCACTGCTGGAGAGCACACTCGTAGCACATACACATATGTCCGCACATATACAGAACTGCATCTATGGGATTTTCATAGCAGATCGTGCAGTCCGTTCCGGCTCCTATAGTCGCTCCATTCTGCTCCGCCCAGCCCAATGGAGTTGAGTAGGAGCTCGAGTCTGATATGGGCTGCAACAAAAGAAAACAAGCATTAGATTTGGTGTTTGTAGAATCACCGTACAGTACCACAGTGAGTAGAAGAAGGGTACCCAGAAATTTGCTAATGGGAGGGGTCTAGTTTGTAATTTTTTACATAAAATTAATTTTCGAAATTTTCGGAAGAGAAATTGTATTTTACAAAATAACCAAGATGGAAATTTCGAAAATAAAGTCAAAAATCCTAGAAAAAGTTGAGGTTGTAAATGTAGTCATAAGAAAAAAAAAATATAGTAAAAATTAAAAATGTAAACCCGAAATTTTGATAAAAAAAAGTAGAAATATCCAAAAAACATACTTTACAATATTTTTTCTTCTTTAAATTGCAAGTTTATAATAGAAATTTTAGAAAAAAAAGTAAAAACTAAAACTGCATATACCTGGATTTAGAAAATAATCGTTGTAATTTCAATTAGAAGTCGAAAAGTCCAAATTAAAAAAAATATTGAAATTCTCAAAACTAGACATTTTCGGAAAAATTGCTAAGAAAAAAGTAAGAATATTCAGAGAATGGAAACACTGAGTATCAAAATTTTCAAAAAATTAGAAATTAGAAATTTTCGGAAAAAAAGGAAGAAAAAAGAAAGCATTTTCAAAGAATGAGAATGCTGAAAAAATGTCAAAATATTCAAAAATGTCACGATTTCCAAAGAAAAAAATCTACCTTGAGAAAACGAAATTATCACACAATATCGAAATTTTCAAAAAGGTTAAAATTTTGGAAGTAATCCAAACCTGTAAAAAGCTCGAAATTTTCAAAAAAGTAAACATGTTGAAAAAAGTTCAAAATCTGAAGAAAAGTCGAGTCTTAAAAAGGGTCCTAATTTTGACAAAAGTTGAATTTTGCGAAAAAAGGTACACATTTTGAAATAACATAGAGATTTGGAAAAAAATACTACCCTACAAAAAACTCGAAATTATTAAAAGTTGTCGTTAACTTTTCAAAGAAACCTGAATTTCCTAAAACTAGTTATTTGAGAAAATTTAAAATTACTGGAAGTTGAAATTTTGGATAAAGTTAAAATTTTGAAAGGGCAAACCTTTCTAAAACAACTAAAAATTACGAAATTTTGATAAAAAAATCGAAATTTGGAAATACAAACGAAATTTTAAAAAGAGTTGAACCATTTTGAAAACTCCACATTTTAACAAAAAGTCAAAATTAAAAAAAATGGACATTTTAAAAAAATAATCAAGGCAAAACTTCTAAAAGAATAAGATTCGAAAAAAGTAGCAATTTTGAATAAAGTCTTTGCAAAATAATTTTTGAGAATTTGGAAAGAATAAATTGAAATCCCAATGATTCAAAGGCAGATTTAAAAAAAGTTGAATTTAGAAAAAAAGCCTCCTAACCTCCAGAAAAAGATCTTGAAAGAAGAAGAAAGTTAAATTAAAAAAAAGGTCGAATGTTGGAAATAAAATCGTACTTAATGAGAAAATTGAGAAAAAAAAAATCGTATTTTCGATAAAGACTGATTTAGAGGAAAAGCTGAAATCTGCGGAGATATAAACTTGGTTAAAAACAAATTTGAGAGAAAAGTTGAAATTTTAGAATAATAACATTTAAGAAACAAAACAAAATTTTCATAATTGGGATTTAAAAGTCAGAAATTGCAAAATTTGTATAGGTTAATTAAAACTTTGAAAAAAGGGCGAACTTTGAAAGGCGAAATTTAAAAAGAAGTAAAATTTTGAGAAAAGCTCGAAGTTGCATTTTTAAAAAATCTAGACTTTGCAGAACAAAATTAAAATAAAAAAAAAAGATAAATTTCGCTGGAACGGAATAGGTCCTTGATAATATTCAAAAGTTGATATACAAGTTTTGTCCCCTGAAAGCAAAAAGGATTAAAAAACACATTTGCTCTAACCCATCCCAAGCTATCATCCGCAGAGAGATAAATTTTGATAAAAAAATCTGAAATTTCGAGGAGTACAAGGTTTATGCATGACACCCAAAAAAATGTTTTGACCTATTTCTGTCCGCGTCATAATTTGCGTTGATGGGAAAAGTTGCCCACGCCTTCTTCAGGAAATACAAGTTAAGTTGTAATACAACTTGCTTTAAACTTACCTCTATATAGTTGCTGCTACAGGATGACACGATGGTGTTGGTCTGCAAGCTAGCTATAGGCAGAACGCTGCTAGTAACAGGTGTTACTGGCGTTGACGGTAAATGGCTCGGAATGTCCACCGTAATTCACACCAAGTTGACTAGGATGCGGGCTACTTTGGCCACCGCTATGAACGGAATTCTGGTTAGTTTGAGGGTGGTGATTAACAGGTACATTCTGATTGATAATATTAGCGTGAGCTAGGAGGCAGAATGAGCGAAAGAACTGTTCCTCCGTTGGCACTGGGCTGCAACTGAATGTCAGATGGTGCCACGCAACATATCCGTGAATTCGACTGGAGCATCGAGTTCCGCTGCAACTCGGATTGGGTATTGATGCTGTTCATGGATTCCGTAGCTGATGGAGACAGAGTTCTTCGTTCCACGTGGCGATTGGTTGGGGAAATCGGGCTACTGAGAACGCGTATTCTTTGGGTGGAACCATAAATATCGAAAAATGCCCATAGACGCAGAGTTTGGTCGACGTGGATAACAACAAGAGGATTTCCACCGTTTCGACTGATATGAACCTGACCATTCGGTGATATACTAAAGCTAATTTCGTCCCCTTTATTTAAATTTCTCGCAAAATCTCTACTTATGACCCAATATTCTGGTCTGTCAAGCAAACAATTGGAATCATCAGGTAAATCACTAGAATGCAACGTGTTGGGATCACAAGATGTTAAACCGATGCCTAAGCAACCTTGAAACATAGGTTCAGTTGCTAAAATTTGAACGACGACTTTTTCTCCCAACATTAGCGGTCTAGCTGTGAAGACATAACCTTGACAGTATTCAGTGTTAGATCGGTAGGCCATAGTTCTGTTGGTATTAAACCGAACGTTTCGACCTTTCGTCCTGTGGAACGACAAGGAATGATAAGCTAAAGAAGCTGGTTGAAATCGCAGAACTGGCAACGGTAACTCTTCATTTTCTCTCCCTTGGATTTGTACTTGTTGCATTGGGTAAACAATCCTCTCAACATCGTCAGTACTCTCGCAGTTATTAGCAACGTTTCTCCTCGAGTTATTCAAATGATGACGAATGTCAACGAATTCTATAGCTGTCGAATTCCCGTAGACGTCTATGAGTGCCCAAAGGGGACCTCGGGTTTCCACTCCGCTGAAAAAGATTCCCTTTTCTTCGCCATTGATACCAAAGTGAACATCTCCGGCCGAGGTAACATAGTAAAATAAAATGGTGCTCTGACTGCAGAAGCGTTCTGGAAGTGCCTTGGCCCAATAACCGGGTTTGTTAGTTAAATCCGGACAGGCGTATTTCGGCAAGCCGTGACGGAGGTTGCTGGGGTCATTATAGGTGAAACCAAAACGTATTACACCACTCCAGTTGTTTGAGATTTCCAAGAATTTGATGCAGATCTGAAATAAAAAATGCAATTTTAGTTCATACTGCAAAATACTCCCGCTTAATAGAATCACTTTGGTCCAGATTATTTTGATTCCAATAACCGGCGATTCTACAAAGCAAAATTTGAAATGTAGCCATTTTGGACATTCATAATTTACTTAATAAGTAATTAAGAAATAGAAGGCGAAATGAAGCAAATACCGTGGATTATTTATTATTTTTAACAATAATTTAATAAGTCCAAAAATTTGTTTTCATTTACTAGAATATTTCCAGTGGTAGATTCAATAACCTCCAAACAGTTCGGTATAGATCTAACATAAGTAAAATAAGCACTAGAGTATTCCTTCAAGAAAGTATGTAAAATATTGAAAAATAATCACAATTTTCGGAAAGGATTGTTGAAATTTTGAAAGAAAATCTCAATTTAAAAAAATCAAACATTTAAAAAAGTGGGAAATTTTTATCAAATTGAAAATTTGAAAAAAGTCGAAAATTGCAGGCAAATGAAATTTCAAAAATTGATTGAAAATAAATGTCGAAATTTTTAAATTACAGCCAAAACTACCTAAAAATTTCAAATTGTGAAAAATGTTAATGCCCCTGGTGATTTAGTAACGCGTAGTTAACGCTCACCTTCAAGTTTTGGAAAAAAACCAACTTTCAATAAAAAAATCAATTTTTACAAATATTGCGAAATCCTTTAAAAATTTCCAAATTTTCAAAAATAATCGAACATTCTAAAACTACTTACAATTTTAAAAAGTCGAAAATTAAAAATAATACGCTAAATTTAAAAAAAAACCTAAAATTTTCGAAAAATGGACAACATTTCCAAAAAGGGCCACAAAATACTGAGACAGAATTTTCAAAAAGAGCTAAGATGTTGAAAAAGTGAAAAATGTGGATGTAAAAATTTTTCAAAAATGTCGAAAGTTGAAGAATGTTAGAATTTTAACAGAAACTTAAAATTTCCCAAAAAATTGGGATCTTTAACAAAAGTGAAAATTTTGAAGAAATTGTCAACAGTTTTGATAAAGGAAACATTTTGAAAATTCTAAAACTACTTACAATTTTAAAAAGTCGAAAATTAAAAATACTACGTCAAATTTAAAAAAGTCTGAAATTTTCGAAAAAGCCTTTATCAGAAAAGATCATTTTTTTTAAGTAGAAATTTTGATAAGTTCATATTTTTAGAAACAGTCGTAATTTGGGTTGGCCAAAATGTTATAACCAAAAGTCTGAATGATTTTAAATAAGTCATTTTTGTTTGAAAATTTTCAAAAAACATTACAATTTAAAAAAACCGAAATTTAAAAAATAATAGAAATTAAAAATAAATCTCGATATTTTGAGAAATTAAAATTTTCAAAAAAGATTTGAAAATTTTGGAAAATAGCACGAGTTTTAGAAAAATTCGAAATTCTGTAAAATAGTCCTACAATTTCAAAAAAGCTGCAATTTTTAAAAAATGTCGCGATTTAAAAAATCAAAAATATCGAACAAAATCGAAATTACAACAATATTGAAGTTTGCAAAAAGGTCGAAATGTTGAAAAATAGATGAAAATTTAAAAAAATCGAAACTTTAATGATCAAAATTTTCAAAAGGTATGATTTTCAAAAGTTTTGGAAAAGGTGGAATTTGGAAAAAAAGTCGGAAATGTAACAAAATTCGAAACTTTTAAAGAAGTTTAGTTTTAAAAAACTCTACATTTCCATAGAAAGTAAGAATTTTTAAAGTGGGAAATAGTCAAACTTTTCAAAACATTAAAATTTTCAAAAAAGTCTTAGTTTTCGAAAAAAAATCTTACCTTTGAAAAATATAAGTTGTCTAAAAAAATCGAAATTTTTAAAAAAGTAGAATTTTTGCGGAAGTTGCAACTTAAAAAAAGTCGAAATTTTCAAAAATAAAGGAATGTTTAAAACGTAGATTTTTTGAAAAAGTCGAAATTTTCAAAATAATCAAATTTTCTCGAAATATCCAATTTTTCTCAAAAATTCGTCTTTTTTCCAAATCTCGGTATTATTTGTAAATTCGAATTTTTTGATCAAAATATGACTTCCTCAGGGAAATTTAGGGTTTTTCCGAAATTTAGAATTTTTTGCCTTGGCATTTTTCTCAAAATTCGTTTTTTCTTCCAAATTTTAACTACCTTTATTGATAAAATGATTGGATGTTTGTTTTTCAAAATTTGTCTTGTTACTGCTGTTTATCTCAAAATTCGATGTGCTGGAAATTATGAATTTTTTCGTAGAATTTCTTTTTTTTTCGAAATTTAAAAAAGTGGAAATTTTCGATAAAAGTCAAAACTTGCGAAAAAAGTTAAAATATGAAATGACGATCGAAATGTTCAGAAAAGTGAGAATTAAAATCTTTAACAAAATTTAAAATTTTCAAAAAATTCTACATTTAAAAAAAATTATTTTTGAAGTCAAAATTTTCCAAAAAATCACTTTTTTTAAAAAAACTTATTTTAAAAAAATTGTAATTAGCAGAAAAAGACAAAATTTTGAGAAAAAGTGCTCAAAATCCTGAAAAACATGTTGCAAAATTTTCAAAAAAACAGTCGAATATTTCAAAAAAGAGTCAAATTTACATAAGAAAAAGGCGAAATTTCTGAAAAGTCAAAATTTTGTAAAATAAAACATATAAATTTTTGACAAGTGTCGAAATTTAAAAAAGTAGAAATTAAAAAAAGTAGAAGTTTTCACAAAAGAAAACAAATTATATAATCAAATTTAGATAGAACAAAGTAAAAATGTTCAACAAAAAATTTTAAATAAGGTTTAAATTTGGTTTAAAAATCCTTAAAAAAGCTTGAAATTTTCAGTCATCAAAATCGAAAATTTTACAGAAGGCAAAGTAAAAAGTTTCAAAAAAAAAAGTTTAAATTATCGGCAAAAATGAAAATTTTAAGAAAAGTTGTTTGAAGTTTTAAAAAAGTCAAAACCTCGAGAAAAAGTTCTAATTTTCTAGAGAAGTGGTAAGTTTCAGAAGCAATAAAAATTTAGAGAAGAATCGGAATTTTCAAAAACAGTGGAATTTTCAAAAAAAAAAAAAAAAAGGTTAAGTTTACGAATAAGTCGAATTGTCGAAAATAGAAGAAATTTTCGAAAAAACCTCGGAAAGTCAAAATTTATACAAAAAAATCGAAAGGCAAAACCTTTTTTGAATTTCAATTTTTTTCCTTCTTTTAGGAATTTTGAGAAATGACCCAAATTTGCAAAAATTCATGAGTTTTAGAAAGGTCAAAATTTTTAAACAGGTTCGAGATTTTCAAAACAAATCGGTATCTTCAGAAGTCAGGCAAGTGTATAGAAAAGTTGAAATTATAAAAAAGCGAAAATTTTGACAAAGCCAAAGTTTTCAAAAAATGGAAATTTTCCATCCAAAAAGTAAAGATTTTTAAAAAAGTCGAAATTTTCAGAAAAACTCAAAATTTCTAGAAAAAAGCAAAATTTTGAACAAATCAAAAGTTGAGATAATAAGCCTTGTATACGAATATATACAAGTTTATTACGATGCAATTGAAATCTAATTTCATTAGAATCTAATGAAAACCAGACTGCAATTGCAAAGTTCACGTAGATGAGGCAAAGCTTGTATCACGGATCACGGGTTACATCGCAACATCCATAGATACAAACGTCCTCGGCGTGACTTTACTTTCATCTAGTTTTGACAAATGACCAATCAAATGTTCTGTAATTAAACAGTTAAACGTGCTTAAAATTGAAAATATGTACAACCGCAACCATAGACTAGTTTCGGCCTTCTTTGGCCTCATCAGCATGGTACGGTGGTTGTATACACTTTCAACTTAAAGCCGTTAGTCAGTTCAATAAGTATCCAAAAGTAAACCTTCATTGGGTGACTTGTAACTGACTTTTAACAGTTGATTACGCAAACATTTTCGCCACATGCTAATTGAAGCATTCTTCTCTGCTGAGATAATAAGCCTTGTATGTACGAATATATACAAGATACAAGCTTTGCCTCATCTACGTGAACTTTGCAATTGCAGCCTAGTTTTCATTAGATTCTAATGAAATTAGATTTCAATTGCATCGTAATAAACTTGTATATATTCGTCTATGGTTGCGGTTGTACATATTTTCAATTTTAAGCACGTTTAACTGTTTAATTACAGAACATTTGATAGGTCATTTGTCAAATCAAAAGTTCTAAAGTCAAAATTGTTTAATAGCTAACTACAGAAAAGTGAAATTTTTTCGATTTCAAAAAAACTCAAAATCTTCGATAAAAGTTAAAACCTTAAGGATTTTTTTTTAAAAAGTTGAAAATTTTGGCACATTTGGGGAACCTTTGCAACACGCTGTTTAAGTAATGTTGCTTTAGCATCTTAAATACTACCTTCGCTTTTGATGGGGGTTCAAAAATGCGTTTTTACTTACTTTTTCGTTAACTTTAACTGGTCGCGCACTGAACGCAATCCCTTTGCAAAAGCTTTCGGCTCGTCTCGCAATAGTTCCATCCCTGCTTATCCTTATATTGTCTCCGTGGACGCTGTGGAACAGCAACGGTGGTAGATTATTTGTCCCTCCACCATGCGAACTCGATCTCGGTACTGCAACAAGAATAAGTCTCCATTAAAATCATGGAACTAAGTACGCCAAGAAACGCATGTGTTTGTAATTTTCAGAGGTAGTCTAGCATGCAGAACAAATTTAAATTGCAATACGTAAAACCCCAGGTGTTGAATGGTGTATCTGCAATATGCCAAGGGGAGGACGAACATCTGCGTTCAACCTGGAACTTGGGGCTTATATTATCCGGTACTCAGGTATCCGGTTTATCAACCTTTCGGGGATCGCATGAAAAAAATACACCATTGTGGAGTTTATACAGGGTGCTTATTTTAATAGATCAAGGATCTTCTGGGAGGCGTAAACGAAACATTTAAATTATTAATTGCTGGATGATTGACCAATATTATTTATGTATATTTATATATAATTTATAGGATTTAAATGTCATACTGTTCGTTTGTCTAATTTTTGAAGCGAAAAGTGAAAATTTCTTTAGGCGTGTTGAGTAATTTTAGATAGATGATTTCACGTGATCATCACGCTAATTTACGTTACTAACATGCTCTAATGTTAACAGTAATTATTTGGCGCGTAATCGATAGTGGGGTTTGAACCTGCGATCTATTAGACCTATGAAGCAAAATCTACCTACTTTAACCAGCCAAGCTATACTGACTATTGGTAGGAATACGCATTTTAACTGGGTTTAAGGAATATTGGGGTGGCATAATCCCAGCAAAATGTGAAAAATATTGTAACAAAAAGTAATTATAAAGTTTAGTTGGGAATCTTTATTTTTGCTAATTAACAAGTCATTAAGCTAGTTTCCTTAAGTCCGGAAAAATTCAGGTCCTTCTTAGTTTTGGCAAGAAATTGCTCAAATTGACCCACTGTACAATGGTTAAAAAATGTTGAGAATATTTTAAGGCTATTTCCACTTCTTTTCAAAGTCCATCTTTTCTTTTTCAAAATCTCGACTTATTCCTAGAATCTGATTTTTTTAGTAAATGACTTTCTTCAACTTTGTTTGAAATTGCGCCTTTTTTCTAGAAATGTTGTTCTATTTCTCAAAATTTCGACCTTTTCAAAATTCACTTTATTTCCGAATTTCGCCACTTTTCTCAAATATCGATTTCTTTTGAAAATTTCGACTTTTGTTAAAATTCAACTTTCTACGCATTTTACTTGTTACTCAAAATTCGAGATTTTATGTTTCTATGAATCTTGAATTTTCTCTTTTTTCTTACAAATTTGATTTTAGGTCTCCAAACTTATTTTCTTTAATTTCTTTAAATTTGACTTTAATTGGGAAATGTTCATTTACCTACGTTACTCGAAATTTCGAGCTTTTAATTCGTTATTTACTGTTTTAGTATTTCCCTCAAAATTGAATGTCTTTGAATATTTTAATTCATTTAATTCGTCTTGTTCTTAAAATTGCGAATATTTTTTAAATTCCTTTTTCCCACAATCTAAGATCATTTTGCTTATTTTTTTGTAAAAATTCAATTTTTGTTGTTGAAATTTTGACTCCATTTTCAAAGTTTAATTTTTTTGCCCTCTAGCAAATTAGCGCTCTAGGAAATGTTGGCTTTCTTAAAGTTCGTCAATTTTCTTAAAATTTAATTTCAAAATTCATGTTTTTATTCAAAATTATACAATTTTTCCCAAAATTAGTTTTTTTTTGCAAATTTTAAAGTTTTCTAAATTCGTCATGCCGAAATTCTAGTTTTCTAATTTTTCTTCGAAAGCTTCGGCTTTATTTTCTCAAAATTCGATTTGTCCAGATTTTTTATTTTACAAAATTTTGACATTTTTTTCGTATTTTTTTAGCTTCACTTTATTCTATCATTTATTTTTCTTTAAAATTTGATTTCAATTCTTTTTTTTTCAACGTTGTACAATTTTTCTCCATATTCCATTTTTTAAGTTATAATTTTTTTCAATTTGTCTTATGTTCGTAATTTCAATTTATTTTGAACATTCGACGCTTCGTTATAAAAATTAGACTGTCTGCAGAAGTTCGACCTTTTTCTCAAAATTTAGAACTTATTTGGGAATTTCAACTCTTTTTACATTTAATTTTGACTTTTTGCCAATATTTAATTTTTTGTAGCATTTTGTTTTGAAAAATTAACATTTCAATGTTAAAACTTTGAGATTGTTGAACTTTAAAAACGTAGACATTTCCCAGAGTAGCAAGAACAGGATAAGAACAAGAAAAAGTAAGACAAGAACATAAATTCATGAAACACTACTCTGCACTCTTATTCAGCAGAAGTTGTTCGACTTTCTTTTTTCCAAGATTCAAAATTCACCAATATTGTGGTATTGGAGAACAATGACAAGACTTTGACCAATCAATAATTTTTAAGCAGTGGCTTCTTAATGTTCTGACTTACAAGAAAACAAAGCATTGTAATTTCCATTAATCTAATAGGATTTCCAAAAAACCAAGAAGTTTGTTTATAAATCTCCTAGTTTGCAGAGTGGTAGAATAGTGCCCATCTCACCGATATGCGTTACGGTGGAATTTTACTTTTTTAAGCAATTATGTTTTATTCTCATTCAAAATAATCTTTTCTGTAGTTTTTTAAATGGAGAACTATCACTAGAATCTAGCATCACTTCTTACTGAAATGTCATAACCATAACACATTTGGGTTTTTGATTTTACGAAAGTGGAATGTAGGCCTTTAATTATGAAAAATCTGGCCTCGACTTTTATGCCATTCATCTTAACCCAAGACCAATCTAACCGACTGCCCAATTTCCAAACACCATAATTAAACGTCGGAACCTACCATTACACGACGAATTTAGAAATAGGTAAATTGCATCGGTTGCCGCTTCGAGAGTAGTAATAATTATTACGTAAGAATGCGCACAAAAACCAGATTCGATCAACAATGTAAACATTTCATTACGATCGAGTTCCGTGTTGAGGCAAGTTGATAAATCTGAAATTTCTTTGTGAGATGTGCTGTTCCCACGGTCTCCACAGCTCCACACCACCGGCACTGGACCACTGCTACGTGAGATCATTAAATATCGCGTTCGCCTTTTCCCCTTTACGATCACTTGAACACGCAAAACCTTCGAAGGTTTGAAGTTAACCAATAAGTCGGTGTGCTCGAGATGCAAAAAGGTAACTTCGCCGGCCTCTCATCGAGCAGTCGTTCATTATCACATTTTTACCGCTAAATTAATGAGTTAGATGGGGGAAGTTCTTTGTATCTGGACTGGTTTTCGAGCGATTATTGCTTATGGATCGAAGATGCTTGCTACTGAATTGGGTGTTAGATTCTGCTCTCAGTAATAAACCTTGCCATTTTGACAGAAAATTTATGCTTTTGGATTATTACTTTTTGCTTAAAACTTGAATTTCGACTTTTTGTAGGGCAGGGCTCCCAACATATTTGTATGTTGAGAACCTTCCTCCCCCGAACTATAAAAATCTATGCATGTCCCCTTTTCGGTTTTTTTCAATAAATGCTGAAAATTCTAATCAAAATTGTTAGAAAGCCAACATTTTCTAAAAATAGGTAACATATTAGAAGGTAGTCGAAATTTTGAAAAATAGCCGAAAAGTTTATAATGCTAAAATTTGACAAATAGGGCGAGATGTTTAAAAATTCCAAGTTTTTAGAAAAATTGACATTTCAAAGAGTCGAAATATTCAAAAAGGTCAAGATTTTGAATAAATTCGAAAATTTTGAAAAAACTAAAAAAAATCAAATTTTTCAAAGAAATTCAAGTTTTGATAAAATTCGTACCTGACTTTAAGAAAAAAGTAATGGCAATAACAGTCAATGTTTCCCCTATCTTTAGTCGCTTAGCGCGCCTAAAGAATTTTCACTTCAAAATTGAAAACCTTTCCGACGAAAGTTTTAACTTTATTAAAAAAAAAACTTGTATCGAGCTAAATGGATTGTGACTTTATTATTTTCCGCACCTATTACGGTTTTCCAGAAAGTGGCCATCATCCTAACCTACATCAGAATGTAATAAAAATGTGGACTAGGAATTTTCTTGAAAGCGACATTTTGCAAAGAAGCTGTCATGTGAGGAAATTTCAATGCCAACTCAATTTGTAACAACTCAATGCCCTAGTAGACAGACGGGATGTCCCAAAGGATGCAGAAGGGGGGAAATGAATTGCCTTTCCATTATGCCCGGGTTTTGAGGTGAGGGTGGTTCGTACATATACCGAACACATGTGAATATTTGTACATTTGTTTCGGTCTGACTAATGCTTTTACAGGGGAGTTTATAGTCAAGTGCGCAAATTTCCACACTAGGACTATTCGATCGTAATCCCCCGGGTTTCATATCTTTATAGGCGACTGTCATTAATCCGTTTATACGATATCAGTAGCGGTTGTATTAAAATACGTACGAGAAAATAGAATTCTCTCTTGCAGAGCCGTCGTTACGGTGGGTAAACTTATAAAAAATAGCTAAGGTATGAATGGATGGCGAAGGAGAGGAGTTTGTTTTTTTGTTGGCGTACCAAGCAGCGTATCGTAGTGTAACGACAAGATACCTGAACCATCGGAAGTTCATCCGGTAGGAACTTGAGTGTGTGCTGTGAATTTAATGCATATGGAATTACCTGGGTAACGTAAGATCACTCTCTCTTTGTTACCTATAGTGAATTCCATTGTCATTCATCATATAATTTTGTACAATTTTATGCATTATGTCTCATCCAAAAACAAAAGCATTAAACCCGCAAAACATCCAAGGTTGACTTTTATTTCTGGTAAAGCTAGATCACTCTCATTACCTTTAGTGATTCAACTGACATTCATCATATAAAGTTGTGTACAATTTTATTAGGTAATGTCTCATCCAAAAACATAAAGCATTAATTAAGCAAGATGTTCAAGGTTCGCATTTTTTTTGTCTAAAATATAATTTCATTTATTTTTGGAGACATAAATAACGATGAGAGATTATGTTACCATATTTTTTATTTATATCATTTTACTTTATTTTTAATAAAGTAATCACAGTCTTCGACTCATTTAGTGATGTCATTCTAGAGTCAAAAATTGAAGTGGAACGAACAACCTATCTAAATGAAAAAAAAAAAAAAAATGGATTTATTGCTCATTAGCTGACCTCGGTCGACTTTATTTGCGCAAGGTCCAAGAACGTCAAATTTCAAAATAAAATAGCCTAAAAGATGCCCTTAAAAATACTCTTACATTTTTTGGGGGAACGGACTGGCCCTTGGTTATCTTCCAAAACTGAAATATAAATCTTGTCCCAGTATCTCTCTGAAGACGATAGCTTGGCTATCGAAACGCGTTAGAGCAGCCTTTGTTGTATTTTTTAATATTTCTTGGTTTCAGGGGACAAGATTTATATTTCAGACTCTTACATTTTAGCAAAAGTTTCAATAAAATCCATTTAGCAGCTTCCGAGATTAGCCAGGACAAAAGATCAGTCGACAGACAGACAGACAGACACAGACAGACATACATACAGAGACAGACAGAGACAGACAAAGACCGACATACAGAGACAGACAGACAGAGATAGACAGACAGAGACAGACAGACAGACAGACAGTCAGACAGAGACAGACAGAGACAGACAGAGACAGACAGACAGCCAGACAGACAACGATGGTCTGAAAAAAGTCGAAATTTAAGATTACACATTCTAAAGAAGGTAAAAACTTTTACAAAGAACAAATATTTTTAAAAAGGTTGAAAATTTCAAACAAAGTACATAATTTTTCAAAAAAGCAAAATTTTTGAAAAAAGGTTGAAATTTTGTAACAAAATCTAGGTAATTCTAAACTTTCGAAATAGGCGAAATTCTTTCGAGAAAACGACGAAATTCTAAAAAAATTCGCGATTTTCAAAAAAAAACAAAATTCTGAAGGTAAAAATTTCGAAAGATTCGAACTCTTAAAAAAAGTAAGCATCTTCAATAAAGTCCAACTTTTTTAAAAAAAAAGGTTAAATTTGTCAATAATGTCAATTTTTTTTAAGGTAAAGTGAATGTCTTGAAAAGATTCGATATTTTGGAGCAAAAATTTTAATTTTCGAAGCATTCGAAATTCACAAAAAACAAAATTTCGATAAAAAGACAAAGTTCTGACAAAAGTCGAAATTTTTTGAGACGAAATTCTGAAACAAATTTAAAATCGAAATCTTCAAAAAAGTTAAAATTTAAAATGAAAGTATATAAATAAAAATATAGCCAAAATTGTCAAGAGTTAAATTTTTCAAAAATCAAAATTTACAAAAAAATAAATAAAATCTCGAGAAAAACTAAATTTTTTAAAAAAGTTGAAATTTGCAAGTTAAAGATTTGAAAAAAAAAAGTCGAAATTTTGAAGAAAAGCCAACATTTTAAAAAATTGAATTTTGAAATGTAGCACCCTCAAAATGAAATAAAAATTTTCAAAAAAAACCCAAAATTAAAAAAAAAAAGGCAAATTTAATGTCAAAATTTGAAAAGATCTTGGAAAAAGCTGACATTTTGAAAAAATCAAAGCCTCCCAATAAGTAAAAATTTTCAAAGAAGGTGGAAATTTTCAAACAATTTAGCAATTTTGAAAAGTTAGAATTTTTAAAAGAAGTAGAATTTTTCAAAAAAGTCAAAACTTTCATACACGTGGAAGTTTAAAAAAGGTCGATTTTTCTAACAACTCCAAAATTTTGAAAAATCGCAATCTTCCAAAGTCTTATTTTCGAAAAAATGTTAAAGGTGTCAAAAAGATTACATATTTTAAAAAGGTCGAAACTTTTAAATGGTCGAATGTTTAAAATGTTCAAAACGAATCGAAATTTTCAAAAAGTCAAAATTTTCAAAAGTCGAGAGTTAAAAAAATGTCAAAATTTCGAAAGAAATATAAAATTTGAAATAATTGAAGTCAAAATGTTGCGAAAATGTCATAATTTTGAAAAAATGGGAAGTTTGAAATTAGCGAGAATTTTATATTGTCAAAATTTTCAAAATAATTGGAAATTCTCAAAAGCAGACATTAAAAAAAATCGAAATTATCAAAGAGCTGAACGTTTCAAAAACTCGAAATATTTAAATGATCGAAATTTTGAAAAAGAAATGAAGAATTGGAGAAAAAGTCTAAAAAGTCAACATTTTGTGAACAAATTCAAATTTTGAACTCAACATTTTTAAGTAATCAAAAAAAAAACTCTTTTTGGATTAAAATTAAAAAGAAGTGGGAATAACAAAAAAACTTCACGATGTTTAAAAAACGTGAGTTTCCAGAAAAGGTCGAAATTCTGTAAAAATTGAGGTTTAAAAAAAAATCCAAAATTTGAAAAACCAGAAGTTGTCGATGAAAAACGTAATTTTCATTCTCCCTTTTCCTCATATCGTCAAGGTAAGAATTAAGAATTTGCAAATAAAACCAATTTACCAATTTAATTATGTGGAAAACAATTTCATTTTTTACAGATATAATTGAATTTCGACCACAAGTCATGCAAGTAATAGATAAACTAACCATGGTCTTCACTGCTTTAGTGATATCATCCTAGCTTCAAAAATTAGAGTGGAAACAACCCACCTAAGTATATAAAAAAATTGATGGATTTATTCCTAATTTTTTGCGGTTATGCGTAACCTTTACACTTCTTTTACTCTTGATTAATGATCTACGCGACCGGAATCCCATTTTCTAATTATTCTATCAACGCTGCAAAAGGTTAATCAGAAACAAGAGAATATTGTTCTCGCCTACGCGGAAATAATTGATGTAATACTTTTGGAAATGACATTCTTTATGCAATACGACAAGAGCATACATATTTGTGAAAATTCTGAATGGTTCTAATTTCTAATACGAAATAAAACCGACAGCTTGGTAAACGCCGGATCACATATTTTTATCTTTGACGCAACGGAGGGAAACACAATTGAGGGAGTTAAGTTCCTCCACCTTGTATCCGGCGCTGCACAGGAAATGTTTAAAACGGAACACGTGCTTCAAAGCTTGCAGACAATGCACATTATAATATAATCGCGGTAAAAATAAAAAAAAGAACAGAAGTATTCACGAATTTCCTCTCATTCATACGATTATTCATTCACAAGTTTGATCATAAGTCAAGAATTAGTCCATCTTGCCATTAGTAAGTACTTTAAAGTAATTGATATTTTAACCCTTAAGTGATGGGATTCTTGTGTCGCAGACTTCTATATGAATATATTTCGTTTAATCTATCATGGAAAATTTCAGAGGTCCTAGCTGTTCATTTATGAGTGTGGATTGTCGCGACTATAGGATTCCAAAAAATTAAATTTTTGAATGTTTTGCAAAGCGTAAAACCTCGACTTTGTTCGCCTCTGTAAGTTTATGTTATATATCTAATGGCCGATGAAAAAAACCAGGAAGTTGTTCAAGACAGGAGAAAATTTGCACCTGCCTACACATCAACATTTTTGCATTTAGATTGGAATATAATTGTATCTGCAGAATACGATCTTTTGGATGATCAAATAAGACCAAGATCTCTCGATGCCTTCATAAACAAGGATCCAGAAAAAGCAAAACATTTATTAGATTAGATGCTCAACAGGAATGATGCAGTCAAATATACTTTCTCATTTATTAAATTAATTTGAATAAACGTAATAAAAATAACTTAACCAGCTATGTGCAGTTTTAAAGAGTTCGTGTAGATTGCAGAATGATGTTTTGGTCAAATTCGTTGATACGATCATGTGCAGTAGATATCGATCGAAACTACATTTTTGGTCGAAACCGAAACGAATTTCGGCTTCTATTCTGATTTTGGTCGAAAACGAAATCGAAATTTATGAAAATTATTTTAGCATACACGTACAATTAAAAAAAAATTACAAGCAGCAATAATTTAAATGTTTGGCTACTATTTTAACTATTTTTTAATTTTACTATCAAATTAGCCACTTTAAGTTTAAGTTTAAACTTGAATTTTTGAATTTTTCGAAGAGTTTAAACTTCAACTTTCGAAAAAAAGTAAAATTACGAAATTAAAATTTAAATTTCACAAAAAAAGAAGTCAATATCTCAGGTTTGAAGTACCAATATTTTAAAAAATGAAAAAGTTTTAGAATTTTGACAACGTAAACAGTTTTAACAAAATAAATTAAACAAAAATGTTCCGTAAAATTTTTATTTTTAAAAGAAATTTCAAGGTTTCGAGGGAAATTTTGACCTCTATTAACCTTAAAAATTTCCATTTCTAGAAGCAAAAAGTCGTAAATTTATCAGATTTTTAAGATATTTGTTTTATCAAAATTTTGTCTTCAACGTAGAATTTTATTTGTGTCATTTTTAAATCTCTCTCGAAATGTGATTTTTTTTTTCTGGAAATATGACGTTAAAACTTAATTCTTCCAACTAAATAATTGTACTTCTACTTCATAAATCCCTAAACATTAACTGACAGACAACTCTCAGACTAAATCCATGCGTGTAGGAACATGCACTTTTACACAGGTTTTTCCATAATACGTAGGTGAGTACTAAGAGGGAGTTTTTCAAAATTTAGTCTCTAAGGTGATAAAAATAGGCATTAAAAATCACTGAAAGTGTATGCAATGAACAATACACGCGATTGGATTTAAAAGTTGTCTACACGTTGAGAGCTGAATGCGTTTTTACACAAATATATCAACATTTTTGCGTAGAGTTCTTATTTTTAATATAAACTTCTAAACATTTAAGTTCTAAACCCAAAATTTTGGCTTTAATTTGGCACTTTCGATGTTCGAAATTGAAAGAATAATATTTTTTTAGACATTTTGAAGTTTCATTTCAAAATGTTGCCAGTATTTTGTTTTGTGCTCTTTTCCTATTTATATTTTAAACTCGATAATGTTTCTAAATATTGACTTCTTTTGAAACTTTTCAGGTTAAACTTGAAAGTACTACTTTTTAAAGTTTCCTTTAAAATCGACAATGTTAATGAACTAATTGATATTAGTTAAGGTTGACATACCTAAACGCATATCACGCTTAGGACTCTTGTATTTAACGCATCTTGCTGTGCAATCCATAACACAAGTTACCTCAGTACTAGTGACCCTTGTAACTTTAATTACATAGGACATAACTTGGTACTAATAATGAAGATTTAATAAGATTGGTTTTATGATCTAGTTTGCCGGCTATTTGTCACTAAGAAAACTACGATACTGAACTTTAATAATAATAATAGTTCCGAGAAGTAGTGAACTCAATATTCATGTATAGCGTAATAGCTTTTAAAATTACATGTTCCGTGGTAACTTGTTCATTATTAAAAATAAATAATGGGCGCTTTTGACAGTAAAAAATGATAAATGCACATTCTAGCAATGAATACTTGATAACTTTCCTATTATCCAACTAATGAGTTCTATATTTCGTAACTAGTAGTGTGTAATAAATCGACAGTGTAGATATTTCCTTGGGGTGCTGTGGGATGGGGTGTTCTAGTCGTAGACTAGATAAAGCTCCACGGGGGCCACATGTAGCCTCTCTCACGAGAATAAGAGAAGCCAGCTGTCGTTCCCTTAGGCCCCCAACCGCTTATTTCTATAAATACACTTTCATAAGCTTTATAAAGCGAGCCGATAGAGTAATCATATCTTTGAAGTTTCAATTGGTAAAAGCATCCCAGCTCGATTGACTTAAATCAGATTTATAAGAAAATACTTTGCTCAAATAGAATTTTGTTTTAATTATCAATTAGTAAACAGACATACTGGAGGTACTTTTATCGTGGAATGGGGTTAAGATATACAGTTGAAGAATTTCCAGTTAAATTATCCTTTTCCTTTTAAATTTTAAATTTTTACTATTTTACTAATTTACGTAATCAGCGAGCCGTTTGACGTTTTGTTTCCTAACCTTTGATTGTAAACTCAAAATTAAGACGTCTTACAAAAATATTTATCTTTTTTCGAAATTTTTGGTGTTAACTGGCAATCCCAAATTTTCTAGTAAAACGAGAATTTTTCTAACAATTTTAATTTGCTGTGAAATTTCGACTTTAATTGAAAAATGAAGTTTTTTTTACAAAAATTCGAATAATTTCTCAAGAGTGATCAGTTTTTACTTTTTTCAAAATTTCGAATTTTAATTCGGCATTTTGACTCTTCCGAAAGATTTTGATTTATCCGAAATTTCGATTTTCTTTGAATTTCGAAAGTGAAGTCAAACATTTTATCGAAATTTTATATGTACGTTTCTCGAAACTTCGAATATTTTTCTAAAATTCGGCACTTTCGCTTCTTATCATTTTACTCAAAATATCGGCTTAAAACTCTTAACAACCCTAATCTAGAAATTTCGACATTTTTCTCGAAATCTCTAGTAGTGTAAACTTATCAAGCTTTTTCACAATTTTGATTTTTAAACTGAAAGTGTGGGTTTTTATAAGGATTTTGGTTTTCCTTGCTGTTCAAGACGAGAACAATGATCGTTTTTCGACTTATTCGACCTCTAATGAAACAACTCGAAGGTTAATACTTTTCTGAATGTCGCGTCGACCAACATTATATTCTCTTTTGGGTTCATCGCATTGTGTTAGGTTTAACAAACATTGACTAGTTCGCAAACAATTAATCCAATTTTGCCAGCTTTCGCATTAAATGAATTCAGGCGGAAACGACGTATACGTTTTTAAAATATTGTTCCGCCAGGATCGAGTCAATTTGAAATAAAGAATGCGTCTAGTTCGGAGTTATTAACGGGACTGTCTCGGACTCGTGGGAAAGAGTTACAAGACCGCAGTTTTTGTCGATACCGGATTGGCAGAAATACCGTCGTTTCTCATAAGCGAACGGCCAAACAATCACGCATATACGAGTCGTCATGACGGTACCAATAAAACTATGTTAAAAAAAATAAAAAAAATAGAAAAATGGGCCTAATTATAGGCGCACCCAGCGGTCCTATAATGAGATAATGTGGAAGGCGGCGTCTATAAAATTTCAATTATTACAGGTTTTACCGCAATTCCCGGACCTCTGGCTCAGAAAACTAGGCAGTCACGTACGAGGACTTCACGCTGTGAATACAATATTTTGTGTTTCGTTTTTATTTTAATCTGTTCTACTCAAACGCGTGAAATAGTATAAGTGGCGAAATATTATAAATTGTTTATTCATTTGATTAATTAACAATAAAGTACAAAATTCGTTTACCAGATCAGTATATAATGACAATCAGGCGATATGTATTTCGCCAACATCAAGTGTACTAATCCAATTAAAAAAAAAGTGACGTGTTCACATCTTTTAAGATTTGAGTCGTTACTCAGAGACGACTGAAATGTATTCAATTAACGCTCATAGGATCAACTGAATCGTGTGAATCGATACTTAGTATTGATTCAATAAATTTTTATAAATGGTACCTGCTGCTCTGCACTCAGTGCAGATTTTAGTAGACGCTTGACGTGAGCAAATATCCAGGGATTTAATATTTTTTTCGCGAAAGCACATTCGAATTCTATTTATTAAAAATGAGTAAATCTCGAGATATTCATGGATGCATAATAAATGACAAAGTCCTTCATAAGCACAGCTTCGACTGTTGTGAATATTCCACAATTTCACGGTTGTGAGAAATTAATTCGTTGTCACGAAAAGAGACCTGAAAAATTAATCAGACGAGATCTACCCCGATCATAGGTCATTTATAAGTCGAAATTACATTCCTAGTTTTATCACATCAATATTAGTGATATTACGAGAAAAGTATTTCGTTATCAGAAGTGACATGAAAACACCTGTTCTGCTGGCCAAATACTCATACTATAACTGCCTGTGTATTATATAGTACATAGGCAAAACCTTCCTTTGGACCTTGTTAAAATCCACAGTGTTTAATTCAGTGCTTTAATGGTGCTAACTGTTATGTTAAAACAGATGCTCTAGCATGTTTAATTATACTTGTTAAGCGGTCAAATGCAATTTCCTGTTATTAAACCAAAGAAATTACAAAAGCAACTTGTGCAACTTCGGTCTATTATACGAATGTAAAATCGTTTACGAAACCGACTGAAGCCAGTCGGAAAGAAACCGTGATACACATTTTCCGGTGCTTATCGTCGCGTTTCCTAACCAAGTTCCTCTCGCTGACAAAGGAAGAATAATGTTGATTAACTGGCTTTAATTCGTGCGCCTCTTCCGAGAATAATTGTTAGACGATCAACGATTGGCGAGGTGCGTTGATAATTTCAAAGTCGGTAGCTGTGTTTCCGGCCGTCACATCCTGCGGTTCTTTGGACGGCTGATGGCATGGCTCGCTCTGCTTGCCGCCGTCCTCGAATCAATGCACCTTATCATTTTGTACGAATGGCTGGCCATCCTTAACTTTACACAGAACTACGAAACTTCAGCATCATCTATGTTCTGAACGAAGCTACTGCTTGAAAGCAGCGAAGCAATTTTCTCCAGCTGATTTCGTCTTCAATAGAAAAAGTTTCCTACGTGTTCATTTCGCGATGAGTATTTGCAAGAGCAATATTTAACTTAGTTCTTTAGTTGAAACTTGTACCCTCTTTTTTGCGTACTGAATCCAGACGTTTGAGCTTGAGCTTATTTATTTATTCATCTTTTTTTCTAAAAAATGATGAATACAATTATCGAAATTTATAAGGAAGTTCTTTTTATTCTCCTCAGTTGATATCACACTATCTCTATTCAAGTAAATTGCAAATATTTACAACAAGGTCTTCGTTTGCCCGGTTAGCCAAACTAATGTGTCTAATTCATCGCCTGGTTACCCAATATTGCACCATTCCATTTTAGAGTACGCCATACTCCTACCAACTATAAGATTGGCCGCTAACTTCTGCTCTACTTTGTAAATTTTAGGAATCTGACGTTACTTTTATCTGTTGTTCCCTAAACTGACATTATGCGTCAATCGTACTAGCTGGAGTTTGGAGTAGCATCATACCTATTTCAGATTTTAGGTGCCAAAGATCATTTCAAATATCACTTAAGACGACACAGGAAGCGCCCTTCAAAAACAAATATTGTATTTTTTTCGCTAATGATTTACTCAGACCTAATTCCTGGTATTAATTGATATAAACTGCCATTGTATTTTAATTTCATTTCGGTTGACAAACGGGTCTCCTGTTTTAACAAGCTTTGAACTCATTAGTAGGCTTTTTTGTTGTAATTTTAATGACAATTGGATGAAGTATGAATAAATAATCCGCAGCCGGAGTAGACTTTACAATTGATTTATTATTGTAGAATTCCCGCGAGCAATCCATATTAATGAAGATTATCAGACACAACAGTACACTCTGGCTATGAATAAAATCGTGGGAAAACGCTATATAGGTCATTATTGACTTTTCCGCGTTTGCTACTAACTTAAAAAAAGTAATTATACGGTGTAAACCAGTAATAAATCTTTGATCAAAGGAACTGAGCGCAGAAATTTGTTTTCGATCAATAAGTTCGAAATTACTTTTTATTTACGACGAGACACTAAGATCGATTTGGCAAGCTAAATATTCAGAACATATTATAAACACGAGGTTATAAACACAGAATAAAACGTTAAACTAATATTTAAGGCAGAATACAACCTGAAATCTTACGGAAAGTTACCAACTATAACAGAGTAATGAAACAGAACTGTTTGGTTTTTTTTATGCCAGACAGAGAATGTGTGCATGAAGAAGAGAAGATAAGACGAGACAAGGGAAATGAAGAAAATAGATGAGAAGGGGAAAATAGGGGGAGCAGAGCAGAAAGAAGGGGGAGGAGAGAAGGGAAGAAAAGGAAAAAAGAAAAAGAAATGCAAGAAGAGGGAAGAGAAGAACGGGAAGAGTAGAGAATAGAAGAGAAAGAAAAGAAGACTAGAAAAGAGGAGAAAGGAGAAGAAGGGAAGAGAAAAGATGGAAGAAGAAAAGAGAAGAGACGAGAAGAAAGAGAAGAGAAAAGAGAAGTGAAAAGAAGAAAAAAAAAGAAGATAGGAGAAGAAATGATACGAGAAAAGAAGAGACGAGAAGAAAAGAGAAGAGAAGAGGGAAGAGGAGAGGAGTGGAGAGGAGAGGAGAGGAGAGGAGAGGAGATAAGAGAAGAGAAGAGAAGAGAAAAGAAGAAAAGAGGAAAGAGGAGAGGAGGGAGAGGAGAGGAGAGGAGAGGAGAGGAGAGGAGAGGAGAGGAGAGGAGAGAAGAGAAGAGAAAAGAAGAGAAGAGAAGAGAAGAGAAGAGAAGAGAAGAGAAGGGAAGATAAGGAAAGAGAAGGAAAGAGAAGAAGAAAAGGGAAGAGAAGAGAAGAAAATGGAAGGGAGCAGAAATTCTATGCAACAAAAAACTACAATTACGGTCTGGAGCGCTAACTCGGGTTGCTACCTAAGTAATAAGAAAGGCCAAAGAAAATTTGCCCAAAACAAGAACTGAATGTCCAAAATAACTTCTATACAAAAAGTAAAATACTGTTTCCAAATTTTTGAGCAACAACTTGTTATGCGTAAAATTTGAGTGCCAAAGTCAAGACAAGCTTTACGAAGACTGTCAGAAACATATTGAAAACATATCGGTACTACCACTACAAGTAACTGATCTTTTAAATTCATTTTATTGAGTTACTGACAAATTAAGAAAAATCTTAAAAAAATGCCAACCTTTTTAATAGAACCAAATATAGCTTGAAAATTTAAAGCAGAATGGAGGCAAAACACATTATTCAAATGAATCAAATATGCTATAAAATGTAACTATAAACGGTAAAACTGAAACAAACATAAAATGAATAAAATGTTGGATGAGAATTCGGATTCGACGGAACTTTCGTAGGAGACTGAGATCCATACAGCTTGTTACTAAAAAAACTACTGGTATAAACACCCACTATGCTAAAAAGCGAAACCAGGTCAGGTCATATCAAATGTTTATAGAAACATTATTGTTGTATTTATTGATAGTAGAGTTTAATAGTTATGAATAAAAATATTCCATTAGAGGACAGCTATAAACAGTGGCTGGGTATAAGTGTGAGAATTGAAGAGACACATATTAGGGTATAAAAGCATGGGAATGATGACTAAGTATGGGCAAATGTTAACCGTATAAAGTAAACACTGGCTGAATTCCGTAGATGTTACCTGAAAATGTTAACGTAACGTACACGACCTGTAGGTTCCCACGCCACGGTAGCTTCTCCTTTGACTTTCTAACATCATCATCAGTTACTGATGCGCCGCACCATAGACCAACCGCTTTCTCTTCTGCATTACTCGGCTACTATTCCACAATGTATCGCTTAGATTAGATTCTAAACGAATAATTTTTATCGTTTTTACTTGTTTCTATTTGAGCAATTCTTTAGTACGATCAGGTAGGTACGGGTCGCCCCTTTGCCGTTACGACATTCTTCGCTTCGACTGGCTCTGGTGACAATTCTATAGGTAAACAGTCGGTATTTTTTCTTTTATAATGCACGTGCAGCGACTTAAAAATTTCGTCAACAGATAAATATGATGAACAAATAAAATTTTATTTAAACATTTTCTGAATGCCATCCTTATTTTTAATGCTAGTTCTTAATTTTCTTTAATAAATATGTATTGGATGAGGTACAGAAAAACATTAACTGATTTTTTATGGATATTTGGTTTAAAATGAATGTGATATTCAAATGTTAGCCATGAAAAACTTTCAGTGTAAAAGAATATCGAAAATTACAATCAAGAATTAGTTTCGTTGAAGAGAAGAGTTATTTATACTGCAGAAGGTTCACTGTTCTTTCTGTGAAGTTAGGTAATTAATAGTAAGTTGTAATCGGAAGGAAACATCATTGTTTAATTACATTCGAATATCCATCCTATGACTTACTCTATTTTCCCCATTAAATATTTCAGTTTTTACCTTCCAGGTATCTCTTTTCTCCTTCTTTTTTAGAGAAAATACAGTATTTCTCTGAAGATGATAGCTTGGGCTATCCAAACACGTTAGAGCCAGCGTGTTGTGTTTTTAATCTTTCTTGATTTCAAGGGTACAAGATTTGCTACATCAATTTTTGAAGATAACCAAGGACCAATCCGTTCCACCAAAATCAATTTCATGATTATGAGTCAAAATTTGATTAAAAGTCAGAATGTTTTAATTAAAATCGATATATTTCGATGTCAACTTTTTTCTTCGAAGTTTTGAGGAAAAAGTTGGATTTTTGGAATTACAGTCGAAATAACAAAAAAATCCGACTTTTTTCTACATTTTTTTTGGTTAAAATTTCCTATTAAGTCTTGAATTCATTTTCGATTTTTAACTCTTCTGACTCATTCGAAATTTTAACTTTGTTTCTAGAAATTTGAAATTTAATCTTGACATTTTTAAGGACTTTCTTTCATTTTAAGTAAGGTAGGAAGTTTTTTAATTTTATAATATTGAAAAAAATAATAATAATAAATTAAGCAGTCAGAAAATAAGAATGATTTTTCTTTAACTTTTAAATCAATTGCAGTAAGAAAAATTAAAAGTTCATAATTTGTAAATTAAAATTATTTTGTAAGGTAACCTAACCTAATCTCTCTTGTTGTACAAGCTAGTATAGTGCTCACTGCTGTATTGCACAGTGGTTCTACAATTAAAATAATAATCAAAATTGATGCACTTCGTTTATCGCTATTTAGATGGAGGTTAATTTACACTAGAGGTTAGGTTAATTTGACTTAATGTTGGCTTATAAACTCCTCAGTCATGCATGTTTCTTTTCCATATACATAATTTTTCCCATTCTTATCACAACTTCAGGATATTTATTAGTTATTTATCTTTGTTTATATTAATTACTGACAGCTAATGCAAATGTCAGTAGTCAGGAATGTCAACTATCAATTAGTCTCTGCCTGTCTGTGGGCTATTCACGGCTTAATATCTGAGCGGATTTCGATTAAAATTGATGCGGAAGTTCCTTACAAAAATAGAGATAAAAAATAGGCCCCTTTTTATCGCGGAAAATTTTTTCACTTACATCCAAACTACATTAAATCCAGGAAGCTGAGATTTTCTTGGATTTTCTATGGGCTTTTACAACATGTAAATTCTAATACTAAATAAATACCAATGCGAAAATGTGTTTGTCTATCCTTCTGTTTGTTGGTTTTTCGCGGCTTAATTACTGAACCGATTTCAATGAAACTTGGTTGAAAGCTTCTTTGAAACTGGAGATAAACAATAGGCTCACTTTTATCACGGAAAACTGTCAGATAAATTATAAACTAATAATATATCTGGAAAGCTGAGATTTTCTTGAATTTTCTATCATGTGTTTTATTACATTGTGTAAATACTAATCGTAATTAAAAATAAATCCGAAAATGTGTTTGTCTGCCCGTCTGTTTGTTGGCTTTTCACGACTCAATTACTCAATCGATTTGAGTGAAAATTGGTGCAGAGGTTTTTTGAAATCATGGAAAAAAAATAGGCCCCACTTAACGCAAATACTTATGTGATAGGTTGTATTTTTATATTTTTTGGTTCATTTTTTTTCTGAAGTATTTCGATAAGAAACTAAAAAAATGTCATTACAATCGAACGCAAAATTTTAATTATTTAAAATATTTTTGTATTTCTTTCCCGATTAACTTCCTCACATATAACAGACACACTACGCCACTGATATTAAACAGAATTGTCTCCCTAGTGTACATGAATATATTGTAAACACGTGTGCTCTCCCCGATAAAAACCGTTGCAGCTTTGACGGTTATAAAAGATCAGTCGATTCATAACTAAATATAATATGTCTAAAAAGACACTAATAACACCTACATATCAGGAAAGAAGTTACTATAATCAATAGAAACTTGTATGCAAAAAAAAGTATATTGCTCCTAATTTTCATAAAGGGAAAGATCCTAATGAGAAGAAGGATATCAAATTAAAAATCTAAAAAATGCTTCTTATTGTAAGGCTAACAATAACGTACGCAGTGGTGTGTCGTGACTTTTATGAGTGAGGAAGCTGACAGGAAACCTTTTAAAAGATTAATTACAATTTTGCTTTCAACTGATTACATTTTGAATTCATTAGTATTCAAAAAGTAATACTTCTTTTTGTCTTGTTTTGGTTAATTGAAATACAGAACTTATCCCCTGAAACCAAGAAAGATTAAAAAACACAGCAAAGGTTGCTCTAACGTGTTTCGACAGCCAAGCCATCATCTTCAGAGAGATATCTATCTGAAGATGATAGCTTGGCTGTCGAAACCCATTAGAGCAATCTTTGTTGTGTTTTTTAATCTTTCTTGGTTTCAGGGGACAAGTTCTGTATTTCAATTTTTGAGATAACCAAGGACCAGTCCGTTGCACCAAAATTATTACTGTTTTGAGTCGAACTATCTATTTAAATTCATAATTTTAAAACAAAACTTAAAGTTTGAGAAAATGATCGAAATATTGAAAAGAAATTAAAAATTTCAAGTCCAGATATTTGTACAAATTTATTTCAAAAAAATCCAGATCAAATTTCAAGCCAAATTTTGAATATTATTTCTTTAATGTTTTTGGACTATTTAATTTTTTGAATTTTTTATTTATATTGGGATCTTTATTCAAAATTTCGAATTAAAATTCTAAATTAAAAGAGAACAAAAACTCCACTATTAAACCCAAAATTTATGTTAAATAATTACAAATCATTTTAATCACAAAATGGAAATTAAACAAGAATATATTTTTTTCTTGAGATGTTTTTAAGACTGTTGTTGGAATTTTCAACATAAGTAAAAATTTTGAACAAAAATATAAATTTTATTTTAAAAAAGTCAAGATTTTTTAAACTTGAAATTTTCGCAAAAATTTTTAGTCAGAATTTCAAAAAGAAGCCAAAATTTTGAATAGTTTTTTGTTTCAATTTTCAAAAAAGTCGAAATTTCCAATTAAAAGTTTTAAAAAAAAAGTATTTTTGTATATTTTTGAAAAAAAGTTCATATCTTGAAAAATCCTGAACTTTTTATATAATTCAAATGTACAAAGAGTAATTTTTCACAAAAGTTCGTAATTTACAAAAAATAGAATCTCTCGCGAATATTTTGAAAAAAAATAAAATTTTAGTTAAAATTACAAGAAAAGGCCTAAATTTTGAAAAAAGTGTAAATGTTATTATTAGAATTTGCAAAAAAATCGGCATTTTTTAAATAAAGGCAAAATTTCCTGAATATTCGAAATTTTCAAAAAAAAAAAATATATTTTCATAATTTTTTAGGAAATAGTTATTTTCAAAAAGGCTGAATTTCAAAACAAGTTTACATAAATCGAATTTTTCAAAAAAGTCGAAAATTAGAAAAAAGTCGAAATTTCGACATAAACGTCGAAATTTTGAGAAAAAACCAGAATTATTAAATTTCCGAAATTTTTGAAAAGAAGCCGAAAAATGTTCATAAAAACTATAATTTTAAAAAGTATAACTTTTTTAAAATCTTTTTAAAAGTTTTTTTAAAAGATCGAAATTTTCAATTCAGTAAATTGGAATTTCGATAAAAAGTCGGATTTGAAAATGAAATTTTATAAAAAAAAGAATCGAAATTTTAAAAAGGTCAAGAATTTTTAAAAATGTTATAATTTCGAGGAAAAAGGTTTAGATTGCAAGAAAAAGTAAAATTTTGAAAGAATGTAGTTTTGAAAAAGTTAAAATTTTGAAATACTTAAATTTTCAAAAGAATTAAAATTTAAAACGTCAAGTTATTCAAACACAGTTAAATTTTTGAAAGCATTCGACATAAAAAAAAACAATTTTGAAAAAAGTTGACATTTTCAGTAATATTCTAAATGTTCATAGTTTCCTCCCACGTCTTAAGAACTTGTAAACTCCGATTCATTGTGTCAAAAATAAAAGTAACAAATTCAATTTGTTACTTTAGAGACACAAATGTTAAATTTCGATCATAAGCATTACTGACATCAATAAGTAGTGGTTGCAGCTATTGTGTAAAAAAAAGGTTTTAAAATAAAATGAATATCGACATTTCGTAAGGAAAGCTGTGCTTCCCGAGCTCCAAGAAGAATGCGCCACTGGATCAATGACAAAGAGTAAAGAAAAGAAGTACAGAAAAGAAACTTTTAAGAACTGTATTAGAACCAAATAAATTAAATGAAGATGATTACAGAAGAAAAACATTTATCAAAGAAAGAATCGACAATATCATCCATAGAATAAAAACATAGAGAGCACAGAGGTCATACAATGCGATCTGGAGAAGATAACGTCATACAGATGATCATAATCGGGAAGTTGCTGCTAAACAAAGAAACGTTAGATTAAGATCAAACTTGGTTGAACGACAATTAAGAAAGGAAGCAAGAGCAGAGGATCTAATAAATAAAGGATCTTGCCTTTTAGCCTGCGTAAGCTAGAAATAAGTTCTATAATAAATTCATACAGAGGCACCCATAGTACCCATTTACTAATTTTCTTTAATGTGTTGATAAATGATAGTCCTTTTATGGGCAATACAAAATAAGAAAAATGTACTAGTTATTGGTACCACACTAATTTGGTACTCTAGATACGTATTTGAATACTCCAATTCTCAACTTAGCAGATAATTAATTCAGAATAGGTAGTCATATTGGCGAATCACATGTTTAACTTTTGTAATAGCGTATCGATAGAAAAAATGGAAGGAGTTATTATTTTTTTAATAACTACTGTGGTATTGGTACTATCAATACTGAAATGTTCAAAAGTTGACTACGATGACACATTTGTTTAGGGTTTTTCATCTTCAACCCTCCATCATTGAAATTAAACAAACTGTCTTAATGACATCAGAATGATTTTATTTTTAATTTTGAAGGATACTTAAATGATACTTGGTTTTAACAATTACATCAGTCAAATGACAGTCGCTGGCTTTGGATATCCAGCTGCAATCGTTTGTGGTTTTTCTGCATAAACCCTCGATCTTAACCCACCCTACAAAAAATCCGTTGGCTTTAAATCACAGGATTTGGGTGATGTCGCCACCTCGAAGTTATAATGTCATTGAAAAGTGGACCTCCAGGATTCGATTTAACCCAGCAAAACCGCGAGGGAATATTTTTCGAAAATGAGAATAAAACCATTCCGATAATTTAATTTCAATTCAAAGACAGAGCCTTGAAAAGCGAAAATCCCCATGCATCAAAGCAATCTAGTGCCTAAGTGCTACAAAACTGACCTAGCCCCATGCGACGCTTGATTTTCTTCAAGACCTTCATTTTCCCCTTAATCGGCGACGATCCTTCAGCCTTTTCCTTGTTCACAACTTTGCAATTGCAAACTCTCTCTTCAGATATCCCCATCAAGCAACCAATCGGCACAAAAGTATATTGTCACAGACACAATTCGCGATGAAAATCCAAATCAACACGTCATACTCAACGAGAAAACAGCTAAGACTCTGCAACTGCGATGTAACGAAGCACCAATGCGCAATTAACCTCTGCACCAAACAGCGGTCCGCTAGTAACTAATTCTGAAAAGTGAGTCCTTTTCAGTTCAAAATTAGGATAGCAGTGGGGATTATGCATCTGCGGCCACGAGCCGCTGGCCAATGGGAAAGGTGGCACACGCCTGGTGGCGACTATGCAGCCGGCTTGGGACAGATGTAACACCTATCTTCGATTACCTATGTTTACCTTATTTTTCGTTTTGTCTGTAATTTCATCAGACAGACAGGGATACAGCTTCCACGATTCCTGGGCTCAATGTAAGCATGAATCCTCCACGACCGTAACTAACTAATAAGCTTTTCATTAATATAGAATTCTGTAGCCATGAGGAAAAGCAAGAGCCTTGCTTGGTATAGTCGTTTTTCAAATAATTAAAGAAGCAAAAAAAAAGGAAATAAAAATCCTATGAAGGGATGATGAATAAAAATCATTAATTGGAATCAGGCAGTTCACTTAAAAAAAGATACAGAATTGTCTTAAAACTAATTTTAATTTGAAAATTTCGAACCTTTTTGTTACCTAAGTTTTTTCAAGGTTTCGAGATTTTCAAAAAAATTCCAAATTTTAAAAATGTCAAGAACTCTACAAAATCGTAATTGTAAAGAGTAAAAAGTTTTCAAAAAACTTAAAATTTTGAAAAAACCAACAGGTTGAAAAAGAACACAAAATATTAAAAATAAAATTTAACAGGTGTTATTAAAAGGGCATAGATTCTAAAAAACATGCGAATATTTGAAAAAAGCGAAAACTTAAAAAATGTCTAGATTTGAAGAATAATCGAAATTTTCAAAAAAAAGTTGAAACTTTTGAAGTTGCAGATAATAATTTTTAAAGAGATATATTGACATTTTGAATAATTTCGGGATTTTCACACAAGAGCCGAAATTAAAAAAAGTGGGTAAAACAATTGTGAAAAAGTCAAAATTTTGAAAAATATCGAAATATTTATAAAAAGCTTAAATTTAGGTTTCCAAAAATAAAAACTAGAAATTTAAAAAAGTTCGAGAATTACAGTTCTATTAATTTTGAAGACTGATTGAAAATGTTAAAAAAGAAGATAATTTGAAAAAAAATCGAAATTTGTGAAGTTCTGATAATTTTCAAAAAAAAACTTTAACATTTTAAAAAGTCGAAATTAAAAAAAAAATCGTTATTTTAAGAGACAACATTTTATTTAATATTGAAAAATAATCGACATTTAAAAAGTCAAAATTCCTGAAGCTTGGTGAAGTTGAAATTTTGAAGACTGATTGAAAATGTTAAAAAAGGAGATATTTTAAAAATAAAAATCGAAATTTTTGAACTTCTGCTAATTTAAAAAAAAAAACGTTAACATTTTGAAAAGTCGAAATTAGAAAAAAATTGTTATTTTAAAAGAGACAAAAGTTTAATATTGAAAAATAATCGAAATTTAAAAAAAAGTGAAAATTTCTGAAGCCCTGGTAATATTAGGATAAAAATTAAAATTTTTAAAAGGTCAAGATTTTCAGAAAAGGTCGAATTGTAAAAAGTAAAAATTTCGAAAAAAACTGTAATGTTAAAGAAAATCGAAAAAAAGGAACGGGGATATTTTAAATATTTGATATTTTAACCGCCATTTTAAGCAAATGTCGAGCCCCAAAAAGAAAGAAAAAATCTAAATTCTCAAAAAGTCAAAAGTTTGCCAAAGATTTTGAAAAATGGTTGGAATTTAAAAATCTAAGATTTAAAAAATTTAGAAATTATAAACAATAGCAACATTTTCAAAAAATAATCGCAAATTTTAAAAATAATTAAAAATCGATACACCGAAAAGTCAAAATTTTCAAAATTGGCGAAATTTGGAAGGAAGTTAAAATTCTGAAAAGGTGAATGTAGAAAAAATGTAGCTATCAAAAATAATCGACAAAATTCAAAAAAAGTAAAAACTTTCAAAAGACTGCAAATTTTGAAAAAAACGTCGAAGTTTAAAAAGTCAATTCTACATTTTCGAAAAAAGTTCATATTTTGAAAAGGGTTTCAAATTTTCAAATCAAATCAAAATTTGGAAAAAATTTCAAACTTTAATTCGACCTTTTCAAAAAAATGTTAAAAAAAGAATTTTGGCAACGACATTTAAAAGGGTCCTAAATTCTGAAAATAAAAAAATCAGTCTTTTAAAAAACAATATTTTAAAAAAGTCAAGAATTTTCAAATGAATCAGTTTTGAAAAAAAAGTCGAAATTTTCTCAATTTTTTAAAATGAGCAACATTTTTGGAAAAACTAAAATTTTGAAAAAGTAGAACTTTTGAAAAATTAAACCAAGTTTAAAAAAGTCGAAATTTAAAGAGGCGAAAAGTAAAAAAAAACTCAAAGTTTTAAAGAATATTCAATATTTTCAAAAAAAACAAAAACAAAATCGGAGATGTTCAAATTAAAAAGTCATCAACTCTGCTAGTTTTTTGCTAAAGCACAGCTTATTGATTGGTTTCATCTAACAAATCCTTCGGCATTTAACGAATTTTAACTTAAAGTTTCAAAAAAATTCGCAATATCTGGAAAAGATCGAAATATAAAATTTAAACATTAAGAAAAGAAGTTACTAACTTAAACATTTTTGAAAATTTATTTTTAAACGCTTTAAATTTTTGAAAATATTGAAGTATATAGTTAGAAAAAAATTGTCCTTTTTAAATCTTCGACCTCATTTTTAAAAATTTTGGCTTTTTTTTCAAAATTCCCATCTTGTTACTGAAAATGTAGATACCTTTTTAAACATTTTGACTTGAAATTTCACCTTCACCTATTGCAAATCTGACTTTAAATTTGCTTGTTTAAAAACATTTCAATTCTTTTCAATTCCATTTTTTTTATTTCCATTTTTCCAAATTTTAATTTACTTTCTAAATTTCAACTCTTCAATTTCGGTTCTCTTTAAGAACTTGAATTATTTTTGAATTTTTTGAAAATTTTCCCACAAAATTTTGATCTTCGAGTATATTTTTAAAATTTTTGATTTCTTTTATTAATCGGATTGTGTTCCAATTTTTTTTAAACCTCTACCGATTTCCAAAATATTCATTTTTTTAAGTATTTCCGCCTTGTTAAAATTTTTGATTATTTCCTAGGAATTTTTACTTTGTTTTTAATTTCGACTTTTTTTTTTAACTTTTTTGTCGAAGTTTCGACTTGCATGTAGTAAACTGGACTTCAAAAATTCGACTTATTTATGAAAATTGTGACTTTTTTGAAATAATGAATTTTTTTCACTATTTTTTGAAAATACCTACTTTCTTCATTAAATTTCGAATTTTTCTGACAGTTATTACTATTTTCGGAATTTAAATTTTTTTCAAAATTTCGACTATTTGTGAAAACTTCGACTGCTTTTCAAGTGTTTTGAAAATGTTGACTTTATTCTCGAAACTTCCAAATTTTTGAATCTTTGATTTTTTGAACAAAATTCACCTATTTTCCTGAAACTTTTGATTTTTTTTAAGAATCTGACATAGAGACTTATCTTAATTTCGATTTTAAATGAAATTTTAAAAATGAAGTAATTTCCTAGTTTAAAAAATTTCAAAAGAAGTCAAAATCTAGAAAATTTTTTGAGTTTAATGTCGGATATATAGAATAGGAATTTTGAAAAAAAAAAAAACAAAATGTTGGTTTTAACTTAAAAACTACAAAACTGTTGCTCGAAATTTTTAATTCGAATGCAAAATTTAAAAATGATATCGAAATTTCGAGAATAAACTTCAAAATGCCTAAAAACTATGTTCGTCAACATTTCAAGTTAAACATCGCCAACATTTTGAGTTAAAAACGTAGTTGTTTAAAAGTTTATATTAAAAAAAGAAGTCTGATCACCTGCAAAAATTTGGATAAATTTATCCAAATTTTTGTGGAGACACATTCTTCAACGACGACACATCCCAAGGCGTATAGGCAACTTTAAATACAAGTATTATTAGTTGCATACATTTTATGTGATTTTTAATCCCTATTTTTACCACCTTTGAGCCTGAATTTCTAACAATTCTCTCTTAGAGCTCATCTACGTATTATGGAAGACACCTGTGTGAAATTTCATGCTCCTACACACATCCGATTTAGTCTATACATTATCTGTCAGTTTGGAGATTTATTAATTAGAGGTAATTTAGCTAAAAAATTTAAGCTTTAACACCCTATTTCGAGATAGAATTTCAGATTTGGCCAAGAGACTCAAAATTGAGACAAATAAAATTGTACGTTAAACACGAAATTTTGATAAATCAGACAAACTTAAAATTTTGAAAAAGTTACGAAATTTATTGAGGAAGCTTATAGGAAAGGAAAATTTTGGGATTAAAGATCAAAATTTCCCTCGAAACATTAATTTCTTTAAAAAGTCGATAGTTTTTTATTTTTTATTAATGTAATTACAATCTGGTTATAGATGACCAATAAGCAATTTTATTTTTGCCTAACTTGCTAAAGTTCCTTATAAATAATAAGAGTTTACCGTATGGTGGCCTCTTATCTGATCTAAAAAATATGCACTAATATTAGCGTGCATCACACACACACAAGCACTATGCTCTGCTATTACACTGCCTCTTAAGCTAATTCAAAGGATTTTGTCCTCCTCAATCTTCTAATTAATCCAGTATTAAAAAAGAGCTGAATTGCTTCAACATTTACATGTCTATGGAGACGCTGTTTGTGACTTTCTGCCATCTTCCTAATGATTCTAGCCATAGTTTCCACACCTAAGTCCTTATAGAGGTCGCTGTTCCTCACATACCAGGGAGCATCCACCGTATTCCTCAGAACTTTGTTTTGAAATTTCTGAATTATTTATATATTACTTTTCCAGGTGCATCTCCAAAATTGGCTACCATAGGTACATACGGATCTTAGTACTTGTTTATAAAGTAAGAGCCTATTGTATGTAGTTAAAGTGGAGTTTCTTCCTAGCAGTAAACAATACATTTTTTTATACTGTTACGGGCTTATCGGTTCGAATTGATTACACTTATCGAATAAGAACCCTACTTTATTACTGAACTCAACTTGGATCACCACAATTGACAATTAACTCACTTATTATTGACTTCTACTAACTCACTAATTACACTGAATTCTGACTCGAGGGAAAGCTGACCGCCTTTTTATGGTTTTGGCTCGCGGCTTCTAGAATTTTCGGAAGATAAGGCTTATCGTTTGCCGAAATTTCTGCAACGCCTATCTGCCATTTGTTTCGTTATCGCGGCCGCTTTTCCCCTTATCAAATCCTTCTAGAAACCTTATTTTATTTACTTAATTCTACAATTCTATTCTAAATCCTATTTCATCTATTTACATTGCGTTACAATACCTTATGCCTTTTCTTTTTAACGTGAGCCTTCCTAAGTAGTTGAGCATATAATGTTATAACCAAGTATTTTGCAGTATTTGCATATGGCATTTGTCTGTTATTAATTGTAACAGGTATATTTTGTATTTTAATTTTATAGGTAAAGTTAACGTGAAATGATTTTTGTTTTCGTTCAGCCTGATTTTCCATTTATTAGTCCAATCATGTATTTTGTTAACTGTTATTTGTAGTTTGTTGGTTGCCTCTTCGCTAGTGTTTCCTACTGCCAATATGACTGTGTCGTCAGCAAAGGTGGCAATAGTATCATGTTCTAATACAGGTATGTCGCACGTGTGTAGTAGGTAAAACACCGGACCCAACAGGACACCTTGCGGAACTCCTGCTCTTATTTCCCTTAGTTCTAAACAGGTGTATTCCTGTTTAATTCGAAAGTATCTTTCAGATATATAGGACTGAAGAATTTGTGAGTATTGTTTTGCCACATAGATTTTAAGTTTAAATATTAGTCCTTTATGCCAAACTGTATCGAAGGCCTGAGCAACATTAAGAAAGATAATTGAGCAGACTTTCTGTTCTTCTAGTGATTTTTCATGTCTGTAATTCTATACACTTGATCAACTGTAGAGTGCCCACTTCTGAAATCAAATTGATGTGTTGGTATCAGATTTTTTGCTTTAATGATTGGTTTAATTCTTTTGATCAGAAGTTTCTCAAACAATTTTGCTAATACTGGAGGAAGTAACAATAGTGGTCTGTACGATGATACTTCATTAGGTTTTCTTGGTCTAGCAATTATAGCCTGGACACGTACATAAACCTAAAGGCAGCATTGGTCAGGTTAGTTTAACAATAGCTTTGTACGGTAGATTTCTCAGTATCCTCACCTGTGATTAGGTCGTACCTTGGGGCTTTATTCGGATTGATATTTTCCTTTTATTTCAGTCACCACTTCTTTAGGGGATGTTGGTGTAATTACTTCTTCTATTTGAACTGGTACTTCCCATATATGTTCATCGTCTTGGTTTTCATTAAATTTGAAAGTTTTTTCAAGATATAATCGCGAATCTCTCCGCTTTTTGCTCGTTAATTCTGGCCCATTTGCCATTCTCTAGTCTAATAGGTGGGGAGTGAATAACTGGTCTTTTTAGGCCTTTTGTAGTTTTCCATAAAGAATATCAGGTGGTACTATCATCCGTTAACTCTCTTAGGTAGGAATTAATTGAATTCATTTTTTAGCTGTTGAATGTTTCTTTTGTGTTGTTGACTGGCATTATTTAATTTGGTCTTATCTCGGGGAGCCCTAGTTTGTTGCCATATTCTTCTTAGTTTTCTTTTTTCTGTTATCAATTTTCTAATTTCGTTTAAGTAGTTGTTTCTTTTTGCCCTAGGTTTCAGTACAGAAATGTTTTCTTATGCTGTTTGCTGGATGTTGTACAAATAGTTCCATTTCTCCATCTAACTGCTCTGCATTTTGTAACGGTACTGCCAGGCTGATTTTCGCTTCAAGGCCCAACTTAAAACTTTTTCAGTCCGTTAATTTATTTACTTATAGTTAATACTATGGGCGAGTAGTCAGAGTTCATGTCCCAGCCATCATCAATGTCAAGATAATTGGCTGAAGTATTTTTAACTATAAAAAAATCTATTAGATCGGGAATTTTAATCGTCTGTAGATCAATAAGTTGATCTGTCAGAAGATATCGCTTCTCACCTGTGCTCTTTAATAGCTAACAGAAGTTCATTTCCTTTGGTGGTAGTTATTTTTGAGCTTCAAAGTGTATTTTTTGTATTGAAGTCTCCTCCTATAATGTATCTCTCTCCCAGAAATTACTCCCACCTAAATTGTCCAAGAACTCACTGTATTACTCTTTTTTAATTGAATGTCAAGGGATTATTCCTGATTATGATTGCACCACCTTCCTTGGATGCGTTGTCAGGGTGTATCGTGTGATACACTTTATATCCTTTGATTTTAATACAGGATTGTTTTGTAGAGTGTGTCTCGAAGACTAGATACAAGTCAATTTTCTCGATGTCAAGGATTGCCTGCATTTCTTGTTGATGTACATTAGCTAGTTTTGGGAATAGCTCCTTTGACGCCGTATTCCAGGCGAGTGACCTTCTCATTCATTTTTTTAAATTCATCTAGTACCTGCTGTAGAATTGGGTCTGAGCCTTTTCCTAGTTGATTTTCCTTTTCTAAATTATCATTGTTAGTTTCTACTACTCCACTGTATTTTGTATTTTTATTAACTTTCTGTGTATGTTTCCTATCCGTAGCATTTTGTCTATTTTCAGTTGTTCGTTTTCAATCGAAGTTTTAAGAACACTTTTGTTTAATGTATTTTTTTTCAGAACTCTGATTTCGTTTTGAACATTCCAAAACTAATTTTTTTCATTACCTAAAATATTGGTACTTCAAGCCTAAGATGCTGGCTCCTTTTTTTTCGAAATTTAAATTTTGATTTCTAAAATCTTACTTTGTTTCCAAATTTAAAGTTAAAACTCTTTAAAACTTGAAGATTAACCTTAAACCTAAAGTAGCTAATTTAGTAGTAAAAGTAAAAAGTAGTTACAAGTAGCAGCTAAACATTTAAACTGTTACTGCTTTTTTTAATAGTATGTGTATACTAATAAAATATTCATACGATTCGGTTTCGTTTTCGGCCGAAATCAGAGTAGAAACCGAAATTCGGTTTCGGCCAAAAGTCTAGCTTCCGATGGTCTTTAGAAACTAGTCACAATTATTTGCAAATTACTGTTATGACTTAGCCTCCCACCTGGCTACATGCCCGTGTGGAAATTAAGGAGGGAGGAGTTATTGTATTAAGTTGAAATATCATTCAAATAAAAAATGGGCTGTTTTGGAGACTGCCAACAGAGGTGAAAACTTAAAACTAGGAAATATGTAGTGCAGTTCGAACCCACGCTAGTAAACAAGACAGAATATATTGGAAATATTTGATAATAAATTCTGTCAAACTGATCTTTTTATATTTGTGGTTTGGATGCTTGTATCGTGTGAAAACGAAACTAATATTTACTAATAATGAAATAACTTTAATATGCTCTAATGCTAAGAATAGAATAACCTTTAACGTTAGGACATGTTGGTAACGCGTGATGGTGATGCGAAACCACAAGTTTAAGTTTACCCTCTATTCAAAGTCGCTCAACGCGCCTAAAAAACTTTTTACTTTTCACTTCAAAAATATTTTCCAAAATTCATCACTGAACTCAGATTTTTATAAAATACAAATTTGGTCGCTTACGCCTGCAATAAAACATCGCCCCTATCCATAAGCGAAAGCTTCATTCTGCTTTCACATGTGGACCTGGCCGAGAATCTCCTCGGGGTTTATTGTTATCAAGTATTGAAGAATGCAAGTAACGACCCTGGAAGTAAATTGATTACGAGGCTTTCAGAATGTGCAGAATGTAGACTTTTGCCTCTCAGGTGATTCCGTGGCATTGTTGATGTATGGTCCCCGTGCTTTCTTAAGAAACTGAAGGAAATCTCAAGACACGTGCACGAAGCGGGCTCGCCAGCACAATGCATCCTTTCATACTTGTTTTGACTCTTTTGTGGTCGCTTGCGTAAGGTATATCTAATAAAAACGTGCATTTGTCCTTCCTTATGAATTACCGAGTAAAGGATATTTAGGAAAGAAATTTACCTACCACTTGGAATTACAGACAAATATAAAAATAATACCGTACTGATAATCCCAGTTACTTGCTTGATTAAAAGAACTAAGAATTTTACTCCTCCATTAACTACTTTGTATGCCAGACCTGTTTTTTTTTTTTCAAATTGTGCGCCTGGTTTGCAGTGGCACTGTGGCTTCATTAACAATATTTTTCGGTCTCAAATGTTATTACTAGTGAAGATATTTTTAAGGACATGAAGTGTACAACTTTCAATTCTTTTCATGGAAAGATGCGTTGAACATCTTCTCTTTTAAACAGAAATGTTAAATACCAATGCTTTTTTTTATAAAGAAAGAGATAATTTTGAAGATCTTTAGAGAACTGGAAAAAGATATGTGACCAAGGATTATTTCTTTGTTCTAACGAACAAAGAGTATGCGATGAACATCCTAGGATGGGAGATTTCACATTAGTTGTTAACAAAATATTGTCTAATAAACGCTGTCGTTTTAAAGATTAAAAATGTGAAAATCAAAGAAACAATTAAATAAACCCTAAGGCGAAAACGCAATCCCAAAATACGCAACAGGCTGCTGCTTTCTGGCACAATAAAAACCACAACAAATGACCCGAGACGTCCTTCTGAAATCTCGGTCCTTTTCTTGCCTGTTCTGTAGGAATTGATCACCTTATGCTGTAATGTTGAATAACCTGGTACGCTTGAATTGAAACAGCTGACGGTAATAACAATAGTTCGAAGATGGTCTAAAGGTGGAAAGCAACCTTGCCTGGTTTACGAGAAAACATGTGACTTGACCAACCGTGGGAACGAAGTGATTTTTGCTATATTTAATTACTTGAGTCACTCAAAAGATTCGAATGTAATATGAAATTGTAGCGTATTACCTTTCAAACAAATCTCATTGAAATCCTAACTAATATATAAATGCGAAAGTGTGCTTTTCTGCCTATATGTCAGCTTTTCACCGCTCAATTACTGGAGATTTTGATGAAGATTGATATAGAGATATCTTGAAGGCGACATCGTTACTAAGATGCGTTTTATCCCTAAAAACTGTTTCAGATATTCCCACTTTTCCAAACAAAGCAAGTACCTTATTTCCATCGCATTGACGAATTTGAACAAAACATCCTGCTGCAATTTACACGAACTTTTTAAAGCTGTGCGGAGTTTCATTACGTTTATCCAAACTAATTTTATAAATAAATGATAAAGCATGTTTGATTGATGTCGGACCAATTGCGCCCGGCCCATAGACATAGTTAGAATAGGGCTGGGGTTGCCCCCCCCCCGGGGTTGCCCCCCCCCCGTTCATGCAGGAAACCGAAAATTTATATGTATTCAACTAGAGATTTTTTCCAAAAATTTTCTTTTCTTCTTCAAAGTTCATCCTTTCCTTGGAAACATTTTTTCGAAATTTCGATTTTTTTCTCAAATTGCGTATTTTTTTACAATATGTGTCTTTTTCTTTTGAAATGTCTCAATTATTGATAAAATCCGACTTCTTTTATCAAACATGACTGTGGAAATCTCAAATTTTTATTTAAAAGTTCGTCGTTTTTTTTTCTCTGAAATTTCACCATTTCTCGAAATTGTACTTTTTCTGAAAATGTCGACTTTTTTAATTCTGCAAATTTCAGCTTGTCAATCGAAATTTTCCTTTTCTTTGAAATCTGGTCGATTTCTTGATAAAAAAATTATATTTTTTGGAAATTTAAAATTTTTGTAAAAGGACAAAAATTATGAAAAAAATTTCTTTGTAATTTTGGACTCTTTTTTAATCCAAATTTCTTGAAATTTCAAGTTGTTAGTTTTGATGGGTATGACGATATTGGACATTTTCTGTCGTGTCGCCACATCAATGTGGCGAAAGAAAAAACAACTGTCCTTGCCTCAGGCAAAGTAGGACATCTATCTTCCTCTGACTGGAGTCAGGAGAAAAAGAATTTTACTCAATAAATTTGGATTTTTTTTTCTTAAAATTTTGATTTTTTTCTTAAAATTTGCTTTTTTTTCTAAATTTTGATAAAACCCGATTTTTTCTAAGAAATTTCGAATTTTCCATTACAAAAACATTAAACGCTTTTTCTCAGAATTTAGATCTTTTTCGCAAAGTTTCGATCATTTTCTCGTATTTTCGTCTTTTTCTCAGAATTTTGACTACTTTTTTTCAAAGTTTTGACTTTATTCCTTAAAATTTGACTTTCTCTGGAAAATTTTGAATTTTTGGTTTATTTCAAAGCTTTCTCGAAATTTCGCTCTTTTTCGAAATTCCGATATAACATTTAGCTTTTTTTTTTGAAAATTTCGATCTTTTAGAATTTAATTTTTTATTAATTTTGACTGGTTTCTTAATGTTTGCTCTCTTCACAAAATGTTAATTTGTATCCTCAATATCTGGTATTCAATATTTCTAGAAATTTTATCTTTTTCCTGGTAAATTCGTCTTTTTTTCTAAGATTTGACCTTTTCCTGTTAAAATAGCCGTTTTCCTGAAATTCGCCTTTTCCTCAAAATTTGTCTATTTGAGATATCAATTTTATTTTCAAAGGCTTCCTTTTTGGACTTTTGTTCTAAAAATCCGCTGATTGATTGCAAAATACTTTAAATTTTTGAAATATTTGTTTTTTCAATTTCGACGAGTGTTCAGCAAAAATGTCGAAAGAAATATTTTTGGGGATTTCGAGAAAAAGATTTCTTTACTAAATGTTAAATTTTGAGAACAATGTTTTTGGAAATGGTGATTTTTCTTTCTCAAAATTTGACTTTCTCTGAGAATTGCCTCTTTTCTTATTCCGAAAATTTTATTTTTATCAAAATTCGTCCTTTTTCTAAAATTTCGAATTTTTGTTTTTTAAATTCGTCTTTATTTTTCAAAATTCCGAGGAGAAACTCGAAATTTCCAGAAAACTAATTTTAAAAAAATCGAAACTTTCAATATTTTTCTCAAAATCCGTCTTTTTCTGAAAACTTGAATATTATCTTAAAATCCGATCCTGTATGTTCCTGGAAATCTGAATATGTTTCCTCGAAATTTGTCTTTCTTAATATTTTAATTTTTTTTCAAGATTAGTTTTTTTTCATATACGACTATTCTTAAAATTGCACCTTTCTCTTAAAATTTTACTTTCTTCGAAAAATTTTTTTCTCGAAATTTCGTTTCCTTTTTTTTTCGAAATTCCGCTATTTTCGTTAACATCGGATTTTTCGGCAGATTTTAATTTTTTAAGAATTTGACTTTTCAGAAATTTTGATCGTGTTTTTAAAGTGCCTTTTTCTCGATATTTTTATTTTTATCTCAAAATTCGATATTTAACTTCTCTGGAAATTTCGATTTTTTCTCTTAAAATTAGTTTAAATTTTTCTTTTTCGAAATTTCGACTTTATTTTCAATATTGTTTCTTGAGATTTCCTTTCAAAATTCATTTTTCTGTCAAAATGCTGTCACTCTGTGTCTTTTAAAAATTTCGACCTTTTTAAATTTAACTCTAGGAAATTTCAATTTGTATCTCAAAATTCGCTGTATGTTCGAAATTTCGATATTTATTTCAAAATACAATGTTTTAGTTCCTGGAAATATCGATTTTTTCCTCAAAATTAGTAATTTACTTGAAATTCGATTTTCTCGAAATTCGTCTGTTTTATCGCCATAATATCAAAAGGTGAAAATGTTAAGAAAAATATGTTTGGGATATTTCGAGAAAAAGATTTCTTGTACATTCAATTTTTTTACGGAAATTCAAATATTATATCAAATTGAAATAGATAAGTAAAAATTTCGAGGAAAATGTCAAAATTTGACGATTTTTCAAAAATTGCGACTCTTTTCACAACATTCGATCTTTGAAAATATCTTTGCCTCTTTTTTCAGCCAGAAGGTTTACCTGTTTTTTCATCAATTTTTCAAAATGATTATTGCCCTTCCCCCCATTGAATGGAATCCTGCCTACACTTTATGATCTGAGTTTCTGTGGAAAGTAGAATTGATATTTCAGTGGCGCACCCGAAGGGGGAGGCTTTGTGGGCCTAAACCCTCCCCCAAGCCTATATGACATTAGATATTTCAAAGTAAAAATGAAGTATAAACAAAATATAAAAAATCAAACATTTTATATTTATTTAATGTTCAAATTTCGAGCAAAACTCGAAATTTCTAAAAAAATTCTAAATAATCAAAGCTCTTTCATGCTAATTTCTAATTTTTTCTGATCAATCGAAAAATTCGACCCTGACATTTTAAGTTTAAGTACTTAAGAACCAAAAATTTTAAGTTAAAGTTTTTTTTGGACTGTTTTTTAAATATCAGGCCCTTCGAGAGAATTTTCAGGCCCGGGGGCTCTTATGAGATCCAGCCTCTTACATTCTAGGTATTGGGGACAAAGGGGTAAATGTTGTTCTATTTCCAAAATGTGTTCCCAGGCCGCTGCAGTATATTCAGGGCCCTCCGGGAAGTTGAATGGAAGGGCAAATAATTTAATTGATTAAAAAAGAAGAAAAATATTTTACTTTTGATAACAAAAAAGAAGAAAGATAGCTATTTCATAATTTTCGATTAGATGACTAAAAGAAATTACAAAAAACAATTTTTTGTAAAATTGAGTTTTTCAAATTTTAGCCTTCTTCAATTTGTTTTTATGTTCAATCCACTCGCAAAGGATAACCCTATTAAGCCTTCAAGGCAGCGCGAGTAGGATGCGGAAACAATAATAGATAGCGATGAACCGCCTTCTTAAACAAGGGACTGGTTATAATTTTTGGGGAAAATTCCGTTCGGTTAAGAGTTCCATAGTTTGGAAGTTCTATAGAAAAAAGAGCATCCTTAGACAGAAGTCCTCACTGTGTCAAGCTCGATCTCACAGGAATTTGCTGTCTCCGACTGTCATGTATACTTCAAAAATCTTGCCTTAGGGGGGTCAATCCTATTCTTGTTCTGATTTTTTCAAAATATCGACATTTTTGAAAACTTCCAAACTTCGTAATTTTCTCGAAATTTTTTTGAAAAAGATTCTTGTTAGCTTTTGATCGCCTGTCTTCCTCTAATCTCTCAAAGAGATCTGATAAGTCAAATAAGACATTTTGACTGAAATTTTCTTTAAATTACAAACCTTCGAGAACTTAAAATTTGATGGTATTTAAAGACCTTGAACACCGTTAATGATGGGAGTGTATTTAAAGACTGGATGGAGAAGAGAAAAACGGTAAAAAAGCTAATTAAGACAAGATCAATACGTTCCCTTAGAATTCGCAGATGTTGAGATATTAAAAGTTCCTCGAAAGAGACATCCAATCAGAAAAACCTCTTCTTTCAAATATCCAGATAATTTCACATCAGGAGCTTTAAATGAAGATACAGAAGATGAAAAAAATCAATCACTGAATTCTTCAGATCTCTAAAGATTTGGAAGAACAAAATGTCTTTCGAAATAAATCTTCTTTCTTGAAATTTTAAAATCTTTAATACTATTCATCCACTTAAGATTTATTCATTCAGATCTTTAAAATTTTCAAATGCATTATTTGAAGATTCATTTTAAAGAAGCAGATTTTCCCAGCTGATAATTTTTAAGGAAAGATAGGTGCCAATACTGTCACTAAAATGGAATAAAAATCTCTTATTTTTAAATTCCCGATTCTTAAAGATTTAGATACAGAGAAAAATCAATTGAAATATTCTGTTTCCTTCAAAATCTTTTAAGATTTGGAGAAAGATACAAGTGGTGAAGAAAATTAATTGAAATGAATTCAGCCCATTCCATTGAAATCTGTACAACTTGGCATTCGTACAATTCTCAAAACCCTTGAATATTTCTCGAAATATCAGTTTATAATGGCCTAAAGGTACGGAAGATAAACAGAAAAGACAATCAAAATGAATCCCATCATTGTACTTTAGATAGTATTATCTTTAAAGACTTGGAAATTTGAAGAGACACGAGACAAAAAATCAGTGGAAATGAGTCTTCTATAGAATCTTCAAGTTTTCACAATTAGAATTGGGTTAGAACGATCTGCAAAAAGAAGGTGAATAACAACCATCTTCCTTCAAACCTCCAGACTATAACGATTTTTAAGGTTTTTGACATTGTCGAAACCACCAGTCAGTATATATTTCTTGAAACCTCCGAATCTTATAAAAAGTTTTAAAACTTCTAAGGATATTCGATATGCATCGATGTTTCGAAATTATTCAATTTCCATTCCAAGTTTCCATTAAAAACATCGAATAGTATTCGACCTTTTGCAAAGCAAAGAAATATCGGAAGTATTGTTGTATTTTTTTACGATGTATCCATAGTGTGTCGTTGAAAGGTTCCAGGTGTGTAGCCAAAATATGAGATAATAAAAATTTAGAAATGAATATTAACACCTTTTTTTTTCAGTCAGCAAATTTGAGAGGCAGCTATGAGGACGGTTTTTTTAGGTTGTCAGAAATTTATTGGGCGCGGTTGGGAAACACTGGCTTAAAGTATTCGAATGTTTAAAAACATCGATGTTAGGGAATCGATGTATGGAAACAACATCGATGTAGGGCTTCGATTTATTACATGGAATAAAAACATCGATGTATTTTCCAAGTGGATGCTTTTAAAACTCCACCAAGTTAATTTGGAGGATTTGAAGAAGCGGCAGTCGACAAAGCACCCAATCAAAATGAACGTAATTTTTCTACTTCAAATCTTCAAAAACTTGGGGATTTAGAGAAAAAGGCAGAGGTCAAAAAAAGTGGTCAGATTGAATCCAGCTGCCTTCCATCAAAGATGTCAAGTTTTCAGAATTCTGAGTACCTGAAAAGAGAGACAAGTAACGAAAAATCAAATCGGAATAAATCCTCTTCTTTCAAATTTCTAAACTTTAAAGCTTTTCAAAACTCTGAAGGTAAGGAACGAAAATGTAACTAATTAACAAAATCAAATCTTCCTCGAGATATTCGGATCTTTAACATCATTCAACTCTAAATATATTTTAAAATATTCTTTACATGTTAAAAGTTAAGATGTATCGGGTCAGTTCATAAATTCGTGTGCATTAATAGCATGCATGGAATTCACTATGACTCATTTACTAAACCAATACAATTTTGAACCTGTCGAAACTTGACATCGTTTGACTAACATATTATTCAGTTCATCACCAACTTTCGTAAATATCGAACTCATTTTAGTGCCCATAGAAGATCGAAATCTTGTGGAGTCAGAGCCACAATTAACAGTGGATCAGATCGCAGAAAGGATGAATTCATTTCATGGAACAGTCTTTCGTCATTTAAAAAACATTGCGAAACTATCCAAGCTTGAAAAGTGGGTACCGCATGAGCTATCCGAAGCTAATTGCGAACAGCCAATAAACATCTACACTTCCCTTTTATCGTGCTTCGAAAGAGGGCCATTTTTAAATCGTTTGGTAACAGGTGACGAAAAATGAGTTATTTATCATAACGTCACAAGAAAAAGAACGTGGACTGATACAGATAAGCAGCCGATTCCAACAGCAAAGGTGTCTTTACACCCCAAAAAGATTCTTTTGAATGTTTGGTGGTATATGTATGGTGTAATTTATTTTGAACTGTTAGAACCAATTCAAACGATTAATTCAGAAGTGAACAACTTTGCTGTCTAAACTCAGAATTGATCAAAAAACGCCCACGATTGGTGAATATCACGAAAGTGTTGTTTCATCATGATAACGCTAGACCGCATACGGCTCGCACAACTCTACAAAAAAATACTGAATTTAATTGGGAGCTTTTGCCACATCCTGCTTAGCTCCCTGATATTGCCCCAAGTGATTTTCACTTATTTCGTGCCTTACAAAATTTTTTAGTGGGAAAAAAATTAAATTCTAAACAGGATGTACACAATGAACTTTCAAATTTTTTTGCATCAAAACCAGAGTATTTCTACAGCAATGGAATAAAAAAGCTACATGTAAGATGGAAAGACATTGTAGATAAATAATGGAGGGAAAAATAAAATTGATTAAAACGATAAATTATTTTTTTTTATATTATTTAAAAATTTGTCAAAAAATGCACACACAGAGACAGTCGACGAAACAGCCAATCGAAAGATATCCAGTCATCTTCCTTCAAGAAATGTAAGGGAGAGGCGCGACAATAAATCGATTCCTTAATTCAATTTTTCATTGTAACCTTTAAAATAACCTTTTTCATTGTAATCTTTAAAATAAATGTGCTTTTTTCATATTTCCAAGTCTTGATAGATCATCAGGGCTTTGGAGAATCGGAAGAGGCTACAGAAAATGAAATCTTATTAAAATTGATTCAATCCTCTTCAAAACTCCAATCTTTCAAAATTAGATCGATATCCTTAAAATCCTAAGACCTTCAAATTAAAACGTCTTTTCCGGGTCAGCCAATAAAAAAATAGAATCCTACTTGAACTCCAGAAACTTGATGATCTTTAAAGAGTTTAGAAATATACAAGAACCGGAACAGATTACCAATAAAAAAAAAACAGATTAGTGGAATAGATTTGTTGCCACTTTTTTTTCTCTACATCCCTCTTGAATAACATTCTTTTTAATTTTCTTATGGGAACCAAGCTTATGAATCACCACTTATGATTTATTCGCATAATAAACGTATTAGTTAAAATTGCAATGTTCACACATGTATTATGACTCGTTAAAACGACGACAACGTGCGCATTGAATATTGAATAGTAAACTAATATTGTGAACGCATCTATATTCCCACGGACTAAGATAACAGCTTTACCGGTTAATAAGTTATTTTTTTTATTTGCGCTCGGCAAAAATCGATGCAATCAGCCGTATTAATTACAAGAACGCAATTTGTTTTGCATAACTTCATTTTTTAGTGTGCACATCCTGACTTGAATTTGTTGCGTTGCGTAATAAGGTATCTGCTTTCATAAAATACTCGAACAATAATTAATTACCGACTATGTTAATCGTTACTGCAAAAAACGTTGATCTATTAATAATAGATCTTGATTCGGTAAACAAGTTTGCATTTTTTTTAAACACGGTAGAGGAGTTATACCCACCTTATTATTCATTATTTATTGTCTAATTCAGGGCTTTTTAAAGCTTTTTCATTCACCATCCTATTTATGACTATGATTTTTTTCGTGACCTCAAAAATTTTATAAAATCAGGCAAGGAGCTGTACCAAATTTAAACATTTTTACCTAAGTATGAATTTGAAGTTTATCCAAATGTTCTTGTGTTATAATTGAAATATAAAAGTCGTCTATTTTTAAATACACACCTTTTTCTACAATCAAACGCTGGTGATTATGTTTATAAAATGTCAGGTAAAAAGCATTCTTGACAATTCGCAAAGTACACAGTTGGGATGGGATTGCGTCGAATCGCGCTAAAATGTTCCGATTCCAAATGATATTACTGTGTTGCGTATGCTATGTATGCTAACTTCAAAATTATTCATCTAAATGATATAATTAAGTCCAAAGAAGGTTTCACCCCTTTACCACATCGGCAATTAAATAAATAATTACGCGATACGTATTTCGCCAGCAGAACTGGCATTTTCAAGCGCACTAATCTAAAAAGATTAGCAAAAGATGCATCGAGGTCATCTGCATTGAGATTCAAATCGATACTGGCGGAAAGCCAGCGATACAGTATCGATTTGAATCTCAATGCAGATGACGTCGATGCATCTTTTGCTAATCTTTTTAGATTAGTGCGCTTGAAAATGCCAGTTCTGCTGGCGAAATACGTATAGCGTAATTATTTATTTAATTGCCGATGTGGTAAAGGGGTGAAACCTTCTTTGGACTTAATCACAAGCCACAGTGTTTAGTTCAGTGCTTTAGTAAATGATATAATGTAAAACCAAATTTGATCTGTATTATATCCTTCGGCTAAATCAAGCACTTTATCTAAAAAAATTAATCTATATGAGTAAAGTTTTAAAATGCAAGCACCTATTTTTACATAAAATATTTTTTTTTCTCAACAACCATTACGATATCGACAAAAACCGAAAAATATATAAGAAATCAATTTTATTGAAAATTTGGACTTTTTTCACTTTTTTTTGTTGAAAATTCTGCCTTTTAAAACTTTCGACATTCTTGGAGAATGTTTACCTTTTTAAAAATATTTCGCCTTCATTCCATTTTTTTTGAGAATTTCAACTCTTGAAAATTTCGATTTTTTAAAAAATATATTGTCTTTTATTGAAAATTTCGAGTTATTTCAAATTACTGACCTTTTGAAAATTCCGAGTTTTTGATAAACTCGATTTTTATTGGAAAATAGCGACTTTTTAAAAAATTTTGACCTTTTTTAATATCCACTTTTTTTTGTTTCGTTTCGACTTTTTCTCGAAATGTTTCACTTAATTTTGGAACTTTTTTTCCTTTTATCGAAATTCCAACTTTTTAGAAATTTCAGACTTCTCAAAATTTAGATTAATTTTTGACTATTTAGATTTGTTCCACATTCCTAACTTATTTTTTAAAATTCTTCTTATTAAAAGTTTATCGTTTTTTAAAATTTTCATTCAAGATTTTGACTTTTTTGTAAACATTGACATGTTTTAAAAATTTTGAATTATTTTCGAAAATTTGAATATTTTTGAAAATTCTCGACTTTTTTCAGGATTCTGACTTTTCTTGAACATTTTGACTTGCTGAAAATGACATTTTTGAAGAACCCGTGTTTTCGTTATTTATTGAATGTTTCGATTTTTTTCTAATGTTTCGACTTATTTGAAATTCGAATTTCAAATTTTACGATTTTTTTCCAAATTTCAGCATTTTCCAAAATTTGAACTTACTTTGAAAATTTCAACTTTTCAGAATTTCGTTATTACAAAATTTTGACTCTTTGTGTAAATTATGACTTTTGCGTTAATATGTACTTTTTCTAAAAATGTTTAAACATTTTAACAGAATTATCTACCTTTTCCCAAAATTTTTATTTTCAAAATTTGCGACTCTTAAAATATTCTTTTTTGGAAATCTGGTTGTTTTAAATTTTTGAGAAAAACTTGGACATTTTTGTCAAATTTTCACTTCCTTTAAAACTTCGATATTTGTTCAAAATTCTGAGTTTTCTCAAAGTTTTGACTTTTTTGAAAAATTGAAGTCTATTTTTTAACTTTTATGAATATTTGACCCTTTCTTAAAAAATTCTACCTTTTTTTTTGAAAACTTCGGCTTTTTTGAGAAGCTGAATTTTATCCAAATTTCGACTTCTTTTGAAATTTTCCTTTTTTTTCTCAGAATTTTTTCTGAATTTACACTTTTTATTATTAAAGTTTTGATCTTATTCTTCAAAAATAAAAATCTTGAAAATTGCAACCTTTTTTCAAAATTTGACTTTTGCTCCAATCTTCGAATTTTTGAAAAGTGGACATTTCGAAAATTTTGCCTTCCGAAATTTATGGAAAAATCTAAGTTTTAAATTACGAATTTAAAGCTGGCATTTTAAAATGGATGGTGAAATTCTTCAAGTTTAATTTAGAATAATTCTCAAATTCAAAACATGGAATTTTCTAAATAAAAAGTACAAATTTCGAGTAAATATTTTAAGACACATTAAATTTCGAAAAAAAGATGGCTTCAACTTTTTTATAATTCATGAACAACAGACTAAAAAAATTACTTTTTTGAAAAATTTCTCTTAAAAATTTTTCTTTTTGAAAATTTCAACTTTTTTGATAATTTTGACTCCTTTTCAAAGTTTCGATTTTTTCAAATTTTCAATTTATTTTTGAAACTTTTGACCTCTTCAAAATTGCGCTTCTTATTGAAAATTTGTATTTTTTTTTAATTTTATCTCTAAGTTTCGACATTTTTGTAAAGCTTACTTTTAAAATTTAGACTTTCTTTTTGATTTTTTTTTTCAATTTCGACTTTTTCCAAGATTTCGACTTATTGTCAAAATGTTTACATTTTCGATTTTAAATTTTTGTTGAAAATTTAAAATTTTTTGAACTATTTGACTTACATTAAAAACTTCCATTTCCAAATTTTCACTTATTCTGAAAATTTCAACTCTGAAATTGTTGGAAATTTTTGACTTTTTTGAAAAGTTCTATGTTGTTATTGTCTTTATTGGGAAACTTTGATTTTTAGATAAAATTGGAAATTTGTGAAGACTATCGCAAATTTCGACTTTTTCTCAAAACTTCTCAAAAATTGTTTTTTCAAATTTGATTATTTTGAAACACTTTTTTTTAAACTATGACGCCTTTTCAAAATTTTCACTTCGACTTTTATGGAAATTTGGCATCTATTTAAAAAATTCAACAACGAAATTTTCGACTTTTTTGAAAAGTCGGCTTTTTTTGTAAAATATTAGCTTGTAGAAATGTTCGCCTTTTTTCAGAAAGTCAACCTTTTTTTGAAAAATTTTGTTCTTTTACTTTCAAAATTTTGACTTTTTCTCGAAGTCTCAACTTTTTTAAAAATTTAGGCTTCGTCCGAAATTTCAACCTTTTTTTCAAATCTTCGATCTTTTGAAAACTTTTTTTAAAGTTTGAAAATTTCGACCTTTTTTTAAAAATTATTACTTTTTCTCTAAATTTCGAACTTTTGGTAACATTAATTTTTTGAAAAATTTGCCTTTTCATTAAAAATATCGATTTTTTTAGAATCTGAGTTATTAATATAACGAGTTTTAAAAAATTTTAACAAGATTGCATAGAATAAACACCAACAAATTTAAAGCTTTTTGCAAATTTTGACACAAAATTTCGATCTATCGAAAAATATAGATTTCATGTTTAAATCGAGATTCGATATTTCGAGGGAAAATATAAATTTATCGGGAAGAAAATCCGATTTCAAGTCGAAAAAGGGACAATTTCAAGTTTAAAGCCAAAATTTAAAAAGAAGTAAATAAACAAAACCCGTAAATGATGGGAAAAAAAATCATAATTAGACCGAAAAAGTCGCTAAAATATTAAGAAAAATGCGGAATTTTGAGTTTGAAAATCTAAAACAGATAAATTTGGAAAGGACGAGAAAAAGTCGAAATTTCGAAAAATTTTAAAATTTTAGGTCGAAATTTTAAGAGAAAATTTGAAAATTTCGGCATTTTTTAATTTCTACCTGATTGTTATTGCGTCACAAATTTTCGATGATAATGACTCCTCCTGCTACCAAACTGAATTAATACTAGCTGACTAGAGATTACATTTGCAGATAACTAAAATTTCATATGAATATTACTCGTGACGTAATACCCATCTTAGAACAGCCCAACGTGTGGTATATATTTCTGAAACTGAAACAAAAATCGTAGGTGAATACACGTTTGTTTCGATAAGCGTAATTATTTTCCAGTTGCCAGATATACCTACTAATTCATTCACTGTTGATATTAATTTTTAGAACTTTACAGTTTCATTTAATTGGTGCAATTTACTATAATAAATCTAACTACCGTAATTAAGGGCTAAGTAATATTTATAATGTTTTAGCTTTGTATCACATTATGGCACCTGCCTACGGTGATGCTCTCAGCATCTTCTGGAAATCATGCAGCAGGTGGATTCAACAGACGCTTGACATATGCGATTGAAAAAGCCGTTTTGTATCCGACTTCCTTTCAGCCTGTTTGTTATTTTATTTCATATTTATGCATTTTCCAAAAAATCTTTCACAGGACGTTAAACATTCTTATCCATTTTTAATGTAATAAAACTTTTGTAAATTGTGAATGATATTATCTTACTCTCGAATACATGTTACCCGTGGAAAAAATAAATACATATTTTATTACACTTGAGAGACTTTTAGGGTTGCCACCTTTCTAATTTGAGCAAATAAAAGTATGCTACCTTGTTAAAGATTAGAAAAAAAAGTACATTGTCTCAAAATAAAGTATTATTTGTTTTATTTTATTATTTCTAGGTATTTTACAGATCTATCAAACCAACTTAAAATAAGATTACAACATAAGTCTAGTTAGAATATGGCAGGGTATTTTTTTTGCAACAAAATTTGTTTTTTTTTAAATAAACCTTCGAATTTATTCATAAAATTCGATTTCTTTTATCAAACATGACATTATCCAAATTTCGAATTTTTATTTAAACATTCGTGGTTTGTTTTCCCAAAATTTCGCCAATTTCTCCAAATTCCACTTTTGAACATTTCAACTTTTTTTCAAATCTGAATCCGCAAATGTCAGATAGTTTATTAAAATTCGCTTTTTCGACATTTCCTGAAAATATTTTCATCAGCATTTTTACTTTTTCTGAAAACTGCCGAAATTTTCAGAAAAACGGAGTTTTTGGAGAAAAAAGCGAAATTTCCAGGAACAGAAAATGTCAAAAATTGAACTAAGTAAAAATCGGAACTTCCAAAAAATGTCGAATTTTGAGAAAAATGAAGAAATCTAAAAAAAAAATTTTTAAAAAGTCAAAATTTTGACAAAGACGCAATTTTTCCGGGAAAGTTAAATTTTGAGGAAATAAACCCCGAACTTTGAAAATAAATATTTCGCGAGGATTTGCAAGATTTTGAAAAAAAGAAAGAATTTTGAAAATAAACTCGAAAGTTCAAAAACATTGCCGAAATTTAGACAAACAAAGCCGCAGTTTATTAAAGAAAGCTAGACTACAAGAAAAAAGTTAATTTTCAGAATAACATTTAAAAAAAAAGTAAAATTTCGACAAAAAAATTTAAAACTTCGAGAAAAATATGGAAATCTGAATGATTGTGTAAAAAAAAGTCAACATTTTAAGGGAACCTTCGTTAAATTTTGATCAAAAACGCGAATCTGGAGAATATTTGAAGGACAATTAAAAAATAATTTAAAATTGTAAAAGAGATTGTGGAACTTCCAAAAGATAGAAATTTCCCAGAGAAGGTCAAATTTTGGGAAAAAATAACAAATATTAATTTTTCATAACAAAAAGCTATAAGAAAATTAAATATCGATCAAAAATCAAAATGCTGAGAAATATGAAAAAATCTGAAAAAATTAAATATAAAAAAGTGCAAATTTTTAAAAAGATTAGAAATTTCAAGAAAATGATCTAAATTAAAGAAAGTTAAAGTTTGTAATAGACGTCGAATGTTGAGAAAAATTGGAATTTCGAGAATAAGACAACTTCAAAAAACTTGCAACTCAAAAAAATTCAGTAATTCCCGATGAAATCAACGTTTAAGGAAAACAAGTTAATTTTTCAGAATAAAATCAAACTTAAAAAATACACGACAAAAATGTCAAAATTTTTATAAATATGAAAAAATCTATAAAAAATGGAATTTTGTGAAAAAAGAAGTGGAAATTTCGAACAAATATTTAAAATTTGCAGAAAACTTAGAATTTCCCATTTTGAAAAAAATCAAATCTAGAAAATGTGTATACAATAATTGTTTAAATTAGTCTGACATCATCTAATCCGACACTTTTAATTCGGCACTTTTAATCCGACACTTTAAATCCGACACCTTTAATCCGACCTTTTTAATCCTGACATTTTAATCTGAGACTTAATCCTTTCCAACTACTCGGATAATCTAACATCCGGCTAATCCAGGCACCCACTAATCCAAGGTAAAAGTCTAAAAAAGGAAAAATTGGGGGGGGGCAAAAATGAAAATATGGAAAAAATGGGGCAGGGCAAAATCAAAATATGAAAAAAATTGGGGAGGGGTGCAAAAATAAAAATCTATAAAAAAGAAAACTGGGGGAAAAGAAAAAAATTGGGGAGGGGGCAAAATGAAAATATATAAAAAAGAAAAATGGAGGGGCAGAATGAAAATATACATATAAAAAAGAAAAACGGTAGTGGGGCAAAAACAAAATATATTAATAAGAAAATAGGAGGCGGGCAAAAAATTGGGGAACAAAATTTGAGGGACGGAAAAAAATTGGGAGGGCAAAATGAAAATACAAAAAAGAGAAAAATTGGGGAGGGAGTAAAATGAAAATATGAAAAAGAAAAATTGGGGGGTAACATAAAAAGAAATTAAAAAGGAAAAATTGGGGGCGGTGGTAGGTTATATGGGGGAGGGCGAGTGGATGTTAGTCGCCCTCTATTATTTGTACTTCTCAACTGAGAGAAACCACTGAAAGTTTGGAAAAAGAATTTTTTTAAATATCTTGAAATTTGTTATATCATAGTTTTAAGTTTTCACTTCTGTCGGCAGTCCCCATAACTGCCCAAAATTTTTTTTATTATTTCAAGCTCGATCTCAGCGTTTCGTCTTTTCCTAAACTTCGATATAATTCCCATTTTTCACTTTTGTAACTAATTTCGATAAGAAAATTTTTATTTAATATAAATTGGAAGCTTCGACTTTTCTTGACAAAATTTCGATTGTAATTTTTACCTTCTTCCTAGTTGTTCGCTTGACAACTTAAAATTTCGACTTTTTCGAATTTTTTTATGAACGTTAGTTGTCATTTTATATATTTTACTCATAATTTCAAGTTTGCACTTCCAATGGTTACTTTTTTCTAAAACTGCGATTGCAATATTGTTGAAATTTTAATACAAAAGTTTCTATATTTTTCTTAAAATTTCACGTTTAATAAGTGTTTTCAAGTGGCGATTTTAAACAACTGTGAATTTCTAAACTTTCTAACATTTTGATTTTTTTTCTTAATTTTAATCTGCGAATGTTCTTTTTTTTCTTTCAAAATTTCGTGTTGTGTTATAAATCTTTAATTTCCTTAGATAAAAATCTGGCCGCTTCCATACTTCATTAGAAATAAAGGATAACAGCTTTTTTGGATCATTGTAAAATGAAACAAAATAAAAACATCATTATTTTAACTAATATATAAATGCGAAAGTGTGTTTGTCTGTTTGTCTGCTTTTTATGGCACAATTACTGAAGTGATTGACGAAAATTAAAGAAGTACCTTGCAAGGCGGGTTCGTTAGTAGGATTCTTTTTATTCCGGAAAACTAATAATGAGTATCCAAATAAAATAAAAACCTATTTTTATTTTCTAGGTAAATAAATGCAAAATCTGACGACTACGACAGGTCGCTTCTATGCAGCTGACAGGCACATTCGCATGAACGAGTTTGAACAAAACATCCTTCTGCAACCATCACGAACTCTCTAAAGCTGTGTTTATCCAAACTAATTTTATGAATGGGAAGATATGTTTGATCAACGACACCATCAACAAGGCTATGATATCTGATTCTTAATTAAAATCATTTTATTTAAAAAGTTGTTGTTTTTCTTTCCAAAATTTCGCCATTTCTCCAAATTCGACTTTGCTTAAACATTTCTAATTTTTTTAAATCTGCCTCCGAAAATTTCAGCTTGTTTACTGAAATTTGCCTTTTCCTCAAAATTTGGTCGATATTCTGATAAAAAGGGAAAACATTGAAAAAATGTTCTTTGTAAATTTAAACTATTTTTTTAACAAAATTTCTGTAAGTTTCAACTTGTTTCTCAAAATTTTGAGGTTTATATTAATAATGGACATTTTCTGAGGCCACATGGGGCAAAGTCGGCCGCCTGTCGCCCCCTAACTCGAGCAGTCGAAAGAAAATGAATATTCAGCCGGAAAATTTCGGCTTTTTCTTAAAATTTAATTTTTTTGCTAAATTTGGATAAAATTTCACTCGCCATAGAAGATTTCAAATTTTACTCATAAGATTAAACCTTTTTCTCAAAATTTATATCTTTTTCGCGAAACTTTAATCATTTGCTCTTTTCAATTCTTTTTCATTAATTTTTGTTTGTGGAAGTTTCGTTTTTTCTTCGAAATTCGTCTTCTTTTTGAAGTTTTGATATTTTTTGCAAAATTCGTCTTTTTTCGAAATTTCAACTTAATATCAAAATTCGATCCTGAAAATCTCAATTTTTTTTCCTCAAAGTTCGTCAATTTCTCTATATTTTGATTTTTTTCAAAACTTGTTTTTTATAAATGACTTCTCAGAATTTGACTATTTGCTCAAAATACGATTTTTTGCGCGACCATTTGTTCTCGAAATTTCGTTTTTTTCTAAGAATATCGAATATTTTTTTTTAATTTGTCTTTTAGTTTGGTTGTTCCAACAGTCGACTGTTTTCTTAAAATTTGATTTTTTCTGTAAAATTTTCAAATTTTTGTCCATTTCGACATTTTCTTCAAGTTTCACTTCTTTTTCAAAATTGGGTTATTATTCCGAACATTGGGCTTTTTTTTTAAAAAAGGTCGACTTTTAGAATCTCATTTTTCAGACATTTTGACTGATTTTTTAAGTTTTGATTTTTATCCCAACATTCAATATTTAATATTTTTAGAAATTTCGTATTTTTTCTCCAAATTCGCCATTTTTCTAAAAATTTTGACTTTTTCTCTTAAAATAATCTTCGTCCGCGTTTTCCTCAAAGTTCGTGTTTTTCGAAATTTGGGTTTTAATTTCAAAATTCTACTTTTCAGAAATTTTGTCTGTTTCTTGGCTTTGCCTTTTTCAAGAAATTTTGATTTTTATCTCAATATTGGATATTTAATATTTCTAAAATTTCGACTTTCTACTCTAAATTCATCATTCTTCTAGAAATTTTGCTTTTTTCTCTTAAAATGCTTTTTTTTCCTCAAGATTGCATGTTCCTCAAAATTCGTCTTTTTCAAAATTTGGACTTTATTTTTAAAATTCTACTTTTTGGAGTTTTGTTTTAAAAATCGTTTATTTATTTCGAAATTTCCCCATTTTTCTTAATAATGTCTTTTTCAACAAACTTTGACTTTTATCTCAACATGTGATGTTTCATGGGTCTGAAAATCTCGATCTTTCTCTCTTCTAAATTGATCAGAAATGTTAATAAAAATATCGAGAAAAATATTTCTTGCAAATTCAACGTCACTACTAAATTTTAAAATTTGAAAACAACGTTTTTGGAAGCTGCGATTTTTCTTTTTCAAAATCCGAATTTTTCTGAAAATTACCTTGTTTCACAAAAATGGACCTTTGAAAATTTTAATTTTTTGAATTTTGGAGATTTTTCAAGTTTTGGGAAAGGTTGGGTGTTTATTTTTAATATGAATTCTGACTTTTCCAAAAATGTTTTCACTCGAAATTCGTCTTTTTCGAAATAACTAATTTACTGTCAAAATTCCAACTTAGTTTTCCTCATAAAACTGAACTATCTCTTGGAAATTTTAAATGTTTTCTAAAAAGTTCGATCCTTTTTCTATATTTTTCAGATATCGTTTTTTTTTTTTAAATTCTATTTGGTAACACTCGTTTTTTCTGATTTTTAAAATGTAATTTTCCAATAATTTTCTCAAAATTCTCTTATTCTTCAAAGTTTGATTTTTACCTCAAAATTCGATATTTTCTGCTTCTGGACATTTCCATTTAAAATCAGACTTTTTCTCAAAATTCGTTGATTTTACTAAAACTGCATCAATTTTTTTCTATTTTTTGACAAAAGCAGGTATTCTGACCGGCAAAAACAGTTGGTAAGCAGAGACATAATTTTTATCTTTCCCACGTTTGCAAGCAACCTTCCTAGGAATTCTCTATTTATTTATTTATAATAAGTCCTAAAGTTTTGAATTTACAATCCACATTTGGTAAACAGACTCCGGTGTTGAACCAAAACTTAAGACGCGTCAGATGTTTTATTATTACTATTGCCCATGCCGGTGAGCATTTGTGACATGGACAATTTCTTCGAAACTTTACGAACTCAGGTTAGAACGTCGGCAGATGTTAGCGGTTATTCCTATCATCTGTTCGGAAATAATGATGGTGCGGCAATAAATTTGTTCCTCCTGTTGTGCTCGGGTACCTGCCTACTTTCTCGAAGTCGACATGATGGCACTTGGTACCAAATTGTCCAAAATGCATTTTTCTCAAGATCGCTGTACAGAGTGAGAGAAACTCGATGTCCTCGGCTCTATTATAAGAAAAGCAAAGACGATGTAGGAAATCTGAAAAGAGATTCTTACACTGGATTAAATAAGGTCAATTTTAAGCTAAATCTGCATATTTTTCTTGATTTGGAAACCAAGGTAATGACGTCATTGAATTTTTTTTTTGCAGAAACATACCTATATTTAACCACATTTAAAAAGAACTAATTTTTCTAAACAAATTTTGTTAACAAAAAAATTTGGTAATTTTTTTCGTTCAAAAGTTATAAGCAAATTTATTGTAAAAAATGTATTATTAAAAATTCCCAATTGGCACTATTTAATCAAACAAACTTTGGAGACAAATCTATTAAATATTCGTAAGTTTGAAATAACATGTTCGGGGTATCTCAGAGAGTATTCACCTGCTCTTCTAGAGTTCTTTTGAAATGTCCCATAAACTAATAAATAATACAGGGTATATCAGAAATAATGGGCCAATGCAAAACTGGAGATACTAGACATTAAAATATTACGATTGAGCTCAACATGCCTTATACTAATGTGACTGGTATAAGAGATACAGGGCCTTCAAAGTTTAAATTTTATTCTGAAACTTCTCAATAATTGAGAAAGTGTTGGTGTCGCAAATTTAATATTCAAAAATCATAAAAATATACATTGAAACTTTTAAATGAAAATATCCTAAAAACCGTTTGGCTTTAGAGTACCGTTCCTTTGTAAAATTGATCGTTGTTTTATATTGTCTACTTGTTTCAAGTATAACTCAACAGATAAAAAAAAATATATTTTAATTTACGTAAATGATTATGTGATACTAGCGTCCTCTGGGAGCAACGTCAATATAAATTCAAAATTCGTAATTCCCGCACCAAAAAACATAAAATTCCCAAATATTAAATTTATAGCATCAAAACTTTCTCAATTATTCAAAACTTTCAGAATAAAATTTAAACTTTCAATGCCCTGTATCTCTTAAACGAGCCACATTGGTATAAGGCATGTTGAGCTCAATCGTAATATTTTAGTGCCTAGTAGCGTTGGCCCTTTCTTTCTGACTTACTCTGTATATCATTTACGTGAACGTTTTTCAAAGTCAAATGGCAACAAAAAATGTTTGTCAACCATTAGTTCAATTATTGACAGATGCTCCTATACTTTGATTTTTGATTTATTGCATTTCCAAAGGCTAGTTGTTTAAATCGAAATAATTACGAATTTTTGATAATATTCTTTTTTTACAATAAAATTGCTTATAACTTTTTAGCCAAAAAAGATAAAAACTTTTTTGTTAACAAAATTTGTTTAGAAAAACTAGTTTCTTTTGAACATGCAAAAATACAGGTATGTTTCTGGAAAAAAAAGTTCAATGACGTCATTACTTTGGTTTCTAGATCTGGAAAAATATGCAAATTAGAATGGACCTTATTAAATCCAATTTAAGAACCTGTTTTCACATTTCCTATATTGCTTTTCCTTGTCTTATAATAGAGCTGAGACATCGAGTTTCGCTCACACTGTACATTCATTAGTTGAAATATTAGACACTATGTAATACTATACTCTGTTTGCCCAACACATACAGGTAGGCCATTTCCTTAAACAAAGCGGGATATTTGAATAAATCATTTCTATTGGTTTGTATTTGAAAATTTCGTATCACACCCACCAAAACAAGTTTGTTCGGTCGCATCATTAGTAAAATTGATTTATTTCTTGATATGGTGTGAACTTGTCTTTTTTTGAGGGGGAGTGGCATAACTATAATTTGTTGGGTGAACAGAGTATAGCTATTGCCTTGATGGCAACGGAAAAACTGTCTAAATTTAAAGAGTTTTGTGTTAAATTGACAGATCAGTTTTTGATTTAATTTGTCTCTTATTTTAATCAAGAACCAGATATAGTAGACCGTTACAACATATCCTAGATAGTGCCGTTGATTAAACATATCTTCTTATTTATAAAATTAGTTTGGATAAACGCAGCTTTAAAGAGTTCGTGCAGGTTGCAGAATGATGTTTTGTTCAAACTCGTTGATGCGAATATGTATATTTAGCTGCATACCGAGATGATTTGTGGTAACTATCAGATTTTGCATTTATTTACATAGAAAATAAAAGTAGGCTTTACTCTTTTTTGAATATAATATTAGTTTGGGAGGATCTGGAACAGTTTTCCGAGATGCTATTAACGAATCCGCCTTGCAAGGTACTTCTATATCAATTTTCGTCAATCACTTCAGTAATTGAGCCGTAAAAAGCGGACTAATAAACAAACACTTTCGCATTTATACAGGGTGTTAGAAAAGTCCGGGCCGCTACTTCAGGAGCATATTCTACACATTAAAATATGAAAAATGTTGAAATACATTTTTTTCTTTAAATTGCCTCCTAACGGAGATATGACCATTTAAAGATGGCGCCCCTAAAGTGGTTTTTTTACTACAAAAAGTTAACGGTTAGTAGCAAAGTCATGAAATTGGGCAAGCAGATAAAGAATTGGATTAGGCATATTCTCATGTAACATATTTTTTAAATAAGCAGTAGCGTGGTGTGTAGGGGGTTGCCCGCGATTATTTTTTGCCGTAACTTTTTTGTATTGCAATATTTCGACACAAAAGTGCCATAATCGTAAAAAGCAACATTTTTTATACAAAAAAGGTACTCTTTCTCAAAGTCGCTAAAAGTAACCGTTTCCGAGAAAAAAGCGTTTAAACAAAATTGTTGCATTTATTAGAATTCGTTTTGCAAATTTCTAATTTATCCACTACTAACTGCATTGATATAAAAATAGTACAAAATTAAGAAAAAAAAAATCAAAGCAAGTGTTCGAAATTACTGCCCCCTGCAGCAATACATTGCTCGGCTCGTCTTCTAAGGGAACTCCTTACTCTTTCGCAAATGCCTGGTGTATTGTGAATCTGGTTGAACCCATTTTCAATTCGTTCACGAAGATCATTGATATTGTCAACTGGTGTGGAGTAGACGATCTGCTTTAGATGTCTCCATAAGTAGAAATCGAATGGGTTGAGGTCAGGAGACTAAGCTGGCCATGGTATCGGACCTCCTCGACCTATCCATCGTTGATGATAGTTGTTATTCAAAAATTCCCTAGCAACTGCACTAAAATGGGCAGGTGCCCCATCGTGCATTATCCACATTCGCTGTCTTGTTATGAGTGGAACATCTTCAAGTAACACGGGTAACTCTGTTTGCAAAAAATGTCTATATGATGCTCCTGTTAACCTATGAGGTAAAAAAAACGGTCCAATTATAGAGTCCCATATTATTCCTCCCCAAATGTTAAGTGAAAAATGTTGCTGATGTCTCGACTGAATAACTGCATTGGGATTTTCAACTTGCCACTGATGCATGTTGTGAAAGTTAAGTATCCCGTTTCTGGTAAAACCCGCTTCGTCCGTGAATAATATGAGCGATGGAAAGTTCTCATTTTCAGCGATCTTATGCAATAGCCAGTTGCAAAATTCTATTCTTGGAGGATAATCAGCAGCAAGTAACCCTTGCACTCTTTGAAAATGATAGGGGTAAAATTGGTAAAATTTCAAAATTCGCCAGATAGTTACGTGATTTACTCCTTCGGCTAAAGCAAGTTGTCTAGTGCTGACACATGGATCTTCTTCAACTCGCTGAAGCACATGCTCCTCTAAATTAGCAACTTCTGCGTTTGGCCTTCCAACACGTTCGCCTTTGAAAACAAAATTTCCTGTTTCACATAAACGAGCATGAATTTTCTGGAACAATTTTTCTCCTGGTATGTGTCTATTAGGAAAACGTTCAGCATAAAGCCATTTTGCTTCAGCACGATTACAATTTGCAAGCCCGTACATTAAATGCATATCGGCCATTTCTTGATTTGAATAGTCCATTTTATCAAAATAATGAAAAGTTAAAAAACTACTACACTTACTATTGACAACAAAAACTGCTAAAGTTTACAGCTTACGACCAAATTTTATCAGTGACACAACGTCAATCTCTGGCAGATATTGTCAAGTACAATTGTTTTCTTTACGATCAGTTTGCATGACCAACTTATTTTTTCTTATACAAATTAGTTAGAATTTCGAAGACGGGATAGGATTATTTAAACGCCTTTTTCTCGGAAACGGTTACTTTTAGCGACTTTGAGAAAGAGCACCTTTTTTGTATAAAAAATGTTGCTTTTTACGATTATGGCACTTTTGTGTCGAAATATTGCAATACAAAAAAGTTACGGCAAAAAATAATCGCGGGCAACCCCCTACACACCACGCTACTGCTTATTTAAAAAATATGTTACATGAGAATATGCCTAATCCAATTCTTTAACTGCTTGCCCAATTTCATGACTTTGCTACTAACCGTTAACTTTTTGTAGTAAAAAACCACTTTAGGGGCGCCATCTTTAAATGGTCATATCTCCGTTAGGAGGCAATTTAAAGAAAGAAATGTATTTCAACATTTTTCATATTTTAATGTGTAGAATATGCTCCTGAAGTAGCGGCCACGACTTTTGTAACACCCTGTATATTAGTTAGAATAATGATTTTTTATTTTCTTTTATTATATTTTATTTTATTTTTTTCATTTTAAAACGGCCCAAAAGAAGCTGTTATCCTTCCCTTCTAATGAAATATGGAAGCAGGGTCGCAGTCAGGAATTTAACTACAGAAATTTAAGATTTATAACAAAAACAACTCGAAATAAAAAATTCAAAATTTCAGAAAGTTTCGAAATTTAGAGTTGTTTAAAATCGGCACTCGAAAGAACTTATTAAATTTGAAATTTAAAAAAAAATATAGAAAATTTTATATCAAAATTTTAACAAGATACTCCTGCTTACACTCGAAATTTTAGAAAAAAGTAACAATTCAAAGTGCAATCTTGCAATTGTGAGAAAAAGATATAAATTGGCAAATAAAGTTCATAAAAAATGTCGAAAAAAAAAACATTTTAAGATACCTCAAAAGAAAGCGCGCCATAATACTCTACCCCATGGTGGTATGGAAATCAGTAGATGAGGAAATTAAATTTGTCTTTATCTTTTGTTTTTTTTTTAATAATTTTAATTCAGGAAAGAACAGTAAAATGCACACATTAACATTAACATAAATTATTAATGCTAGTAATAACGTTTTTTTCAATTTATTTAACATTTTTTCGGCCCAGTTTGGAAATATTTAAATTTTTATGGTTTGTTTGTAATAACGTTAATAACATGGTTATTAAAAAGGTATATTAATATTTTTACATGCTATTAACTCGAAAATAGTTTACCTAACGAAAAAATTACAAAATACACTTTTTGTGCGAAAATCATCATAAAATACAAAAAATTATTGAATTAGTAATTAGGACCAGTGGCGTAGAACTTTTCATAGAAAAAAGGGTCACTATACCCCAGATCTACGCCACTGGAAATGTTAGTGAACTTTTACAATAAGGCAAGATTAGCTCTTTACGAGATATTTTATGTCACCAAATATTTTTTAAATATTACTGTTCATTTGAGAGATATAAAATAAAATCATTTAAAAAACGAAGAGTTAAAAAACCTGTATCTCAAAAACGGTACGTTTAAGAGGCATTGTTTATATGTATAACAAAGTCACATTATTTTTTGATAATTTATTGTTCCTTAAAGTTTCCGCCATAGTTAGCGGATCACCCTGTATATTACGAGATTGGCTACAAAATTTCATCTCGAATTTTTTAAATTGTGCCCTCCACGTGTCAGTTACAATTCTTGTATGGAAATAATAATAAATACGTACGTACTTATCATGATTATAGCTTAGTTAAAATTCTTGTAGGGGCATAAATGTACCAACAACAGGCACCATATGTTTTCTTCGAAACAATTAAAAGAATATCATTGTTTACGACGGACAAAGACGCATAACTTTCAGGAACAAAGCTCAGCTGAATTAAATTCTTACACTAAAATTCGATTTTAAGGCGAAGAAAATAAAATAATTCTAATGAAAAGTTGAATGTAAATTCACATGCTATCTAAGCGACATATTCAGATTCAGATAAAATTAGATAAGGTTATAAATTAAACCACTTCATTAAATGAAGCCCTTTGTAAAAACAGGAAGTTGAAATTAATGAATCAGGACAAGTTCTAAGCGGAAACAGTTGCTTGAAGATGCTCAGCCAGCAGACATACACCTACTTACAATTTCTCTCATCATTTTTATGGGGGCTTATCAAATTGATAGGTCAGAGGTTAATACACCATTTCCGTTCGGTGACATCGTCTCACAATCGGGCATTTCTGGATAGCTTAGGACTAACCGCCGAAATGCAATTTGGAGCTTCCAAAAAAATAATGCTAAATTTCAAATTATTTAAATTGGGAAAATTTCCATAAATAAAAATATTTCCTTTCAAAAACAATTAAATTGAAGACAATGTTATTACTATTTAAATATGAACATAAATTGAGAAAAATAGCTTTACTTCATAATATTCGTTTTGACACTAAAACAAATTACAAAAATATCTTTTTTTTTTAATAAATTTCGGTTGTTTGCAGAATTTCGAGTTTTTCGAAATCTAGATCTTTCAGATTTTTAACTTTCTTACAAATTGTGACTTTTTTAAAATTTCGATATTTTTCAACATTTTTAGGTTTTTTTTTCAAAACTTCGACATTTAAAAAAAATTTCGATATTTCCAAATTCCAACTTTATTGAAGAATTCGATTTTTATTGAAACTTTAAACTTTTTAACAATTTCGATTTTTTTTGAAAATTTCGATTTATTTTTGAATTTTTTTGAAAATTTCGACATTTTAAAACCTCTCGACCTCTTCTCAAAGTTTTCACTTGTCTTTGAAAAATTCGATTTTTTTTTCGAAATTTTGACTTTTATAACATTTTTCCGTTTTTAAGTTTTGTTTTTTTTGTATAGGTACCTATTTTGATTTTTATAAAGAATTTAACTCTTTTTGAAAATTTTAACTTTTTTCAAAATTTTAAGTCACTTTTCAAGATTTTGAATTTCTTTTTTGAATAACTTTACTTCATCTCGTAGTTTTGAATTTTTTGAAACATTTTGTTCTTTTTTTAAAGTTTCGGCTAATTTTTGAAAATTTTAATATTTTAGCAAAATTTTCTTTTTATTGAAAATGAGAACTTTTTTTTTTATTTTGACTCCAGAAATTTCGACTTTTTTGTAAAACTCGACTATTCAAATTCGATTTTAAAAAATTTTAATTAAGCATTTCAAAAATCTGAATTGTATGAAAATTTGAATTATTAAAAACATTCTGCTAAAAATTTGAACTTTTTGAAAATGACGCCTTTTTGAAATACTTTTTGCAATATTTCGATTTTAGTTTGGAAATTTCGAATTTCAAATTTTGACTCATTTCAATTTTACATCTTTAACAATTCGCCTATTTTCATCTTTTTGAATTATTTGCAAACTTACGTTTTAAAAATTTGTTTTTTTTTTTCAACTTTTTTAACATTTTCGAAAAACGATGTATCTTTTATACTTCGTTCTTTATTGAAAATTTTTAATTTTTTTTGAAAATTTCGAATTTTTTAAATGTTGACAAAAAATCTCGAAATTTTTTGAAAATTTCGACTTTTTTTAATTTTGACCTTTTTTGGAAACTTAATCTTTTTGAAATAATTTTGTTGATAACTATGAAACTATGAAAATTTCTACTTTTATTAAAAATTTCGACCCTCTTCACAGTTTTGACCATTTTTCAAAATTCTAAACGTGCCGAAAATTGCGAGTTTCCAAATTTTGATTTATTTTGAAAATTTCAACTTTTTTCATAATTTTGACATTTGAAAATTTTGACTTTTTCGAAATTTTTGACTTCTTAAAAAAATATTTTTATTTTTTTACTTTATTGAAAATTATAACTTTTCCGAAAATTTCGAATTTTTTAAAAATATTGACATCAAAATTTCATTTCTTTTTAAATTTTGATTTAGTTGTAAATTTAATTTTTTTCAAATAATGTTGATAACTTTGAGCTTTTTTAATAATTGCCGCTTTTTTTGAAAACTTCGACCTTATTCAAAATTTTGACTATTTCTCAAAATTTTCAAGTTCTTTTTTGGAAAAGTTCGACTTTTTTTCGAAGTTTCGATTTATCTAAATTTGACTTTTATTTTAAATAATTCAATTTTTTTTAATTTTCGCTTTTTGAAAAGTTGAATTTATTAAAATTTTTGTCTCTTTCGAAACTTTCAAATTTCCACTTTTTTGAAAATTTTCAGCTTTTACTAAGGTTTTGACTTTTTTCAAAATCTAAAGATTTGAAAAGGACGACTTATTAAAATATTTCAATTTTTATTGAAACTTTTGACTCTTTTGAAAATTTTTTGACTATTTTGACCAGAGACTAAATAGACTGAACATTTCAATGCTGTCTCATGCGTTCAGTTGAAGCTAAAATGCGGGGTAGTGGGAAGCTGCATCCCACTACTCTTGGACATGGCCGGATTAAGTTAAATTTATAAATACGAAACTTGCCGCGTAACGGTTCTAACGATTTAGATGAAACTTTAGAATTAGGGGCTTTTGGACCAATAGGATAATTTTTACAAGTGCTTTTTGGTAAAAGTTCAGGAGAACTATTTTCAAAGACATCTTGGTTTAATAGTAAAATAATTTTCTTTCAATACGCGACGCCTGTGTACAATATTGTTAAGCCGGTGCTGTAAACACGTCATGATTGCAGTGAAATGGCGGCGCGCGCACGCCGATAATTGAATATTTATATATTTCATTTTTACCTACCCAAAGAATGAAACTCATGATTTTCCTTCACTAATGTGTTCACTGAGGTTTCAACAATGAACCACAATACACTTCCCCATATTTTCAGGCCGTTTTCTAAAAAAAACCCCGATGTTATGTTCGCAACGGTCTGTCAAATAATGAGAGTGCTGGGTTGAGCTAGGCTTCCGCCAGGCTTTCAACTGGCTTCACTGCTTACCGTCTTACGTTCAGTCTATTTAGTCTCTGATTTTGACTTATTTTAAAAATTTCGACTTTCAATTATTTTCCAAATTTCCCATTTTTCACAATTTCGACTTTTTTTAAAATGTTGAAAATGTCAAATTTAGCAAATAAGTCAAAATTTAAAAAAAAATCGAAATCGTGAAAGGTAGGAAATTTTAAAAATAAGTTTTTTGGAACTTTTTGACTTCCTATTATCAAAATTTCGACTTGTTTTTCGAAGTCTCCATTTATCTAAATTTGACTTTTATATTAAATAATTCAATTTTTTAAAATTCTCGCTTTTTGAAAAACAGGATTTATTAAAAATTTTGACTTTTTCGAAATTTTTAAATTTCCACTTTTTTGAAAATGTTCACCTTTTACTAAGGTTTTGACTTTTTTTAAGAATCTAGAGCTTTAGAAAAGGACGACTTTATTAAAATATTTCGATTTTTATTGAAACTTTTGACTCTTTTGAAAATTTTTTGATTCTTGACTTATTTTAAAAATTTCGAATTTCAATTATTTTCAAAATTTCCCATCTTTCACAATTTCGACTTTTTTGAAAACTTTGAAAATGTCGAAATTTAGCAAATAAGTCAAAATTTTGAAAAAGTCGGAATTGTAAAAGGTAGAAAATGTTAAAAATAATTTTTTTGGAAATTTTTGACTTTCTATTATCAAAATTTCGACTGTTTCTTGAAGTTGACTTTTTCAGAATATAGATTTTTTGTAAAATTTCGCTTTTTTTTTCAAAATGTCGATCTTTTTGGAAAACTGATTTTGTTTTAAATTTTCGATTTTTTTGAAAATTGCGGGGAAGTTCATCAGTAATATTTTCTTTTTCCATCACAATTCTGTCTTCATCTAAGAAATACCTTATTAATTGGTTATGATATTAACCTGAAAAACTTATCAGAAGCTTCTTCTGAAACTAAATCGTCGTCACAATCTTATTTATTTGGGGAAAATCAATCCATGTTAATAATCATTCGGTGGTCAAAAAAATAGTTCATCAGCAATATTTTCTTTTGTAATCGGATAAATAGACATATCTTTTGGCGCTCAAAATTTTAATGAACAACAAAGTTTCATCATCTTTTTTCACTGATTATTGCCTTCACATGATACATTTTGCTAAGCTGTCCCCTATAGATTGGTTATAATAGAGACACTAAAAACTAATCAGCAGCTTCATCTGAAACAAAAGCATCTCGTTGTCATTATCTTTATTTTATTTTTCCACTATTTTTTTTTAAAGTTGAATCCACTCGCAAAGGGCAACCCCATTATGCCTTCAGACACCGCGAGTAGGATACGGAAACAATAGATAGATGGCGATGAACCGTCTTCTTAAACGAGGATAGGTTCTAATTTTTGGGGAAAATTTCGTTCGGTAACGAATTCCATAGCTTGGAAGTTCTACACATAAAAGATTCTCCACAGAAGTCCTCACTGTGTCAAACTGGACCGCACAGGAATTTACAGTCTCCGACTGTCTTGTACGTCTTAAAAATATTATCTTTGGAGGGATCAATCCCATTAGTTCCTGCGAGCATTTACCATGAAAGAACTTGTAGAAAAGAGATAAGTCACCAACCACCCGCCTGTGCTCTAGTGTTTCGAGAGAATAGGTCAAACTCTCGTCATCAATTAGGCGAATCGTTCTTCTTTGAATTGAGTCCAAAGAGCCAAAGTGTGCTTTGGAGCGGAACTCCAAATATGAGAACAATATTTTAGTGTTGATCTAAATTGAGCTTTGTATAGAGTGAGCATCCAATGAGATTAAAAGTACCTTTCAGCTCTAAAAAGAAAGCCTAGCTTCTAAGAGGCGGACTTGGCAATGGCGTGCTCACTGATCGTTCCAAGAGAAGTTAGTGCTCGCATTCACTTCTAAGATAGACAGATTAGGCTCCACAAAGAGAATTTTACCGCCCATGAGTATGTTTATTGCATTCTCCCTTAATGTTTTCTTAGGAAAAAACCGCGGCATCAGTTTCCAGAACGATTTGGAGATAATGGCTTGTCGGAGAAAAAATATGACATCAGGCTTGAAAATTGAAGCTAAGAGATCGATTATATATGTAACAGAAACAGAGTAGGAGACAGGACAGACCCCCGAGGCACCCCTACATTAATCGCAAATGTCTCTAATAAGACGCCATCAACGAGGACCTAAAGTGATCTGTTTTCTGGACCGAGTCCAGAAGAAAGACCATAAGATGTTAATTTGGCGAGAAGAAATCGGTGCCAGACTCTGTCGAAGGCCTTTGAAATATCCAATGTCACAATCTTAGTCTCACCGTGTTTTTTCAGAGCCGAGTTACAGATGATATAAGTAACATATACCAGTAGATCGCCACTTGAGCGTTGTTGTCTGAAACCGGGTTGCCTGTCCGATATGATTCTATTCTCCTCTAGATATTTGAGCATCTAGATGTTGCTAACATTTTCCATCACTTTAGTTATAAAGGGCAACAAAGATATAGGGCGATAGTTATTGGCCAAATTTCCCCTTTTTAGGGACAGGCTGCACCCTAGCAGATTTCCAGATGTTAGAAAATACACCTTTGTTGTATGAAAATGTGAACAATTTGCTTAGGACATTTCTGCAGTAGACAGCCCGAGCAAATTTTTTGCTGAACCAAAATTTACTGGAGGTAGACTTCTTTTCGGAATATGGAATTGAGCATTCCATACCCACCAGGATAGTTTGAGTGATGGATTCCGCTACTGAGGAAGGGTTGCCTGCGTTAAACCAGACTTCTTGCCATGGAAAAAATGATAATATTGCATTCACGTGGTACATTTTTCCAAGTTGTACCTTCCTATAAACTAATCAGAAGCTTCATCTGAAACTAAGTAGTGTATTGTTGTAATGATCCTTTGTAGCATATCGTCATCATAATCATAAATCGACTTCATGTTATAATCGTTTGGTGGTCAAAATTTTAATGGAAAACAAGATTTCATCAGTAATATTTTTTTTTCCACTATAATTTCATCTTCACAACGTAGAAGGTTCTAAATTATGCCATCCATATTGATGGGATATTCTAGTGACTCTAAGAGCTGGTTATAAATTTCGTTTTCAACAAAACAACATTATCCTGTTATCATTATTTACGTATTCAGTTAAAATCCATCCATTTTAAAACTCGTAGATCTTCTTGGTGGTGAAAATTTTGATAAATGAAAGTTCATTCCAGTTGCAGTGATCGATTCTTCATAAGACATACCCTGGGAGCCCATTACATTTTTTTAGTTATCAACATTAGGCGCATTGCCTTTCTTTTAGTCGCCAAAGTATATTGTGAGGGGCGCTATACATTATTTGCCTAGGGCGTTGCGAACATTTAATCCGTCGCTCTTTATAACCAAAAAACTTTAGGTAAAGAATGTATGAATGAAATAACTAAACACAAATTTGGTATATTTTAAAAATCCAACCCCTAATTAGGCGAACAGATGTCTTCAAGCTAAGATGGAAAACTAATAAACATACGTTTCGTAACCGAAATCATTATCCAAAAGAAGTAATTAAGCATCTACTTAGTCAATTTTGAAAACTGTTTCACTTGAGAGGTAAAAACACGGATTCAAGTTAATATGGCAAAAAAAAAAAAATCAAGATAGCACTTTATTTGAATGTTAATAAATTTAATAATAAATTAAAATCCATATTATTGGGTTGGCAAGAAAGTAATTTCGTTTCTTTTTCACATAGACAGCGTTATTTAAATTTTTTTGAATGAATTCGGTGGGTGATGTTCATTACGTTTTGACATTTTATGTCAGACAGATCGAGGTTCATTTTGAAGCACGTAGTGAGAGATTTTATTTGTAGCTGATAGTTGAGAGTCAATTTTAATATGGGGTGCAAAAACGAACATTTTCGGCATATTTTACTTTTTTATTTTCGTAAAGGACGGAAAGCTGCAGAGGCTCATAAAGAAATACCGTGAAGTTTATGGTGGTGATTGCAAAGCAGAACGCATCTTGTCAGAATTCGTTTAAGAAATTCCGTTCTGGAGATTTTTCACTCAAAGATGACCAACTTTCTGGTCGACCTAATAATCAAATTAATGCCATTATTAAAGAGGATTCGTCATATAACTGTTCGAGAGATTTCGCTGAGGTTAAATGTATCACACACAACCATTGAGAATCACTTAAAATGTCTTGGACTCGTTAAAAGCTCGATATTTGGGTTCCGCATAAATTGAAAGATATTTATTTGATACAACGAATCAATATTTGCGATACCCATCTTAGGCGCAATGAAAAGGATCCCTTCTTGAGAAGAATCATTACTGGTAATGAAAAATGGGTCACCTACAGTAACATCATTCGAAAACGATCCTGGTCCAAGCACGATGAACCAGCACAAACCACATCAAAAGCTGAATTCGATCAAAAAAAGATCATACATCAATCTGATGGGATTATAAAGGTGTTGTGTAATTTCAGCTGCTTCCAAAGAACCAGACAATCAATTCAGTTGTGTGCTACCAACAACTAATGAAACTGGATGAAGCAGTCAAAGAAAAAAGGCCAGAATTGCCAAATCGGAAAGGAATTGTGTTCCACCATGACAATGCTAGGCATCACACATCTTTGGTAACTCGTGGGAAATTACTGGAGCTTGGTTGGGAAGTAATGTCGCATCCCCCATGCAGCCCTGACCTAGCACCATCTGATTATCATTTATTTCGTAGTTTGCAGAACTCTATGAATGGTAAAAATGTCCCAAATGATGATGACCTTAAATCGCACTTGGTTCAGATTTTTTCTGAGAAGGATCAAAAATTCTCAGCGTGGAATCAAAGGCAAAAGGTCATTGAACAAAATGGAAAATACATAATTGATTAAAGTCTATTCTTTGTATTAAAAAAATGTGTTTTTTCTTTCATACCACAAAACCGAAATTACTTTCTTGCCAACCCAATATTTATTCTGAAACTTGTTCTGATTTTTTCTTACAAAATGCTGATTACGAAACATTATTCGTAATGTTTTATCTGTGACGGACACGAGTAAGGTAGTAAGGGTTCCGTTGTTCTTTCTGTAATAATTTAACTTGGAAAACACGCAAGCCATGTTTGAGTTACCAGGTTGTTTCAAGCAAGTTTGCAACACTTTTATTTATTAAAAATGATGGTGGGCAACTGCGCATACGAAAATAGAAAGCTGCTGATAACAGCTGCCCAAGTGCACAACTGAAATGTTCTGATTAAAATTAGCAAGTATTCTTTTGTAAAATTTCAATTCTACCCTACATCCAGGTGACAAGAACTCGAAAACAATATTTCAAATGCATTAAGCGAGATACGGCGACAATATACAAGGGGTGAAATGCACAAGCATTCCAGGTGAACGATCTAGAGGGGTGTCTTTATACCATATACAGTTTCCACGGGGCCTGCAAATAATAGGTCAGGTAAAATAGATTTTATTTACACGGCGATGGGTGTTGTGAAAAATGAGGGACTGTCGATCGAACGGATGTAATATTTCCGATTTGAGGAAGTTCATATTTGGAACCATCAACCTACAAGTTGTGGTTGTTTCCCATTTCTTATTTTTATTAACTACATACAATTTAAATTGTAAGACAAAACGGGGCACCTGTTTGCTCATCATCTTGGCGAAGGTCTTGCAGGTGCCCTTAAATTAAAGTTAAAATATTGGAAGTAAGAGAGCAAGCTGCTTTCAATCACCTGCTTCTATTAGTATCGATGTGATATATATTTTACTACTAAATGTTCAACAGTATTAATACGACTATGTGAATGTGTAACGCTATTTCTACATTTGGGAATCACACTTCTATTGAAATTGTTGGTTGTTTATAAAAATCCAAAGGATCGTGCTTTTTTTAGCAGCAGCGAGCTCCAGTCTGTTTTTGAGCGTTTGCTTAAGCTCCGACGATAATATAAAATTGTGAATTTCTGATTTTTGATTTCAATTTTCTATTTAATTTCAAAATTACTACTTTCATCAAAAGTTCGAATTTAAACTTTAAGTTTTTCTGTGACTTTCAAATTTTTTTCTGGATTTGTTCTCGAAAAGTTTATCCTTTTTTCTACTTTCAATTTTATTCTCGTTATTTCAAGAACATGATTTTGTCAACTCCAATTCTTTTCTCGAAATTTGATTTTTTTCATGTGGCTTTTTTGCAAAAATTTTGATTGTTTTTTTTTTGGAAATTTCATCTCAAATTGTAACGTCGATATATTTCGATTTACTCTCAAACTTTCGATTTTAAAAAAAAATTCTTGTTTAAACTGGCACTTCTATTTTTAATCCTTAAAAATTCGACCTTAAATTTGGAAACATCCTGATCTACCTTTAAAAATTTCAATTTTTGTCCCCAAACTTAATTTTTTTTAGTGCCTAGATTTCAAGTTTTAAATAAAAATGTTAGAGAAACAAATTTAAGTTTCAGGTTTAAACTTGGAATTTTAAGAAGAAACTGAACATTTTAAAAAACTACAACGAATATAAAAGAAGACATACTTTTTTAATAAATTAAACTCTTCAGAATCTTCACCCAGAAATTTAGACCTTAAGCTTGAATATAATGCTAAAAAAATGTACGAAATTTCCAGTTTAAACATGTCAAGCCTAAACTTCCTATTTTAAGAATAAAGTTAAAATGTCGAGGTAACTCAAAATTTATGGAATTGGAATTCCAATTAATACGAAATTTTGAATAAAAATTCGAAATTTTAGGAAAAACTTAAAATTTACAAATATTTTGTAGAGCTTATCGAGTTTAAAATGTCAAGTTCAAACTCGTAATACTCATAAATTTTCGAATATTATTCGATATTTTGCTTAGAACTCAAAAACTACTAGAGAAGCGGAAATTTCAAAATTTGAACCGAAATTTTAAGAAAAAGGATTTTAAATAAATAGTTTAGTTTTTTTTTTTGAATGTTTTTATTCTGAAATGCATTTTCGAATTCAGTTGAAAAATTTCGACTGTTTTAAAAAATTGAATTTCTTTTTTAAAATAATTTCAGAGTTTTAACCAAATTCGAAACTTTTATTTTACAATGACTTCAAATTTGTAAGAAAGAAAACTCGATTTTTTTTATAATTAACGTGAAAATCATGTGAAACATTTTAAAAAAGTCAAAATTTTGAAAATGGTCGAAAGTTCCAAAAATTCGAAATGTCAAATCGACCTTCTCAAATATGTTAAAATTTAAAAAAAAAATTATTTTAAAAAGGCATTTTCGAAAAATTCGAGCTTTTGAAAAAATGCTGAAAAATAGTTTAAAATTTCAGAAATAGTCAAAAAATTAAAAAAATGTCGAGACAAAAGTTCAAAAAAAACCAAAATTTTCGATGTTTAAATTTTGAAGAAACACCAAAATTATCAGAAAAGTCGAAATTTTTTAAAACAAAACTTAGAAAAAGTTAAAATTCTAAAATTTTACATACTTGAAATTTTGAAAAAAAGTTGAACATTTTTTTAAAAAGTCCAAAATATGAACTGGAAATTTAAAAAACAAATGTTGGAATTAAAAACAAATGTGGACATTTTCAATAATTCAAGTTGTTCAAAAACTCGACAATTTAAAAGGTCGAAATTTTCAAAGAAAATTTGAAAAAATAACGAAATTTATTAATTTTATTTATTTAACATTTCTGTGACGCAGTTTGGAAATAATGTAGCAGATATAAAATTTGTATTAGTGATTGTGCAGGGTAAGGAACTCTCTGGAAAAATTTTATAATGAGAAGCGGCCACGGGAATCAATCATACGCTAGATAAGTGGTCCAGACGTTTCCGCAAGCGATAATCTTATCTGGACGGATATCCGTTCTGGAAAACCGGAACGGTATAAATACGCGGTCGTCTTTCCCTCAGTTAGTTAGCTAATTAAGCCGATAGTCAGATAGTTAGATAGCCTGGTAGTTAAGTGAATTATAATCGTAGTGTTCCGAAATAAGTTTGGAAATAAAGTGTTACAATTTACGAAGTTTCAATTTTCGAACCGATAACACTCAAATTTTTAGTAAGGAAAATTAGCAATATTCAGAAACATTTTTTGAAATATGACTACGTGATAGCTAAACTTTTTAAAACGAAATTCTTGGGAAAATCAAATATTTTGAAAAGTAGTCGAAAATTTCACAAAAAGAGTTGAAATCTGCTTTTTGCGAGTCGATATTTTGAAGGATAGCCGATGTTTTCAAAAAAGTTTAAATTTGAAAAGAAGTCAAATTTTGGTAAAAAAGGTAAAATTTTGAAAATGGTCAATTTCAAAAAAAAAATCGAATTTTTGGAAAAAGTCTTCCTTTAAAAAATTCGACTCAAAAAAACGTAAACATTTTCCAAAAAATGAAAAATTGTCAAAAAATATAGATATTCTCAAAAAAGTCAAAATTGTCAAGAGCCGAAAAAATCTAAAAAAATCAAACTTTTAAATGAATCTTTCAAAAACAATCATTATTTTCAAAAGAAGTAGAAATTTTTGGAAACGTCAAAACTTTCAAGAGGAGCAATTTTAAAAAAAAATTTAAAATCTTGAAAAAGTCGAAGTTTTGAGAGAAAGTCGAAAGTCTTTAAAAGTTCAGATTACTACAAGAAGTCGAAATTTTGAAAAAGACCGTCTTAATTTTTAAATAAAATTACTATTTTGGAAAAATCCAAGGTTCAAAAAATTTCTACACAATCAAAAACATTTGAAATTTTCAAAAAAGGAGAAATATAAAAAAACTCGAAATTTTCAAAGTCAAAGCTTCAAAAAAATTCGAATTTCTCTAGAGAAAAACCAACATTATAAGAAAATATCGAAATTTTTAAAAAAGCCGGAGGTTTGAAAAAAAGAGGACATTTTAAAGAAAAAATCGAAATTTTGAAATAAAATCGCAATCCCGAGAAAACTGCAATTATTCATAAAATACATTTTCAAAAAAAGCGAATATTAAAAAAAAAGTTGAAATTCTTCAGAAAGTCGACTTTTTTAAAGCAAAATTTCCAATATTTCCGGTTTTGAAAAAAATCCGAAATTGTCCAGTCGTGAAAGTGTTCAAGATACGGAACAAATTTTGAAAAAAATTCAAATTTTGAAAACAAAAGTCAACACTTGGATGAGTCGAGATTTAAATTGAGAAAGGTTTTTAAAAAATCGAAATTTAATTTAACGGAAAAAATGATTTATTTGAAAGTAGTTGCGTGGTAAAAGTGAAGTGTTTCACCCGCATAACCGGGTGTCATCAGCTAAAGAATTTTTTTGCACACAGGTGCGAATTATCTTTGTCATAGAGTCCCCCAAGGCCCGAGCCCGTAGCATTTAATAACCTTAGCTTCGTGGTTAATCCGGCACTGTTTGCGCTGAATGTTCGCATAAACTTAATTGGATAGATTTTTGTAATATACCGGGTGTTTTTTTTAGTTGGGAGGTTACCTTTATATGGAATACTGCTTATTATAAAGGCAAACTGATTTTGTCGATGGGGCTAATCGGAGCTAAACTATCTTCTAAAAATATTTTCAACTTCCCCCCTACTACCGATTATACCGGAAGTAAACATCAACTTTCTTATTTTAAATAGCAACCCCCAAATTTTATATTTTATTTGGATTTTACGTAAAAAAATAAGGTGAGTTTATGCATACATGTTTATTGCTACCTTTTATAGTTTTAAAGATATTTCAATTTTTCGAAAAAAAAATGACAGAAAAGAGGGTTATTTTGACTCTTTGTATCTTTTTTATTATTTGCAGTAAAAACATGAAATTTGAGTTGAAGGTCACGAAATATTATAAAGACCATAATAACGTAATCAGATTTTACATTTATTATACAGGGTGATGGAAATTTTATAATCTTTGCTGTTTTTGTTTTATTCAAACAAACTCAGTGGTTTTAAATGGGAACTATATGTTTTTTAATCATTTTTGGATTCTTCACATAAAAAGAAGAAAAAAGTTATATCACTTATTTTTTAACATTTTGTGCCGTTACAGAGGTATTTTATATAAATCTCAAAATAAAAAGAATCAAACATCTCTTTTTTGTGCAAGTAGGAAATTAACTGTAGGCAATAAAAGCTTAAAGAATTAATCATAATAAATAATAGGAAACAAAAATAATTGAGAAAAAATTTACATCAAGAACAACAAGGACGATCTTCTGTTTCAATACATTTAAAGGCATATTTCAAGATTTCGAATTCAGTAACGTTTTTAAGCAAATCCGATTGCTCCTAGCCATATGCGTGTCATGCAGTAGTCGTAAAAAAATCACTAAAAAATTTCCATTTCGATTTTCATTATAAAATTTAACGCTTACACATTCTGAGTTCTAATCTAACAGTATAATAGTTAAAGGACGAATTTTCTTGAACATTTGTTGTTGATGTTCATTACTCCAACAATGAGAAGTCTCTTTAACAAACCATTTTTACGAAACGTACATTCGTGGCTCCCTAAATATTTTTCAATAAATATTCTAAAATTAGCCAAAAACTTATTCGTCTTGTACAGTTATCTTTTAAATGTTATTTAACTTAAAATTTTTAGGCCTTGTGGTTATGTTTTTTTTGAAAATTTTGTGGTCTAGTACCAAGTTGCTACTAGAGAAAAAAAAAATATATTTTTCTTTTTTATTTTAAATTATATCTCTGTAACGGTGCAGAATTTTACAAAATTAGTTATACAACTTTTTCCTTCTTTTTACGTGAGGAATCAAAAAATGATTAAAAAAACACATAGTTACCATTTAAAAAACAGAGTTTTTTTAATAAAACAAAAACAATAAAGATCATAAAATTTCCATCACCCTGTGTAATAAATGTAAAACCTGATTACGTTATTATACTCTCCATAATATTCCATGACTTTAACCCAAATTTCATGTTTTTACTGCAAATAATAAAAAAGATACAAAGAGTCAAAATAACCCTCTTTTATGTCATTTTTTTTCGAAAAATTAAAATATCTTTAAAACTATCAAAGATAGCACTAAACATGTATACATAAACTCACCTTATTTTTCTACGTAAAATCCAAATAAAGTATAAAATTTGGGGGTTGCTATTTAAAATAACAAAGTTGATGTCTTTTTCAGGGATAACCGGAAGTGGGAGGAAGTTAAAAACATTTTTAAAAGCTAGTTTAGCTCCGATTAGCCCCATCGACAAAATCAGTTTGCCTTTATAATAAGTGATACTCCATATAAAGGTAACCTCCCAACTAAAAAAAACACCCGGTATTTCGTATATTTATGAAGCATATGTAGGTAAAAATTTTACTGAATAAGTCAGTATTTATTCGTGTTCAGCAGTAAATACCTCTGAACCACCCTGTGTGGTAAAATGGCAACAAATGCGAGATGAAGTTGGCGAATGCGGGTTTATTTTTAAGAACATTAAAGATTTAAACTGAGCCGTCACCTGCCCCTTAAGATCCGTTTTATTTCCTCCCGACTTGAGTCGCTAGTAAGTACCCGATAATTGATGCGGGATAAAAAACCAAAATGGACAGGTGACACGCGTCTAACCTCTTGCAGACTCCTACTAAGAACCATTAATAACTTTTGCCAATTTATTTTTACCGAAGAGTCATTCGCACCTTGACGTAATAAAAGACGTCTGGAGATTTATACAGGATGAATAAATATGAAGACTAATAATCACTAACCCTTCTTTGCTGCGTGGTGTTCTTTAGTGAATTAATTTTAATTAGATTATTGAAGTGAAAATTTTCTAAACGCGTCGAGCGACAAAAAATAGGATACAAAAGAATGGTTTCGTGTTACCAAAAAACGCCACTTTGAACTACTTGAGAGATAATCAACCCCTATCCCTGAATTTAAATTAAATATGGGAAAATGTGTATATTATAATTGTTTAAATTGCGTTTTAATTTGATTATTATTATTCCTATTCTCTCCGTAAGCGAAAATTGTCTATATTAGAAAAGAAAAAACGCTGACAAAATTATACTAGACCGGCAGGCGTCAATTTGAAATGCGCTGTAGTACGAGATAAGCAAGATAAGGGCAATAAAGACACTGTTCGGACGAAACGTTGTCAATTTTGGAGGTTATTTGTTTTATTATGAAATTGAAATTTTACGATGAGCAGCCATCAGTGGCGGCTGGAGTATAGGCACTGTGGAACTGCAGCACCCCCAATTTAGCTTAGGAGTTTTTTTCTCAACATGTTCTGAACACTTTTCATTACACAATTTTTTGTAGAAATTTTAAATTTTCTGATTTCTGTTTATAGAAATGTTAGGTTTCTTTCACGAAGTTGCGACATTTAAAAATCTATTTTATTTTTAATTTTGATCAAAACCACATTTTCAAAAACTAATTTTTGTAAAAATTTTGAAGAAGAAATCAATATTTCGCGCAGAAATTAAAATGTTAAGAAAAAAACTCAAATGTCTTTGAAAATGTCAACATTTTGAGCAAATAATTACAATTTCAAGAAAAAATCTAAATCCAACTCATCTCGCATTTTACTATTTCTCTAAAAATTAAGTTAATACGATACCTTCAAATTTTTACCTCAAATCTCATTTTGTATAAAAATTTTGAGTTTTTTTTAGATAGGTCGATTTTTTTTAGGAAAATTTAATTTTTTCTGAAAAGTTTCCATTTTTCCTAAATATTTTATAAAAAGAACTTCTCCAGATTTTTCTTTGAGTTTCTCTAATTTGTTGTAAAAATTCAAGTTTTTTCACGACACTTTGACAATTTAAAGTTCATTTTATTTTGTAGTTTTGACAAAAAATGTTTGGAAAAAACCCTGAAAGCTCTAAAAAATTTCAACATTTTGGGAAAAACAAAAAATTTCGATTTTTTTGTAAAGATATTTCAATTTTTTTCAAATTTCGATTTTTTTCTCTAAGAAATTTTGTTTTTTTTTCCTATGCAATTTGTGTTTTTCTCTAAACATTTTATGCAAAGAATTTTTTTTTAAATTTCGACTTTTCCTGGAGATTTTGTCTTTAAAATATGTTTTCCTGTAAAATTTTGATTTCTCTTTAATTTGTTTTGGAAATTGAAAAGATTTTTAACAAAATTTTAATATTTCAAAGTTCATTTTATTTTGTAATTTTGATAAGAAACTAAAAATTATTAAGTATAAGTTTAGGGAAAATAAACTTCAAATTTGCATAAAAATAAGAAAACTTTGGAAAAAATATTCAAATTTCAAGAAAAAATGAACCTTGTAAATTTCAACTTTTTTTACAATTTGATATTTCTCTAAAAAATTACTACTATTGTAGGGCCAAAGAAAATTTTAAATCAGAATTTCCAATTTTTCTGGAAGTGTTAAATTTACTCTTGAAATTCTCAATTTTGAATTTAAAATTCAAATTTCGATAAAAAAAAGATCGAAATTTAAAGATTAAACTCAAAATTTCAAGAGAAAGCACATCATATTTCTAGTAAAAAGTTGACATTTCTTATTGTTATTAGTAAACAACATTTTTCAAAAAAAATAATATTTTTGAACAATATTAAAATTTTTGAGAAAAAGAGTCAACATTTCTAGAAGAGTCCCAAAATTTCGAAATTAAAATTAATCAAAATGTTGAAAAAAATTCATTAACAATTTACTGTTCTAATTTAATTTTTTACTAGTAATTTTGAAGTTCCAGAGACATTTCAAAAATCAAATATTCTAGCTTGAGCCAATTTTTTGTGATTAAAATTCAAATTTTGACAATTTATTTGTACATAAAATGCATGTTTTTTTTGGAAATATGTTTCAAAACTGCACAATTTAAAAAAAAGAAATGTTTGTTATCAAGTTTTTAAAATTCGAGTGTTATTTCGAAATTCTTCTCAAAAAATGTAAATATACAAAGAAAAGCATTACCACTTTTAAAAAATAGAGCTAAAGTTATCAGAAAAGTCTAACTTTCAAAAAAAATGTTAAATCTTAAAAAATGTTGCAGGAAGAGCTAATTCCCGATTTAGCTATTTTGTTTAATGATCCGGTCGAAGCTGATGTCCCGAATAGAAACATCTGGTTTCAAAAAGACGGTGCCCCTCCTCATTTTGCAAGACCTGTCCTTGAGTATCTGGATGATGTATTTCCAGGCACATGAATTGGTAGAAGAGGAGCTTTTGAATGGCCATCCAGGTCTCCGGACTTAACATCTATGGACTATTGAAGAGCAAAGTTTTTAAGACCAAACCTGCAAATATTGAGGAGTTGAATGGACGAATAAGACAGGAGTCTAGACTAATTTCCCCGAAGTAATTAGAAATATTCCAAATGAGTTTCAGTTCCGTTTAAGGTATTGTCAGTTAGTGAATGGACAACATTTTGAACATTTATTGAAGAAAGATTATTGAGTTGAATCAGATTCCTTGATTCTTCAAATCAGTTAATATTTGTTAAATGCCTTTTAAATGACAAGGAATAAAAAATTGGAATTTGGTACGCATGTGTAACTTGATATACCCTTTAAGAATAGTCAAGAAAAAGTAGGGTTGTCATTAAGAAAATTGTCGATGACGTCATATCTTAAATTTGGAGTCTTTTGAAAATTCCAACTTCTCCAAATTATTCAAAATTCCGGTTTGTATTTTATTTTGATTTTTTTGAAGTTTTTACTTTTTTTATAACTTTTGTTACACACTTTATTTTTTGGAAATTCTAAATTTTTCGAAAATGTTTCTTTTAATATTTCAAATTCTTTAAATATTTTGGATTTATCTCCAAATTTTTAAGTTTTTAGAAAATTGCGATTTTTTTGAAATGTTTGACCTTATTTTCAAATTCGTTCTTTTTTTCAAAACATTTTAATTGCTTTTGAAAATTTATTTTTTTAAGTTTCGAATTTTAAAAACATCGACCCTCTCGAATGTTTAATTTTTTTCTAATTAGACTTTTTTTAAATTCAATTTTAATTGAAAACTTAAATATTGTTCGATTTTTTAAACATTTTACTTTTTTGGAAATTTCGAATTTCATTTTAATTTTTTTTTAAATTTCCATTCAAATCTTAAGTTATTTTATTAATTGCAAGACTTTCATAGTTTCGCCTCTGTTTAGAATTTTGATTTACTTTGTGAATTATGAATTTTTTGAACATTTTTACACACAATTTTGATCTGTTCTCAAAATTCTGATTTTTTTTCAAAATTTTGATTTTTTTCTGTAGTCTTGATCACGTCGAACAACTGATTTTAGAAAACTTTTACCTTTGTCTGGAAAATTTTCACCTTTCTCCAACTTTTGACAATTTCTCGAAGTTTTGATCTTTTTTGAAAATTGAGAATTTTTTTTCAAACATTTCGACTTTTTCTCGAACATTCGCCTTTCATGCAGTAAATTGGGTTTTTATTTGAAAAATTCGATTATTTTTTAAATTTCACATTGGATTTTTTTCAAAATTCCGATCTTTTTAAAATTTTCGAACATTTTTGAAATCTTCAATTTTTAAAAACATATCGACCTTTATTATCAAAATTTCGGCTGCTTTTTTTTGATGTTATAACTTTTATCAGAGTTTGATTTTTTTTTCAAAATTACTCCCATTTTTCAAAATTGCGACTTCTTGTAAAAATGTTGACTCAAAGCCTTTATCTCAAAATTTAGATTTTTTTCAAAATTTTTTTTTTTAATCAATACCATTATGTTAAAATATTGTTTTCTTAAGAACCTCTATCTTTTTTCCAAATATTCGCTTTTTTTTCAAAAATTTTCACTCTTGTTCAGACTTTTGATAACTTCTCGAAGTTTTGACCTTTTTTGAAAATTACAACTTTTTTTAAAAACTTCGACTCTTTCTCGAAATTTCGCCTTTTATGTGGTACATTGGGCTTTTATTTGAAATCGATTATTTTTTAAATTTCATATTTTTGAAAAAATGGATTTTTCCCAAAATTTCAACATTTCAAAAATTTTCGAACTTTGTCAGTTTTCACTTTTTTATGAAAATTTCGACCTTTTATCATCAAGATTTCGTCTCTTTCTCATTGCTATAACTTTGTGAACTTGAAATTTGGAAGAATTATGACACAAAGCTTTTTTTTCAAAATTTCGATTATTTTAAAATTTTGGTATTTTATGAATATGATTGTTAAAATATTGTTTTTTTAAATCTACCTTTTTCAAAATACTCACTTTTTTCGAAAATTTTCTCAAAGTTTCGATTTATTATAATTTTTTATTTTTTTTCAAAAATTTCGATTTTTTCAGAAATTTTGTCTTTTTCTCGAAGTTTCGTCTTATTCGTAGTAAATTAAGCTTTTATTTGAAAAATTCGACTTTTTTCCGAAAATTTTCACTTTTTTGAAAAACTGTTTTTTTTCTTTTCAAAATTGCAACCTTTTAAATATTTCCAATTTTTTCGTAAATTTCATCTTTTTTAAATATTTCTAACTGTTTTCAACAAAATTTGAAGTTTTTGAACATTTTTATTTTTTTTAAAAGTTTGATTTTTTGTGAAAACTTGCACATTTTTCAAGATGACCGTCTTCTCGAAAATTCAGATATTTGTAACTTTGGCTTTTAGAAAAATTCGCATGTTCCTGAAAATTTTTAAATTCTTTGAAGAATCCAACTTTTTCAAATTACGAAAAAAAGAATTTTTTAAGTTTAAGTTTAAAAGTTAAGAAAAAGTCGAAATTTAGAAGAATTTTCGAGAAATAGGAATTACGAAAAAAGAGCCCAATCGAAATTTCGGCTTCAGTTTGCCATATTTAATTGCCATATTTAAATCGAAATGTGGGGCCCAATTTTTTTTGAAACATTTAAAAATTTTTTCTCGAAATGTTAACATCATTTCCAAATTTTGCTTTTGAATTAAAAATTTCGAGAAGCAGTTTTTCAGAAATTCAAAAATTTTTTGGCTGCATTAGGATTTTAGTCTAGAAATTTTAATTTTAGATGCGATCATTCAAATTCAAAATTAATAAAAATATAATTCATAAAAAGAGAAAATATGCACTGATCACATGCAAAAATTTGGATAAATTCCCGTGGAGACAGATCGATCAGCGATATCAGCTCTTAACGCTTAAAAGCAACTTTAAATACAGTCGTGTGCATTATTTATTGCATAAAAATCGCCTATTCGCTAATGTCCATTTTTACTATCTTAGAGGCTGAATTTTGAAAAATCCTCTTCGTGCTTACCTACGTGCTCTGGGGAATACCTGTGTGAAATTTTATGTTCCTAGAGTCACCAATTTAAACTGTGCGTTGTCTGTCAGTCAGTGCTTAGAGATTTATTAAATAGATTGGAAAATTGCTGTTTGGTTTGATTTGGTATCTTACGATGAAGTTGATGCTTCTAAATTCTAAGCAGATAGTGATTGCATATTTTCTTTATTTACTTGAAGGTTCCGAAATTGCATCCAGATGGTTTTGCCGATTAGACCATATGCAAAGGTTTTATTTTTGAAACAGAATTCGAAATGCTTTTATGGTCCCTAGATAGGTCTAATGTGATACTATTTCTGTACTGCATTAGGGAAAGGTATTAAAAACACATAAGAATACGAGCCAACCGTGAGAATGTTGATGTGCATAATATGGGATGAGTGCATGGGGTGTAACCACATGGGTTGCATCAGGGATGTATCCTGAAATTTTACTTCTCAAATATTACCTGTGACTTAATGATATTCTCTACAGCTCCTTGGATGAGTAATTATGTGAAAAAGATGTTTGAATTTCAAAATTCAAATATCTTTGAGTAGCTAAAGTCAGCAGAATTTTACTCAAATTTGCGTAAAATTTCAATGATTGTTCGGATTTCAAATGTCTGGTCTTCCATACAATAAAAACAGTTCTGAAGTTACCAAAATGTATTTTGCTGGAAACTATTTCTCATAACGTTGCACTCTTCCAAACTCTAGCTAAGAAGGCCTAGTCCAACCCTGCGACCTTTCTTCGGCGGCGAGCAACGGGAAAAGCTGCATGTCCGGCAGCTGGCGTGTGCCAACCCCATACTTAACACCAGACAAACATACCATCAGTCTGTTCGACGCGTGCCGTCTGCAACTCTTAAAACTAATACCCAATCAACTTCCGCTAACTTCCGCTTTTTTTATTTATGGGATCTCAAACTATTCTATTCTATTATTATACGACATGTTTCATTTTTATTGTGGCACTTTTAATTTCGTTCGTTGCCAACCCACACAGCTTTCATGCGGTTCTTGAGCATTTCCTCTGGTTATGTTTAACGGCGATTTAAAACCGCTATATGAGGGGCGGTTGCAACGGTTACGTTGAAGAAAAATTGTAGCTTTTTAGGTAAGGGCAACAATGAATGAGTACAGCCAATATACAGTGCAGACCTCAAATTCTAATATTTTACTAATGTATAAGTAGGGGAAAGGGGGTCAGAATCAACCATTTTTTATTCAAGGTGCCATTTTTGAAGTTGTATTAAAAAAATATGGTAACTATGGGCTGGGCAGTATTCTATAAACCTTTATTTACAAGACTGACTAACTTTCAGCGATTTAAAAGTAATTTTAGTACCAGTACTATCAGCGTTTGAAAAAAACCTTAGAAATGGTTCAAACTGCCCCACTAGCGGGGTACATTTAAATGATGGGGTAATTTCAACCATGAGAATAAATACATATTTTTTTATACAATCAAACAAAAATGGTTTTTCTACTTAAATAAGCTCATTATGTATTTTGCAAGTAAAATAAAAAATTGGCGAAACATGTTTGAAGTAAGATTAAAAACAATACTCAAAGAAAATAACGTTGGTGTTAGTAAACATTGTAATATGTACGGTTAACCTTAAATAAAAATGACATTTTCTGCAGAATTTGGTCTTAAAAACTTTAAAACTATGTTACCTTGATCAGCTGGTGATATATCACTGACCAACGGATATTTTGGCACAAAAATTTAATTTGACATTTGAATTCATTTTGTTTAATTCTTTTCCTACGCAGCATTTTATATGTTTTTAGCGGAAATATCACCAATTGGAAATTACATTCTGTTATGGAGCAAAACATCTTTAATCGGATTTTTAAACGTACACTCATCAAACTTCAAAATCATTTTTTTTTCCATAATTTATAACCATCGTAAATAATACAATACTCCGGTAAAAGAAAGTTACATCACATGGGACAGAAATCACGCTAAGATTGTCAGAACACACTAAACCAGGGGTTGAAATTGTTCCATCCAACCTTGTTCGAATCTGTCCCATGTTAATTAAATATTTGAAAAAATATTTTTTTTCCACAGTCTATAATTTCACGCTTGGGATACTATAAATATTAACAATCTACCATTTAACATATATCGAATGCAGCCCGTTACAGATCAAATTTGTAAAATTCGTCTGAAAAAATTAAAAATCAAAAAATTAACTTAAAATCTGATTTTTGCTCAATTTTGTTTAAACACTAAAAACTGAACATGTAGAGTAATGTAACTTCCCTGGTGAGTGTTCTGACGTATGAAATCTACAAAAGAGCCTTACGATGCTAAATTTAAATCAGGGTGCCCTTTAAAAGGGCTTGGTTGAATGTGCCCCAAGGATGAATCTGCCCCCATTTCCCCTATAGGTAACGTCCTACGTTCGCTTTTCACGGCTCAACAGAGGTTTTACAAGTGGACCGCCATGAGCGTAGGCAGAATTTCGTTCAGGGGGAAGGGGGGGGAGGCAACAATCATTCTGAAAAATTTATGGGAAAACAGAATAGAAAACCTTCCGACTGAGTAATGTATATTTTCACTTAAAAACTACACGAACTGGGGAGATCGAATTTTCAGATTAAAATTTCGAAAGAGCCAAACTTTCAAAGATAATTTCTCTCAAAATTTTGCTTCTATTAAAATTTCGATTCAATTTTAGAAAAATAAACGAATTTTGTGAAAAAGTAGAAATCTTTAAAAAAAATTCAATTTGAAATGGAAATGTCCAAAAACAGAGAATATCGAATTTTAAGATAAAAGTAAAAATTTAGAGAATAAGATGAATATCGAACAAGTTGAAATTTCTGGGGATCAAATTTAAAAAAGAAATTCTTTAAAAATGGATAATTAAAAAAAGGGACTTCGACTCACGATTTTTGAAAAAATTTTGGAATTTAAAGAAAAAGTTCGCACTTTCTAGAAAACCAAATTTCCAAGAGAAAATCCAATTTTAAAGGCTAAATTGGAGTTCTGAGAATAAACTAGTAATTTCAGTAGACAAATTTTGAGAAAAAAATATAGAAGTCAGAATTTTCAGTAAATCATGTAAAAAATAAAAACCTTAACCTTTTTCAACAGTTCGAAAAATGTCCTCCAAATTTCGAAAAAAAGTCTAAATTTTCAAAGGTCTAATTTTGTGAAAGGGCGCAATTTTTAGAAAAAGTCTAATTTTGAGAAACAAAAACGCAATTTTCAAAAACTTTGTTCTCAGAATTTAAAATTCAGTAAAAAAGTTGAATTAATAAGAAATATTTTCCCGAAATCCCCAAAAATAATATTCTCAACATTTTTATTTAGAGAGAAAGGTTAACATTTTTAGAACCCTAAAACATCACATTTTGAGCTTAAGTCAAAATTTGTTGAAAAAGATAAATATGTATTCAAAAAATGGCAAAATTTTGAAATAAATATACAAAGTATGACACAAAAGTTAAAAAAGTAGAATTTTAAAAAGAAAATGGAAATTTCAAAAAGGATGAATTTTATGGAAAAGGCGGAATTTTAGGAAAAGGACTAGTTTAAGAGAAAAAAGTCAAAATTTTGAGAAAAAAGACTGAACTTAACAGAAAAAAAGTAAAATTTCTAGAAATATTTAATATCGGATATTGAGATAAAAATCAAAATTTTATGAAAAAGGGTAACTTTAGGAAATCAGTCAAAATTTCTAAAAATCAGATTCTAAAGGATCGAAATAGTTGGAAAACTCTAATAAGCGGAATTTTCTAGAAAACTTTGATATGTACAAATAAGTACAACACTTTCCAGAGGTCAAATTTTTTTAGAAAAGTCAAAATTAAAAAAAAATAATCGAAACTCGGAGAAAAAAAAGAAATTACGAGAAAATAAAATAACTAAAATTTGAGAAAAGACGTTTAATCTTAGTGAAACTTCAAAATTACCCAGAAGAAATCATATTCAGGAAAAAACCGAATTTAAATAAAAATGAAATTTTAAGAAAAACTCGAAATTTCCTGGATGAATATTTATTTTCTCTTGCCTGCTCGGCTCAGAGAAAGACAAGCACCATACCTTGCCTCAATGTGGCGTCAAAAAATGTCCACTGTTGTGATACACATCGAAAAGTGGATTAAAAAAGAGCTGAAATTTAGAAAGAATTTTATTTTCGTAATTTTTGTCCTTTTACAAAAATTTTAATTTTCCAAAAAATGTACTATTTTATTAGAAGATCCAGCAAATTTCAAGGAAAAGGCAAATTTTAATAAACAAGCTGAAATTTGCAAAACAAAAAGTCGAAATGTTTGAAAAAAAAAACGAATTTCGAGAAATAGCGTTCAAGAGAAAAAAACGACGAACTTTTAAATAAAAATTCGAAAAAAACAGTCATCGTTGATAAAAGAAGTCAAATTTTATGAGTAAATGGGAAATTTCAAAAAAAAAGGACAAATTTTCTAAAGAAAATAGGAAATTTGAGTATAAAGTCGAATTTTCAAAAAAATGCTTCAGGGATAAATTTTAAAAAAGAAAATTTTCGAAAAAGGTCCCCCTGTTGAATTTTCGGTTTGCTGCACGAACCCCTATTCTAGCTACGCCTAAGGAGACGGCGCTGTGGTTAAGTGTTAGGTATTACATTATAAGCTCAACTGCTTACACTTCTTATGTAATTTTCGTCAATTTTCGCCTCTTGCGTTTGGTTTTTGTATATTCATTTAAAGCTATTTTACCTTATTTAAAATGTCGTCAACATCTATTTGAAAAAAATTGTTTGTTAATAATTCCAGAATTTCGACTTCCTCTTTTCGAAATTTTGATTTTACAATTGAAATTTTAAGAAATACATTCAAAATTTTATCTTCAAAATTCTAATTTATGGATATCACCACAAAATTTTTTGGATGTGTTTCTTGGAATTTCGATTTTAGTCTAAATATTTTGACTTTATCCTCGATATTTGTTTTAAATTCGAAATTTAGGAAAAATTTAAATTCCTGCTTTCAATTTGAATAGAAAAAAGATCAATTGGTAAAAAAAAGAAATTTCTTCAAAACCTTGAATTTTTTTAAAATTTTGCCTTTTTCTTCTCAAATTTTCAATGAAAACTTAAAATTTCCATATTTCTCTATAAAAATTTCTAGATTTTGAAAATCCAAATAATGCATAATCTCGAAATTTTGCGTTTTTCCAAATGTTTACTGTGAAAAAATCTAAATGAAAAAAATGGAAAAGTTAAAATGTTGAAGAAAAACGAATTTTTCGAAATCTCAATATTGAAGAAAATCCAAAATTATCAGAAAAATTCGAAATTCTCAAAAACGGTCAAAATTTTGGAAAAAAAATATTTTTTTTAATCGAAAATTTAAAAACAGTTGCAATTTAAAAACAGGCAAAATCTTGGTCGAATTTTGAAAAATGTCGAAATTTTTTAAAATAGTCGAAACTGCTAAAATTTTGAATGATGTTGAAATTTGGAAAAAACTGAAATTTACAATAAAAAAACAACTGAAAAATTTAAAATAAGGTCAAATTTTCAAAAAGTCCCAAATTGTCGAAAATGTCAAAATTGTAAAAAATAAACGGAATTTTCAAACAGTCGAAATTTTTAAAAAGTTCAAAATTTTAGAGTAACGAGATTTTTAAAAAATGATAAAATTTTGCAAAAAGTCTAAAATTTAAAAAAAAAATGAAATTTTCATAACAAGTTAAAATTATGAAAATATCTGAAAGCTGATGAAGCCACACTTTTCCAAAAAAAAAGTCGAAATTTTGAAAAATATCGGAAATTTGAAAAATGCTAAAATTTTCATAAAAAATTAAAATCTTCAGAAAAAGGTAAGATTTTTAAAAAACTTCCAAATATTGAAAAAAATTGAAAATTTGAAAGAAATCGACAATTTCAAAAATTTGAAAGTGACGAAATTGTGAGATGTTAAAATTTTCAAAAAAATCGGCATTTCGGATGGTTGTAATTTTGAAAAAGTCGAACATTTTTTAAAAAAGTCAAAAATTTTCATTATTTTCAAAAGAAAAATTAAAACTAAAAAAAAATCGAAATTTTGATTAGATTACCAGAAAAAATAAATAAATGGTGACATTCCCACAATTTTTTAAAAATTACGAAATTTTCAGAAGAGTTCAAAGAATAGTCAAAAATTTAAATAAAAGAAGACAAACAAAAATTTCGCTATTTAAAAAACAATCGAAATGAAAAACTAAAGTATGCAAAATTACATTTTGACAAATAAAAGTCAAAAACTAAGAAAAGTTCAAAAATTTTAAAAAAATCTAAATGTTTAAAAAAGGTCCAGTTTACAACAAACTTGACATTTTCGAAAAAAGTTAAAATTTTCAAATAACGGAAATTTTGAAAAAATAACGAAGTCTTCATAAAATTCAAGATTTCATTGTCACCCAAATTTTATAAAAAAATTGGAATTTTGAACAGTGAAAACTTTCAAACAAAGAAATTTTGAAAAGTCAAATTTTATAATATGGTCGAAATTTTTCCTAAATAAGTAACATTTTCCAGAAAAAAATTGAAATTAAAAAAAAATTCACAAAAAGTTAAAATTTCGACAAAAAGTCTAAATTTAGAAAAGTTTAAATTTCCAAAAAAAATTGAAAAATGTCGAAAATTTTTCAAAAATTTACCAAAATTAGTGTTTTTAAAAAAAATATGTCGAAATTTAGGTGTAACAAAGTTACAATTTAGAGGTAAAGATTGAAATTTGTGAAAGATCGGAGTTTTCAAAATGAATTTAAATTTCGAGGAAAAACCACAATTTTTAAAAAGTGTAAGTTTTAAAGCATGGAACTTACAAAAGCTCAAAATTATCAAAAAAAAATATCTAAATTTTCAAGATAGAGAAATGTTTCGAAAGTATTTGAAACTTTTAAAAAAGTGACATTCTTCAGTAAAGGTCACAACCCAAAAAATTCAAGATTTTGAAAAAAGATAATATATTTCAAAAGAGTGAAAATTAAAAAAAAATCCAGTTTTTTTTAAAAGGGATCAAAAGTTTCAAAATCAAAATTTCGAAAAAAAGTCGCAAATAGTTCAAAATTTTAAAAAGGGGAACATTTGAAGAAAATTAAAACTTAAAATTTACAAAAAATAATGGGGCTACCCTTTGCGAGTGGATTAAAGTTTTTAAAAAAATCTCCTTTTTTAAGTCAAACTTTTAAAAAATCCATTTTTTAAAAAGGTCATGTTAAAAAATAAAAGAATTTTTGAGAATAAGTTCTAAGTTCTAAAAAAGGTCAAAATTTTCAATATTGTCAAAATTTTCAAACAAATGGTTTTTTTTGAGTTAAAATTTTTAAAATAATTTAATTTCTTCAAAAAAATCGAACATTTAAGAAAACTTGAAATTTTAAAAATTGCTTTAAGAATCCAGTCCAAATTTGTGGATAATCATATTCCAAAAAAAAATCAAAAAAATTTGAATGTTAAGAAAAATCTGTATAAACAACGATCAAAATTTCGAACATAATTTCAAAATCGAAGAAAAATTCAAAATTTTTCAGAAAATGTCAATTTTTAAGAAAAAAAGTCAACTTTTACAAATAAAGTCAAAATGTGAAAAAATGAATTTAAAAAACTAGTCGTATTTTCGAGAAAAGGGACAAATTTTGAGAAAAAATAAACGAAATTTTTACACCGAAATCGAAAAAGTCTATTTTTCAGAATAAAGTCGACATTAAAAAAAGGCTAAATTTTGAGAAAAAGTAGTCGAAATTCAAAAAAAAAAACAAGATTCGAGGAAAATACGAAATTTTGAGAAAAAAATGAATATTTCGCGTTGAATGTAACATTTGAGAAAATAATCAAAAATAGCATTTCTCTAGTATATCGTATGACTAGAAATTTCAATACTTCAATTTATTTTTTCGGTTGCACAAAAAATGTTGTGTGTGCCTCGGCCGCGGGGTGTCCTCGGCGACAATCTTTCTCTCAGTCGCTAATGAGTTACTTCGCAGCCTAGGCACACAAATAATTATTAAAATTTGATTTTTATAAATTTCGACTTTTTTGAAAATTTCAACATTTTCCAAAATTGTGGCTCTTAAAATTGATGATATTTTTATTTCAAAATTCGTACTTTTTTTTCAAAATGTAGAAATTTTCATAAAAAATTAAAATTTTCAATAGTCAAGAATTAAAAAAAGTGAAAATTTTGAAAAAAATCAAAATTTTGAAGAATACTAAAAAATTTCAAAAAAGGTAATTTTCGGAAAAAAATAGTCGAAATTCCGGAAAAAAGACAATTATCGAAGAAAATAAGAAATTCTGAGAAAAAAAGAATATTTCACGTTCAATGTAAAATTCTGAGAAAATATAGTCAAATTTTGAGAATTTATGAAAAGGACGAATTTCAAGGAAAAAGTTGAGATGAAGGCGTAATTTCGAAAATAGGCGGATTTTAAGAAAAATATCGAAATTTCCAAATAAAGACGAATTACGAGGAAAAAGTCGAAATTTCAAAAAACAACAAACAATTTTTTTTCACAAATTTTAAATGTCTAATATTTTGACTTTATTCAAAATTTTAACTTCGTTCCAAATTCGACTTTTTTAAAAAATTTCGACTTTTCTGATAATTTCCACTTTTTTAGAAATTTTTCTCTTTCAAAAGTTTTAATTTCATTGAAAGTCGACAATGAAAATTTTTAAAATTGAAAAGCTGTATTTTTTCAAAGTTTCGATTTTATTTCACAATTTAGACTTTTTTTTACAAAGTTTCGGCTTCGTGTCAAAATTTGGATATTTTCTTAAAGACTTAATTTCAAAATTTAGACTTTTTCTAAATTTTCACTTTTTTTTAAAATATTTCGTTTTATATTTATTTTCTTCTTTTGGAATTTTTGTTTCTTCTATAGAAAATTTTGACACTTTATAAACCCCTAAACTTTTTTGAAAATTCCGACATTTTTTCAAAATTTCTACTTTTTTACTTTTTAAAATGTCTCCTTTTTTTAAGTTTAAACTTTTCCGAGAATTTCTTCTTTTTTGAAAGATTTCGGCTTTTTTGTAAACTTTTGATTTTTTTATTTTTTTTTTTTAACTCCGACTATCAGAAAATGTGGATCTTTTTAATTCGTTAATTGTTTTGACAATTTAAACAATTTTGCAAAACTTTAAATTTTTTTGAATTTTTTGCTACTTTTTAAACTTTTTATTTTTTTATAAAATTTAACATTTTTTTTAAATGTAGACTTTTGCAAAACTTTTTTTTTGAAACTTTACCTGTTTTTTAAAGTTCCTATTTTTTATAAAATTCGAACTTTTTTGAAATAGAGACTTTTTTCACTCCTTTTCGAGAATCTTAATTTTAATGTCAAGCTTTCTGAAAATATTCTTTCCACAAATTTCAACTCTAAAAAATTGACTTAAATTGTTTTAAAAATTTTAACTATGTATGTTATGTTGACTTCCCCAAATGTCTAACTTTTCTTTTATAGTTTTTTAAAAGTTTAGAATTTTTTGATAATTTTCCCTTTTCTTTAATATTAGGCTCTTCAAATATTTCTGCTTTGACTAAAAATAATCCAAATTTTTTAAATTTCGACATTTCGTCAAAAATTTGTCAACAATTTTATATTATTTTTCAAAAATTTAAATTTTTTAAATGTAATTTTTTTGAAAAATGCAGAAGTTTCATGATGTTAATTTTATGTTTAATGTAATGAGATTAAAATATAGATCAAAATTAATAAATCACTGAACACATTTTTGAAATCCGTTAATAAATAACAGAAATAAATTACTGAAATTTACATATTTTAGCGCGATATTTTTGCTTTTAAATGTAGGCATTTTCTCTATTTTATTTTTTTTTAATCTTAAGCTTCTTTGGAAAATTTTACTTTCTATGAAAATTTTACAAAATTTTAACTTTTTTGAAAATTTCCACTTGATCTTTTTTGAAAATGTTGCCTACTTTTCAAAAATTCTATTTTTTTAAAATCTAGAATGTTTTTTCAACTTCTTAGGTAGTTTCGGGAGTTTCAAAATTTTTCAACATTGTAACTGATTTTTAAGAATTCGACTTTTTTGAAATTTTCGCTTTTTTTTAAACGCAGACTGTTTTTAAATTTTTCATTGCTTTTCTTTTTAAATTTCTACTTATTTAAAATTATGCATTTTTATAATTCTCGTCTATTTTTGAATTTGGATTTCTTTTCAATACTTCGACATTTTTATGTAACCTAATAAAGTGGGCGTTTTCCCTAAACAAATACCAAACTATTTGAGAGATGTTGCGTCTATAAAGAAAGCAGGATGATTCGTAGTCACTTGCACAAACTTTTTTAAAATATTCCGCAATATTCACAATTTAAAGTGGATTACCTTTCTTCTCCAATTCACTATCGATGTCGGCCAACTGGTATGCGAAAAAAGGAATCGCTCAACGACCTCTTCGGTGCTCTTCAGAACAAAGTATCATTCATCAGCTAATTAATATTTTCTAGTCTATGTTATTTTCGAATACTTTTATACTTTAGAATAGGAGTTCGTTGTATTATTTCATAAGTAGATTTTACGCAGTAAACCGGTATTTATTTATAACCTGAAATCTAAACATCAATTTTCATTTAAAAACAGTTTTTCTTTAATAACTCAAGAATTAGAATTTTTTGATGAAACACACGCTCTGTTATTTCTTATAAAAAAGCGCTCCTAAAAACATATTAGTTATGTTAAATAGTTGAAACCCCTAATATTTATTGGGTGAGTTTTATTTTTTTTCTTATATATCAACTCTTGAATAACTGAATTTTATCAAATTTAACAATTTTATTAATAAAACAAAAAAATAAAATTGACCTGTCTCGGGGTTTTGCAAAAAAATCCTTGTAAGGGGTGATTTACCCCTTGAGTTAATTTTTTTCTGAACAGTGATATGGAAAGTAAAACACATCATATGTTTTCAATTTTATTTCTATAATAATTATTTTCACATATATGTTGTTATTAACAGTGAAATAACGTAACACCCCTATTTTTATGACACTTGGAGAACCCTATGGATTTGAGCATTATTAGATTGCAAATCAAAATACAGTGGAAACCGGATATAACGACATCGTTTACAACGACGGATCGGTTATTACGACGAAACGGCAAGGTCCCGGCTGCATCTCTATGTAAACACTTACATAAATATACCGCCTATAACAACATCGGATAAAACGTCATATCGCTTAAAACGACGAAATTTATCGAAATTGTTGGGTTATAACGACCAACCACCATACATCATATCGCTTAAAGCAATGAAGCATTATTTTAAACCTTATTATATTCTATGAACGATTGTTTTGTTTCTCGTCCGCGTCCCTTGACTTTTGACATTGCGTATTTAGTGCGTCATTTGACAGTTCATACGTACCATCGTGTCAATGTTTTTATTAATTTTAGTTTTGATCGTGTATTTTAACGTCATTATGTCGCAAAAAAAGAGGAAGGTGTTTAATATAGAAGAAAAATCACACATTATATGGAGATTAGAAAATGGCGAGTCTAATGGCGAAATTGCAAAAGAATGTGGGATCTTACACTCCACTATGTCAACAATTTGGAAGAATAAGGATAAAATAAAAGCTCTTTTTGAAAACAATTATTTGAAAATTAAACGATCGAGGGCATCTGCGCATCAAGTTGTAGAAGAATCTTTATTTAAATGGTTTCAACACCAAAGAGCAAACGACGTCCCAATAAGTGGTCCGACCTTGCAACAAAAAGCCAACGATTTCGCTCGGCTTATGGGAAAAGAAAATTTTGATTGCTCATCATCTTGGATACAACGTTTCCGTGCTCGTCATAATATTGTGGCAGGAAAAGTTTGTGGTGAAGCTGCTGGTGTTCCTAAAGGTGTGACGGACGAGTGGCTATCTCATAAGTGGCCTGCACTGTGCGAATGATACAAGCCAGAGGAAATTTTTAATGCGGATGAAACTGCACTGTTTTTTTAACTTGACCCCTGATAAGACGCTTAAATTCAAAGGGGAACAATGCAAGGGAAGTTGCCGAAAGCAAGAATTACAGTATTGGTTGCTGCGAATATGACTGGATCGCGTAAACAAAAACTTTTAGTAATCGGAAAAGCTAAAAAACCGCGTTGTTTTAAGAACATTAATTCATTACCTGTAACATACGAAAACAACACTAGGTCTTGGATGACATCACAGATTTTTGAAAAATGGCTTCGAAACTGGGATGCACAATTGAAATCAAAAGGTAACAAAATTCTTCTCTTAGTAGACAACTGTCCTGCTCACCCCTGTCGTTCCCAATGTAAAATGCATAAAACTTGTCTTTTTGCCACCCAATGTCACCTCTGTATTACAACCCATGGGCCAAGGAGTGATAAAAGCTCTAAAAACGCAGTATAGAAAACTTCAAGTGCTGCAAATGCTTCAGAATGTTGAAAACGGCGAAAATACAAAAAGTATTAGCATTCTGGATGCAATTCTAATAATATCAGAAGCTTGGGAAAAGATAACACAGACCACTATAGTCACTGCTTTCGCCATGCAGGTTTCAAAGATCTTTCTGCATCAGCAGAAGAGGACGATGATGATATTCCGCTTGCAAGACGACTTCAGTCTCCAACAGATAAAGAGGACAACATACCTCTAGCTCAATTGGCTGCTCAGTTAGCCACAGAACCAAGAATTGAAATAGAGGAGTTCATAGGAATAGATGAGAATGTTGTCGTGTGTGCCTCAGTTACTGATGAAGAGATTTTAGCAGAAATCACAACTCTGACGAAGGGAACGAAGACCAACTCGAGCAGTTTCAACCAACAACACTATGCGAGGCTATTAACGCTATCACAACTCTACAAAAATTTATCGCTTTTACCGAAGGGTTTAATTCTGATGTTAACCAAGAAATTTTAATGAAAATGAAACGAAAAATGCAAAATACATTTGAAATTCAAATTAAGAAAAAACGGACCAAATTGACCTATTACTTTAAAAACTAACTGTACGGAAGTAACGTATTTTTAAAATAAATTTCTTGTTCATTTTTTTTAAATTTTATTTGCATACCAGTTCTTACAGCTGAATACCTATTTATTACGTTTATTTAAATTAAATACATACATAATATGCACATTCATATTGCATATTCAAATTATGTACATATATACTTATGTATATTGCTTATAACAACTACCGCTTATAACGTCCGTAATTTATGGTCCCTTCAGTGTCGTTATATTCGGTTTCGACTCTATTTATTTTTTCACCTTTAACTTTATTATATCTTGATATTTTATCAAAATAATGTATCAACAATTTTTTTAGATGTTAAATTTGTGATTTAGGTGGTGAACTCCCCATCCCTAAAGATAATCCCCAAAAACAATTTTTCTTTAATATCTCAAGAATAAATTGGAATTTTTCGATAAAACCATTGTTACGTTATTTCCCATAAGAATGTGCTTCTAAAAACGTATCAGTTAGGCCAAAGAGTTGCAACCCCTAATTTGTATGGGGGTGGGTTTAATTTTTTTCTTTTATATCAACTTTTAAATCATTGACTTTTATGGAATTTGGGGCAATGTCATTAAGAAAATTAAAAATTAAAATTGACGTGACTCGGGGTTTTACAATAAAATCACTGAAAAGAGTGCTTTTTCTGACATATAATTTGCATTAAAAGTGAAATAATATAAAGCTCTTACCTTTATGAGGGTTGGCGATGGGATTGATCATTATCAGATTGCGGGGCAAAACATTCATTTTTTCACCTTCTACTTACTTTAGGTCGATACTTCAACAATATAATATGTCAACAATTGAGTTTTAATTTGAAAATACTTATTGTTTAGGGTCTCACCCCCAAAAATTTATATTTTCGCTTGAATGAAAAGAAATGTTCTTTGCTGATTAGTCTCGAAACATTATATTGTGCTAAAAAAAATCTACATTTACCGATCATTTCAGTCAATATAGAAATATTAAGAAAATTAAAAACCAAAGACCTCTTCCGGTTTTGTAAAAAACCTCATCGGAAGGAGTGATTTGCCCCAAGAGTTAATTTTTTATTTGCAGTAATATAGAAAATTAATCGCAACATATATTTTCAATGTTATTGTTGAAACGTTTATTGTGACATACATTTTGCATTAGAAATGAAATACCATAAAACTTTAATTTTAAGAGGTTTGGAAATCCCGTGGAGTTAATCATTATTAAATTATGCCTAAATTATTTTTATTGTATTTTTATATACTTTATTGTAATGTATCATTTTTCCAGACATGTGTAAAATAGACTTTTTTTTCTTCTTTCTTCTTGTTGGATATTTCTTCACTTGCGTAAAGAAAAAAAAATCAATAATTATGACGCAAAATCTATTAGAAAAAACAAATGTGACAGATTTGTGGCACATATGCATAGGTTAAAATATATTTGAATGTATGGATTTTAAATACATTTAAAAATGTTTAAATTTTATTTTCTTGACGAATATTAGCAAAATTCAAAAAAGCCTAAGTCAGCTGAATGGAGAATTAAAAACCATTTTAAATGAGGTATCACACGCATCCTTGTTTAATTTAAAAATCTTAAAGGGGTAACTCCAGGTGGGTTAAAGGGAGAGAGGGATATAATTATACCTTAAAAGTGTCATTTGATAATCTCAAATTTCGTAGATAATGACTTTACATGAGTGACTTTTGGACCTCACGGTATGTATTTAATCCAAAACTGGAAGAGATCAACTTTGGATTTTAATTTTCTTAATAATACTGCTACATTAACTGAAATGATCGGCAAATGCAGATTTTTTTTGCACAATACAATGTTTCGAGACTTTGTTCAGTAAATAATATTTCTTTGCATTCAAGCGAAAATAGAAATTTTAGGGGTGAGACTCTAAACAATAAGTATTTTCAAATTAAAACATAAAATAAGTAAAAGCCGAAAAAATGAATATTTTGACTGGTAATCCGGTAATGCTCAATCCCATCGCCTAGCCTTATAAAGGTAAAAGTTTAATATTATTTCACTTTTACTGCAAAATATATGTCAGAAAAAGCATTAGAGCAATAAAATTAAAACCATACATTGTGTTTAATTATTCATATCATTCTACAGAAAAAAATGACCCTAGGGGTAAATCACCCCCTTTCCAATGATTTTTCTTTGTGTAAAACCACGAAACAGGTCAATTTTATTTTTTAATTTTTTTAATGACATTGCCAAATTCTGTAAAATTCAAAGATTTAAAAGTTGGTATAAAAGAAAAAAATTAAACCCACCCCTATACATATTAGGGGTTGCAAAGCTTTGGCATAACTGATACGTTTTTAGAAGCACATTCTTATGGGAAATAACATAACAACGGTTTTACCGAAAAATTCCAATTTATTCTTGAGATATTAAAGAAAAACTGTTTTTGGGGGTTATCTTTAGGGGTGGGGAGCTCCCCACCTAAATCACAAATTTAGCATCTAAAAAAATTGTTGATACATTTTGATGAAATATCAACATATAATAAGTTAAAGGTGAAAAAATAAATATTTTGATTCGCAATCTAATAATGATCAAATCCATGGGGTTCTCCAAGCGTCATAAAAATAGGGGTGTTACGTTATTTCACTGTTAATACAAAACATATGTTAAAATAATCATTATTAAAATAAAATTGAAAACACATGTTGCGTTTTACTTTCCGTATCACTGTACAGAAAAAAATTAACTTAAGTGGTAAATCATCCCTTTCAAGGACTTTTTTTACAAAACCCCGAGACAGGTCAATTTTATTTTTTTAGTTTTCTTAATAAAATTGCTACATTTGATAAAATTCAGTTGTTCAAGAGTTGATATGTGAGAAAAAAAATGAAACTCGCCCCCATAAAAATTAGGGGTTACAACTTTTTAACATAACTAATATGTTTTTATAAACGCTTTTTTATGAGAAATATCAGAGCGTTTGTTTCATCAAAAATTTCTTAATAATTCTTGAGTTATTAAAGAAAAACTGTTTTTTGGGGTTAACTTTAAGGGGTGGTTTCACCAGTTAAATGGTCAAGTTAGCATCTAAAAAAATACGTGTCCAATATTTTTTATGTACTATAACATATCACAAAATGAAAAAAATCGGTGGGGTATACATCGGGTACTTTCCTTGCTAGTTCCTTTCTACATCAAAAATTAAAGGTTCTTTTGAGCTATATGCTAAAAATCTAATTTAAAAGAATTTGTGACTTGGTTCCCTTCTGCAAAAAGCCAATTAGGTACGAGATTTGTTTTAAAGTAGGCATGTTTTGGACTATGTAGGGCCTTAGAGATTAGGGAATGCTGAAAATCAATACCTTTCGAACCCATCGAAATATGACAAACAATGCAGTATACTGAAAAATACTAATAAAACTGCACAGGTGATTTACTGATTGCACTTTATTCAAGTAAATCTCATCAGATTCTAGTATAGACAATATTCACCCAGGCGAAGCCTGGACGGGTCGTTAATTTGCTAGTTATAAATAAATATACTTATTTATGATCAAAAAATATTTTGTGAAAATCAAGTTTGATAACCTTGAATGTTTTGCGTTGGTGTGCGGGGCAGAATGATTTATAGACTAAATAAAGTACATAAAAAATCAATCTAGTAAACTAATAAATACTTTATCAAATGATAGATCACTAAAGCAACTAATAGGTCACATCAGGACTTTGAGTAAATATAAACTAATTAACTTAACTTTAATGGTGCAATAAACTTTGCTATTACAGTGTTTAGTTTATCTGTAAATCTGACCTGGAAGAATTACTATTCTTCACGAATTATATCAAAATTAATCCAAATCCCAAACGCATTTTACTTCGAAATAATGATGTAAATAAAACTTCTTAAGAATGGTAAATCCTTTTAAAAGTTCGAAACGCTTGGGATGCGACTCAATGGTGGGACTTCATCTTGTATTTGATGACCTACACCCACCTTTCTAACTTGAATCAGCATCGCTCAGAGATGATAAAAGTATAAAGGTTAAAGGTTGTTCAACGCCATGAAGTTATACCTACACAGTGCATACCAATTGGCTAAAATGGATAATTTAATACAGACATGTCCAGTACATAAATAGTATGTGCACATACTCGAATAAGGCACAATTGACCATATTTTATACGTACAATAATAATAATTAAAAGAGAAAATAAAGAATTACAAAAAAAAAATACAATAGAACTGTCATTCATCCTTATGTAATTGACGGTACCCAAGCTGCGGTATATAACCACTGATGGTATCAGGGGCGTTCCTACCGGTGTTATGTTGCGTGGCGTCCAGAATTGCGCTCAATAAAAATTTTAATTCACTGAAGAAATGAATTCTCGAATTTTTTTAATCTGAAATGAACGGCAAAGTCAATAATTCAAATTATTCACTCTCCTTAAGGCATATTGCCAGGAGGGACTGAAGGGGGATTAAACGGGCATCAGCTCTTTCTGAAAGCCCAAGTAGATAACAATAATTTGCGAGAATAAAATTTATTTTCGGAAAATTTTGCATTTCGATCGCTTTTTTAGATATATTGAATGTTTTGCAAATTTAGACTTAAAATTCGTCAAAGATCGAAGAATTTGACAGATCAAAATCAATCAATAAGCTCTTCTAACAAAAAAAAATTTAGGCAGTCTTGGAGACTGCTGACAGAAATGAAAACTTAAAACTAGAAAATATATGTAATGTAGTTCGAACCCACACACTAGTAAACAAGTCAGAATATTGGAAATCTTTGAAAATACATTTCTGTCAAACTGACCTACCCATTCAGATGCTTGTATTGTATAGAAAAGAATCTAATATTTACTGATAATGAAAATGAAACCTAAGGAAAATTTATAGAAAAATCTGATAAGGGAAAGCAGCCGCGATAAGAAAGCAAACGGCAGATAAGCGTTCCAGAAATGTCCGCGAACGATAAGCCTTATCTGTATGGATTCTTCTAAAACCCGAACCAGGGAGCAATATAAAGGGGGCCCGGTCGGCTTTCCCTCAGTTAGTTAGTCAGTTAGTAGTTAGAAGCAGGGCTTGGAACCGAAACTGAACCGAAAACCGGAAATCAACAAAAACCGTTATTTTTGTCGGAACGAAAATCGGAACAGAATCGGCAAAAAATAATGGTTTATTTCGGTTCGTTGGATTGGTATGTTCTTAAAATGTTTACTTTACCCTAAGGTTTGGGATTTTTTTAGAAATTTCCTTTTCAAAATTTTACACAAATTCCTGAAACTTTCATCTCAAAATGACGATTTTACTTTAAAGAACATTTTTCTTGTAAGTTGGATTAGAAACTTACAATTTCCACACTTTTTAAGAAAATGTTGATTTTATTCTCAAAATTTTAATCCAAATTAAATTGTAAGTTGTATAATTGGAATATTCTTTTTTCAAAAATTGTCGGCTCTTTTTCGAAATTTGAACCTTTTTCTTGAAATAATTCTTTTCTTTTCCTAAAATTTCGAGTTTAATATAAAAATGTAATGTGCTATTGTAAATTTGGACTAAAGCAGTGGAGTCTTTTTCATTGAAGCAAAGTTTCCTTGCAATTTTATTTGCAAATTCGAATTTTTCCGAAAATTCCAACTTTTTCTTCAGAACAAACACTTTCATTTTTTTCTTAAACTTGGATTTTCCCTTTTATGATCTTTTTTTAAAGTTATTAATAAAAATTTCGGGTTTTCTTGAATTTTTTTCTTTCAAATTTCACTTTAATTTCAATATGCCAATTTTTTTCTCGAAATCTCTAATTTTAATGATTTTTTTACGATGCCGACTTCATAAAACTTCGCAAAATTCCAGGATTTGGCTTTTTTTCTTAAAATTTCCGATAAAATCTCGCTATTTCTAATTTTTCCTAGAAATTGGGAATTTCAGTCAAAACTTGAAGAGAAAAATACAACATTTATATTTCAATTTAAAGCCGGGATCTTGATATTTAAGTCGAAATTTTGAGGGTAAACTTGAAACGATGACACGTTAGAAAAAGTCTAATTTAAACTTCCAATTTTTATTTGGTTTTGTTTACGCTATATTTGACTTTTTTGTTAAAATTTCGACTTTAGCCTCGAAGCTTCGATTTTTTTTCAAATGTTTTGAATTTAGGCAGCTTTAAAATTGAAATTTAGTTAAGTCTCAATTCGTTTTGTAGAATTCGTCCAAAATTTAAAAATTGGATTAGATTCTTCAGAAAAATTAAAAAATGACTGGAACGGGCAAATTTTGAAAAAACTTCAAAGTTTTCACGAAAAGTCGAACTTTTGTAAAAAAAATGAAAGTTTCGAAAAAACTTTTAAATTTGAATGAACTTAACTTCGAAAAAAGTCCCAATTTTGATGATAAAAGGTAAAAATTTTCAAAAAATTTTAAAATCCTGAAAAAATTCAAAGATTTCGAAAAGTTGCAATCTTGAAATAAAATCGAATTTTTCAAAAAAGTGAAAATTTTTGGAGAAAAAGTCGGAATTATCAAAAAATAGAAGTTAAAACTTTAAGAAACAGTGAAAAGTTTAAGCTAAAGTGGAAATTTTAAAAAAAGGTAAAGGTTTTCGAAAAAAAATGTTTCCACATAATCATATTACAAAAAGCCCAAATTTTTGAAAAAAAATCAAAATTTTAAGAAAAAAACTAGTCTTTTTTTTACAAGGCAAAATTTTGAAAAAGAAATTAATTTTTCAAAAAAACAAAAATTAAAGGAATATCTAATTTTTCAAATAAAAGTTCAATTTACTACATAAAAGCCGAAACCTCAAGAAAAAGTCGAAATTAAAAAAAAATCTTAGTTTATAAAAAAGATTAAAACTTTGACAAATTGTCAAAAGTTGGACCACGGTAAAAATTTAAAAAAACAGTTTTTCAACATCATTAAATTTACAGAAAAAATCAAAATTTTGAAAAAAAAAATAACAATTTTGAAAAAGAATAACAATTTTGAGAAAAGATCGAAATTATGTGTAAACATTTTAAAAAAATTCAGAATTTGGGAAATAAATTAAAATCCTACAGAAAGGTCAAAATGAAAAAGTCTTGCGATTAATAATAAATAAACATTTGAAAAAAGTGGAAGCTAAAAAAAACATTTGAATTTCAAAATTTTCAAAATATAAAGACGAAATGCTTTAAAGAAGTCAAAAAATATTTAAGAATTTTCAATAAAAATCAAAGGCAGACTTTCAAAAAGTAATCAATTTTAGAAAGTTAGAATTTTACGAAAAAGTGAAAATTGAAAAAAAGTTGAGTAAAAAAAAAACAAAACTCGAGAGAGTCGATATTTGCAAAAAGTTAAAACCTTGAAAAAATTAAAAATTTTTAAAAAGAATTGAAATGTTTTGAAGAAATCGAATTTAAAACTAGTTAGATTTGAAAAAAAATTGAAATTTCGAGTCTGAAGTTTCAGAAATGGTCAATATTTACAAAAATAGGGTCAAACATTTAAACTTCGAGATCAATTCAAAATATTCAAAAAAAATTGAAATTTTCAAAAATAAAATCATTGAAAAGGACAAAGGTCGTAAAAAAAGTAAAAAGTTCAAAAAAAAAAAATCGAAACCAACCAAATAAGACACAATTTTGAGGAATTTGGTTAATTCAAGAAAGCAACATTTTGAAAAAAGTCGAAATTTTCAAAATCAAGTTAAAAATTCGAAATTTTGGAAGTTGAACGAGAAAAGAGAGACTTTGTGAAAAAGTGGGTTTTTATTGTCAAATTTTTCGAAATAAATCAAAATTTTCAATAAAAATTGAATTCTTCAGAAAAGTCGAAATTTTCAAAAAAGTATATAACCAAAGGATCCTTTCCCTTTTTTTCACCTAGACGAAAGCGCGGGTATCAGCTAATTTTTTTTATAAAGTTGGGTGTTTTTTTTGAAGTTTCAATTCAAAATGAACCCAGAATTCAGAGTTCAGAATTTTTACTCGAAAAATCGAGAAATATTTTCTTCAAATGTTAAGCATTGTCACAGTAGTTGTACGATGCAATACTTAAAAACAGAGAGAGAACATTTCCTAAATTTGGTCAGAAAATCAATTTTTAGATCAAATAAAACCTTTAAAAAATTAAAAATGAGTCACCCGGAACTGAACCGAAAACCGGAAAAAAAACGCTAATTTTGTCGGAACGAAACCGATATGCTTTTTTTCCAGAACGAAAACCGAAAACCGGAACGAAAAAAATAGTGGTTCGATGCCCTGGTTAGAAGTCAATGGAATAAGTTAGGTAAATTAAACAGTGCTTAGTGAGTTAATTATGCAGTTGTAGTGTTCCGAATTCAGTTTGGAAATAAACTGGTTACAATTCACCAAGTGTTAATCATTCGAACCGATAACGCGCAACAATATGCTTTAATGTTAGCAATAGAATAAATTTTTAACATTAGCATGTTGGTAACTCGTCATGGTCCCACAAGTTGACCCCTATCCAAAATCGCTCAACGCTCCTAAAGAGCAGTTTTTACTTCAAAAATTACAGCAGAGTCGATTACTTTTGAATTTGAACACTTCTCATCGGGTCTTTTTTGAATTCTAGAATGATATTTAAGATCCCTACATTTTTTTAACCTTTCGCTTTTTTAAATTTTAACTTTTTTAAACTTCGTCTTTGTTAAATTTCGACTTTTATTCAAAATCTCTACCTTTTTCAAGATTCATATTTTTTGAAGAAACGTACGATTTTTTAAAAACTTAACTAATCTGCCCTCTTTGAGAATATGTAAAGCTTTTAAAAGGATAGATGATTTCAAAATTTCGACTCATTGGATTTTTTATTTTAAATTTTTTTGTAAATCTGATTTTTCAAAATTTAAATTTTTCGAAATTTCGGATCGACTTTTTGACAATGTCGATATTTTTTCATAATTTCCAGTCTTTTGAAAAGTTCCATTTTTTTTAAATGTTGAGTTTTTTGAAAGCAGGACCTTTTTAATTTGATCTTTTCAAAATTTCGATCTTTTTGAAAATTTTTACGATTCTATTTTAATTTTTTTTGAAAATGCGATTTTTTTTAATGTTTAGAATTTTTTTTGAAAATATCGACTCTCGTTCATAATTTCAACGTTCTAAAAAAATTCTACTTCTTCTTTAGAATTTGGAGTTTTTTTAAAAAATGATTCTTTCAAAATTCCCACTTTGTTCCAAATTTTGGTTTTAACTTTCATTTTTTTTTTTCATTCTGTCTTTTGAAAGATTGGAATTTTTTCCAAAGTTTATTTTATTTCAAAATTTAAACCACTTTCCAAAATTTGAAGTTTTATTGAAAATTTCTCTAAAAATTTTGATTTTTCAAAATTAAGATTATTTAGAAAATTTCGAGTCGACTTTAAATAATTCGAATTTTTTTCGAAATTTCCAGTCTTTTGAAAACTCCTATTTTTTTGAAAATGTTGAGTTTTTTGAAAGCTGAATTTTTTTTAAACTTCACCCGTTTCAAAATTTCGATCTTTTTGAAAATTTTTGCGATTTTAATGCTTTAATTTTTGTCAAATTTCGGCCGTTTTTATAAAAGTTTAGAATTTTTTTGCAATCTTCATGAAAAGTTTTACTTGAAAACTTCGAAAAGTTCCTGAATATTTTTTATTGTTTTTTTTTCCCAAAATGTCTGATATCTTTATAGTTTTAACTTTTTTAAATGTCAAATGTTTTTCAAAATTTCCGAGTTTTTGCAAACTTGAAATTTTTTTAATTTCGATTTTTACATTTAGTTTTTATTCAAAATGCAGACTTTTTAAAAAAATCGGCCTTTTTACAAATGTCAGTTTCTTCAAATCTTCTATTTTTTTTATTCTCAACTTTTGTTTTTAATAGTTCGACTCTTTACAAAAATTTTACTCTTTATGAATATCTTGACTTATTCAAAGTTTTCAACTTTCGATTTTTTGAAATATATCAATTTTTTTTCCTTTTTTAATTTGATTTTTTTGAAAATTTACGACCTCTAAAAATCCTTGACATTTATGAAAAGTAGCTAAGATTTCAAAAATTTAGATTTTGTTTTAAAGAAATTTCAAGATTATTCAAATCTTCATTTTTTTTAAATTTCTCATTTTGAAAAACATTTCGACTACTTTTCAAAATTTTAATTTTTTTACATTCCAAACTTTTTCAACATGCCGACTTTTTCTTAAATCTTTTTTTTTAATCTTCAACTTTTTATAAATATTTCGACATTTTCCAAAATTTTGACTTTGTTCAAAATTGTGTTCTTTTTTAAATTTTCCACTTATTTTCCAAATTTTGCCTTTATTTTAAAAAAACGGAAATACATAACTTGTCCCCTGAAACCAAGAAAGATTAAAAAACACAACAAAGATTGCCCTAACGCGTTTCGATAGCCAAACTATGAGAGATACTCTCTCTGAAGATGATAGCTTGGCTGTCGAAACGCGTTATATAGGTTGCCCTAACGCGTTTCGACAACCAAGCTATCATCTTCAGAAAGATACTCTCTCTGAAGATGACAGTTTGGCTGTCCAAACGCGTTACCTCTCTGAAGATGATAGCTTGGCTGTTTAAACGAGTTAGAGCAACCTTTGTTGTGTTTTTTAATCTTTCTTGGTTGCAGGGGACAAGATTTGTATTTTAATTTTTAAAGATAAACAAGGAACAGTCCGTTCCACCAAAAAAAACGGACATTATTTTTCAAATTAAGATATTTTTTTTAAATTTTCCCTGTTTTGAAATTTTCGACTACTTCTTAAAATTTAGACGTTTTAAAGCGTCCCATTGTTTCAAAACGGGATTTTTTCTTAAGAATTTTTAATTGTTAAAATTTTATTTTTTTTTAATTTGGAAATCTTTTCGAATTTTTCTTTTTGACATTTTTTGATTTTTTGAAAGTTTTATGAAAATTTCAATGTTTTTTAAAATTTTGAATTCCTTTAAAAATATCGAGACTTTTCAAGGTATCAATTAATTGTTTTGAAAACTAGTGAGCCTTTAAACTTTCGACTTTTATGAAAAATTTCGATTATTTTTTAAATCTAGACATTTCAAAATTTTCCTTTTTTTGAAATATTCGACTACATACTTTTCAAAAGTTTATCTTTTTAAAAACGTCGAATTGTTTCAAAATTGAATTTTTCCTTCAGAAGTTTTAATAGTTAAAATTTTAACTTTTTTTTTAATTTGAAAATTTTGATTTTTCTTATTTCCACTTTTTTCAAAATTTCGCTTAATTTTAAGATTTTTGATTTTTTTGAAATTTTGCTTTTGTATGAAAATTTCAATTACTCTTTTTGAAAATTAAGGCGACTTCAAAACCTTCCGACTTTTTTGGGGGGAAATTTCGAGTATTTTTCAAATCTATATATTTTTCAAAACATTTTCCTTTTTTTTTAACATTTTCGAATATTTTTCAAAATTTAGACTTTTTAAAGTGTCTAATTGTTTCAAAATTGCATTTTTGAAGAATAAAGATTCGATCTTTTTCAAAATTGTTTTAAAAGTTTCGACTTTTTTATCTAAATTTTAACTTTCTTTGAAAATATCGCCATTTTCCAAAATTTCAATTCACTTTTTTGAAATATTATTTTTCAAATATAGATATGTATTTTTTCTAATTTTCATTTTTTTGAACTTTTGACTTTTTTAAAAACGTCGAATTGTTTCAAAATTACATTTTTTCTTCAAAATTTTTTAAAGTTTTTAAAAAAAATTTATTTTCCATATTCCAGACTTTTCTCATAATCTTGCTTTAAGATTTTTGATTTTTTGAAAATTTTAGTATTTTATGAAAACTTCGATGCTTTTCAAAATTTTCGACCAGTTTGAAAATTGCAAGCTTCTTTTTTTGAAAATGTATAACCATTGAAACCTCATTTTTTTATAAAATTCGGATATTCTTTCAAAAATCTAATTTTAATCTCGAAGGTTCGACGTTCATAAGAAAAGAATAATTCCTTAGGTCGGTCAAATTCTAGAGACTAAATAAACATTAAGGAACGCCCTGAGCCCATTGGCCATTGGTCCCGAGTTCATAGAACTTTTTGTGAATACGTAAGTCTAAAGTCTAATCAGAATATCCGCACTTGTAGATTTAGAAATGTTCGAATATTCGCTAACTGCGGCACATGACACTTTAGCGATCCATGACGTAGTACGTAATTGTAGTTTTATCATAATTTAACCGTAGGTCGCATTCCTAATTTGTACTGTTGTACTCATACTAGTCTAGTAAAAGTTGTTTACAATGTGTTATATTATGTCACTTTTATTAGAATAGATTTCAAGTGGAATTTTTTGGCATGCCGAAGTTCTGTCTCAAGTATCTGTCTAAAAATGATTCAAATTAATAAATCTAAATATTCCCAGTATCAAACGGCCAAGCTAAAAACGCTTGGCTTTCGACCTGACTGCTCCATTTGAAGAAAACAAACTAGAGTCGTAAAATTTACATCAGATTTCAGACATTATTTATACAATAATAATTACATTGTACTTTGCATATATCAAAGTGGTAATTTAATTAAAGATAAACAAGAACAATCTAACCCAATAAATATACTAATAGTGCCACCACATATAAAAATAACATTAAACTTTGAGGTTAGATTTGCAATTGACATTTTTTCTCTCAAAGTACAAGAACCCAGCAACTTGATTTTTATAACATATTACTTACGTGGAATTCCACTAGTCGTCTGGCCCATTTTACAAACACAAATTCAAAAAAGCAACCACGTTTTTAACAAAATTCAATAACAACACATATTAACAACAATTTTTATTATTGCACGTTAAAAACACATTATATGGTCACGTCTCGCGTTAAAAATACCACATACCATCTACATTTTTTTCAAAAAAAAGGTTTATTGCACTCGTCCTTTTAAAATTCCATTTACACTTAAAAACTAATAATAGATCGAATTCTTCCTTAAACAAGTATGAAATTAGCGGCGCAAGAAGTCGAATCGAAAGTGTCAGCGCGATCGGGGTCAACTTCTTTCCTTTGAATTTGAATTTAAAAAGTCTGTTTAAAAATCAACATTGTTATCTTTATGTCAATAAATGTCTTTTTCAATATTGTCGCGGGATCTAATTCCGCATGGAGATAAGGCGAACAAGTAACTAGTAGCTGCGCTTTTCACTTTAAATTAAAAAATAACGATCGCCAATCACCAGATCGATTGAATTCGATGTTTTTATAATCTTTTTTATAAGCTATTATTCAAATTTTATGGTGGAATTGTGGAGGTTATATTGCTTTTTGGCGTAAAATCTTTGACTACATTATTATCAAGCGTAAAAGCATGAAAATTGAAATTATGCGTTTTAAACAGAATTACTTTTTATTTCTATATGTTAAAATATTCCCAAGTTTATTTTTTAACTGTTTTCAAACTGTGTAGGTATTTATTTGTTATTGCCGATGGAAGTTCAGTGGTCAATGGCGTTAGCTAGGAGCCAAGAGGCCCTTGTGCAAGAAAGTTTTCCGGCCCTTTTATCTAAAATTTATGATTGTTTGCAGGGTTGTTGCTAGGAATTTTCTTCAGAAGACTCTGAGATCAGAAAGAACAGAATTATGGTCCATTTTAGCTAAATCTGCATAAGCGTAGGTCGTGAAGTATTACATCAATCTTTAGATAAGTTACTAACAAAATCATCGGAAATAAAGCTGGCATTAGGCGTAAAAATTTTAATGAATTATGTGTTGCCTATATTTCAGGTGTTGTTTGGCGGAAATAGTCTGACTAAATGTTTTCCATATTAATTTTACTACCATAATTAACAATTTAAAAATGTTTAGCGGAAATTTACATAAAATATAAAAGAATCACTCCTAAAACAACCGATAACAAATCAAAATATTAAATGATTTTTAATGCACCAAATACCATTAAGAAGTGTCATAGCATTGCCACACGACCATATCTAAATATTACTAGTTTTTTTTTTGTTGTCCATTACAAAATTAGAAGATCAGTCCTACTCTGATCATATGTCAAACTAATTAATATGTCACCCAATCCTAGTCGCTACTGTCATGGCCACTACTTTCTTTATCGTATAAAATAAATCAATTTTGTTTTAATTTCGACATTTTAGTTTCCTTTTTTCCAAAATTTGATCTTTTCAAAATTTTAGCCTTGTCGACTTTATTTTCAAACCTTGGACTTTGGAAATTTTTTTTTTTAAATTGTGAATTTTTTGAAAATGTCAAGTATTTTTAATGGGTTATTTTGGTGGAACGGACTGGTCTTTGGTTATCTTCAAAAATTGAAATACAAATCTTGTCCCCTGAAACCAAGAAAGATTAAAAAATACAGCAAAGGCTGCTCTAACGCGTTTCGACAGCCAAGCTGTCATCTTCAGAGAGATGCTCTCTCAAGCAACCTTTGTTGGGTTTTTTAATCTTTCTTGGTTTCATGGGACAAGATGTGTATTTCAATTTTTAATGGCTAGGTTTTCTTCAAAATTTCGATTGTATTTCTCAATTTCGACGTTTTTATCAATATCAAAATATTATATAACCAAAATTTTGAAAATGGTCAAATTTTTTTTCAAAATTTCGGCTCTTTTTAAATGTTTGACATGTTGTCAAAAAATTGCCGCTTTAACCAAAATTTCAACATTAAAATTTTAGGTTTTTTCAACATTTCGATTTTTTTTGAAAACTTTCAACCTTTCAGACAATTTCGACTTTTTTTACATTTTGATTTTCAAAAATTTCTGATTTTTTTCGAAAACATGATAATGAAAAGTTTTGATAAGATCAAATTTTTATAACGGTCGATTTTCTTAAAATTTCGGCTTTATTTCAAAATTGAGACTTGAATTTCTCTTAAAATTTCAACTTTTTTCAACATTTTTTTGCTTTTTTTGAAAACTTCGTCTATTTTTAGGATTCGACTTTTCCGAAAATTTATTCTTTTTTGAAAATACCTATAACTATTAAACTTTAATAATGATAAAAAGGCAACAAAATTTGAAAATTCCACAAGATTTTCGATAAATATTTGCTAACGCCGGACAAGGTTTCGCATTACTGCATCATCGACGGTCATACCAGCAATTTGTTTAGCCGATGATGCAGTAATGCGAAACCTGGTCCGGTGTTAGCAAATATTTATCGAAAACCTTGGGGGATTTTTAAATTTTGTTGCGTTTTTATCGTTAATAAAGTTTAATAGTTATGAATATTAAAGAATTTCATGAAGTAAGGGTTGGAAATGTCAATTACTTTGAATAAGGAAAACTATGATACTTGGAAAATCCAAATTGAAGCGTTACTCATCAAGAACGAAGAATGCGGTTACAACAACCGAACACAACGAACGATGAGAATTCAAGAAGAGTTCTGAAGGTAGGGAAGAAAGATGATAGTAAAACCAAATCCGATAAAATTCTGTCCATTAGTCCGTCGGAATTGAAACAAATTAAACATTGTACGATGTCAGTATGGCTTAGGCTGGAGAAAATGTACCAATCAAAGGGACCGGCTTAAAAAGCAACTTTGTAAAAACAGTTGATGTTGCAACATATGGATGAAGGTAACAACGTACGTAAATATCTAAACAAATTTTTTGATGCAGTCGACAAACTAAGAGACATGAGTGTCAAAACTAATGCAGACTTATTAGCTGTAATGTTGTTGTACAGTTTACGGGCGAGTTTCGAAAATTTAAGATGCGCCATCGAGTCCCATGATGAACTTACTTAATCCAGAAACGTTACGTATTAAAATTAGGGAAGCATTTGATGCATGAAAGAACGACGTACGAGGAAATGTTCGGGATGCTCTATTAGTCAAAAGGGAATTCATCTTTAGACAACACCACAGCAATCGAAAAACTGGAAATAGTAGAAATGGGAGCGGTTCGATTTCGAAGTAGCAACCAACCAGAAAGAAACCAGAATGCTAATTGAAATTCTCTTGTCATCGGTTCAGGAAGGTAGGGTACAAAGCCGCAGCCTATACTCAAGGAGGTAAGAATGTTCCAAATTCTAATAAAGTAAATTGTTCTGAAACGCTGCTCTAGTATACGACGTAAAAGGCGATATAAAATTGGTGCAGATCGTGTTGGTGACCTGTAATATGTTCCCTAAGACATTCCTAAAAACTTTGTTCTAGCTTCAGTTGAATCTCTCGAATAAGTAAAACTTTGGCATTCACGCTTAAAATATTCGAATGTGAAGGATTTCGTTGAAGGCGTGTGTAACAGAGTAATCCGGAGAGTAGATTTAGGTTCCGTAGACATAAATTGCAAACTTGAATGCGAAATATGTATTGAGGGGAAGATGAGAAAACCATTTTCCAAGAAATCGGACAAGAGCACGGAATTCCTGGAAATCGTACACACAGATGTGTGTGGACCGACGAGGGTGGAATCAGTCAACAAAAACCGAATATCGTGGTGTCGCGAGTCACGGCTCATCCAAACAACGCTGACTGCGATTTGAACATAAGCAAATGTGAAACATAACTACAATGAATACTGCTAATTTGTCGTTTATTTAGTACCTCTAGTGGCAAAATGCATAGTTTGTTAACAGCGCGCTTCACAGATGCACTTGCTGTTTTTACTTGTATCACGCGCACTACTTTGTCTTCTCCTGGGTATAGTTTCCACTTTAATGGCGGCAGGTTTTCTTCTTTTAATTATACCATCTGACCAACTTCGACATTGGGTTTGTTCATTTTCCATTTTGAGCGACCTTGTAGGTAGTCTAGATACTCCGATGACCACCTTTTGCAAAAGTGCTGCAATAATAACTGGAGATGGTTCCACCGTTTTAATGACTTCATTGGTAAGATGTGGCTCTGGAATGGCTTGAAAAGAGTCTCGTATTATAAAATGAGCTGGAGTAAGTACTGAATAAATCATTGGGGTCGCTTGAAAGTGGTGTTAAGGGACGTGAGTTTAGACAAGCTTTAACTTGTACTAAAAATGTGTAATACTCTTCGAACGTAAATACAGAGTTGCCTGTTATTCTCTTCATCTGATATTTAAATGACTTTATTGAGGCTTCCCAAATTCCACCAAATGTGGGGGATCGCGCTGGAATAAAATGCCAAGAAATGCCTTCATTGTAGGCTTGTACGGTGTTCCAGTGATTATCTGAACTGAGAAGCACTTCCATTTCCTTCAATTTCTTGTTAGCCTTGATGAAATTACTTGCGTTGTCTGAGAAAATGTTCGCACATTTACCTCGGCGAGCTGTAAATCGTTTCAAGGCTGCAATGAAGGCTTCCTGTGCTGAGACTAGAAACTAACTCCAAATAAATTGCCTTTGTGGATAGACTAATAAATACGGCGACATAACAGGGATATGTGTGAATACGACCACGTCTGTGGCTTTTCTTCAAAGTAATTGGTCCTGCATAGTCAACGCCGATGTTCAGGAAAGGTCTTGATTGTGTAATTCTTTCCTCTGGCAGATCTCCCATAATCGGATATATAGTGTTTGGTTTATGTCTAAAGCAAGTTATACATCTTCTGATTAATTTTTTAACTGCTTGTCGACCTGATAAAATTCAAAATTTTAGTCGTAAGTCTGCCAGAGTTGCTTGTGGTCTAGCATGCAACAAGGATATGTGTTCCTTCTTGATAAGTAGTTCTGTGAATTTGTGCGAAGAAGGAAGAATTAAAGGATGTTTTTGATCATATGACAAATTGGCTCGTCGTAGTCTGCCTCCTACATGTATTAATCCATTTTTGTCCAGAAAGGGAGAGCATGTCAACAATTTGCTACGGCTAGGCACAGTATCATTCTTTTGTAGTGAGTCAACATCTTCTGAAAATGATTGTCCTTGAACTAATCTTACGAGACAAATTAACGCTTCTCTTATCTCTTAGCAAGTTAAAACACCAGCTTGGCGCCTTTGGAACAGTTTTGTTTGAATCGCAGAAGATATGCTGTAATACGTATTAGCTTAATGACTGAGGAATATCTGAGAAAAAAGTCATTCTCTTGTGAAATTAGATGTATAGACACATTTATGTTTTTTTCTTTTTTCAAAATCAACTTCAGGAATGGGGCTAGTTGACGTGGTAGGCCAGTCTTCTCGATCTTGCAAAAGCCACTTAGGTCCGTTCCACCATAAACTGTGGGTTAGTAGTTGGTCAGGGTTAAGGCTTCTGGATATTGCATCAGCAGGATTATCTGCAGTTTTGACATGTTGCCACTTGTATTTACTGGTGTGACTTTAAATATCGGCCACTCTGTTGGCTATGAATGTTTTGCATGCAGTCGGTGAAGAAGCAAGCCAACATAATACGATGGTGAAATCTGTCCACAAGTAACAACTGTCAATATATACTTTTAAACTGGGTACTACTTTAGTAATTAAATGTGATGATAACTGAGCCGCACATAATTCTAGCCTTGGCAAACTTATAAGTTTTAAGTGGTGCAACTCTTCCTTTAGAGCAAAGAATTTTACCAGCAACATTTCCGTTTTTATCCGAGATTCTAACATAAATGCAAGCACCGTAGGCTCTTTGACTTGCATCACAGAATCCATGTAGACTCAGATGTGTGTATTCTGAGAATGTAGTGACTTGTCTTGGTACAGAAATATTGTTTAATGTAAGTAATTGTTTTTGTAAGTTGGACCATCGCTTGTGTATATCTTGTGGTAATGTCTCATCCCAATCTAGACTAAGTTGCCAAAGTCTTTGCATCACTAATTTGGCTAACGTGACTGGTCCTAAAAATCCCAATGGATCGAAAATCTGTGCAATACTAGATACTATAGAACGTTTTGTGTGAATAGGATTTGGATCTTGTGTTATGGAAAATTTAAAAATGTCATTGTTAGAATCCCATATTAACTCTAAAGTTTTTGAACCTTCCAATTTATCATAAGGCACAACATAGCTTTCTAAATTTGACAGAGTAAGATCGAAAATTTCTGGACGATTTGATCTCCATTTTAGCAACTCCAAACATCCCGATTTGAGTATGTGTGTTATCTCTGTGTAAAGTTTCGAAGTATATTCTAATGTTTGTGTTCCTGTGAGAAGATCGTTAACATAGAAGTCACTCCGAATAGCTTCAGCAGCAACAGGGAATTGTGTCTCGTACACTAAAGCTAATTGACTTAAACATCTTACTGATAGAAATGGTGCTGTTGTGGTACCATAGGTAACAGTGTTTAGTGAGTATGTTTGTATTTTCTGATCTGGGTCTTCCCGCCACAAAATTTTTTGATACTTGCGATCATCTTCGTGGATTTGAATTTGTCTAAACATTTTTTCAATGTCAGCTGTAAGAACTACTGGATGAAGTCGAAAAGAAGTGATTATTTCAAAATGTTCTTTTTGAATAGTCGGACCTTTCATTAATGTAGCATTTAGTGCCACTCCAGAATTGGTATGAGCTGAGGCATCAAATACCACTTGTAATTTGGTCGTCAAACTGTCTTGCTTTATCACAGCATGGTGCGGTATATAGAACCCTGTGGAATCATCATTTCTCAACAAAGACATATGATTTAGATTGATATACTCCTGAATAAAATTATTATATTGCAATTTAAATAACACATCCTTTTGAAATCGTTTTTCTAAATTGAGCAATCTTTTTTCGGCTGTATCCTCTAGAATTGCCCAATAAATGTAAATTCTCCTTAAATGGTAATTTCACACAAAAACTACCATCTAAATTGCGAAAGAAGTTATTTTGAAAATGCAACTCACAATTCACTTCCTCAATTGACATAACTGGTTTTGAATCTATGTTCTCCAATTCCCAATTTTTTTTTAATTTGATTGCTTAACATTTCGTTAGTGTTTAAATTGCATTTAAATTGTGTCTTGAATTGTGAGTCATTCTTCCATAAACAACCCAACCAAATTGTGTGTTTTGTAATACAGGATTATTTTTATGTGATGTAATTTTATTGGGACATAGTACATGAAAGAAAATTTTAGCTCCAATCAAAAGATCAATTTTGCTAGATGTTACAAAATCTGGATCTGCTAACATGATTCCTGAAGAAATTTCAAAAGATGACACGTTCATGTTGATCCATTAGAAATTTTTCTGTTATTTTCGGTAAAAAAAAAACAATTGAGATGTGTTTCATATGAAGTGACCCGTGACGATAATTTCACTGTAACTAATCCTGAAATGTGTGATACAGAGCTGTTTATGCCTCTAATTGTCATATTTTCCTGTGTCGGTTTGAGATTTAACAATCTACATGTTTCTGCAGTTATAAAATTTGACTGAGAACCTGAGTCCCGTAAGACTCTGCAGGCAATGCATTTACCATTAGCGTTGGAAACATTTATTAACGCTGTGGTTAATAACACTTGTGACATTGAATTATTAGTGTGCAATGTATCTTGAATCATATTTTGAGTAAAATTTGATTGTACGACTTGTGTAGCCTTACTCAAATTACTTGAATCTCCTGTCCCCAACTAAGTATGCGTGTTACCTATATTAAATTCAGAATTTTCTAAATATAACAAGGTATTGTGTTTCTTCGAACATTTTTTGCATGGACCCAATTGACATTGATTGTATGTGTGATTATAGCCCAAGCAATTTAAGCAAGGACTCAATTTCTTGGCTTCTGAAATGCGATCATTCACATTCATAATTAAAAATTTTTCACATGTAAAAAACTTGTGTGGCTTTTTACAAATGGTGCATTGATCACCTTTTGATCTATTCTTTGCCACAAATGTGTTTTGAACCTTGTTAGGTTTGAATTGTGTGTTTGAATTTTTGTGAGTAATCGATTGTGACTGTGTTGTCTGATTACTCACATTTCTCTGCAATGATTCTAATAAATTACATCTATGCTGCAAAAACACTGAATTCTCTATAGGTAGACAACCCCTTTTTTTCAAGAGCTCTTTTTTCCCATTCTCTATGTGTTGTTTTATCCAATTTGGAGGATAATAAAAATATTAAGAATATGTCAAAAGGATCTCTATCTGTGTGATCCATTGATTTTAATGCTCTAATATGTCTCTGAAATGTGTCAAAAAATTGTCTTACTCCAGGAAAACTCTCCTTTTGTAGCGATTGAATTTCAAACAATGTTTTAATATGACTCAAGGATATAAGTTTTTTATTTTCAAAACGATTCTTTAATAATTCAAGTGCGACTAAATAATTCTGTTCTGTTGTTTCTATAGCTTGAATTAATTGCAGAGCATCCCCTTGTAATGATGATTTTAAGTAGTGGAACTTATGAACTACAGATAGACATTTGTTTGTATCAATAAGAGATTGAAAAAGATCGAAAAAATTATTTCACTCCTCATAAGTGCCACTGAATCTTGGAAGATTAATTGGAGGTAATTTAATTTGGGAGCTTAATTCTGCAAAATGTGGCACTTCTGGTGAAAAATCTAATGAGTGCTTATTGCACTTTTCTAAGAAATCATCTGCCCTAGCACATGCCTCAAAGAAACTATTCTCAAACTCTTCTCTTTCTTCACTATCAATAATGTTAGTGATTAACTCAATTTTTGTTTGAATCTCGTTGAATTCGTTTAAACAAGTTTCTAATTTGGCCCTTCTCAATTTTAATTCACTGTAAGTTTTATGCGTCTCAAATGTATTTAAATAATTTATAAATCTGCTTATTTGCCCTTTAATGGCTTCTATTTGATGCTTAAGTTTATCCATTTTCTTTTTTGGCATTTAACGGTTATATACAGGGAATACACTGCGTTGGAAACTGCAGATTTAAAACCCAAGGTTTGGCTTCGGTATGTAGATGACACATTTATTGTATGGCCACATGGCAAGGATTCACTAAATTTATTTTTGGAACACCTAAACAGTTTACATTCCTCTATTAGCTTCACTATGGAAATCGAAAACAATGGTTCTCTTCCTTTTCTTGACGTACTGGTCACTCGTTTACCAAATGGTCGCGTTTCTCATTCCGTTTATCGAAAACCCACCCATACTAATCGTTATTTGCATGCAGAGTCCCATCATCACCCTTCCCAAAAACGTTCCGTCATAAATTCACTGGTTTCACGAGCTGTAGCAATTTCACAACCAATAAATCTTTCAGACGAGTTGAACAATATTCGTTTCAACCTCCGCAACAATGGTTACAAATCGCACGACATTGAAACTGTCATTAAACGACATCTTCACCCTACCCCTCGTCCTTCACAAAATTCAATAGTTTCTTCTAAAGCCTTTCTTCCTTATGTTCGCGGAGTAACAGATCAAATCGGAAAATTATTGAGAAAACACAACATTAAACCCACTTTTTTCATCATCCTCAAAGATCCAACAGCTCCTTCCATCTCCCAAAGATAAAATTTCATCCTTTTGTTCTAATGGCGTGTATAGGGTTCCTTGTTCTTGTGGTTCAGTGTACATCGGAGAAACAAGGCGATCATTTAAGACGCGAATATCCGAGCACCAAAGGTGTCTTAGGTCTGGTTTATTTTCGCAGTCAGCCATTGCCGAACATCAACATGAGACCGGACATAAGATTCTCTTCGATAATATTTCAATTATATCCAATATTCCCAATTACTATAATAGGAAGATACGCGAGGCCATCGAAATCCAAAAATTCCCCAATAACATCAACAGAGACGAAGGTTACATGTTTTCCTCCATCTGGAAACCAACCATCGGAAATCTTCGGAAGTGATCGCACAGGCGCGTGGTATATAAAGTTTCCCTTTCCCTCTTTCCTGTCAGAAGAGTTTCGCCTCTGGTATGGTGGACATACTGAGTTACCGTGCTCTTCTGCCTAAACTTTCTTTTGTACCAAGTTTCAATTCAGAAGAGTTTCGCCTCTGGTATGGTGGACATACTGAGTTACCGTGCTCTTCTGTCTAAACTTTCTTATCCTTTGTACCAATTTTCAATTCAGAAGAGTTTCGCCTCTGGTATGGTGGACATACTGAGTTACCGTGCTCTGATGTTTTGAAATTGGCCTTTTATTTTATTTTTCTTTTTTGCATATTCCCTCATTTCATCTATTTTTCTTTCTTTGTTCCTGAAGAAGCCCCCTACGATGGTGGGCGAAACGTCGAACACTTTTAGTAGTTCTTTGACACGGTCCAATCCCGGAAGAAGTATATCCTGTACTGACTCTGGCCGTGGAAGCCTTCGTTATCATATACAGGGAATGCGAAAGGTCAATATTGGACAATGAAACCAAAAATTCCACTTACTTTTATCCTTGTGACGTTCATATGTAAATTTACTACTGTGACTGACTTTCTGGAGACGCTGTGTACGTACCCCATTAATTTCTGACCGATTGTAACTCGAAACTTCTCTTTTGATTTCCTTTGGTAAGGTACACTAACAAGCTCAGCTAACTGCTTCAAAAAATATTTGATATCTATCTGCCAATGATATTATGTTTAACTTGAATATAAATATTTCAAAATTTCGATGACTCGATGCACTGTTTAGCCAATGACTTCCTATGAAATGTTCGCCGATTGCAATGTTTTTTTTTCTGGAGTGAGACCTCATGTTAATTGCTGACTGCTGTGTCTGTTGTGACTCTTGGGCTAACGACTCTTACTGTCTTGCAGGCGTACTCCCGAATAGCGCTCGATGGGACTATTAAAATGTATGTAATTCACTCGTTTCTTCTTTATGGACTGTAGGCTTTATAGACTGGTAGGCTCGTATGATGAATAAATAATTGACACTTTCTTTCTAATCGTGAATTATTTTATTATTTTTGTTATGACAACAATACAATATCGAACAGAATTCCATATGAAATTTGACATGAAAATCTCCAGATGTATCACACGTTCAATTATTTGGTTCCAAAGTTTTCTGTTTAAACAATGATCCCATGAAGGGACAACTGGGTTCCGGGTGCAGAGAAGGAATATTTCTAGGTTACTCCGAACAAATGAAAAGTTTTTTTATTTGGTTAACCTCACAACGAAAAGTAATCATATCTCTTGATGTTAGGTTCTTGGAGAAAGTCGAGTGCGCAACAGAAATTTTTTTAGAATTTATCTTTGACGACTTGTAACGAAGAATGCGGTAACAAGTCACTCTACAACCTACAGAATCGACGAAAGATGATAAAATTCTTAGAATTGAAGAAGAAAATGAGGAAGGGTACGAGGTGGTGAGACAAAGAGGGGACCAGGAAGACCAAGAGTGAAATGAACTGGAAATAGGGGAAGACCAAGAAAAATGTACAACATGGTACAGCAGAACTCCGAAGTAAATGTCGTGGAACAAGTATTTCTAGACGAAGTACCAATGAAATAAGCCCTAGAAGGACCTGACCTACGAAGTGGTTTGAAGCTATGCAGAGGAAATTACAAATACAATCGAAAACGACACGTGAATCGTGAATCGACCCATCGATGAGGAAGTCCTGGGAAGTCGAATGATACTGAGAAACAAGTATAACGTTGATGGTTCTATAGAAAGGCTGAAAAGCATGTCTTGTGGCTCAGGAATTCACTCAGAAGCAAGGCGTTCACTTTAAAGAAAAATTTGCTCTCGTGGCTAGATTAAGTTCTATAAGACTTGTTACTGCACTATCCGCCCATTTTAAAATGAAAATACATGAGATAGACGTAACATTGGCATATTTGCAGATCAGAATTACTTTCTGACAGCTTACACAAATTTGTAAAGGAATAAATTTGAATTGATTTTCTAACGACGGGCAGAGAATAACACTGCCCGAAACGTTAAAATTTTAAATAATCTTGTTATTTATTTTTTACGTCGTTTAAATTTTAATATAGTTTTAAGTGTTTTTCAGTGTTGAGTCCCAAACTAGCGATTGACAAACCAAGATCCAACGCAATCGCTGTTTGCGGCAATCTAAAACAGATTGCCATTCCTTAATAGAAGGTACTGAAATTTAGGATTGTGAAAGGAGTGACCGGTGAAGAAAAAGCCAATAAAACTGCATACAAATATAATTTTTTAAATTAGATTTTCTAAAAAATATTGCACCTTGATCTTATCTTCAAAGATTTAAACTAAATTTTAATTTTATTTCTCGAAATTTTGAGTTTTAACTCGCTTGCTTCTAAAGTTTAACGTTTTTTCTCGAAATTACGATTTTGAACTGGAATTTTTTGTCGGTAAATTATACGATTTTTTTCCAGAAATTTGGAATTTTATCTTTAAATTTCAAGATATTTTTTAGTTTTGATCCCAGAATTTTGGTTTTAATAATAAATTGTATCATTTTCATTAAATTATCGATAAAATCTTCTTTGATTTATTTTGTAAACTTAAAAATTTCCTTGGAAAAAGCTAAAATATAACTTCCAATTTTTATTTTTACTAAAACCTGAATTATTTTTTACCATTTTCAAAGAAAATAAGACCTTTTTTTTATATCCTGAACTACTGAATTTAAAGCATAAAAACTGTTTTTATTAGAACGAAAACCAGTCTCTAAATCGACATAATTTTTATTTCATTAAACCAAAACGGTAACCGAAAAAGTAGCAGGCCTGAAGTCCTGATTTTAACAACACAAAAGTTGAATACCTTCCGGTGCAGCCCACTTACTAATTTTAACTACGAGCCGCCACCGAGTTCTAAACCTTATTTTTTGATACTTGTCAAAAATAACAGGAGTTTACGCCAGGTCATTTTCTATAATTTTCAAATAATTGAACTTTTTGTATAAAAAATATAGATAAAAATGTAATTTTCAGTGATTTAAGATTGAGCGGAAGGTTTTCTAAAGAATGACTCTTTCTTGTAAATTCACAAATAAAAAAGGAACCCCTCTTCAGTACTCTTTCCGACGACATATTGTCTCTTTGGAATCAGAAAAATACAAGATCTTCAAAAAAGCAATAATCTATAGAATGTTCTATTTAAATTAACAAACGTCTTTTGCATTTGTATTTTTTTGTTGTTTGGCAGATTAAAAAATTTTAGAAAAAATCCCGCATCTTCTGTATTTGCAACTTTTCTATATTTTATTAAAGAAACTCTCAAGAGGGGATGGGAAATACAGAAAAACCCCAAACGCTTAAGTTCAAAAGTTTGAAAAAACTCAAAATACCTAGTTAATAGAGGTTAATATGAACAAAAATCAAATTTGAAGCGATACAACTTTCCTTAAACCTATAAATCCCTATCACTCCTTTCATATAAAAATAATTTTTAAGGATATCATAAAACTAGATAATTAATTTCAAACAAAATTTTCTGATTTTCTTCAAATTCATTTAAACAAAAAGGGGCTGAATAAGAAAACAAAAAAAATTCAACTTTTTTTTATAGAAAATTATCAAACTAAAATTATCATAAACAAAAACTTAACATTTTATTCTGTAAAATATGACACATCACTGAATTATTTTATACATTATAATTAAAATGCACAATACAATAAAATATTCTCAATCTGATTTCTAAGTAAAACTAGTTTTCTTGAACGTGCCAACATTTTCAGCATTTTGTCCTCATTAATTACATTAGATAAAATATAAATAGCTGCTTCAGCACTTTAATATATTTGATATCTAAATTGCAGTCGAGACTTATGGGAAAACGGCATGTTATAAATTTGTAGGCTGGCCTCTAATTTGATGATTGTGCCGTTGCAGAACTTTTAAAATTGTATCTTTTAGTGTTTGCGGTTTGCAATATTCTTCTAACCATTGGAAAAACCCCTGCCGATAATTCACTGAAATTCATCATTGATATACTACTAAACGGTATAAAGAGTTGCTCCATAATGGCCTGGAACTGTTTTTATTAATAGAAACAAAATATTCTATTAAATACATCAACAATAGGACATACCACAGAGAATTTAATATCATCGGATATTCTCGTTTCTGTGTGTCCTGGTTGACTCTGTTGAGCTTTTACGATTTGTTCATAATTTATCCTCATGATTGTCAAAGCTTGCACTTCCTTCCTTAAAATATTTCTTTCTTCTTCCTGTTTCTTCTTCTGTTGTTGTAAATATTGAATATAATCAATTGACTTTTGTAACACAGTAGCTTTACTTAGTTTATAACCTGAAATTCATATGCTATTTTTAATATACTGAAATTTAAAACAAAATAAAATTTCCAGAGTAACATTTACATTTAGTATATTCGGAAAAATATCAAATTGAGATGACTTGAATATCAATATTTAATGGAACACAATAAGAAATTTTGAGAAAACCCTCAACATTTATAAATTTCCAACTTTCCTTTCCAATTTTTAACTTTTTCTTAAAATTTGAAATGTTTGATCTTTTACTTAAAATTTTCACTTTAATGTGGACCTGTTTTTCAAATTTTAATACTAGAGTCAAAAGATTAAAGGATTCTTTCCAGGTAGATAGACAGATAGATGCCTCCAAGGTGTAAAATATTTTTGACAACTAAATAAAGGGACCCTGGGGCTTGACACAGTGGTATCTGTAGTTGCTTCTTGATGCTGGACCTAGTTCTTGTGTAAAATATTATAACAAAGAAAAGTAATGATTGGCCATAGCAAAATCACAAAATAAATATTGTGATGTCTGTCTGTAACGAAACCAAAGGGCCAAAGAAATCGATCATAGTTTAAGCGATAAATAATAAGAGTACTTAATTAGATAGATTGATTTGTTATAAGCAAAAATTTATAAATGGGTTCGTTACAAGCGTATATTACTGTAGATGCTTTTAACGTACAGAATTAATCTACAAATTACCTGATACGTCTGTTTGTTGACAAGTAGGGACTAGAGCTTGTAGTGTATCATACCCTTTCTTAATGGCATCTCGACGCTTCTGTTCGGCTTGAGTATGAGCTTCTCTTCTACGTTCTCTATAACTTAGAGATGTTGCTTTAGAATCTGTCTCGTCTTCTTCATCTAAAAATGCAGAATTTAAACAAAAGTAAATGCACGTTTAAGTTTGCTTTACCTGTATTCTGCGCTGAAGAACCATGCATTTTGCAATGAACCACTACTATTGCATCTTGTATATGGTAGACGTTCTCTAGGCATGTTGCTTAACATTAAAACTAATCACCTACAGCTTACAACTAAAAAAAAAAATTAACCTAATTACCAGCGAGATTGAAGAAATCAGCTTGGCCAAGCAACATGCGAACTTCACAACACGCAACTGACTATTTTTATACTTACGTTTAAATTCGTAAATAAAAAGATAAAACGTGTTTAAGTGCATTAGATTACATGTAAATATAAAAAAGTTTCGCCATTTTCTCAGATAACATGAGAAAGTAAACATACCCGAACGTAGCAGTTTATCGTGAGTGTAGCTGTTTGAGGGCGTTTCTATGACCAACATTCTGTCATTATCGTCAGAAAAATGACAGTTACTTTTATTTTTTATTAATATTTATAGAAAAATTACTCCCAAATTGTAATATAATTTAGGTAATAAAAAAAAATCTGAATAGTGATCTATTTCCCATTTCAGATAAATGTGTATAAGAGTAGGCCGTTTGGATATGTTACTAATAAAATCAGCAGAACTAAAGCTGGCTTTACGCGTAAACATTTTGATATTTAATGTGTTGAGGTTATTTGGCCGTTTAGCCTAAATAATCAGACTAAATGTTCTCCCTATTATTTGTATTAACAATTTAATAATTTTCAGCAGAACTTGACGAAAAAGATAAACGAATCACTCTTAAAAGAAGCGACAGCAAATCAAAATATTTATTGATATTTAAGGTTAGGATTTTAAGAACACAACACTATTAAGAAATGTCATAGGGCTGCCTTACGATTATGTCTAAATATTACTAGCTGATGCCATTAGAAAATTGTACAATGTATCCTGTTGAATATTTATCTGAAATTGACTATATGGAAATAAGGTTATCTAACCCACAGAATAGAAACTAATAGACAGCGTTGCCAGATTAGCAATATTTCTTCTATTTGCAGACTTTTAGCTTTTCCTAATTGTACGCTGAAAAAAAAATGATTCAATACAAAGAATTTTCTTTTTAAAAACGAATTTGTTCCCCAGAAATATTGATATATTATTAAAAATATGATGTTTCAAACATAAAGTGGACATTTATAAAAAGCGATTTGAGATGAATTTCTAAAAGAAATCGAAACCTTGAACTTAAATTTAAAATGTCAATTTTTCGACTTTTTTTTCGAAATTTCGAGATTAAAATCTAAAAATGTCAACATTTTGGTTATTAAAAATTGAAATTACTAAACCCACCCTACCGCCAACTGTTAACAACTGATTGTAAGGAGTGTGGTGGGGCGCAACTGTTATCTGCCTAACCTAACCATGAAGTATAGAAGTTTCGAAATTAAAGTCGAAATTTTGGCTTCAAATACGAACTTTGAATTTAACTACGAAACTTCAAGAAAAAAGTCGAAATTTTCAAAATATAGTCGACATTTCCAGAAAAAGCAAAATTTCGTTTTGATACTCAAAATTTCTAAAAAAATTTTTTTTAAAATTGATGTAGTTAAACATATATGCCTTAGCAGAAATCAAAATACTCCATGAAATTCATTTCAAGGCTTTAACTTTCAATTTTTACTATGTCCCCGAATATTTTGGCTTCAAATTTATCTTTTTATTAAGATTTCTTTCTCAAAATATTGTCCTTTAATTTGAAAATTTCCACCTTTTCTTAAAATTTTGAGCTTAAGGCGGATCCACATCAATAAAAATTTGTGTAGTGAGTTTATGTTCACAATTTTTCTCTTATAGTCAAAAGTTTTTGTACTGCATTTGAAGAGTTTACGACTTGAACTAACGAATTCGGTGATACCACACCAAATAACTACTTACTCCACAAAATAATTGACATTGAGAGAAAAATATTTCTTTTTAAATTAATATTACAACGCACAACACACGGATCCAGTTTTAGAGTTTCAATATTTCAAATTCCAAATTTTTCACTAAAAATTTTAAGAAAAAAGTCGAAAGTTTGAGTTTAAAGTCGAAATTCTGAGATTAAAATTGAAGTTTCGAGAAAAAATCGAAATTTCAAGATTAAAGTCGGGGATTAAAGTTGAAATTTGGACAAAGTTTACGTAGAAATTTCGAGAAAAAAAGTTAAAATTCAGAGGAATTTCTAAAAATCAATTTTTTATAAATCGATGTTCTTTCTACGCCTTCGTATAAAATAAACATTCGTATTTGATTATTTTAGACGCAAATACATCATAGATTGATGATTTTATTTCTGATAGATACGTAGTTTAGTTCAAATTAAGTGTCATTTTATCAAAATACGTGTTTTAACAACATTTTTATTAAATATATGGTTTTACCAAAACGGTAAACGTCAACTGTTGATTCGCAGCTAAGACTGTATCTGCTGTGTGATGCTTGTAAAATTTCTAAGGCATCCGCCACTGTCTACGTACTGCATATCATAGATATTTTCCCCCTAATCCAATTCTCTGTGCTTACCCACAAAACAGTAGTCTATGACATTAACCTACAAGCAGCTGTCAATGTCAGAAGCTTTCTCTTGGCATTTCCAATTTTCAAGGAAATATTTTGGTCGAATTCGAAGACAAAGTGTTACGCGCATGCACTTTTAGACTTCGAATGCGTGCGTGTAATGTAAAAAAGGTAAAAGTTAAAATAAAATATTGATCAGTTCGATCGCAGAATAGGTCGGTGTCGTTTTTGGTCGGCTCAATTTTTAGTTTTGCACGTTATTTCGGAGTGTGCTAGTTTTTTCCGATCGTCCAATGTGTCACAAAACTAGTACAATTAGAACTTAATTTGCCAATATTTAATTTAGTTAGAAAAAAACCACGAAAATGGGTTCGCTCTTTCGAAGTGCCGAAATGACTTTGTGTCAGCTGTTTTTGCAAAGTGAGGCAGCTTACGCCTGTGTTTCGGAATTGGGTGAATTGGGGCTCGTCCAGTTCAGAGATGTAAGTCACCATTGGGGTTTTAGTAGGATAGAGTTATGTGAATGGTAATTCTGCAGCTCAATCCGGATGTCAACGTTTTTCAAAGGAAGTTCGTCAATGAAGTCAGGAGATGTGATGAGATGGAGCGAAAGCTGAGATACCTTGAAAAAGAAATTAAAAAGGATGGCATTCCCATGCTGGACACGGGGGAAAACCCTGAAGCACCTCAACCTAGAGAAATGATCGATTTAGAGGTTAGTTTTTTTTTAATTATAAGATCTTAACGACTTTGCCCAATAGGATTATTGAATAATTGATTTAATTTTTGACTAGGATGTAGTAGTGGGCAAATTGTTGTAAAACGAATTCATTATGACTATGTGAAGTAGGTCAAATATTTGGTCCCAGAGATATTTAACTATCAGTAGTTAAACCAATAGCCAAAGTTTGTACAAAGATTAAACATTGTTTTAAGAGGAATTTCCCCTAATAACGAAGCATATTGGATAGTTATGCTTCGACTGCAGCTTGAAACACCTTGAAACTATAAATTTGAATTCTAGTAGATTGGTCAGTAAGGTAAAGTTTGGAAGCACCAAATGAAGCAATCTTCACATGTCAGGGTGCTTGTTTTATCATAAAAATTTTGATAATTGAAATTGACATAACAAAAATCTTTTTACAAAATTTTTGCTAAAGGTTATTGAAACAGTTCATGTTGTGTATTTCTCTTTTGAAATATTCTATTCTTGCATCTGGTATTTATCAAACAGCCAAGATTTATTGTAACCTATGAAATGATGCACAGAAAAATTTGCAACTAATAAAATGTTGACTCTTTTTTTTTTAATTTAGGGTATTAATCTGCTTCTGTTAAATTTTGTAATTTTGACAAAAAAGTTAAAACGAGTCAAATTTTTAGGAAGAAATTTTGGAAGGTTCGAATGTTTTCGCGTTTAAAATGTTGACATTTCAACAAAAAAAATTCGAGGTTGAAGTCAAATAAATCGAATTGACATTTTACGGTTTTTTTCCTTCCAAAATTGAAGTTTTTATTTTTAATTTGGATTATTTTGGCTTTTCTTCCAAAACATTCGACTTTAGGACATTCGCAATCAGTGGGGGATGTAAAGAGTTCATAAGGGGGTTCCATGTGCATTCAGACAAATTTTGCCCTATTTTAAATGTAGTGTTGAAAGGTTGGATTTTTCCAAAATTTCGATTTTTTTTCATCAATTGCGCTTTTTAAAAAATCTCGTTTTTTTTTAAATTTCTGTTTCTTAAAACAAATTTTTACCTTAATTTAAAATTACGACTTTTCGCAAAATTTTCACTTCAGACTTTCGACATTATTAAAAACTTCTGCTTTTCTTCGAAACTTCGCCTTTTTTAAATTTAACTTCAAAAATTGCAAGTATTTATAAAAATTTCAATTTTTCAATTTTCTTTTCTTTTTGAAAATCTCTAGTTTTTTGAAAGGTTGAAATTTTTTCACGATTTTATTTGTTCTTATTCTTTCTCCAAATTTTAAAAATGTCGACTTTCTCAAAATTACGATGATTTTCGAACATTTGGACCTTTTTTGAAATCTATATTTCAGAAATTCACATTTTTTTAAAAATTTTGATTTTTATTAGTTCCAGCTTTATTGATAATTTCGACATTTTCTCCAAATTTCGATTGTTTTTTAAATTCCCTACTTTCTAAAATTTTAACTTTTTGAAAGTTTTGAATTTAAAATTTAGATTTTCTTAAAATTCGACTTTTATTCAAAATTTTCAATTTCTTCGAAAATCATGACTTTCAAATTTCAATATTTTTTAAATTAAACTTAAATAAATCTCGACTTTTTTTCAAATATCGATTTTATCAAAGCTAACATTTCTTCAAAATGTGACCTTTTTGACATTTTCGACCATTTTTCAAAATTTATTTTTTTTTCTTGAAAATCTTCCCCTTTTGTTTAAATTTATGTTTATTATTTAAACACTTTTCAAAATTTTGATTGTAAAATTCAGTCTTTTTTCTAATTTTGCCCTTTTTTCCAAAATTTTAACTTTTTTTGAATATTGTGGCTTTAAAAATTTCGACCCTTTTTTCAAAATTTATCTATTTTTCCAACTTTTTACCTTCTCGAATAGTCGAAACTTTTTATTTCAAAATTTTTGAATTATTTTGAAGCTTGTCTTCCTTTTAAATTTCAATTTTTTTTGAGAATTGCCTCATTTATTAAATTTTTGACTTTTATTTATTTATTTTTTTCAAATTATGAGTTTTTCGACAATTTGAAGCTTTTTCAAAATTTTCAAATTTTTTGGAAACTTGTGTTTTCTGAATTGTTGAATTTTTTTTTAATTGGCCCCATTTCTCAACGTTTTCACCTTAAAATTTCTACTTATCTTTCAAATTTTCGCCTTTTTTTTTTGAAAATTTCGCTTTTTTAAAAATTTCGACATTTTTTTAAAATTCATCTATTTTTCAAAATGTTGAAAAATTAGAAAATTGCGCCCGTAGTTATTTATAACTTTTAATTGTTTTTTGAAATTATTGGGTATTTTTCAATATTTTTATGTTTTCAAAACTTCAATTTTTTTGACTTTTTTTTTGAAATTTCATTTTTTAATGAAAAATTTGATTTATTCAAAATTTCGATTGTTTTCAAAATTTTCGAATTTATTCAAAGGTTTTAAATTAGGTATTTTGAACATTCTGACTCTTTAAAAGTCGACTTTTCTACAAATTTTGAATTTTTTTGAATATATCTCGCCTTATTTTTTAAATTTCCGAATTTAGTTTTGGATATTTTTTAAAATTTCAATTGTTTTTTAATACCCAGACTCTTAAAAATTTTAACTGTTTATGAAAATTTAGACATTTTTCAAAATTTTGCTTTTAAAATTTCGTCTTGTTTCAAATTTCGCCCCTTCAACCAAAATTTTTAACTTTTTTGAATATTTTGGCTTTTACATTCTCGACCTTTTTTTAAAATTTATCAATTTTTCCAAACTTTAACTTTTTCGATTCGAAACTTTTCAAAATTTTCGAATTATTTTGAAACGTTGTTTTAATTTCGATTTATTTTAAAAATTGTCCCATTTATTATTAAATTTTTTGAAAGTTTTCATTTTTTTCAAAATGTCGATTTTTTTGAAAATTCTGATCTTTTTTCTTGAACATTTTTTCCTTTTGTGTAAATTTTGACATCTCTCCTAAATTTTACTTTCAAAGTTCACATTATTTTTTAAATTTTCGCCTCTTTTATTTAAAATCCTGACATTTTTTAAAAATCTTATTTTTCAAAACTTTGAAAAACTTGATAATTGCGCCCGTTTTTATAAGTTTTTGTTTAACATTTTCGGAAAATGTTGACTTTTAAAAAAAATGTTACAATTTTTTGTCTATTTTTTAGTATTTTTAATTTTTAAAAGGTAGATACGAATTATTTTCAAAACTTAAATTTTTCAATATTTTGTTTTTTTGTAATTTTCAAAATTCTGGTTTTCTTCAAAATGTTCGAATCTATTCAAAATTTTAACTCTTTTTGAACATTTCAATTCTTTAAAATTTCGACTTTTCTAAACATTTGAAATTTTATGAACATCTTGCCTTATTTTTCAAAATTTCGATTTAAGGTTTGACATACACTAATGGACAAAACTAAAGAAAACTTTTATTCATTTAAAAATAAAGTTAATTCTACCCTGTACAGTGTTATTGTATACCATGCTTTATTCGTAAGAAAAAATTCCTTCAATGTATGCCATACAATTTTTTATTGCTTTCCTTGATAATTTTTGTATGCTGGTTTTACAAGTTGTACTGGGACAAAACTAAAGAAACTGTGTTTTTTATCCAAGTTTATAGCGCTCATCAGTTGGAATTTGGTTTGTGTATATCAGTTAACGTTTCGTTTGTGTATGAGTTCAGTGTATAAAATTGCGACAATGCCTGCCGGAAGATATCTCAAGATTTGCAGTCAAAAATTGTTCAAGCATTTGAGGCCGGAACGAGGCAAAAGGACATTGTTAAAAATTTTTCTTTACATAAATCCGTGGTACCCAACGTATTGAAGAGGTACAGGGCACGAGGAAATGTTATTATTTTAGCCGTTGTGGCGGCAGACCAAAAAAAACGAGCAATTTACTAGACAGGCAGATAAAAATCATCGTCATGAAAAAACCGAATTTGTCTGCAAGGGACATTCTACGCGAATTGGGAGTAGAAGATTTGAGTTATAAGAATGTACAAAGGCGTTGTAATGAAGTAGATCTTGTGAGCAGACGACCAGCCAAAACCTCATTCATTTCTCAGAAAAATAGAAAAGCCCGGCTGGCTTTTGCTCAAAAGTATTTACGTTGTGATTTAGCATTTTGGAGAAGAGTTTCATTTAGCGATGAGACCAAAATAAATCTTTTTGGTTCTGATGGGGTAGCATGGGTGAGACGTCCAGTTGGTAAACTATATGACCCCAAGTACACTTTACCCACAATAAAGCATGGCGGAGGATCTGTTCTTCTATGGGGATGCTTTTCGTCTTACAAAATGGGTCCAATTTATTTTATTGAAGAAAAAATGGATAGGTTTCTGTATCTAAACATTTTGAAAAATGTTATGGAACCATTCTGTGATGAAAATCTGCCAGTCAATTGGATATTCCAGCACGATAACGATCCGAAGCACAAAGCGGCAATCGTTACCAATTGGCTCAGGGACTCAAAAATCGTTGTTTTAGACTGGCCAGCGCAAAGCCCAGATCTGAACCCCATCGAAAATTTATGGAATGAATTGAAAATCCAAATCAGAAAGGAAAATGTCCAAAATAAGGAAGAGTTGAAGCAAGCTATTCAAGAAGTGTGGAAAAACATGGATATGTCCAAAATAGATACTCTCCTTAAATCGATGCCCAGAAGGTGTGAAGAAGTTATTAAGAATAAAGGATACTCTACGCATTACTAATTTGTTTTAACTTGTTTTATCAGAATTGTGAATAATTTTTTAGATTTTGGATAGTTTCTTTAGTTTTGTCCAACTGTTTTTTTTATAGAATTATTTATTGTTTTCTTACATTACGAGTTACATTATTATATATGCTATTATGTTTCTTTAGTTGCCCTAATTATACTATTATACATAAAACTACGTTAGTTTAACGGAGTATTAAAAAAATTAAAGTATCTAAAGTTTCTTTAGCTTTGTTCATTAGTGTATTTTCAAAATTTTGAATTTCTTTAAAAATTTTAACTTTCAAAATTTAATGTTTTAAATTAAACTTTCAGAAAAATGTTGACTATTTTGCAGATATCTATTTTTTTCAAAGCTCGACATTTTTTCAAATGTGACCTTTTCAAAATTTTCGATAATTTTTCAAAATTTTTACTTCTTTTTAAAAATGTTTACGTCTTTCTGTTGCCTCTGGTTTTAAAATTTTAATTTTTGTGAAAATTTTGGCCTTCAAAAATGTCGACCTTTTTTTCTAAGTTTATCTATTTTCTCAATTTTTATTTCTTTGAAAATTTGAAATCTTTTTCAAAATATTTGAATTATTTTGCAACTTGTTTATTTTTTTAATTTGGAATTTTTTGAGAATTCCCGATTTATTAAATTTTTGAATTTTTTTTAGGAAATTTTAACTTTTTTGAAATTTTAATTTTTAGTTTTTAACTACCTTTTAAAATTATACGAATATTTTGCAAAATTTGGACTTTTGAAAATTCTGTCATTTTTGAAAATTATAACTATAAAAATTTCGAAAATTATAACTGAAAATTTCGAAATTTGTCAAAATTTTACTTTATTTAAATTTTCGAATTTTTTTGAAAATTTGGCTTTCTTAAAAAGTGTCACATTTATTTGCGTATTAACGTATTTTGCAAAAATTTGAAAAATTTTCGAAATGTATATTTTTTTATTTTTAATTATTTTCGAGTTTTATGAACGTCTTTTTTTTTAATTTTTCATTTTTTGATTTTTGCGAAATTTTATTTTTTTTTTTGAGTTTCTTGACCGTTTTTCAATACTTTACTTTTTAAAATAATACGAATTTGTTTCAAAATTTCGACTTCTGAAAATTCTGTTTTTTTTTTGAATAATTTAAATTTACATGAAAATTTCAACATTTCTTAGAATTTTACTTTGAGGTTTCTACTTTTTTTTCACATTTTCGCATTTTTTTAAAAATTTTGCTAATTTGAACATTCACATATTTTTGAAAATTTTGAAAATTTATCGAAATTAAAAAAAAATTTTACATTATTCATAATTACGATATTTTAGAAAATTTTAACTTTTTTTTTTAAAGTTCTCATTGTTTTCAAAATTTTAACCTTTTATTTGAAAATTTAGATTTGACTTTTTGTCTTTTTTAAATTTCAACTTTTTTTGAAAATTTCGTTTTATTTTCTAAAATTTAGACTTTTTTAAAAATTTCGTTTTGTCCAAAATCACAATATTTTTTATTTCGAGATGAAATTCGAAGTGTAGACCATTTTTTGGAAATGTTATTTTAAAACTTGAATCATCTTTGTAAATTTTTTATTTTTGTGAAAATTTGTGTTTAAAAAAACTCTATTTTTTTTAAAACCACAAAATTCAAGTTATCGAAACTTCTATCTCCTTCTGAAACTTTCCAGTTCAAGTTCAAAAGTTTTATTATTTTTTTAAAGTCAACGGTAATATGAAAACTGAAGGTTAAAATTCAAAATTTCAACTTTTTTCAAAATTACGAATTTTTTCGAAAAATTCGCCACTTTCCAATTTTAGATTTTTTAAAATTGTCGATTTCTTCAATGTTTGAGTTTTCTTTTCAAAATACCCATGTATTTTAAAATCTCAGCTTTTTTCTGGAAACTTTAACTTTTTACGAAAATTTTTACTTTTTAAAAATTCTGACGCCTTATCTTTAATTTGTCAATATTTTTTTCGTAAATCTTGGTTTTTCCAAAATTTCTACTCCTTTTCACATTGTGCTTGTTTTTTTTTGATAATTCTGATTTGTAAATTTCGCATTTGCCAAATTTTGCTTTGTTTTTTCGAATATTTTAACTTGTTAAAAATTTTAGCTTTTCAAAATTTTGAGCATTTTTAAAAGCCTTTAAATTTTCTTATAATTTTGGTTTTTCTTGAATATTCAGTCTTTCAAAAAATTCTACTTTTTGAAAATTTGGAATTTCCAAGTTTGCGATTTTTTTTATTCAGATTTTCTTTCAAAGCTGAAAATTGGAAGCGAGTTTTGATATTTCTAAAGACAATTCCGATTCTGATTCCTGTACTATTTTACAAATTTGCATTTTATTCAAAATCTGGAAATGTGGACATTTTTGGGTTTTAATTTTAGAGATTGGATCTGGGCAGAAAATGGAAAAATTTCAAAAAAATTTCAGGTTTTTGCCACCAATTTTAATCTTCTATTTTGTTGCAAACCTAAAACAGGAATTTCAATTTTTCTGAAATTTCGACTTTAAAACGAAATATTGAGGATTAAATTGAAATGTTTAGATAAAAGTGAAGGCGAAAATGAAAATCCTGAATTTATTAAGATAAAATTTTTTGTCAAGTTAAGGTTGGTGAAATATTAAACAAATAAGATAAAAAAGCAAATTTAAATATACAGGTTAAACCAAATTTGATTTCCACTTCAGGGATCTCGTAAACCATTGGAGATACAAGGAAGCTTAAATGAGAAAAGTAGTGCAGAACTTAATGCCTAACATTATTCCGTTGAGAAAACAATTGAATTCCAATTCGTCTTGATTTTATTTAGAAAAAACTGAAAATCGCCATTTTTAAAAATCAGCTGTAACTTGTTTATTTAAAGTCCGATTGAAAAAATTCAAAAAATAGAATTAGTTATTTAAGGCCTTTTCATTGGTGCACAATATTTTTTTCTAAATTTAACTGTTTTCGATATTGGATTTTATCATTTTCGAATTTGACATATTTTTCTGATTAATTTGATATATGATATGCCATACTCCAAATGTGGTAAAGTGGGTTAAATGAACTAATTTTTTTATTTTTAAACAACAAAATTATAGTAGGCGATGCAAGAGCCATAACTTTTAATAATAAAAAATACAGTTCCTAAAAAAGCAATAATTATTATTATAAAACCAAAAATATTATGACAAACTGTATAGTATTGAAATAATTATCAATAATTGTAACGTGCATGATTCCCTTTAAATTACGTAATTTTCATAACATTCTAAGGGCTTTATTAAGGACGACTTTCCCATGACTCAATGCAAGTGTACGTTTTAGACTTCTTTAGAAGTTAAATATTTTAAGACGGATAATGTGCATAAATATGAGAATCATTTCTAATGTTAGATTGTTAGATATTTCACGTTACACGAATAAGTATTCAATGTAAAGAGAATTTTTGTAAAAATTGCCGACAAAATTTTTAAAACATCTACACTTTTTCATAGAATTGCCCCATTTAAAGGGGTGCATGCACGTTAAGATTATACCAATAACTGTTTAAATATTGCACAGCATTTTTAGTTTTTTAATAATTATTGTTACGTAGTTAGGTACTGTATTTTTATTATTAACAGTTATGGCACTTACGGTCACCTACTATAATTTTTTTGTTTAAAAATGAAAAATTAGTTCATTTAACCCACTTTGCCACATTTTAAATATGCCATGTCAGATATCAAATTAATCAGAAAAATATGCCAAATTCGAAAAATGATAAAATCCAATATGGCGTCCATAAGAAATAACAAAGTTGACATAATTTTCTCAGAAACATTTGAATTTAGAGAAAGTTAACGCGCACCCATGAAAATGCCTTAAAAAACAACTAATTACATTTTTTAAATTTTTTCAATCAGATTTCAAATAAACAAGTTACAACTGATTTTTAAACATGCCGATTTTCAGTTTTTTCTAAATAAAATCAAGACGAATTAAAATTTAATTGTTTTCTCGGCGGAATAATATTAGGCATTAAATTCTGCACTACTTTTCCCATTTAAGCTGTCTTGTATCTCTAATGGTTTACGAAATCCCTATAGTGGAAATCAAATTTGCTTCAACCTATATACAGGGTGTTACAAAAGTCCGGGCCGCTACTTCAGGAGCATATTCTACACATTAAAATATGAAAAATGTTGAAATACATTTTTTTCTTTAAATTGCCTCCTAACGGAGATATGACCATTTAAAGATGCCGCCCCTAAAGTGGTTTTTTTAATACAAAAAGTTAACGGTTAGTAGCAAAGTCATGAAATTGGGCAAGCAGTTAAAGAATTGGATTAGGCATATTCTCATGTAACATATTTTTTAAATAAGCAGTAGCGTGGTGTGTAGGGGGTTGCCCGCGATTATTTTTTGCCGTAACTTTTTTGTATTGCGATATTTCGACACAAAAGTGCCATAATCGTAAAAAGCAACATTTTTTATACAAAAAAGGTACTCTTTCTTAAAGTCGCTAAAAGTAACCGTTTCCGAGAAAAAGGCGTTTAAATAATCCTATCCCGTCTTCGAAATTCTAACTAATTTGTATAAGAAAAAATAAGTTGGTCATGCAAACTGATCGTAAAGAAAACAATTGTACTTGACAATATCTGCCAGAGATTGACGTTGTGTCACTGATAAAATTTGCTCGTAAGCTGTAAACTTTAGCAGTTTTTGTTGTCAATAGTAAGTGTAGTAGTTTTTTAACTTTTCATTATTTTAATAAAATGGACTATTCAAATCAAGAAATGGCCGATATGCATTTAATGTACGGGCTTGCAAATTGTAATCGTGCTGAAGCAAGACGGCTTTATGCTGAACGTTTTCCTAATAGACACACACCTACCAGGAGAAAAATTGTTCCAGAAAATTCATGCTCGTTTATGTGAAACAGGAAATTTTGTTTTCAAAGGCGAACGTGTTGGAAGGCCAAACGCAGAAGTTGCTAATTTAGAGGAGCGTGTGCTTCAGCGAGTTGAAGAAGATCCACGTGTTAGCACTAGACAACTTGCTTTAGCCGAAGGAGTAAATCACGTAACTATCTGGCGAATTTTGAAATTTTACCAATTTTACCCCTATCATTTTCAAAGAGTGCAAGGGTTACTTGCTGCTGATTATCCTCCAAGAATAGAATTTTGCAACTGTCTATTGCATAAGATCGCTGAAAATGAGAACTTTCCATCGCTCATATTATTTACGGACGAAGCGGGTTTTACCAGAAGCGGGATACTTAACTTTCACAACATGCATCAGTGGCAAGTTGAAAATCCCAATGCAGTTATTCAGTCGAGACATCAGCAACATTTTTCACTTAACATTTGGGGAGGAATAATAGGGGACTCTATAATTGGACCGTTTTTTTTTACCTCATAGGTTAACAGGAGCATCATATAGACATTTTTTGCAAACAGAGTTACCCGTGTTATTTGAAAATGTTCCACTCATAACAAGACAGCGAATGTGGATAATGCACGATGGGGCACCTGCCCATTTTAGTGCAGTTGCTAGGGAATTTTTGAATAACAACTATCATCAACGATGGATAGGTCGAGGAGGTCCGATACCATGGCCAGCTAGGTCTGCTGACCTCAACCCACTCGATTTCTACTTATGGGGACATCTAAAGCAGATCGTCTACTCCACACCAGTTGACAATATCAATGATCTTCGTGAACGAATTGAAAATGGGTTCAACCAGATTCACAATACACCAGGCATTTGTGAAAGAGTAAGGAGTTCCCTTAGAAGACGAGCCGAGCAATGTATTGCTGCAGGGGGCAGTAATTTCGAACACTTGCTTTGATTTTTTTTTCTTTCTTAATTTTGTACTATTTTTATATCAATGCAGTTAGTAGTGGATAAATTAGAAATTTGCAAAACGAATTCTAATAAATGCAACAATTTTGTTTAAACGCTTTTTTCTCGGAAACGGTTACTTTTAGCGACTTTGAGAAAGAGTACCTTTTTTGTATAAAAAATGTTGCTTTTTACGATTATGGCACTTTTGTGTCGAAATATTGCAATACAAAAAAGTTACGGCAAAAAATAATCGCGGGCAACCCCCTACACACCACGCTACTGCTTATTTAAAAAATATGTTACATGAGAATATGCCTAATCCAATTCTTTAACTGCTTGCCCAATTTCATGACTTTGCTACTAACCGTTAACTTTTTGTAGTAAAAAAACCACTTTAGGGGCGCCATCTTTAAATGGTCATATCTCCGTTAGGAGGCAATTTAAAAAAAAATGTATTTCAACATTTTTCATATTTTAATGTGTAGAATATGCTCCTGAAGTAGCGGCCCGGACTTTTGTAACACCCTGTAATATACGAAAACCAAACTTACGCAGATAAGATAATTTCTAAATTAAAAAATTAATTGCAAAATATGTGACGTCGGAGTGAAGATGGTCATACAAATTTGACCACCTGCTGCAAGGACGAGGTGGGCCTCAAAAAATCATGAATGAAAGGAAGGCCCCTAAGTTTAAAGAGCTCTTATTGATTCTTGAAAAAGAATAACTTCCAACATCACGATTCAGTGATTTTAAGCCTGGTTAGTCTACTTCTTGTCTGATTAATTGTATCTGCGTTTTTACTGTAAAATACGTTGTTTTTGCCTAAATTTTGATTACGTTGACTGTTTTGATTAGTTGGTTGAAAAGCTGATTATTTAGTATTTGTAACCTTTAATACCGAAATAATCCCGAGATCCCGGATTGAGTAAATGTAATCTCGAAATCCCAGGGTTAGAAATAAGGATTGGGATCGAATTCCCTAGTAAGGATTGTAATTCAGTAAATTTGAATCCACCGGGAAGACCCTTGAAAATACATATCGATTTGGTGGGATAATGTACCGATAGATTCTGGATTTTCAAATAACCTTTTGTTGCAGGCTACCTTTGAAAAATTAGAAAATGAACTGAGGGAAGTCAATCAGAACGCGGAGGCGCTCAAGAGGAACTTCCTGGAACTGACGGAATTGAAACAGATTTTGCGCAAGACGCAAGTCTTCTTCGACGAGGTGAGCCCCCCTTAAATATTTACATTTCAGCATGGCAGACATCTTATTCGCATTTAATGAGAAAGTTTCCAAATAACTTTTCGCTGCTGACCTACTAATTGACGAAGTGTATCATATACTCGTATTGCATGCAGCATTTTCCTGTTTTCAACGGCGGATAAGGCTTTCGCCTGAATTTCAAAACTGTCGTTCTATTTTAGGAATATTGAAATTTTGTGATTTTGTCTGCATCAACGCCTAGCAATAGATTAAATAAAACCGTTTTGTTGGTAATTTGTTTATGTAATTTTGCAAATTACGTGCTAAACACGTACATTTGCTATGTGTTTATTGTTATAGATTTTTTTTTTGAATAATTTTGTGAAAAGAAATTACTTTTTTATCAGTCAGTTTTTGTTTTGTAATCGATAAGATTTTGTGTTTCCGCATTTGTGAATATTGTTACGGTTCTGTACTTCAATGAATATTGCGCGAGTAATTATTAAAAAAGTTTCGTGAAATTTTACGCAGCAGTAAGTAGGAAATTGGTATACATATCGTTACCTGTCTCCGTTCTCTTCAACTAATCTTATTCTAGTTGCATATAATAACAGCATAATAATCCTCGAGAGATTTTTTTTGAAATGAAAAGGTATAGGATAGGGGGTAAAGTTATGGTTTCGCGTGACTATCACGCGTTTCCATCACCCATCACGCCTTACCTTCATGCGTTACCTTCACGCGTTACCAACATGTTCTAATGTTACCAGTGTATATTGCTAACATTTAGCATGTTGGAAACACAAATTAGTTCCGCAGGCGGAGTGCTCAATAATTCAAGAATATTCTATTTTATAACCAAACTACCTGTTACCCGCGACTTAAATGAATTAAATGATTAATTGCCTTTGGTACAATATCAAGTATCAATGACGAAATCAAATGATATGATGCTGATAAACATACTTATGCTTCCTGGATAAAATATTTGTTTGGAAGGATATGGAATAGTGTTGCAGGATATACAGAAGCCTATTTGGTATCTCGGGTTCGAAGGAACCCACTGGCGTAGCTAGAAATGTCCACGTTTCTGTCAACATCAAAGTATTAAACCAACATTTTGAAAAATGTCAAATTATTTTTCAAAATTTCTGCTTTTTAAACGTTCGACATGTTTTAAATATTTCCACTTTATCCAAAGTTTCAACATTTTTTAAAATTTCAGGTGTTTTTAACATTTGGAATGTTTTGAGAACTTTAACTTTTCTGATGATTTGGACTTTTTTAAAATTTTGATTTTCAGAAATTTCAGATTTTTTTCGAAAACTTTGATTTGATCTCGAAATCGACTTGAATTTTGACAAATGGTCGAGATTTTGAAAAAAGTCAAAACTTTGAAGAAAAATCGAGATTTTGAAAAAAAATCGAAAATTTCAAAAAGTCGAAGTGTTTTTAGAAAATTCGATTTTGAAAATTTCGTGTTTAAAATTATGAATTTTTTGAAAATGTCGAGTATTTTCAACGGTTAAATTTTCTTAAAGATTTCGATTATATTTCTAAATTTCCACGTTTTTGTCAACATCAAAGTATTAAACCAACATTTTGAAAAATGTCAAATTATTTTTCAAAATTTCTGCTTTTTAAACGTTCGACATGTTTTAAATATTTCCACTTTATCCAAAGTTTCAACATTTTTTAAAATATCAGGTGTTTTCAACATTTGGACTGTTTTGAGAACTTTAACTTTTCTGATGATTTGGACTTTTTTAAAATTTTGATTTTCAGAAATTTCAGATTTTTTTCGAAAACTTTGATTTGATCTCGAAATCGACTTGAATTTTGACAAATGGTCGAGATTTTGAAAAAAGTCAAAACTGAAGAAAAATCAAAATTTTGAAAAAAAAATCGAAAATTTCAAAAAGTCGAAGTGTTGAAAAAAGTATGACTTTTCGTGTTTTTAGAAAATTCGATTTTGAAAATTTCGTGTTTAAAATTATGAATTTTTTGAAAATGTCGACTATTTTTAATCGTTAAATTTGCTTCAAAATTTCGATTATATTTCTAAATTTCGACGTTTTCATCAAGAAGAAAGTATTAAACCAACATTTTGAAAAAGATCATATTATTTTTCAAAATTTCGACAAAACGTTCGACATATTTTCGAAATTTCCTCTGGCCAAAATCTCAACATTTTTTAAAATGTCAGGTTTTTTCAAGATTTCCACTTTTTTTTTTGAGAACTTTAACTTTTCTAACCATTTTGACTTTGATTTTGATTTTCAAAAATTTCAGATTTTTTCGAAAACTTGACAATGAAAAGTTTTGATAAGGTCATTTTTTTTTAAAGGTTGGGTTCTTTAAAATTTTGAATTTATTTTAAGATTAAAAAAAATCGATTTCGTGCCAAAAATAGGACTTTTTTAAGACTTGACTTTCTCAAAATTTTAACTTTTTTCAAAATTTTTTACTTTTTTTGAAAACACCATTTTTAAATTTCGACTTTTTCGAAATTTTATATTTTTTTGAAAATATCGACTTTTCAAAAATTAAAATTTTTTCAATAAGTTTATTTGGAAATCTTGACTTTTTTGAAAATTTTTCGAGTATAATTACTTTTTTAAAATTGTAGTTTTTTGAAAGCTTTTTAAAAAAATTTCAACCCTACTAAATTTAGAGATTTTTTAAATTTTCTACTTATTTTCAAAATTTCGTTTATTTTCTTTTAATTTCAATTATGTATTTTTCAAAATTTCGACTATTTTGAAAACAGTCGATGGTTTTTTAAATATCAATTGTCTTTTAAAATTTCGATTTTAATTGAAAATTTCGATTTTATCAAATTGGGTCATTTATTTAAAATGTCGACTATTTTGTAAAATGTCAAATTACGAATTTTGTAATTTTTTTAAATATTTTAGAATTATTTTGTAAATTTCAACTATTTTCAAAATTTCGATGTTTTGTTTTAAATATTTAACATTTTTTAAAATTATTTTTTTTTTCAAGTTTTAATCAAAAACTCTAACTTTTCTGAAATATGATCGACTTTTTGTCAAACTTTCAACTGTCCACAATTTTGACTTTTTCCAACATTTAATTCTTTTTGATAATCTCTGCTTTTTTCAATATTCACGCCTTTTCGACTTCCTTTGAAATTATGAAGAGTTTTCAGTTTTTTTTTAAAGTCCCGACTTTTTTTTAATGTTGACTATTTTAGAATCTTTATATTTCAAAAATTTCCATTTTTGAAATTTCGAGTCTATTTCAAAATATCGCTATTTTTTAAAAATTTTTAAAAATGCCACCAACTTTTTTAAAATTTTGATTATTGTTGAAAATATTAACTTCCCTTTGAAAATTTTGTGGTAAAGATTTCGTTTAGATTATTTTTAAAAATTTTGCCTTATTTAATAAAATATTCCAGTTTTTTAAAGTTCTTACTTTTTTCGACCCTAAAATTTCGATTATTTTTTTGAAAATTTTGACTATTCAGAATTTTAAATTTTTTGAATTGAAATTGTTTTAAAATTTTGTTCATTTTCAATTTATTTGAAAATTCCTTTTTTCAAAATTTTATGATTTTTCAAATCTTCGACTTTTTTTTTGCAAATTTTTTTGAGAAAATTTCGACTTTCTTTCAAATCTCGATTTTTAAAAATTTAATTTGACTATTTTGCATAATTTCGATTTTTCCTGAAGATTTGGCAATTTTTGGTCTTTGCACTATATTCAAAATGTTGCCCATTTTATTTAAATTTCCATTTTATTTTAAAAAATTTTGACTTTTTTAAAAATCTTTGATTTTTTATGAAAAATTTTGATCAAGACTTTTGTGTTGTGTATCACGGATGAATAAATTAATAAATAAATAAAAAAATTAAAATAAATGACTTAAAAAAAAATGTTTGGCTTTTTTTAAAAATTATAACTATCCAAAATTTTGAATTTTATTTGAACATTTTTACTTTTCTGATAATATTGACTTCTTCAGTATTTAAAGTTTTCGAAAATTTGAATACTTAACTGAAAATTTCTCAATTTTTTTTATTTTCGACATTTTTCCAAAATTTTGACTATTTTTGAACTTTTATTCTGCCTTTCGCATTTTTTAAAAATCTTGAATTGGTTTGAAAATTTCGCAATATTTTTTTCAAATTCTCGAATTTTTTGAAAATGTCGACTTTTTAAAATGTTTACATTTTTTCAAAATCCCGAACTTTTTTTAAAAAAGTTTGAAATGTCTATTTTCCAAAAAAAATTGTCTTTTAGTAACTGGCTATAAAAATTTTTACTGTCTATTTTCGAAAAATTTTTTATTCTTGAAACTCCAAATTGTTGTAATTTTGATTTTTTGTTCTGAAAATATTTAATTGTTTTTGAAGGATATGCCTTTTTTATTTTAAGACTTTTTGCAAACTTTTAACTTTTTTCGGCGTTTATTTTAAATTTCTTTTTTTTTTTAAAGTATGCAATTTTTCCAAACCTTTGAATTTTTGGACAATTTCCAAAAGTTTGACATTACTTTTTTAAAATGTTGACATTATTTTCCAAAATTTTGATCATTTTTGAAAATCTTAACATTTTTTTGGAAATTTTAACTTCCTATTAAATTTCCAAATTTTAAAAAAATTATTTTTCAAAATTTTGACTTTCGAAAACATTAACTTTCTTTAAAATTTTGCCTTTATCTGAAAATTTTATTTTTTTAGAATTTTGTTAATGTCTACTCTTTGAAATTTTGGAGTATTTAGCAAAATTTTGAATTTTGTTAAAAATTTCGTTACTTTTTAAATTTTCTTTTTTTCTTTCGATAATTTCAAGTTTTTTTTAAATGCTGACTTTTTAAATGTTTCATTTTTTTTTTTGAAAATCTTGACTTTGAAAACTGCGAAACCTTTTCAAAATTTTAATTTATTTGAAAATTTTTAATAAAAAATTTCGATTCCTTTTTTTTTATATTTTAACTAACCAATACTTCGATTAGTTTCTAAAGTTTTAATTTTTTTAAATTTCTACGCTTTCTGAAATTTTGAATTTTCTCATAACTTTTAGAAAGTCCGAATTTTTTGAAAATGTCTTTTTAAAATTTTAATTTTTTTGCCAATATGTTGACATTTTTTCAAAATTTTGTTTTTTTGAAAATCTTAAATTTTTTATTTGGAAATTTAAACTTTCTATGAAAACTTTGATACTTTTCAAGATTTTGGCTTCTTGGAAATTTTGACTTTTGAAATTCTTAAATTTCTTAAAAATTTCGATTCTCTTTTTGAAGATTACGATTTTTTAAGTCGTGACACTTGAAATTTTGGACTTTTTTTTTATTTTTGGATTGTACTTTATTTTTTTTATTTTTTAAAATTTCGACGTTTTGATAATTTGGAATATCTTGAAAATTTCGCCTGTTTTCAAAATTTCGACTTTTCGAAAATTTGGAATGTCTTAAACTATTTCGCCTATTTTTCAAAATTTCGACCTTTTGAAAATTTGGGATGTTTTGAAAATTTTTCTTTATTTTCAAGTTTTTAAATGTTTTTTTGAAATCTAGTTGTTTTTTTCCGAAATTGATATAGAAATTTTAATTGTTTAGTTTCGACTATATTCAAGTAGTCGACATTTTTTATCATTTTAAACTTTTTTTCGCAATTTTTTTTTAATGTAGGTAGATTGTTTGAAAGTTTTCGTAAATTTTCGACTTTTTCAAATTCCCACCTTTTTCAGTTTCCAGTTTTCAAATTTCCTTAAAATTTAGATGTTTTTCTTAGAGCAGTGTTTTCCAAACTTTCGATATCTGTGTACTCTTTCTATAATTTTTCTTGACGTTGAGTACCCCTCGTTAAAAATTTGCATCCTAACTAATATGTAAATGAGAAAGTGTGTTTGTTTATCTGTTTGTTTGTCCGTTGAACGGATCAACGAATTTGAACAAAACATCATTCTGCGATCTGCACGAATTCTTTAACGCTTGCAAGCTGATTAAGTTAGGTTTGTTAGGTTTGTTACGTTTATCCAAACAATTGATTTTTAATTTTTGAGTCAACTGAAGCCGTCCGGTGCAGCACGTACCCCCATCATACTTACCGTATCCCCGAAGACCAGACTATTTGAGGGTTGTTGCGTTTACGAAGAAAGAAAGATGATTCGTTGTCGCTTGTACACATTTTTTTTCAAAATAGTCCGCTCTATTCACGATTTAACATTAACTTTCTTCTGCAGTTTGCTATCGGTATCGACCGATTGTTATTCGAAAAAACGAATGGCCAACATCTTGGGTGCTCTTCAGAACAAAATATCATTACTTGATTAGTATTGTCGCATAATTTTGTATTTTTCAATACGAATTCGTTGTATTTATTACCTTATAAAATGGAGTTTGCTCCTTGAGGGGACTAACCAAAAATGCTGATACAGTTTTGATAATCTTCATATATCTAATTTCAAAAATGAGGAACTTTTATACAAATTTTTATCCCCTATTTAATACCCTTGGGGATGAATTTTCAAAAATCCTTTTTAGGTGCTCACCTACGCTATGCCAATTTGTGTGCAAAATTCCATGCTGCTAGTCTCACCGGTTTAGGCTATACGTTGTCCGTCAGTCCGTGTTTAGAGTTTTAATAAGTAGATTATTGACACACCATCAATTATCACATCTTTTTGTTAATATCTTACTAATGATATATGCCAGTTAAAATATTAATTAGATTAGCATTATTAGAATTGTTAGCAAAAATTCCCCCTTTTTTTTTCTATAAAGAAGAGATAGACTAACAGATCGATTTTTTGACACCTCCCCTTCTATTATACTTATTGATTACGATAACTGTAAGTAATATAATGTTATTAAAAAAGCCAACATGTGACTTGGAAGGAAATTTTAAAATTTTTTGCATAAATTAGAAATTCTGATTAAATTTCGATTTTCTCCAGAAGCTTTGAATGCGAGTTTTCGAGAACTAGACATTTTAAAAATTTTATTATCAAACTTTCAAAGGAATCTAAAATTTTCTCAAAATAAAAATTTGAAAGTAGTAAATTATGAGAAACGTCGAAATTTTCAAAGAAGTCGATATTTTGGATAGTCGAAATTTTGAAAAAAAATATGGGATGTTTTGAAAGAAGTTGGAATTTTAATAAAAAATCGAGATCTTGAAATTAAGATTTTAGTCAAATTTTCAGAATTTGAAATGAAAAAAATTGAAATGTTTAAAAGGCCAAATTTTAAAAAAAGCCGAACTATTTGTTCAGTTTAAGATTCGAGAAAAGATCGAAATTTTCGGTAAAATAAGTTTGCCAAAATAAAGTCGAAATTTTAATAATAGTGGAAGTGTTGAACAAACGTCGAAATTTTAGAAAAATGCGAAATTAAGAAAGGCAGGAGTTTCAATCAGATTGAAATTTGAAAAAAAAATCGATTCATTTAACAGGTCAAAATAGGGGCCATGACAATAGTAAATGGGGTCGGGTGTCATATCCGCTCCGCTAGTATTAAATAAAAAGGTGTTTTTTCTTTGACTTCTTAGTTTAATCGATGAAGAATTTTAATTGTTTGAATCAGGTTAGCTTCAGCTTAAATAATCTAAGAACAAAGCATTTCGAATAATTCAGATCCTTGATTTTCCATTTCGTGGAAATCCTAACATTTATCGCTAACTAGTAGAATTAATGAATTATTTTAAAAAAATTTGCTCGTATAGACTGACAATTTGTACGTTATTTTTTTGTGCAGATGAATATAGAAGGTAAACAATATATGCTGCTGTATGCCAATTTCCTACTGCTGAGTAAAATATATTCAATGCAACTATTATTGCCATTCTTGTTTGTTCTTCATTGAATATCTTAATTATTCTTTTGAGCGCTATTTTGTCCGTAGTTTGTAGATAGACAAGGTCTGATCCAAAGCAATGAGGGTTGTTTTATAAGAAGCCGTTTTAGGTTAAGTTCATTTAAACATGCTTTTAAATTAGTTCAACGTCTATGTTAATTTCCACCCTCTTAAGTTCTTTTAAAAAGAGTATGTCAGTTATATTCTCTAATATTTCACCATTCGGTGATTTTATCTGCAACAGAAACATATTTTCATCGTTGGAAGTGGCTTATGGTACACCCCAAACAAATAGAGGGTTACATTCTACACTAGCACGTGGATGGTAGTTTTTTGTAGTTTTATTTCTTAACGCTCAATTTCAAGTGTTAGTCGTTTTGATGTCACTCGTTTTGATCAGCCTTTACACCTATTCCGTACCCTCATTTCAATTCATTATGATTTTGGTTCTTTTAATAATTTTCTCACAAGATCTCACAAAATCCGAAGCTGGTCTTATTCTATTTCACAGAAGATTTTCCTGGGTCAAATAGGAATAGTCTCGCGGCAGTTAGCACCCTATTGTGCTTTCCAGTCATCTGCAGAAACCCAGCTACCCTCTCCACTCCCCCGTATAGCACAAATTATTCTCATTACTTCTGGAACAGACCTGGTAGATTTAAAAACTTGACTTTTAAATGTGTACTTTTTCTTGTTATTTAAGATCTATATTGCAAATTGAGATTCGCCAAAAAATGGCTTTGATTAGGTACTAATTCAAAAAAGACACGGAAATTGCGATATATTTTGTCGGGATTTCTTGTCCATTTAGATGCTATTAATACAGACGTCATTGCATTTAGAGATAAGACATTAATTCCATTTGCCAAGTTTAAAGTCATCTCGTTATTGATTACAAAAAAAGTCAGACTAATTAAATTACAAATTATTTATTTGCTACCTCAAACAAAATATGCTTTCTAATCAGAGCCATTTTACAAATTGTTTCTTAATTAAAAATTAAATTGCGACAATAATTCCATATAATGTTGCAATGCAGCGCGTCTCGCTTTACAATAGATGTGATTTGTTTTAGAATTAATCTGTTATTCGAATTGTATTTAAGAATTTGCGGTTTCTGTTTATGTAATGTTAACACCGAATCCGGTGTTATCATGTTGTTAATTTGTTAATTTCCAGCCTGGTTTCACATTGCCGAAAAATGAAATTCACTCTATTTCGATATTATCATTCAAAAATCATGGGTGATGGGTAGTTCTTCTGGTATATCTTTCGACTTCTAAGTAGTTATGTGGGTTTCTCTACTACTCAATCATGTTTATTGTTCTAAGAATGAGGTTTAAGCTTAAAATAATTGATAAGGGGCAAATTAAGGTTTTATCATGTCGTTAATTAACAACAGTTACACGATACCTATTTTCAACTGCCACTTTCAAGTGTACAAATTTAATTAATAAGGTGAAGTATCCTGGTTAAGTTTCGTTTTGAATGTTCTTTTAGTGCTTTAGTTAACATTTATAATACTGACTGGGTTGAACTGCTGAACACTGCGTTTTCTCAATGTCCAGTTTACCCTCATAAATATCGGACTATGCGAAGATGGGAATGTTGACATAAAACACAGAGATAGAGAGAGCGAGAGAGCGAGAGAGCGAGAGAGCGAGCGAGAGAGAGAGAGAGAGAGAGAGAGAGAGAGAGAGAGAGAGAGAGAGAGAGAGAGAGAGAGAGAGAGAGAGAGAGAGAGAGAGAGAGAGAGAGAGAGAGAGGGAGAGAGAGAGAGAGAGAGAGAGAGAGAGAGAGAAAGGGGGGGAAGAAATGAAGGAAGAGAAGAAAAAAGAGAAAGAGACAGATGAGTTGAAAAAAAGAGGAAATTAAAAGAAATGTAGAAAAAGAAGAGACCCAGTACTGAAATTAAAAGATGCGATAGAAACTAGTGATGAAAAAATGAAAAACAGAAGAAGGGAGAGAGAAATTGCGAGAGACACCCGGAGAAAGAAAGAAAGGGAGAGAAGAGTGACCATTTTTATAGAGGAAAAATGAATAATATACTTTTCCAGAGGAGAATCATGTAAGGGAAGTATTTGAAATGTTCAAATTTTTGCCAAGCGCACCGTAGAGGGTTCTTCACGATCAACAAATCATGACATAAAAAGCACGATAACTTAGTATGTTAGGCTTTGGACGGCCAACACTTTCAACTAGTTTCCAAACACTGTGTAATTCTGGAAAACGTATATTTCACATTAAATGCGCCCTGAAGTTTTTATGTTCAAGGTGGGAAAATGACAGAGAAATCTAGCATTAATGATATGGAGATTATTGGAGAGGATCGTGTTAGGAAAAAGAAATATTGGACATTCCATAATAGGATGCGCAGTCGATGTAAGAGAGAAATAGGGGGATAGTGAAGAAAGTGGAAAAAATTGGATGCAGAAGGGCATTAGGAGAGGACGAGAAAAGAAGAAAGAAAAAACCGAAAGAAAAAGAAAGATAGGGAGCAAGGTATAAGAAATAAAAAACGGAATATAAAAGACACAAGCATTTGGGCAAAATGCGAGAGCAAAATGAAAGATAAACAAGAGGATGAAAAGAGAGGGAAATTATTACAACAACGTGGAGAGGAAATGAAAGAGAAGCGTAGGAAGAGAGATTGAAAGACTGTATGAAGGAAGAAAAGAAGAGAGTGGAAGTTGATTGAAGGAGAGTATTCGGAAGAGAACGAGAAATGAAGAAAACAGATGCGAAAAATAAGAAACAAGCGGCGAAAAGGGAATAAAGAGAGAGAAAGAGAATACAAAAATGTGGAAAGAAAATGAAAGAGAAGAGTAAAAGAGAGATTGAAAGATACGAGAAAGTGCGGAAAGAAGGGAATGGAAGTTAGTTGGAGGAGAGTATTCGGAGGGAACGAGAAAGGAAAAAAGACAGAAGTGTCCCACAAGTTGAAAGATAAGAAATGAAGTGTGATGAAAATACAACAAGAACAAAGGGCGACAAAGAGAGATGAAAAAAATGAGACGAGAAGAAGTGAGAGATAGAAAAAAAGAAGAGACTGAAAACTAAATAGGGAAATAGATTAGATGAATCGGAAAGAAGAGTATGTAAAAAGGAGGATGGTGATCGTTTTTAAGAGAAAACGAACCAAAAATTTTTAGGAGTAAAAAAGGAAAGATGAATTTTTAAAATATATAACAGAGATTAAAGAACTTTGTAAAAAGTAAGAAATTAATCAGAATAGAGAAATCAAAAACAATATTGAATAGAGAATAAAAAAACCAAATAGACCAGATTTATATGAATCCTCAGAAATGGTAAATATAGTAGTAGATAGCAACTAAAAAATTGAATACCCAAACATGATGAAGAAAAAAAGAAAAAAGAGAAATAACCATACAAACAGCCGGATACAATACATATATTTCCTCATACTTCATATTTAAATTGTTTAAATAATTTATTGAGATATTCGACAAGGCTACCAGGGATTTACACCAACTCTAACATTAAATAATGGAATTGTTTTTAATAGTATGCAAAAATCGTAATTATAATCAAATGTTGTCTTGTGATTCAGCACTATGTGGAACGTCACAGATAGTCAGTCGGGTTTTTTCTTACCGCAGAAGTCTCTGAACTTTACTGTCGCCTTTACCGATTGTTTGCATGACCTATCCAGTGTTGTTGGTAAGCTGGGTCGGGATCTGCTTTATTTAAATAAATTATATTACGTAAATGTAATCGCATTATGTTCAAACCAAACAGTCGAAATAGTTTAGGCATCCTAATCCATTGGAATCGACCTTAGCCTTACGTAAATACCATTTTATCTTTGGTCGATTTCGCGATAATAGAACGTTTGCTGGAAACGAACGTATTCCTGACTAATGTTAATTGTTACTCACAAATGACACGATTGTCTCTGCTGTTATCGAATCTGACAATAAAAAATGAATAATTTAATACTGGCATTTGTTGGTAGGCTGTGATAATTTAACAAAATTCATATTTCTTATTTTTTCTTTTGTTTTAAATTATTTTCACGTAACATAGGTCACCATTTAATTTTTTGTTTTGTATGCTGATTTCTGCCAATATTATTTCACAATGAAATGTTCATTTTTTGATTGGAATTGGCATGAATTCACGACATACATTTTGTTTAAGTTTTTGTACAATTTTGTGTTTATATCTAATCTATTGCTACCCTTACTTCATGGTTCCATTTTTATGTTTTCGTCAGTTTTAAACTTGGGTTTAAGGTTTTAAAAAGAAATGCTGAGGAAATGATGAACTACTGTGGCTCGAAACGAGAGGGGTGATACATTGAATAGAATACATTTGGTGAAATTTGTAAATTGAATTTTGGATTTTAATTTTGATTAAATAGAGGGTGGTAGCTTCAGTTTTTGATTAGTATTTGCTTAATTGAAAAAATAAACTTTGATGATTCACTTTTATTTTCTAAATAATGTGAAGCTAGATTGTCTAAATGAAACTTGTTGTATTTCCATTGTTATTTTTTTTTTGCGAAGTTTTATTTCATCGGTTTTTTTCAAAGCTTCATTTCAAGGTAGATTGGACGTTAATGACCGTTAAATTCAAGTGAATACTCCGTGTTTACTATAAAAATTATCACCGACTGGTGCCAACAGCATTTCTTTTTATTATCGATAATTTATTTTCTGTGTACTAACCTATTTTCTTTCGCGCACAAAGCTTAATCATCAAATGCTTTATTAAATTGGCGATTATTGCGTCCATAAGGTCAATGTTTGTTGGGTTCAAAATCTTATAGTTTTTACATTCGGCGAATTTGGGAAAAGTTAGTTATCTGTTTATTAAGTAATTTTTGGTTTACAACTGTTTAAGTATTTACGAAATGTGCAATGTATTTTCTATGTTGCAGTTGATTTTTGATTTGAATACATAATTTTGTGTTATATTGTGGAAGCCTGTGCGATAAGAACGAATGTCATTTTTTAACTTAAATTTTGATCATAGAATCCGTCAAAGTGACGTACTTATGTGGTACTTTACAATCATTTAACGAAGATAATACATATTTAAAATGAGCGATTTTAGTGCGAAACATTACCAAAGAAATCAAATAGTAAACATGAATTTTGTTACAATAAATTTATGAGGTTTCATTGGCATATGATACATTGTACAAAAAATATGTATTATTGTATATGTATTAGTGATTTACAGTTTCAGTTACAGACGTTACAGTATAATTTTCTCTTGTTTTTATCCACTATATTCTCTCTTTCCGAATTTCTGATTTTTTTTCTGCTGCTACTTCCCTGCCCCCATTTTTAGTATTTCTTCTCCCCCCACTCCTCTTTCCTGTTCTTTCTCTCTCTTTCTCTTCTCTATTCGACCCTTCTCTTCTCTTCTCTTCCCTTCTCTTCTCTTGCCTTCCCCTTTTTTCCTTCTCTTTTTTTTTTGCTTTCCTTCCTTTCTCTTCCCTTTCTTTCCCCCTACTTTCTCTCTGCTCTTTTCTTTTGTTTTCTTCTCTTCCCTTATCTTACCGCCTCTTCCTTCCTCTTCCCTTATCTTCTATTCTCGTTTCTTCTCTTTTTTTCTTTCCTTTCTTTCTCTTCTCTTCCTTTTCCTTCCCCTTCCTTTCTTTTCCCCCTCTCTTCCTTTCCTTTCCCTTCTCTTCTTTCCTTTTTTCTTTTTTTCTCTTCTCTTCTCTTCTTTCTCTTCTCTTCTCTTCTTTTCTCTTGTCTTCTTTTCTCTTCTTTTCTCTTCTTTTCTCTTCTCTTCTTTTCTCTTCTTTTCTCTTCTTTTCTCTTCTCTTCCCTTCCCTTTTATTTTCCTTTCCTTCCTTTCACTTTCCTTCCTTTTCTTTCTCTTCTCTTCTTATCCTTCTCTTCCTATTCTCTTTTTTTTCTTCTTTTGCCTTTCCTTTCTTTTTTTTCTTTTCCTTCCTTTTCCCTTCCTTTCTTTTCTGTTTTCCTCTCTTTTCTTTTCTTGTCTTTCCTTATCTTCCCGTCTTTTTCCTCGTCTTCCCTTATCTTCTTATCCCGTTCCTTTTCTTCTTTTTCTTCCCCTTCTTTCTCTTCTTCTCTTCCTTTCTTCCCTTCTCTTCTCTTTTCTCTTTTCGTCTCCGTTCTCTTCTCTTGCCTTTTCCTTTTCCCTTTTGCTTTTCCTTTCTTTCCCTTCTCTTCTTTTTTCTTTTCTTTTCTTCCCTTCACTTCCCTTCCCTCCTCTTCTCTTCTCTTTCCTTCCCTTCTCTTCTTTTTTTTCTCTTCTCCTTCCCTTCCTTTCCCTTCCTTTTCCCTTTCCTTCCGTTCCCTTCTCTTCTCTTCTCTTCCATTGTATATTTTAGTGAAATGATATATTCAGTAGAAGTAAAAATTACCTTGATTTTTCATCAGTTATTCCCGTCTGTTGTATCTGAATTAATAGTCACGTGTGGTCAAAATAGCCATAATGCTAACTTATTTTTAATCACATTTCTGCATTTTATTTTTGTCAGCAAATGTGGCGACAATTATTTACAGAAAAATAGCAACACACTGGAAGCACTAAATTATATTTGTCGTCGTAGTTTTCTTTTTTTCTACTTAAATATGTATATCTCTAAACCGAATTTGAACCTTACAAAATGTTGGTCTTTGAAAATGTTCACACTGTTGATAATGTCGATCCGTCTGTGCTGTCGCTTGAGTAACGTCTTCTGGAGCCTGGGGGGCGGGTAGAAATAGAAAATAGGTTTAGATGTTGAGTAGGAGGCAATGTGTCACCAGGCTGAACGTGGCGCCTCTGCTCAGATGGCCGATCCGTCTCGGGAGGAGGAACAGGTCACCTTGCTAGGCGAAGAGGGGCTAAGAGCTGGAGGTCAAGCCCTCAAGCTCGGGTAACTAACAAATACATCAGTTTCTTCTCTATCTATAGCGCCAAACTGGGATACTAAGAAACATTTCTCATTGCTTGTGGCGGTATGAATTTATATAATGTGAATTAACTGTGCGGACAATTCCATTTTGCGAATTTAGAAAAGAATGGTGGGGAAAGTAATTCTGTGCTAGAAATATATAAAAATAGTGACTTGCGACTTTAGGACTGGTCGATTGGATTAACTCGACACCTGAATCGTCATCGGAAATGATCCTTACTGTTGATTTGCTTTAGAGCTTTGAAATGGCTCACTCGAACTAACTACATAGCAGAATCGGCAAAGTAAATGATTCTGGTTGTTTAGAAGAAGACAAGTGTGTCGAGTATCTAATGTTCCATCCAGTTGGACTTTAACTATACAACGGATCAAAGCTTGTAAAGCTGGATTAGTTGTGCCGAAGAATGTTTCTCAACACCACTGGACGGATTCAAACTGACTTAGTTTCAAAAAATATATTCGATGAATATTTTTTATTCCTCAACAAGACTGAAGCTGAAGAACTGCTTGTTTGCTGGATTAGTGGTGCCAATTTCAGGAGAACACAGAAAGGAATTTCTTTGGTTCTTGAACAAAATTGTAGGGTTGAATAAGTCACTGATCAATGGCTTTCGATGTTGCCCAGACGCCCTACTACATTAAATACAAAGTTATAAAATTTATAACGAATTGGTGCTGCAAAAATGGAAAACAAATTGCTATATTAGGTATTTTTCCTATAAATGCATGTGTTTCAAATTCTATCTGTGATGTCAGAATATGTCTTACATTTGAAAATTGGAATAAAAGTCAGCAATTCCACAGATTAAAGAATAAAACGCAGAAACAGATAATTTTCGCCTCGGGCTCTCTTCTGCAGAACTAATGTGAGACCCAGGCAGAAATATCATGATGGATTAAAAAGAAGCCGTTATTATTGTTTGCGCCAATTTAAAATAAAATAAAAAGAAATCACCTTTTAAAAAGATAAGATAATCTCTGTTACACTTAAAATAGAAAAGTATTAAATTCTTTCCTGCCCGAATGAGTCTGATTCCTTTATCCAGGAAAATATGGCTCCTTTGCGAAAGAAGACTTAGACAAAAAATCAGGAGTGGTAGAAAGGAACATTTTTGGCACCAAAGGTCTGGAAATTTACAGGAAGACAGGCGGTGACCAATTATTTCGGTTAAGAATCTATCTGTTCGCAGTCCAACTTACAATGGCAATTAAGATGGCGAAGAATTTAATTATAAATTTGGCGCACCAAAACAAAATCGCAAGGTGAAAATGACATTTTTAAAAAGCAGTCTGCACGAAATCTTGTGTATACGGCAGCTGCTGCTGATATTCACATAGAAATAAAAAGTCCGATAAAATTGACGACCAACATTCTTGTCATATCACAAATCGAATGGGAGTGCGGACTAATGGCTAGGCTAAGATTAGAAATGGCGATATGTAGCATATTGATTTTTCTATGATGAAATCCGATACTTGGTAACAGAAACGCATTTGGAGATTACTCCCACAATTCGATATTCTAATATTAGCGCGCTGCAATGAGCAATGACACTGAATACCGTGGGCACAGCGATGCGAAAAGTTTCTTAGATTTCCCTCTATACCAAGCATTACTTTTAAAATCGTGCGGTTCGATAATCGAATGCTTTTTCATTGGACTACATTGTTTATGTTTTTTTTTTAGATAGAAATACCGCAAACCGCAAAATCAACTTATGCAACTTTAACCTTAATAATGTATTAACAAATTAGGTTTACAATGCATTTAATACGATGTTTTGCTTTTTGCTTTCGCAATAATTTCGCCGAAATATTGTTTATTTATAATGCAATCCATTTCTTATATAGCTCAATCGATTTAATGGTTTAATATTAACCGCAAATATTTGCAGCGGTGGTGTATTATCAAGTTATATTGCACGGGATACAGCATTTGATAAAATTTTGCAGATTAGAAACTCGCGACTACATATATTCGGAAATGTACGAGACGAAGTTTTGTGATTGTTCATATTTAAATGTACATTTATTCTCTCTGATAGTATGTTGATGCTTACAATTTTTTATCTAAAGCGTTGAGTGCTTGGGTCAGGTCACGCATCTGATTACAATTTTCCACAACACAGCTCCAAAGATAACCGGGACAATAGAAGTGCTGGAAAATATTTTTTTTAATATTGGGTAAAAAGCTTATTTTTAATTAAGAGAAAAACTACATCTCTAGCCGTTAGAAATTAGTAAGATTTAAAATTAATTTTGGACGCTTTATATAATAATTTTAAACCATAATTTTGGGTGACCTACTAATATAGTCAACTACTGTGTAAAACACACAGCTTTATCCTTTGAAGTCTGAGAAATATTTAAATTTTGCTTCACTGCGAAACAAAGTTATTTTCTACAAGAATCGGAAAATGTAATGAAACCCCCACCTTAAATGATAAGTAGAATTCGGAAAAACCATAAAATATATAAGTTGTAATTTAATAAAAACAAAGATACCATCTGTCCAGGAACTACAAAACACCCTGTATAATTGAAACTATTTTTAAATTTTAGAACTGGGGTAGTTTAGAAATGTTGCAAAAAATAAAAATTATGATTTCCTACTTCATGGAGATATCGAACATCTGCCTACTAGTGGGACATACTGTATATAACATATTGTTACGGATAAAATTAATGCTTAGTTAGTTTTGAAACTAACCAACTAGTTTGCAAACGTACTGAAAAAGCTGCTATTTTGAAAGAATCGACCATTTGTAACAAAATAGCCGAGGCCAAGAGTTTAGAAACTACCTGGTTAGTATGCAAACTAACTATTTGCTTTGGTTTATTTATACATTTTATATGATTTGTTTTCACATTAACCAAATATTTTGGCAACTTTGTACACTAGCAATTCCCGGTATGACTAATATGGTTACTGCAATCGTTTTATTTGCCCAAAGTAGCAAGTTTACTGGCTATCTTATGAACTAACTAAACCAATAAGCAACGATTGGAAACTAAAATCTCAAATAGCATCTGTGAGGTTATGGCTAAGCTAGTTAAATACTATTTCGTTTATATTCAAAAACTACGTCAATTGAAGATGCTGGATATGGAAAGTACACTTCGAGCTGCATTTGAATGTATTTCAGTATCGGGAAGTACTCGAGACTACCTTGGATGCTAATGTAGCAAAAGGCGTATATCAAGAAATATAAATGCGCCAGCTCTAGATTAGGGCTATCAGCTGTTCCTAATTTGAGTGGAATTGTTTTGATATTTTAATTATGTGTGCCGCGTTCTGCATAACTTGCAAATAAATATGGTATTTGCCATTTGAAGCTTTATGGCTATCTGAAGTTAAATTTACAATTTTCAAACGGTAGATAGATAGATAGTTTGCATATTGACCACCTACTTTCCAAACTATCGTTCTGCTATTTTACTGAAAATGGTCCGATTCCTTCAAAATAACAGCTTTGTTAGTTATTCTGGAAAGTGGTTATTTTAAAATGAATCAAGTATCGATTTTAGACTGTAGCATATGTTCACAACTAATAAACCGTATTAACGATAAATAATAATATAATAATAATGTCAATTATTACTCTCTTTAATATTGGTGGATCAAACTAAAAGTTGCGGCCTCCAGTAGATTCTGGGGTAACATATTTCAAAAAATAAACAATATGGTTAAATATGGGTCTCTGGGATCTGCATGTTTTAAATATTTATGAGTATACGGGGTGTTACAGAAAATTGTTACCTGTCGAGTGGTGATTTTTTAAATGGGACAACATGTTTTTCTTATCATTTTTAAATTTAGCACCAAAAATAAAGTCAATTTTTACAAGATCTCCCTCTACTTCTCTCTTCTCTCCTCTCCTCTTCTCTTCTTTTTTTATCTTCTTTTTCTTCTCTCCTATTTTCTCCTCTTCTCTTTTCTCTTTTCTTCCCTTTTTTCTCTTCCCTTCTCCTCCTTTCTCTTCCTTTGTCTTCCCCTCTTTTCCCTTCTTTTCTCCTTTCTTCCTTTCTCTTTCCTCCTGTTTCATTCTCTTCCCTTTTATTTCCTTCTCTTCCCTTCTCTTTTCTTCCCTTCTCTTCTCTTCTCTTCTCTTCTCTTCTCTTCTCCTCTTCTCTTCTCTTCTTTTCTCTCCTCTCCTCTCCTCTCCTCTCCTCTCCTCTCCTCTCCTCTCCTCTCCTCTCCTTTCCTCCTCTCCTCTCCTCTCCTCCTCTCCTCTCCTCCTCTCCTCTCCTCTCCTCTCTTCTCTCCTGTCCTCACCCCTCCCCTCCTCTCCTCCCCCTCCTCTCCTCTCTTCTCTCCTGTCCTCACCCCTCCCCTCCTCTCCCCTCCTCTCCTCTCCTCCCCTCCCATTCCCTTTCCCCCTATTCTCTTCCCTTTCCTTGTCTTCTCTTCCCTTCTCTTCTCTTTTCTTCCCTTCTCTTCTCTTCTCTTCTCTTTCCTTCTATTTCCTTTTCTTCCCTTCTCTCCTCTTTTCTTCTCTTCACCTCCCTTCTATTCCCGCTCTTCCATTCTCTTCCCTTCCCTTCCCTTACCTTCTGTTTTCTTCTCTTTCCTTTTCTTCCTTTCTCTTACCTTCTCTTCCCTTCTTTTCCCTTCTTTTCTCTTCTCTTTAATTCTCTTCCCTTCTTTTTCCTTCCCTTTCATTCCTTTCTCTTCTCTTATCTCCCCTCCTTCTTTTCACTTCTCTTTCGTTCTTTTCCCTTCTCTTCTCTTCGCCTCTTTTTTCTTCTCTTCCCGTCTCCTCCCTTCTCTTTCCTTCCTTCCCTTCATCTCTTTTCTATTCTCTTGCTCATTTTTTATAAGTTTCTCTATACCTAAACCTTACCCTTTTTGAGATAATCCACTTATTTAAAAATACGTTTTTAAAAAGAATATTTTATCTCTGAAAATAAATAATTTTGACAGGGGTGCCTTCAAATTTAGGCATACCATTGACTAGAAAATGCAGTTTGGACTGTGTTCCAAATTTTATACAGGATGTTTCAAATTCTCCGGAACATTTAGTTTAAATATAGGGAAACCTTATAAAAATTGATTTTTCTTCTGACTTTAAATCTTAAAATAAGAAAAAAAAATGGTGTCCCATTTAAAAACAAAATCACAACTTTGATATGAAGGGTGCAGGCAAAGAAGGCGATTAGTCAAAATAACTAGATTTAAGAAAAACGGGTTTTAAGATGTAGATTCTCTATCATTTCTTTATTAAAGGAAAAAGAAAATGTATTGTAATTCCCAATTTGGTATATTTTTACCAAGTGATTCTAGACCAAATCACACTTTATACCGTTGGTTAGCAGATGATGCAGTTAACTTATTTTTGGAAAAAATTGACTTATCGCCTTCTTTACCTGTATCCTTCATATGTAACAATTTTCTGGAACACCATGTAGATCCCAGAGGCCATATTTAACCATATTATTTATATTGAGAAAATAAAAGTAAAATTTCAAGGAGAGACGAATTAGAGGAAAAAATTGAATATTCTTTAACAGGATAAAGTGAAACTTCAAAAAACACAAAAGGTGGATTTTTGAGATAAGTCACTTTTTCCATAAAAAGCAAGCTGACAAAGATAAAGATGAATTCTAAAAAAATTGGACATTTTAAAAGCCGAATTTTTCAAGTACGAAAGTAAAATTTAGGGAATAATTCGAATTTTGGAAATAAAAACGAAAATTTTGCAAAAAAGGCGAATTTTGAAAGTAAATCGAAATTTTATGTAGGAGACCATTTAAAAAAGTTTAATTTTAGGAAAAATAACACAATTTAAAAAAATCTCTAATTTCCAAAAATAGACTCCACTTAAAACTTTGAAAAAGCGAGTGTTGAAAAAAAGTCGAAATTTCGATAAAAAAAAGACGAATTTCGAGAAAAAAGTTAAAATTTGCAGAAATATGCATTCAGTTGAATTTAAAAGAAATATCGAAATTCCGGAAAAAGGGCAAATTTTGATTGATAGATAGAAATCCTTTCCAGGAAATCGGATTTACAAAGGTCGAATTCTCAGAAATGTGAAGGAATCTCGAAATAAAGACCAATTTTGAAAAAAATTCGAAATGTCAAAAAAATTTCTAAAAGAAGTCGAAATTTTCTAGAGAAAATCAAATCTTAAATTAAAAAAAGGTCGTTTTCGGAGAGTAAAAGCAAATTTCAAAAAAGGCAAATTTCGAAAATAACTTAAAATTTGGAGGAAAGAACGATTTTTGAAATAGAATTCTAAAAAAGACGTCGTCGTCATATTTTCTCTTTACTGTATTAGAGAGAGGGAGCGCCCCACCCTGTCTCACAATATCTAGGTCTATGTAGACAGATTGATTTTAAGAGTTTACTATTGCATAATGGCGTTTGGAATCAAAACGTTTGAGGATTAAGGCTTTAACTCAAACATGGTTTAAATTAAAATTTCAGGTTTGAACTCGAGAAAACAGTGGACTTTTCGATAAGTAGACTTAAAATTCCTTTTAAAATTTTCGAATTGGTTACAAAACTGGAATTTTGGAAGGTTTTTATTAAAAGGCCGATTTCTGCGAAGTTTGGAATTTTTTTTAAATTAATAATTGAAATCTTTTTGTAGCAGTTTTTTCAAAATTTCAACTTCAAACTCCAGTTCAGACTTTTTTAGAAATCCATATTATTTTTCTGGAGATTTAGGTTATAGTTTCCAATTGAGTCTTCTTTCTCAAATTTTGACTTTAAAATCGAACCGATATATTGAAAATTTTAATTTTTTGATAATATCTCGAATACAAGATTTTTTGCTTGGAAGTTAAAAATTTTAGGTAGATATAAAACTTTGTTATTTAAGTTGAAATTACGAGAAATTATTTATCAATGGGTTCATTTGATTTTTTGAAATTTTAACATTTTCATAACTTTTAATTTTTTTTTCTAAAGTTGGATGCATTGTTCGATATTTTGAAATAAAATTCGAACTTAAATGAAAAAATTTAAACTCAGACTTTTAAGCAAACAGTTTAAAAAACTAGGAATTTATTTAAAAATTCCAAAAATTTTTCCAACAAGTCGAGAGGCCCGTAGGTGGCAGTGGGCCCATATGCAGTTGACGGCATCCGGTACTGAAGCAACCCATTGCTTATTTTCGTTCAGAGGGCGTGACATGAAGTTGGCGCGGAATCCGAACAGTCTGGCACGGGTGTTAAAGACTGAGGAAGAAAACAACACGAATCACAAAGTAGCATTAAAATCGATTAATTTCTCAAGCAGGTTTTTCTATGTTCTTTCTCAAAATATTCATTCCATTTTCTATTCGCTGCCTGTCAAATTATAAAATCGATAATGTGATAACGATTCTTTGATAATTTCAGTAAAAGCGTTGTTTTATGGAAAAACTACGTTACCCAAAATCCTGGGAATTATGACATGTTGGTGACTTAAATTATACTAAATACGTGCATGTGGACAAGGCTAACACGGATGTGTTTTAATTTTAATTTATGTGGAATTGTACGTCCCCGAGATTTACGATTTTTCCAGTCGTAATTGTTTAGCTTCGGCGTTTTTCTGATTTATTAAAAAATCATCAATTCATTTACGTAATGAGCAACTTAACTAGTCGGACAACAATTGCGATAAAATTTGCAATATTTATAGATGTTGTAATTGTTTAAATGACAATTATTTCAATTCTGAAACATGTGCATCTAAAACATTAATTTTGAAATTATTCCAAGTTTAAGAATATACTTAGTCTTTTGTAGAATTTTTAAAAAATTTTTGACTTTTCAAAATGTTCGGCTTTTTTAAAATTTTAGTTTTTTAGGTTTAATGTTTTTTTGAAATGTCGAATTTTTTGTAAGGTTTGGATTTTTTCAAATTTTAATTCTGTCTCAAAATTTAGACCTTTTTTTGGAATTTAAATTTTCGTTGAAAATTTTGATTTTTTTGACAATTTGGATTTTTGAAAATTTAGATTTTCTTTAAAAATTTCGAACTGACTGTTTTGATAATTCCAACATTCAAAACATTCAGTCATTTGGAAAAATCCTGCTCTTATTTTTTTGAAAGTTCGTGTTCGAGTTTGATCTTTTTTTGATTTCATACTTTCAAAATTTAAACTTCTTTAGGACATTTTGACTTTTTGTAAAATTATATGTTTTTAGATGTTTACTTTTTTTCAAATTTTGGTCTTTTTTCAAATTTTGGACAAAATTTCGACGGATTTTTAAACATTTTGATATTAAAACTTCGAAATTTTTGAAAATTGAATTTTTTTTTTAAAATTTTTGCTATATGTCTAATTTTGAACTTTTTTTGATTACTATTTACAGAATTTCGACTTTTTTCAAAGCTTTAATTATTTTTAATTTTGACTGTCTTCAAAATTTCGAAATTTTGTTTTGAAAATTTCAATTTTTGTTTTCAAAATTTCAATTTTTGTTTTCAAAATATATTTTATTTCAATCTTGACTCTTCAGAACCTTCATTTTTTCTTGAAAATTATAGTAAGGCTTCAAAAATGTTGACCTTTTTGAAAATTTCGATAGTGGCTAATATAACCAAATTATTCCTTTTTTTCCTCAAAATTTCGATTCTTTTTTAAATATTAGTACCTAAGACTTCAACATTTTCGGCTTTTTCAAACGTGGACATTTCTTTAAAATTCCTCCTCATTAAAATTTTGGAATACTTTTCAAAAGTTCATCGTCCTTAAAAATATTAAACTTTTAAAGATTATTCGAAAATTTTAATGAGAAATTTGAAAATAGTCCAGATTTGAAAAAACTCGAAATTTTTAAAAAGCCTGGATTTTCAAAAAATTCGAAATTTTAAAAAGTTCATCTTTTTTAATAATATCAAACTTTTTCAATATTTCGACATTTTTCGAAAATGTAAACTTTTAAAATTTTTTACTTTTTATAAAATTTATACAAAAACATGTTTACGGAAATTGTAAAATTTTTTATTTAAATTTTGACATTTTTTTTCTTAACATTTCTTAACATTCCGATCTAATTTAGAGAAATCAAAGAATTTGGGAAATTCTAAATTTCAAGAAAAGCCAATTTCAAGGAAAAAGACGTCAGTTCTAAAAACATGAAACATCGCATTTTAAGATAAGAGTCAAAGTTTGTAAAATGAGGCAAAAACAAGTTGAAATTTTAGTCAAACTTAAAAATTTAAAATTTTCAGAAAAAGTGGCATATTAAGAAAAATGGCGCATTTTGGAAAAAAAGATTTTTTTGAAAGGGAATTCCACAAAGCAGTATCTTTAAATAAAGTCAAAATTTTGAAAAAGTTGAAGAAAAGGCGATTTTAAGGAAAAGGACTAATTTTATGAGACAAAGTGAACACTTTTAGAAAAAGACAATTTCGAGGAAAAAGTCGAAATATCTGGAAATATTGAACATCTAATTTTGCAATAAAAATTAAAATTTTGAGAAAAACCAAACTTTCAAAAGCCAAAAAGTCAAAATCCTTGGACAATCCGTATCTTAAAGGCTAACATTTTCGGAAAGACCTCGGTGTTAAGAAAAATAAATAAATTTCGGAAAAAGCCAAAATTTCGACAAAATTGTTGACATTTCAAAATGAAAAAAAAACTAGAGGTATGATGTAACCCTTAAGAGTTGCAAAGGTCACTATGTGAGGCAGCTTTAATTTTCTTGTATTTCTGGATTTGCATCCTAGCAAATCCCATTAAATACAAGCGGCCTCGGCGCGACATACGTGTAGGTAAATTTGTTCAACTTAACAAATAATTTCAATCAAATGTTTTGTTATGAAACAGTGCGAACGTGATAAAAATTGAAAATATTTACAACCACACAACCATATATCGCTTTTGGCCTTCTTTGGCTTCATGTTCGTACAAAACATTTAATTGAAATTGAAAATAAATAAATAAAATTTTTTCAGAGAAAGTCAGATTTCAAGAAAAAAGTAGAACTTTGCGAATAAGTCTTTTTTTATTTAGATTCAAAAAATTGTAATTTTCGAAAAATTGTAATTTTCAAAAAAATTAGATGTTGAGAAAAATGTGACATTTTAAAAAAGTCGAAAATTTAAAAAAGTAAGAAATTTGTAAAAAGTATAACTTTCAAAAGCTCCTTTTTCATAGAAAAAGAGATTAAAAACATGCTAAATTTTCGAAAAAAATCAATATTTTGAAGTCGAAATTGTTAAAAAAGTAGATATTTTCGAAAACAATTGAAACATAAAAAAGTCGAAATTTTCAGTGTAGAAATTAAAAACAAAGATTTTTTAAAGAGACCAAATTTTGACAAGAATCCAAATTTTGCAAAAAGTCTAAAGTTTTAAGTTGAATCGAAAAAAACCGACATTATCAAAAATTTTTATTGTCAAGTTTTCAAAGAAATCTTAAATTTTCAAATAGTCAAAGTTTTGAAAAATCTCGAAATTTTCAAAAAGGCGAAATTTTTAAAAATTAACATTTTGAAAAATTAAACAATTAAAAGAAGCGAAATTTTGAGAAAAGTTGATATCTTTCTAAAATTTTGAAAAATTGTCGAATATTTTTAAAAAGTCGAAATTTAGAAACAAGTTTTGAACTTTTTCAAAATTTTGGCCATATCATGTTTTGATATTTATAAAATGGTTGACATTTAGAAATATAATCAAAGGTCTAAGGTTTGAAAATAAAGTCGGAATTTTGATAACAATTGATATCTTTTTAAAAAGCCAAAATTAAAAAAGAAATAAAAAATCAAAAAGGTTAAAATTTAAAAAAAAAATAAAATTTTTGAAAAATGTCGAAATTACAAAAAATCGAATAAATTAAGACATTAAAGAAAGTAGTGGCAATAGTGAGTGAAATTAGGTGACATACCAGCTACCATGCCTCATAATTTTAGTTAACTAAAAAAAAACAGTCGTCGACTTTTTTCAAAATAGCTGATATAGCTCCGACCCCACTTGCTAATATGATGGCCACTACTTTCTTTATTTTGTTAAATAAATCGATTTTTTTTTAATTTTGATTTTTCCGATTTTTTTTAAATTTTCACTTTTTTAAATTTCCTTTTTCCATTTTTTCCAAAGTTCGACTTTTTCAAAATTTCCATATTTTTTAACATTTGGACTTTACTTTTAAACTCAAGACTTTTGGAAAATTCGATTTTGAAAATTTTGATTTTTGTTTAGTGATTTATAATTATAAATTTTTCGAAAATATCGATTATTGTGAATGGTTAAATTTTTCTCATAATTTCGATTGTATTTCAAAATTTCAACGATCTTATCAATATCAAAATATCATATAATCAAAATTTTGAAAAACGTCAAAACTTTTTTCAAAATTTCGATTTTTTTAATGTTCGACATTTTCCAAAATTTCCACTTTATCCGAAATTTCGACATTTTTTAAAATTTTTGGTTTTTTCAACGTTTCGATTTTTTGAAAAACTAACGTTTCTGACAATTTCGACTTTCTCAAAATTTTCATTTTCAAGATTTTTAAATTTTTTGAAAGGTTGGATTTTTTCAACATTTCATTTCGATTTTGTGTCAAAAATGGGACTTATACCTTTGACTTTTTCTCAAAATTTCAACTTTTTCAAAATTTTTACTTTTTTTTGGCTTTTAAAGGATCGAACATTTTTTTGGTTGCATTTTATTTTTCAACCTACAATTTTATGACCCATCCTAATTAACTCGTAACTGGACCACATTAACGCTGCAAAAATTTAAATTGGGAAAACTTAAAATGTCAGCAGTAGGAATCTGATTTTTTTTGTCAAAATTTGACATTTCCTCAGTACATCAAGTGTAGTAAGTTTAAAAATTTGATCTTTATAAATAAAGTAAAAATAGGGGGTGTACCCTGATCTATTTATTACACACGATGTTTTGAAATATTCGGCATTTTATTGTTTATTAAGTTTCAGTCAAAAGCTTTAACTTTTCGTTAAAATGTTCGACTTTTTATCAAAATGCTAACTATCCAACATTTTTCGGAAATTTTAACTTCTTCTCTTCAATATTCTTCATACTTTTTTCGGCTTTTTTGAAACTTTGAGAAGATTTTCTAATATTTTTCAAATCTTGACAATTTTTTTTTAAATTTCGAATCTATTTGAAAATGTCGCTATTTTTTAAAGATTTAAAAAAGGCAACTTTTTTAAAATTTAATTTTTTTGTTGAAAATCTTTACTTCCTTTTGGAAATTCTATGGTAAAGGTTTCGCTTAAACTTATTTTGAAATTTTTGACTTTTTCAAAATATTCCATTTTTTTTCAAAATTCTTACCTTCTTTCGACCCTAATATTTCGACTTTTTTTGTCGAAAATTTTGATTATTATTTAAAATTTCAAATATTTTTGTATGATTAAAGATTTTTGTTAAAAATTCTTTTTGTTTTCAAAATTTCATGAATTTTCAAATCTTCGACTTTTTTTGCAGTTTCGATTTTTTGAGATAATTTCGACTTTTTTTGAAATTTCGATTTTTTTTTGAATTCTTTGACCATTTTGCAAAATACCGAGTTTTTCTTAAGATTTGTCTTTTTTTGGAGGTTTTCAAAATGTCTCCCGTTTTATTTAAATTTCCACTCTATTTTGGAAAATTTCGAATTTTTTTCAAATTTTTTTTATGAAAATTTTCGATTAAAAATCCTCAGTTTAAAAAATATTCAGCATTTTTTGAAAATCATAACTATCCACAATTTCGAATTTTCTTTAAAAATTTTGACTTTTCTGATATTATTGACTTTTCTTCAGTATTTAGATTTTTCGAAAATTCATTTTTTTTTACTTTTCGGCTTTTTCAAAATTTTGATCATCTGTAAACTTTTATTCTACTTTTTTTCGCATTTTATTTCAAATTCTCGAATTTTTTGAAAATGTCGACTTTTCAAAATGTTTACATTTTTTTCAAAATCTTGACCTTTTTTTTGAAAATTTTGAAATTTTTTTCTATTTTCCAAAAAAAATTGTCTTAGTAACTGTCTATGAAAATTTCGACTATTTTCCAAAATATTTTTATTCTCGAAACTTAAAATTGTTGTAACTCGATTTTTTTGCAAAAGTTCCTGAAAATGTTAAGAATATGACTATTTTCATTGCGAATTTTTAAATTTTGAACGAATTGTACAAAACGAATTCGAGACAAAATTTCGATTTTAAAGCTGGTGTTTTAAAAAGGAGTATTTTTCAATTCTATCCTGAAAAATGTCGAAAAAAAGTCAAAGTTTAAAAGAATTTTCAAATTTTAAATCTAAATAGGAATTTTGAAAAAAAAGAGCACAAAACGAAAATTTTCGATTGTGTGCAGAAAATGTTGACTATAAACTGAACATTTCGGGAAGAAACTCACGAAAGTGTTCGTCCACATTTCAATTTTAATATCGTAAGTGCCAAATTAAAGTCAAAATTTCGAGTTTTAAACTTAAATTTTTAGAAGCTAAAAGAAAAAAAAATTGTAAAAAGATAAAATATGCACTTGGACAAATTTGTGTGGAGACAAATTGATCAGCGATGTTAACTCTTAACGCGTTTAAGCAGCTTTAAATGCAATCGTGTGTATTGTTCATTACATAAAAAATGTGTACCTGTTAATGCCCATTTTTACCATCTTAGAGCCTGAATTTTGAAAAATGCTCACTTAGTGCTCACCTTCATATTAAGGGAAACACCTGTGTGAAATTTAATGGTCCTAAACTCGCCCGTTTAGGCTGTGCGTTGTTTCTCAGTCAGTGCTTAGAGATTTATTAAATAGATAACATCCGAAATTATCTGAAACATCTATATCGGTTTCGGTTACGAATCGACCTTTTCGGTTTCGGTTATGGAGCTCCATAACATCCTTTCTTAAAACAACCAAAATTCAAGTTCTATAATGTAGTGCAGGATTGATTCCCCTTTGGAGAGTGTATTGGAACATCCTTTTGGTAACTTGTGGACTCGGTTATTAATTTTTATTTTAATTGAATCCTAATTCTATTTAGATTAGTGGTTATAGGTGAAACCTCGAACTATACATTAGTTACAAACATTAAGCTTAATGTTGGCGGATTTCAGATTTGTTTTGCTCTCTTAATATAATTTTGAGATAAAAAGCGCACCCAATTATTAGTCATGTTTGGTAAAATCGCATTTTACGAATGTGTTTCACATATTGTTACATCACTGTCACATGATTTAACCAAATTGAAATTGTGCCAATAGTATCGAACGTTGTGGGAAGATTACGTCGAAATAAAAATACTCCTGATCCTTGATATTTTACGACTTGTGTTGACTCTAGTAAGCATCAACATACGGAGAAAATAATTCAGATTTCTTTTAACCGTAAATATTAGCACACTCCTAAGAATCAATCATGATTTTACAAGTTTTGCTTGCGTATATAAACTGCTACGAATGCGAATGTAATCGAAAATGCTCAAGTGGAAAAATGTATGGTTGTTCTTGCAGCACTATTTCTACAAGGCCGAAACGGTGAACTTCCGGACCACATTGAGGCAAGCACGTGTCCGTGTTGTGCTAACATGGCCGCAATCAGCTACAAAACGAACGGCCGGAATATTCTAACAACTGTCAGTTAATCCTTGATATGTCCGGAAATGAAACGACTAGTTGCGTCGCGTAAACGACACTATTGTCGCACTTGAGGCCTGTTCAACCCTCGCTACAGTCGATTGTCGTTTCGTAAACTCGGCCTAATCCCGCAACTCGTTTCATGACCTGTATTTAATAGAGCTTCCCAATCAGTTTTGAAACATACTGACCTAATGAGGAAGCATGCGGATATAATACATTAACACACTAAAATCACTGACATAGCGGTGTTACTCACATGTTTATAGAATGCTTTAGTTATGTACATTGCTTAAGAATGCTAAGCGAATTTCGTGAGCTTGCACCTTTTTGAACATATTGCAAATATTACTTTCGAAAGTTGATTTTTTAGGGTCAACGATTATTGTTGCTTTATCTTGTGGAATTCTTCCGCTATTTACGCTTATTTTCTTTCTTTATGGTTAGTGTCGATTAAATAATTCAATCGTGTCATTATTTACTTTATTGCGTCATATTTAGTTATATTTGATGTTTTAAACTTGTAATCAAGGTGCACCTACTGCAATATTCTAGTAAAATCATTGAAGTATGTAATTATGTCTTAATCAACATGTATATGTGTCATTTTGTTTAAGAATCATTTCCATTCAAAGAAAAATTAAAATCTTTTGTGCCACTTGCCTCCTTAAAAGTCACCTCAGGAGAAGTGGTTGTGTTGAGAAGTTGTTTTATAATATTATGAAGGTCTTTGAAGTTTGAGTTCTTAAAAAACTTTTTAGTGATTTCGAAAATTCGCAGTCAGATTTGAAAACTGCTAAAAAGCGCTCTTTGAGAACTACTTGTAAACCTAAAATAAAAAAGTTATCAGTTGTGCTCCAGTTGCGGGCTGATACTTTCCAGGGAAAGTTCAAAGGGCTCCAAGTAATATACAAACATGATGCATCTAGCGATGCATAAAGCAAGATTTTCTTGTCTTGCTATCTAACTTTTTGCCTTGTCTTGCTCAGAGCAAGGCAAGAAGTTGTTGTACTTCTTGTCTTACCAATTTCTTGCTGGTTTGATCCTTGTCTTGCTAGCAAGAGTCTTGCTTTTTCTTGTTCTTGTTGGATTGTTTGTTTTGCGCATGAGCTACAACAAATCAGATTCAGAATTAATTGCAACTCGGTCACTTTAAAAAGTACATCATGTATAAAAGATGAAAGGGCAAAATAAATTATTAAATTGGAGATGTTGGCTTTCAAAACGAAAACCCACTCAAAATTTATAAAACATATCGAAATTTAATTAAATAAATATCGAAATTTCGAAAAAATAAAATTAAAAAAATAATCTTTAAGTTTTATATTTAAACTAAAAATTTTGAGTGAATAATTAGAGAAATCACTCCAAATTAAAAACATTGTTAGTAATAATTTCGTGTTTTTTCCTGAAATATCGACCTTTTGGACGAAATCTGAAGCTGAAATTTCAAAATTTAAGCTGTAAACCTAAAATTTCAATTTTACAACCAAAGTTTTCGATTTTTCAGGAAAATCTCAGTATTTTTTTAATAAAGATTCGAAAAATTACAAATTACAACACTCAACGATTTATTTGGACATTTTGAACTTTTTTTGGAATTTCCAATTTTTCGAAATTTGATGAATAAATTGAAATTTTTCAGTTAAAATTTTAACTTCAAAAGTCGAATTTTTCGATGTTACAATCAAATTTTAGATTTTGTTCCTTAAAATTGCGATAGTATGCAGTAAAAGTGTTAATTTGGAAATTTCGAGAAAAAACTGAAATAGAAAAATTTAAAAAAAAAACTTAAGATTTCTGGAAAACATAAATTTTTGGAAAATTCGAAAGGCTTTAACAAACAAACTTTTTGTTGAAACTAAAAATTGCAATAGTTTGATAAAAATTCGAGTTATTCATAAAGTTTTAACTTTTTTTGAGTTTTACGAAATTCAAGCCAAAGTCTGGAAATAATTGAGTCAACAATTAGGAGATTAAGCTCGAAATTTTCAAAAATATTGGCCGAATCTTCAGGAAAAATCTATGTAAAAAATCTTATAATTGCGACTTAAAAATATAATTTTTGGGGGAAAAAAGTCAAAATTTCTATTCCAAAGTCGAAAAATGTTCGAAATTTCGATGTTAAAATTAAAAGTTTTGGGAAAAATTGTAAAGATATTAACGGAAAAAAAATGTTCGAATTTAATTCCAAAATTACGTTTTTATTTGAAATTTGTCTTTTAATTTTCAAATTTAGACTTTGTCTATAAATTTTGAAGTTTTAGCCAAATTTCGAGCTTAAAAGTCAAACTTTTGGAAATGACATTTCAAATTCGAATTCTTGTGATTAAAATTTTAATAATAGATCGGAACTGAGCTGAGTAGTTTAGTGGGGAAAAGTATTGGGATCAGTCAAAATGTTTAGAAAAAATCGAGTCCAAAATCAAAAGTTTGTTATCAAAGTCCTAATTTCAAAAAAAATCCAAATATCGAAATCAAAATTTAAATTCAGAGAATAAAATTAACGGTTTAAATTTTTTGAATAAAAAACATGAAGTTTAGGGAAAAATTAAATTTTCGATACCTAAATAGTATCATTTTGAGAAAAAACTGAACATTGAACTTTTTATTTTAATCCTTATGTTTTCTGGAATTTCAATTTTTTTCAAATTTTAAGGGGGTCACCAGAATTTATTACTTGTAAAGGAATTGTGCATTTAGAAAGGTTTAAAAACACGGTTCTAGAGCTTGTTTTAAGGAAATCTTGAAAAAAAGCAAGAAATCTTGCTTCTTCCTATTTTTTGATAAATCTTGCTCTTGCTAAAAGAACTTCTTGTCCAGGGACTGGCTTCAAATTTTATGGCTGGCTACTTAAATCAGCGCTCCCTTATTGGGGGGAGGAGGGGTTCCATTATAATGCATATACAGTACAATTCAATCGTAAATCCAGTCCACGAATCGACCCAATTACCGAATACTTCGAAATTAGAGTCGAACATTAGAAAAAAAAGTTAAAATCGCAAAAATCCCAAAATTTCGACTTTACAGTAAAAATTTCGGAAACAACAAAAAAAAATGAAGAGCACGAAATTTAGAACAATATTTCAAGCTTTTAAAAAATTTAAAATGTTCTAGAAATATCGAAAAAAAAGGTCGACATTGCGACGTAGAAGACAAAATTTTGCAATAAAAAGTCAACATCATGAGAAAAAAATTATAATCTTGCATTTTATAGTCAAGATTTTGAATAAACAGCTTAGCTTTCTGAGAAAAAAGTAGGAATTGTTTTAAAAATTTCAAAAATAAAAAACCAAAGCTCTAGAAATTATTGAGGTACTTATTGATTTTGAGAATAAGAGTAAAAACTGATGTTTGAATTTTGAAATTTGATATTTTGGAGAAACCTTAATGTACAACAAAAATATTCCCGAAATTTCGAGAAAATAGTTGACGCTTCGAAATTAACATTGAAATTTCGAGAAAAAATTTCGCGATTTCGTAATTTAAAGAAAGACATCGAATTTTGGAGATTGAAGTCGCTTTGAAACGAAGTGAAGTCTTTAGAAAAACTTAAGATTCATTATTTAAAAACAAATATTTTTGGACAAACAAGTAAACGCTAACGGTTTGAAGCTTGAGAAAAAATGGAAATTGTGAATTTATAAGTAAAATTTTGGAAACAATAAAAATTGAAAGGTCAAACGCTGAATTTCGTCAAAAAATAAATGAAAATTTTGAGAATATACTCCAAATTTATTTTTTAAATGCGATTTCTTGGTTTAAAATCGAGAGTAGTTTTTCAAGAATTTGTTGTTCTTGTCTCGATTTTTCTTGTTCTTGTCTTGTTCTTCCTCTAAGACAAGAACAAAAAGTTCTTTTAGCAAGAACTAGATTTCTTGTCAAAAAATGAGGAAGAAGCTAGATTTCTTACTTTTGTCAATATTTCCCTAAAATAAGCTGTAGAATCCCTTTACAAGAAATACATTCTGGCGCCCCTTTCAAAGAAAATTAGGAAGAAATTGAAATTTCAGAAAATATCAAAATAGAAATAAAAAATTGAAATAAAAGGTTTAATTTAAAGTTTTTTATTAAACAACACTATTTAAGTGTACGGAATTAAAGAAAAAAGTTAATTTTTCTCCTAAATTTTCGATTTTTTTCAGAAATTTTAAACGTTTCCTCAACTTTTTGATTTCATTTTCTCAATTTATATTTCGATATTTCGATTTTTTCTTGAAATTAGAATTTTAATCGCAAAATTTTGACGTTGGAGTCGATTTTTTTTAAACATTTTGACTTTAATCGCAAAATTTTTCCCCAATAAATTCAGTTTAATTTCGAATTTTAATCTCAAGAATTCTAATTTGAATTCTAATTTTAGGAAAATATTTTTTAAAGAATTTAAATATAAAGTCGAAAAAATCGACCCTGAAGTGGAAAATGAAATAAAAACATTACACACATTTAATCGAAATTCGTAGTTTGAGAAAAACTCAAAAAGTTTTGAGCGACTCGAATTTTTCTCAAAATATTTAAATCTTAAGTTGAAACGTAAAATTTCTGTTTTTGCATCTTTAAATTTTCTTAAAGCATTCCGCATTTTCCAGAAATTTTTATTTTTTCCGAAATCTTAAGTTTTTTCGAATTTTTCAAATTAATTTTTTTTTCAAAATTTTAAAATTAACCATTTTTAGGAGCGAAATCTAAAATTTGAGTATAATGTCAAGAAATTCGACTTCGAAGTCAAAAATTTAACTGAAAAATTTAAGTTTATTCGTCCAATTTAAATTAGAAGTTCCTGGAAAAGCTCAAAATGTCTAAACAAAATATTTAAAGGTTGAGTGTTTTCCCGCAATGTGTAATTTTTCGAATTTTTATTAAAAACATGTTGAGCTTTTCCTGAAAGGTCGAAAATTTTGGTTGTAAAATTGAAATTTCAAATATAACTTGAAATTTTGAAATTTGAACTTCAAATTTCGTAAGCTGGCTAGAGACAGCGGCCCTGATGGCTCGGCCCGCCAACCCGCCAGGGTAGTCGTCACTATTCCTGTCTTGTCTCGTTGTTGCTCATACATTTCTGGCCTTGTTCTTGCAGGACAAGAAAAACAAAAAAAAGCAAAAAAAGAACAAGAAATTCGTGAAACACTATATGGATTATTAATCAGGCCCAGGCTCCGCTCTATGAGCATGTCTTTGACTTGCACCGAAGTATTTTGAAGTATTTGAATCAGATTTTTTCAAATATGTAAATAGGGCAATAGTCTTGTTGAGTTACAAAAAGAGGTGATTGTGCAAAAACAGTTTTGATCAGTTTTTTTGTGGGGTTATTACTGGTCCTGTCACTTAGATTCAAAATTCTTTGGAACTTCCACAAGTTTGTTAGAGTCTGTCAGCATTTTATATCCTTGCTTTTACAGCCAGGCTCAACATCTGATCTACACAACTCATTCGTCTTCTAGTCTTAATCGTTCAAAAAACCTCTTTAGGTTTTTTGACCGCATCGGTTTGGACAAGCACACACAATGTGTAAATTTATTTCTTTTTCAATCGAACCCTTGATAAAAGTAATAACAATTGAAGGGCTTTTTGTGGAAAGGACCAAGTCATAATTTCTCAAAAATTAGATTTTTGGCACATAGAAGAAGTAACCTTAGCTGTAAAGAAGAACCAGGTCTCATTTTAAAACTTAGCATCATCTATTAACCAAAAAAAACCAACGAGTTGGCCAGGTAAAAAAACTGAAGTGCTTTGGTTCCTTTCCGCAAAAGAAAAAGTTAATAATATATTAATGTAGGTCTAGCTGGAATAGAGCAGGGCAACGATACCTGCCCCCTTGGTGCAATCAGTCGAATTTATATTCATTTAGAGAGACTTTATTCAGAAGTTTCCATTTTTTCTTAAAATTTTTCCTTTTCTTTTATAATTTCAAATTTCTCTGTATAGATTTGAAATGTTATTTCAAAATTCCTTTTTTCGAAATTTCACTATCCCTTAAAATTCGATTTTTTCTGAAAATTCCAGTTTTCAGAAATTCTGATATAAATTGGTTAGTTGATTTATGAAAATTTGTCTTTTTCTAAAAATTTGCGGATCTTTTAGTAAGAAAGTAAAAATTTTGAAAAATATGTTTTGATACTTTGAGTTTTTGTGTAAGGACAAAAGTTCAGGAATTTTTGTTGTTGGAAATTTCAAGTTTTTTTTTAATCCAACTTTTAGGGAATTACGAATTGTTTCTTAAAATTTTGACAACCACCTCAATGTTGGACAGGGTAAGGTGCTCGTCTCCCTCTTATTTAAACCCTCAAAAGAAAATAAATATTGAGGTAGAAAAGTCCGACTTTTTCTTGAAATTCACCCAGTTTTCGGAATTTCGACAAAAATTGACTCCGAGATATTTCGAATTTTTACAAAAGTCATCCTCGAAAGTTTGATCTTTTTGTCGTAATTTTGCTCTTTTTTTTTAAACCTAGATCTTTTTCTCAACATTTCGGTTTTTTTTGAATTCGTTTTTGTTTTTTGAAATTTTGATTTTTTTTCAAAATTACGGCTTCGTCTCAACTCTTTCCTTGAAATTATCAAAATTTAGATTGATTTAAAAATCCGTATTTTTCATAGGCGTGTTTTCAAAATTTAACTATTTCTTAAAATTTTACAGCCAAGTATCCAATGTTCATCAAAAAATATTGATATTTTTCTCGAAAATCGTCTTTTTCAGATTTTTGATTATACTTTTTCTAAATGTACCTTTTTTAATATCGTCTGTTCCGAAAAATCGACTTTTTGGATTTCTATGCAAAAATCATATCTTTTTTTTTTTTTCGAAATTAGTCTTTTCGCGGAATTCCGACTAGTTTTTGAAATTAATTTTTTTACATTTCTCCTTTATTGGCAAAATTAGACTTTTTTATTTTTTAAAATTGACTTTCTCTGGAAGATTTTGAATTTTTTCTCTATTTCGAAGTTTTTCTCAAAACTTCGATCGTTTTTTTAGATTTCGCCTTGTATTCTTACAATTGTTTTTTTTTTAATTTCGACCCTTTAGAATCTAAATTTCCATAAATTTCGACTGGATTTTTAAAGTTTGGTTTTTTAAAGTTTCTTTCTTAAAATTTGGATTGATTGGAGGTTTAAAAATTCGTCCTTTTCATAACGAGTATTCTCAGAATATAACTATTTCTCAAAATTTCGCATTTTCCTCCGAAAATCGTCTTTTTCAGAATTCTGACTATATTTTTTCAAAATTTGCTTTTTTTTTTTAATTTCGACTATTCCGAAAAATCGACTTTTTGGATTTCTGTGCAAAAATTACACCTTTTTGCTTGAAATTTTTCTTTTTTCTCGGAATTTCGACTAGCTTTTGAAATTAATTTTTTTTTACATTTCAACTTTATTTGCAAAATTCGACTTTTTGTTCTTTTCTTAAAGTTGACTTTCCTGGAAGATTTCGAATTTTTTCGCGATTTCGAAGTGTTTCTCAATATTTCGATCGTTTTTTTTTATAGATTTCGCCTTTTATTTTTACCACTGGGTTGTTTTTTTTTTTATTTCGACCTCTTCGAATCTGAATGTTTTGTTCTTGTTCGTTTTTAAAGCTTGGATCGATTGAAGATTTAAAGATTCGTCTTTTTCATGACGAGTATTCTCAAAATTTAACTATTTCTTAAAATTTTACATTTCAAGTGTCCATTTTTTTTCAAAATTTCATATTTCCCTCGAAAATCATCTTTTTCAGAATTTCGACTATATTTTTTCAAAATTGCCTTTTTTTTTAAATTCCTAATATCGACAAATAAACTCAACATTTGAAAATAACTTGTAGCTTGTATAAAATAAATTTTTAAAATTTGGAGTCTTTATTGGAAATTTTCACCTAACCTAGAAATTTCGATAATAAATTGGAATGTTAGATTGTTTTCGGAAGTTTTAATTCCATAAATTGAATACCGACTCCAATATTTCTAGGATAAACTTAAAATGTGGGTTAATTTTCTTCGACTTTTTTTTTATTGAAAATTTCGATTTTACTAAATTATCAACATTTATGAAAATAGTTCTCAGCCAAATACAACAAAATAGAAAATTTTGCGTTTCAACTCAAAGTTTTGACTAACGAGTCCAAGATTTCAAATTAAAAAGTCAGTGTTTTCTGAAAAAAAAAGTGAAATATTTCAGAAAAACAAATTTTGAAGTCGATATCTTCACAAAAAAATCAAAGCTTTCAAAAAACTTAAAATTTTAACTAAAAATTGCAAATTTAAATTAGGAATTTTGTGAAAGAATTTCATTTTAAATTTACTGTCGACATCTAAACGATCCTAATTTCACAATTTCAGCTTTAAACTGGAATATTCTCCTTTTTTTTTCCTAAAATATCAACTTTGAAACTCCTAATTTTTAGAGAAAATTCCAAATATCCAGATTTTGACTATAGAGTGAAAATTTTATAACAAAAGTCAGGAATTTTAAGAATTATTCGATTTTTTTAAATCCAATCATTCGAATTTTGAAAAGTATAAGTTTCATCTTGTAAACTAAAAAGTTTAGGAAAAACGTCGACAATTAGAAAATTCATTTTATAACGAAAATATTCCTAAATTTTTGAAAGTTTAAAACACGTAATTTTAAGAAAAGATTCAAATTTTGAAAAAAGTCGAAATTTTGAACATAGACGGATTTTGAGAAAAATATCGAAATTTCGAAGAAAAAAGACGATTTTCGAGGTAAAATTCGACAGTTCCAAAAATCCTAAACGAATTAAAAAAAGAATCTAAACTTCGAGAAAAAATCTATATTTTGAAAAAAAAAATCGACATTTCGAGAAAAATATAGAAATTTAGTAAAATTTCTCAGGGCAAATCAAATTTCGTGAAAATTTCAAAAAAAGGCCAAATTTTGAGAAAAGTTTCGATGAAAAGGCAAATTTTTGATAAACAAGTCGAGCAAAAGGCCGGACTTGAAAGTCGAATTTCGAGAAATGGCGAATTTCCGCCTGAAAACCACGAATATTGAGATAAAAATTCGAAAATTTGAAGAATTCGGATATTGATAAAAAAAGTAGAATTTTAGAAGTAAATTCGAAATTTTAAAAGAAAGATAAAACGAATTTTTAGAAAAAAATTGAAATTAAAAAAAAAGTCGAAATTTCAAGGACTAATTTTGAATTAAAAAAAAATGGAAATTTCTGGAAAAGGTTCCCCTAGCTGAGAACATAAATAATTGGTTGGCTAACGAGGGGGAGCAAGTGTTCCACCCTACCCCGTTTCTAGCTGGCTATGGAGAAATGAAACAAGACAATTTAAAAATCTTTTATTACGTAGACCTCGACAAATAACTGCATTCATTATTATTATCTTTTTAAATGTTGTTAGGTAGGCTAGTCGTGGACCCCCGACACTTATGACATGTACTTCAGGGGGGTCCATGCGTCCCTATTTTGGCAAATGTATCGATAGAATGGTGAGAAAGAAAGAGCGTGGTCGGGGAAGGACGGTAGAAAAAAAAAGGGTCAGATATAACGAATTAGAATGAGAGAAAAAAGTTGAAGGAGGAAGGAACCTATAAAACGAATAGATCTATGCAGAGGGGGGAGGAAAAAGAATACGTATGCTAAATATCTATAAATGTTAGATTCACCTAAATAATTATAACATATGAAATATCAAATTCCTGTTAAATTGACGCAATTTTTTTGTATAAAAAAATATTTGCTCTATGTTCAAAAAGTACACCTTTGCTTATATTTGAATGTATTATCCTGTGAATTGGGGCAAAGGGTAAAGTATCTTGTTTTTACGTTGTATGGAATGTTCTGTTTTATCATTGATACCAATGTAAACTATATTTCGACGGTGCTTGTCCATTATTTTATATGCGTGTTTTAATGACACGAGGTTTGTATGTTTACATCAAAGATTTCATTGTAACACCGATTGTGCTACTAGAAACAAAATCGTGTGCGTCATTTCAAATATTTGTTTTGGGTTTTCTTGATATCAAAAGCGTGTACCAAGGAGTAAAATGCGCCAAAAGCCATTGATGAATTTCAAATAATTCGTGATAGGTGGTTGCCAGCAAATGCACCACTTTGATTCTTATCTCCCAAATTACTAGGAAATATTAAGTAGTTTTAAGTATCGTTTGACGTCAGAGCACATGGCCACCGAATTTTTAAGACGTAACGATCCACTAAGGAATTTTTAACTTGTATAACTGTTGACCGTATTCATCTTTTTTCTTGTCTGTCACTTCTCGTTAAATGTTTTGACATGACAAATCAAGAGACTTATGAATTTGTATGAATACGTTATTACGAAAAGTTACAGTCATAATGAAACCATTACCGTGTACGCTAATGAGATTTCTTATTTAATGCCAGGACACGTTTTCTATTTTGGTTTTTAGAATTAAAAATTTTGCTGGTGATTGATATTAGCTTTTTATAAGTTTGATGAAGTAATTAATCGCATACTGTGCCCAAGTGTGTGTTATTTTAAAAACATACGAGGGTTGTTTGAATAGTTCGTGGCCGAACTCACAGATGGCATTGCTGATATAGTACAATTTTGTCATTTAACGTAACCTAATTTTTTTTTTGTATAGTGTAAAACACTTTAGGCGTAACTGCGTATTCATGGGGGTATTTTGGTAAGTCACCCGTGGATGTACCTCTTTTGTTTATTAAATATTATACTCCTCGATGTTCAATATTCCCCATTTTCATCAAATTACTGTAGATATTTGCTTTAGACCGGTGTAATTTTTAAACTATTTGACATATACGAGGTATGTTCAAAAAGTAAGGTTATTTTATATTTTTATGAAAAATATTTATTTATTCATCAATATTTATACTATCCCCTTCAAAGTAATCCTTCTTATAAGCACTTTTTGGTATGGCCTTGAGATCCTCTAGCGATGCAGTTTTTATTTCATCAATCGTTGCAAATCTCCGTTCTTTCATAGGTATTTTAAGTTTTGGGAACAAGAAAAAGTTGCATGGCGTCAACTCCGGTGAATATGGTGGCTGAGGCATGATCGTCTTGTTGTTTTTGGCCAAAAAACCTCTCACAAGCAACGATGGATGAGCAGGTGTATTCTAGTGATGCAAAAGCCATGAATTATTTTTCCACAATTCCTGACGTTTTTTTCGTATTGCTTCTCGCAAACGGCGCATAACTTCAAGGTATTGACCATACGACTTTGAGGTAAAAACTCCTGATGCACTACGCCATGGTAGTCGAAAAAAGCAGTGAGCAAAACTTTGACATTTAATCGGACTTGGCGTGCCTTTTTTGAGTCTTGGCTCTCCTGGGTGCTTCCATTGGGACGAGTGGGCTTTAGTTTCGACGTCATAACCATATACCCATGATTCGTCACCAGTTGTGACCCTTTTGAGTAAATCAGGATCATCACTGACGTCATTCAAGAGCTCCTGAACGATGCTCATGCGACGGTTCTTCTAATCAAAATTCAGAAGTTTCGGAACAAACTTCGCTGATACACCTCTCATGCTCAAAACATCCGAAAAAATTGCATGACACGAGCCGACTGATATGCCAACATCCTCAGCAACTTTTCTTATCGCAATTCGACGATTTTCAAAAACAATTTTCTTCACAGCTTCGACAATATCTTCTGTTGTTGATGTGCTGGGGCGTCCAGAGAGAGGTTCGTCAGTCGGCTTCTTCTCGGCCATCTTCGAAGAGTTTGTACCACTTGTAAACATTTTTATTTACTCAGAGCAGACTCAATGTACGCCACTTTCAACATTTCAAGTGTTTTCGGGCACTTGATTCCATTTTTCACACAAAATTTGATGCAAATTCTCCATTTTTTAAAATCACAGAAAAAAGCCGAGCACAACAAAATACTTTTAATCTTTTTATCTGTTAAAAACAAACTAAGTATGCTATGTACTTGAAACTGTGAACATATGTTCGGGACATGTGTACCAACACAACAACAACAACAAATCGATAATCGAATGTACGTTACCCGCGAAACTTGAAAAAGCACCTTACTTTTTGAAAACATCTCGTACGAACAAAATTTTAGATTGTCTTATATCAGAGAGTATTTTCAAAAAAAATTTAAATATTTAAAATTAGCAAAATTTAAACAAAAAATAGAGTTTTTCAAAAATTTTAAATTTCCAAAGAGGTCATATTTTTAAGTTTCTTGAAATTTTGACTGTTTTTTAAAATTGTGACTTGAAAATATTTTGAAAAAGGTAGTTTTCTGAAATCGTATACATTTCCAAAAAGATCCAAGTAATTCAAAAATGATTAAAATTTTTAAAGTAAAAATGTTCAAAATTCACAAATTAAACAACTTCCAAAATTAAAAAAAATTAAACTGAAAAAAGTCGAGATTTTCAAAAAGAGTCAAAGTTTTCAAAAAATTCGAGAGAGTTGAAAATTTTCCAAAAAGTAAAGTAAAATAAATAAGGTGGAAATTTTGAAAATGATTAAATTTGGAAAACGGGTTGAAATCTTCAAAAAAAATTTGAAAAATCCAAAATTTAAAATATTTTACGTTTCAACAAGGTCATCATTTTGAAAAGGTCAAAATTTAGAAAAAAAATCAAAATTGTAAAATGTGAGTCGTAGTTCTAAAGGAAGAAACATTTTAAGTAAAGTTTAACATTAAAACAAATCGAAATTTTTAAAAAAGCTGAAGTTTTCAAAAAATGCAGAAAGGGTTGAAATTTTCCAAAAAAAATGAGGCAGTGTTAAAGTAGAATAAAAAAAAATAGAATGGAAATTTTGAAAAAGGTAAAACTTTTAAAAATATCGAAATCTTGAAAAGATTCGAATTTTACCAACATGTTAAAATTTAAAAAATTACCATGTCAATGTTCAAAAGTGAAAATTTAGAAAAAGTTTAAATTTTAAAATGTGAAAATTATGAAAAAAAAAAGGATATTGGAAATGAAAATCGAATTTAAAAAAAGTTATCATTTCAGTGGTTTTAAAGAAAGACAAAATTTTAAGTAAAGTTTAAAGTTAAACAAACTCGAAATTTTCGAAAAAAGTGAGAAAAAGTTAAAAATTTGAAAAAAATTAAGAGTTGAAATTTTTCCAAAAATTGAGGCAAAAGTTTAAATTTTCAAAAACGTGGAAATTCCAGAGAAGGTGTAAATTTGAAAATTTCAAAATTTTAAACAAAGTCGTACATAATTTTTAAAAAAAGTAATTTTCAAGAAAAAAATGGAAATATTTAAAATGGATTAAAATACTGAGGAAGGCAAAGAATTAACATTTTTGAGAAGCCAAAATTTGCAAAGATTTCAAAGATTGAAATGTGAAAATTTTGAGAAAAAGTGAAATTTGGAAATATCGAACTTTTAAAAAAAAAGTAGGAATTTTCATTAGGAGTCGTAGTTTTGAAGAAAGACAAAATTTTCAATAAGCCTTGAGTAGAAATTTTCCAAAAAAGTTGAAATGTTTAAAACAATCAAATGCTTCAATAAAAAAAAATGTTGAAATATTCAAAAGGATCCGAAATTTTGAAAAAAGTTTCCAGAAGCCGCACAAAGTTGCGCAACTGATTGACTCCGACACGTTTTGCTTCATTTTATGCTGCCATGATATAATATAGTTTTCTATTCGGTGGGAAGAAGGTGTTTTTTAAAAGGAAATACTGCAGATACAATTTTTGGATTTTTCATTGTTTTAAAAATAATAAAGAATTTCAGTCTATTTTCGATTTGTCCTCGTATATCACAACAGATTATCAAAATCTTTGTGGAATTAAGTACTTATATTGAAGTGTCTACATTGTAAAGTGATTTATCTCTAAAACTTGACTTTTTTAATAATATACAAGCAAGTAAAATTATTTTAATAATAATACGGGTTTGCAAAATTTACATTTTTAATTATTGTTTTAATGTAAAGCATTAATTATAGATAATTTTGACTGGCTGATTTGGAATGTTTTTATTGTTTTCTATCCCGTTCTTTGAAAGATAAAGGTCATGAGTCATGAGAAAATTAATTATTTTTCAATGCTGCATGTTAAAAAATCTTCTAGTTATCTAATTTATATAAATTAACTTTTAAAAATAACTATAGACCTAATTAAGTATTTAAAATTTAAATATGCTACCTACTGATTAAATATGTAGCAGACTAGCTAAAAAAACCCTGAAACTTGTGACACAACATTTGCAAAACAAAGGTAAAAAACAACAAATGGGGTAGATCTGTTTTATTTTTCTATGTTGCTTTAAATGGTTTTACATATACATTTTTATATCAGCTTCGCTACTCGTTAAAATTATTGTTACAATTGAAAATGTAAACTTGCAATTATGAGAAAAAACTCCAAATTTCCGGATGACTGGGAGTTAATGAACAAAAAAGTAAAAATTCAAATGGAAATTTTGTCAAGAAAAGTCGACATTTCCAATTTATATTAAAATAAAAAATTTCTTGAGCTCTCTAGTTTATAATCTAAATTTTTTACAAACGTGAACATAGGAATTATGGACAAAAGTTGAAATTTTGAAGAAAAAAAAGAATTTATACCAGAATCTTAAAAACACAAAATTTTAAAAAGTCTGCATGTTGAAAATAGTCGGAAATTTAAAAAAAATGCGAAATATAAAAAAATATCTGCATTTGAAAAGTAATCCAAATTTTGAACAAAAAACTTGAAATTTTTGAAGTCACAATGATTTAAAAAAATTAATAATAAATTGAGGTTTTCAACAGATTTGCGAAAAATTAAAAATTCTCAAAAAAGTTGTAGCAAAAGTCGATAATTTAAAAATGTCGAAATTTTAAAATAATCAGGAATTTTGAAAAATGTCTAAATAACAAATAAAAAAATTGGAAGAAGAATCAAACTTGAAAACATTTTAGAGAATGCTCCAAAATTTGAAGAAAACAGAAATTTAAAAAATATTCCCACATTTTTAAAAAGAAGAAACTGTAAAGACGACGAGGTTTGAAAAACTTCGAAATTTTCAAAAAAATTGAGATTTTGAAGTCTTTCAATAAAGGTAAAGAATTTCAAATTTCGAAATTCTGCAAAAATGTTATGTCTAGAAGAACTAAATTTTTCGAAATGTTAAGAGTTTCAAAAGAAAATTTAAATTTTGAAGAAATTTTTCTTCAACAAAAATGCCAAAATTTAAAAAAATGTCGAGATTCAAATAAAATCGAAAATTTTAAGAACGGCGAATTTTTTTGACAAATTCAAAGTCGAGTGGTAGAAAGAGCGGATTCTTCAAACAAATGTCCAACATTTGAAAATGGTTGAAATTAAAAGAAAATTAAAAGTTTGGGAAAAGTCGAAATTTCAAAAAATAATTATTATTTAAAAAATGTAAAAATTATAAAAAAACTAATTCTCAGAAAAGCTCTAAATTTTTAAGAGGAATTTTTTTTAAAAAGTCGAAATTCCAAAAAATATCGCAAATTTTGAAAAAAGGTTACATATAACAAAGTCAATATTTGTAAAAATGTAGAAGTTTCGACAAAAGCTAAAATTTTTAATAAGTGAGATTAAAAAAGTTTGAATTTTCAAGTAGTGAAAATTTTGAAAAAATATTAAAATTCCTTCATTCGAAATTTTCTAATAAATCTAAATTTGAAGTCGAAATTTTGAATAGAAAATTTCAGAGAATTTAAAATTTTGAAAAGAGGTTGAAGTTTTGAAATACTTTGGGAAAAATACTTTAAAGTTTTAATAAAGTCAATATTTTGAAAAAGTAACGATTTTCAAAATTCTAAAATGAGAAATATTTTGAAGAAAATGTTGAAATTTTTGATTTTCATAAGGCCAGAATTTTCAAAAAAGCTGAAGTTAAAAAAAAATTGAAATTCTCAGAAAGCCATAATTTATTTTCAAAAATCGAAAAATTAAAAGTTTATTAATTATAATCGAAATTTGAGATACAAACTCAAAAATTTTAGGATGAAAGTGGAAATTTTGAAATAAGGTCTAGTCCTTCTGGAAACAGTTAAAATATCTTTTCGTTAAAAGAAAAAGGTGAATTACTAAGCAGGCAAAGTGCAGAGTTTCCAAAAAAAAGTATTTCAAAATAATCGAATTTAAAAAAGTTGGAATTTTGAGAAAATATTGAAATTTTCTGTCAAAATGTTCAAAAGTTCGAAATTTTTAAAAAGAGTTCGTTTAAAATTTCAAACAATCGCAACTGAAAAAGACGTACCTTAAAAAAATAGAAGTTTTCGGGAAAAGGCGAATTTTTCAAGAAATTAAAGTTACAAAAATTCTAAGTTTCGAGAAAGATCAACATTTTGAAAACAAGTGGAAATTCTCAAAAATTTAAGATGGAAATTTTCGAGAGGCAGAAATTTTGAAAAAAGGTTCGAAATTTCGAAAAATGGTCCGAAATTTTCTAAAAGTTCAAATTCTGAAAAGTCAAAACTTCGAGTCAAAATTTTGAAAAAAATCCGTTTTTTTTTAAAAAGTCGAAAAGTTAAAAATTCGAAATTTTCAAATGAAAAGTAAATTTTACATAAAATTCGAAACTTGCAGTAACATTTTTAAAGAAAGTAGATATTTTTAAAATAAAAATGAAAATTAAAAAAAAAAGGTTTTAAAAGTTCTCCAAAAAAGAGAATATTTCAAAACCATCGAATTTACAAAAAAAACTAAAAGATTTTCAAAAAGTCGACATTGTTAGAAACAAATTCTGTCAAAATTTTCAAAAAAAGTGGAAATTCTGAAAAAAGGTCGAAAATTTCAAAAAAGTCAAAATTTTGAGTAAATCCATCTCTTTAAAAAAGTAGTCAATTGTAAATAGTAGTCAATTTTATATAAAATTCGAAACTTCGAGCAACATTTTTTTTAATAAAGTAGAAATTTTTAAAACTGTGAAAAATAATCAAAATTTTGAATAAGGGTCGTAATTTTCAAAAAAAAAAAAAAAATTGGAAATTAAAAAAAAAGTTTTTAAAGTTTTCTAAAAAAAGTATTTCAAAATAATCGAGTTTACAAAAAGCCAAAAGTTTTTTTAAAAAGTCGGCATTTTGAGATAAGGATTCTGTCAAAATTTTCAAAAAATTTGAAGTTTTTAAAAAGAACCAAATTTTCAAATGTGCAGCATTTTAAAAAATAGATTTTTCCAATACAGTCGAAAATTTCCGGAAATAGTCGAAACTTTTGAAAAATTTTTAGTGAAGATTTTGAAAAAAGATTAACATTTTCAAAGTAAATCGAAATTGGAAATCAGCCATTTTCAAAGTCAGTCCGAAATATTCAAAGAAATCGAAATGTTTAAAAAAAAGTTAAAATTTTCAATAAAAATTGAAATTTTTCAAAAAAGTCATTCTTAGTAGAATATCGAAATCTTGAAAAAAATATCGAAATCTGAAAGAAGTCGAAATTAAAGAGGAAATCGAAAATTTCAAATTGTAGGAAATACCGAGAGTACAGTACGTGAAGTAAAGCAGTGGAGTTGAAGGTTGTAGTGGCCATAGCTCCGTGGTTAGGAAGTCTACTTGTAACATGAAGAGCCTGGGTTCGATCTCCAGTAAAAATTTTCTAAAAGGTGAAGTTTTCGAAATTTCGAGAAAATGTCGAAATTTTTGGAGTACAAAATTTTGAAAGGAAGTGACAATTTCAAGAAAAAATCGGAATTTTGAAAAAAGTAAATATTTGAAAATTTTAACAAAGATATTTTATAAATTTTTAAGGCGCCCAAGTTTGCAATAAAAATGAAATTTTTTAAAAAAGTAACAGTTTTTAGAAAGTCAACATTTTCTTCAAATTTTTAATAGAACTTAGTGCCGCGATTTTCAAGTAAAATCTAAATATTCGGAAGGGATCCAAAATTTTGAAAAAAAAACGCTTTTAAAAAGTCGAAATTTTGAAAAAAGTTAGTACTTTCAAAAAAGATGAACTTGAAAAATCTATATTTTGAAGAAAGAAAAATTACTTTTTTTGTAATTTTTTAGTCGTCAAAATGAAAATTACGAAATAAACCTACATTCCTTATTTGTCGTCGTCAAAAATAAAGTGGATATTTTCTTTTTCTGCTAATCAAATGACTTGCCTCTGCATTTAATCTTGGGCCACAAGCACAATTTGGAAATAGAACAACCTTTATCCCTCAGTATCAAACACATTATATGTAAGGGAACCGAACCTTGTAATTTCCCTCGAACTTGGAAATTTTCTCGGTGGGCCGAATATTGAAAAAACACTTAAAAAAACTTTTTACAAAAAGCATTTAGTTTTTAAGTCAAAATTTTCGACTGACCACCGATCGCACTAATAAAATACTGTGAACAATCCCTTATAATTCTATGTGTTTATTGTCTTTCTATAAATACCACGAGTGCAAAAAATTTTCCCCTCTAACGTACTGGTGTCATTTTTTTTTGTCACCTTAACAGTATGTTCCTTAGTTGATCAGTATTTTAGACGGACAAGTGAACAAATATAACCTTAAAAAATTATTTTATTGATTTGATTTTACAATGCAAGAAAATTTTTTTATTATTGAATCCTACTTTCCAAACGTCTAAAAAGGTAATAGCTAATTCTACTGTCAAGGTTAAATGTCAATTTTGGCCAATCAAAAAATCGCAACAGCCACGCTAGGTGGGAAATTTTTTGTACACATGCGTTATTGTTATATAGATTTTAGAATATTCACGAATTCGAGATTATCATGCCAATTTAGTGATACCAAAGGTTCTACAGAAAATCATCTGTAACTAAATAAGGTTTGCTATGTTAACTTATTTTGAGCCTATATCTGTCTATTTAAAAAATATATGGACAAGCACCGTTTTGTGTTGTGGTGTGCTACGGGTTTGCTAATGTGTTGTGTTGTTAAGCAGCACGAGGGGGGCCTTAACCCCACTGAATCTATGACCAGGGCCCTCATTAGTGACGACTCAATAGCCCGACATGGCCCAGTGCAACTGGGGTACGTATCATTCAGCAAACATCACATTCATTACATTAATACATTCGAAACTACCCAAATATCTGTCCTACAAAAAATAATAATGATCGACTTATTTGACCAACAAGTCTCTCTTTAGATTAGGCATCGTAGATACTCCTGGAAAAGTCAGAGAGCTGTTGGTTTTGACTATTTTTGGACATTTATAATTTTGGATTACAATATTGATTCCGCTTTCTATCGTTGAGTTCAATTATTTTTCAATGTTTTGAATTAGTTTTATTTCCTATAATGAACAAAATTGATATGAGGAGCGTTCAAATTTTTAATAATTCGATTACATTTAAATAAAAACAGTTTTGTTATGTTCTAAAAAAGTGGGGGATTTGTCTTTGAAAATGCAGAATTTTATTATTTTATAACTTTTCGTACATCAGCATCTTCAGAAAATGAAAACCTTCGTTTCTGAAATAATTCCGTCAATTATCTCACAATGTTCTTTAAGGAGGAGGAGGGGGAGAAAAACACAGTTTGGTGCAAATATACAGGATGATTCACATAAGAATGCGAACCTCACGAGTCCGAAATGAAACCCAGCATATAATTTTCGTTGATAGAATAATAGAAGTAATAAATTTGAACTTTCGCCACCCCTTATTTATTTAGAAAACAACTGAAATATTCGTTTTTAAAATATTCAAGTTATTTCTAATATTTCCCATTACTATGGAAGGAAGATGCGAGAGGCCATTAAATTTCGGAAGTTTCCAAATAACATCAATACAGAGACAGTTACCTGATTACTGCTATTTGGGAACCAATCATCAGATCGCGCAAGCGAATGGTACATAGTTTCCTTCTGAGATCAAATGAGTTTCGTCTCTGAAATGGATAACCATACTGAGTTGCCATCTTCTCTCTAAACAATTTTATCTTTTATGTCATTTTATGGTTTACTTTTAGAAGAGTTTCGCCTCTGGTATGGATGACATACTGCGTTGCAGTGCTCTTCTGTTTAAACAATTTTGTTTTTTATGCCATGTTCATTTCGGCTTTGTTCTAGTATGATGGACATACTGAATTACCATACTTTGAGGTTTTGAATTATGGTTTATCATTTCTTATCATTTTTGTAATTTCTTATTTTTCCTTTTGTTCCTAAAAAAAGGCCTCTACGATGATGAGAGAACCGTCGAACACTTTTTAGCAGGTAGTGCGTTGACGGTTCAGTCCCGGGAAAAGTATATCAATTATTGGATGCATTAAGACTTGTTTAAAAGACTTATCATTTTAAGAATCAACCCGTTGCTTTAAAAAAAAATCGTTATAAAAAAAACCAAGTTTCAAAATAATTCAAAAATTTAAAAAAAAAAGTTTCAAATTTTCGAAAAATTCACAATTTTGAAAAATCGGTAAATGTTGAAAAAAGATCCAAATTTTTAAAAGCCAAACTTACCAAAAAAAGTTGTAAAAAGGGGGAATTTGAAAAAGTAGACATTTTAAAGTCAAAATTTTGAAAAATATCATCATCTTGGTGGAATGGACAGATCCTTGGTCATCTTCAAAAATTGAAATACAAATCTTGTCCCCTGAAACCAACAAAGATTAAAAAACACAACAAAGGTTGCTCTAACGTGTTTCGATAGCCAAGCTATCATCTTTAGAGAGATACTATCTCTCTGAAGATGATAGATAGAGACATACTATATTTCTGATGATGATAGCTTGGCTATCGAAACGCCTTAGAGCAACCTTTGTTGTGTTTTTTAATCTTTCTTGGTTTCAAGGGACAAGATTTGTATTTCAGTTCATCAAAATTTTAATTAACATTTAAAATTTTCAAAGAAGGTACATTGCAAATATTTCTCTGAGCATCTCAATCAACTTCCAACTTAAAATCCTACTGTATTATATGATTCTTACTGTAAACTTCAAGTAAATACCTTCTGAAATTTTACCCTCGACAGGAAGTTTAACCCCCGTTATTCGACTCTATGCCATAAAACAAAAGTAAGTTATCCCTTATTTCAGAAAAGGTATAATTTTGGAATACATAATACAGCAGGGGTTCTCAGCTTTAATTGTGTTGTGTTTGAAAATTTAAAAAATTTCCAAAATTTTGAAAAAAATAGCTCAAATTTTGATAACATAATGGATTTTTGAAAAATAGATGAATTTTCAAAAAAAAGTCCGAACTTTTTAAAAAAAGTTGAACTTTTCATAAACAGGCGAAAATTCAAAAAATATATAAATTTCACAGTGAAATGTTAGGAAATGTCAAAATGTTCATAAAACGTTATAATTTTCAAAAAAAAATGGGAATAAACAAAAAAATTCGAAATTTTGAAAAAAAAATGTCAAATTTTCAAAATAAGTTCGAAATTAAAACAAAGTTTCAAATTTTCAAAAAGTCACAATTTCGAAAAATAGATAAATTCGATTTTCCAATATTAATATATAATATTTAAAGCCGAAATTTTCCAAAAAAAATCATGTTTTGAAGAAAAAAATAGATCTGATTTAAAAAAGTCGAAGTTTGGCAAAATAGTAAAAAAATTTAGAAACAGCAATTTCCAAAAAATTTGAATATTTGAAATTTTTAGAATAAAAAAATTTTTTATTGTGAAAAATAAATGAATTGTTGAAAATTGTCTAATATTTTTAAAAAGCGAAATTGTCATAAAAAGGCGAAATTTTGCAAAAATAGTAGAAATTTTAAAGTAAAATTTTGAAAAATGTCTACATTTTAGAATTTAAAAAAGGCGACATATTGAAAACTCAAAAAAGTGAAATTTTACAAAAAATTCAAAAGTTTAACAAATGAAGCAATTTTCAAAAAAAAGTCAAAATAGCAAAAAAATGATTCAAAATAATTTAAAACTTTTTAAGAGTTTCAAATTTTCGATTTTTTTTAAGAAAAATAGATAAATTTTGAAAAAAAAATGTAAACATTCTGAAAAACGGGGCGATAATTTGAAAAAAAAAATCAAAATTTTGAAAAATGTTAAAAAAAAGGATTTAAAATTTTCTAAAAAAGGAAGATTTTTAAAAGAAGTAAAAAATTTGAAAGATAGCCGAAAATTTTCACAGGGGCCACATTTTGAAGAAATCTTGGGCTTTGAAATTTGCAAAGGAGTCGACATTTTTTAAAAGATTAGTTAAAAAAGTTGGAATTTTGAAAAATCGAGATTTTTATAGAAATTCGAAGAAAGTGGAAGTTTTAAAGTCAAAACTTTTTAAAAATAATTAATATTTTGTAAAAATGTGGAAATTTGAAAAACAATCCAACTTTTAAAGAAATATGGGAATTATCAATAAAGTGGAGATTTTTAAAAATAAAAATTCGGATTTTTCTGGAATTTCGAAATTTTCAAAAGAAAAGATTTGAAAGTTTCGGAGAAATCAAACCTTTAAAAAATCGAAATTTTAAAAAAGTAACAATTTTGAAAAACATCGAGATTTTAAGAAAAAGTCTGAAATATTAAAAAAGGTGGGAATATTAAAAAAGTCCAAATTTTGGATAAAGAAATCCTAATTTCGAAATAAAATCGTGACAAAATTTCATCCTCTCAGAAACCTCGACATTTTCAAAAAAATCGAAATTTTTACAAAGAATTGCAATTTTCGAAGTTAAATTAAAAAAAATCCATGTTTTGGCACAGAATTTTTTTAATAATGTCAAAATTTTGAAAAAGTGGAGAAAGCGAAATTATGAAAAAGTACGAAATTTTGGAAAAATCCAACGCTTAAAAAAGCTACATTTTCAAAAAAAGTCGAAACGTGTTCGAATACACATTGGGCCCCCCTTACGCCTCCCTCGGGAGAAGTGCCTCACTGGCTAGGAAGTCATGTACTAGAGGATGTGAAGACAGAATCAAAGTCTTTATTTCGCTCGTGTGAAAGTAATAATATTTGGACTGCATTCAATATAAACCTAATTATTTTCAAGTTAGCTGCAGTATAAAGCTCTGAGATTATATTTTATAGCTGCAGTCATAAAAACTTATCTTTTAAAAGCAGTTTTATCAATTTCGTAATCTAAATAAGCATTATATCTGATCTTCATTTACCTGTAGGACTCATGTAACTTCAAAATGTCAAACGGTCAAAAATGCTAATAAATTGCAATGAGACTATCAAATTGTCTGTCTGTTTAAAGATTCAAAATTCTGTGAAATTGAAAAAAATGTGTTAATAGTGTATACAGTCCATTTCAGATAAATGTGCATAAGACTAGGTCGTGAAGTATCAAATTAACCTGTAGATAAGTTACTTAAAAAATCACCAGAACTGAAGCTGGAATTTACCCATAAACATTTTGATGATTGATATGTTGCCTAAATTTCAGAGGTTGTTTGGCAGAAATAATCGGACTAACTGTTTTCCGTATTGTTTTTGTACATACACATTATTAATAATTTAATAATTTTTAGCTGAAAAGGAAAGAAATTTCTGTTAAAACAACCGACAACAAATAAAAACATGTAACGATATTTAGGTTACAGTTTTAAGAATTCAGAACACCATTAAGAAAAGCCACAGCGCTGACACACTACCAGGTCTAAAGATTAACAGTCCTTGTTGTTGCCTCTACAAAATTAGAATTTCAGGCAAATTAAGTGTACCAAAATGGCGGATATGAAGTTACTTATTAGAGACGCATTTCTAAAAACCACAAAATAAGGATTAGGTTAAAAATGCTCTGTATGTTATGTTTTCAAATTATTTCGTCTTTTTTAAAAATTTAGATATCAATTTCGACATATTTTTGAAAAATTCCACTTTTAAAAAGAAACTGTCATTTTTTGAAAATTTCGACAATGTTTGACATTTTTTTTTTTGAAATTTTCCACATTTTTCCATATTTAAACTTCTCGAAATTTTAACGTTTTGAATTTCGGCTCTTTTTGAAAAATTTACTTTCATCAGAATTTAGATTTTTTCTGAAAATTTTGAATTAATTAAAATTCTATTTTCATAATTTGACTTTTTTCAAAATTCAGACAATTCATAATTTTTAATTATTTTGAAATTTAGATTTTTCAAAGTTTCAAATTTTTTCAAAAATTAGCACTTTTTGAAAATTTTAATTTTAAAAAAAATTTTGTTGTTTTTAAAATTGTCATTCTTTGGGACTTCTTACTTTTTTCCAAAATATCAAATTTCTTTTACACTGAACTTCTTCCAAAATATTACTTAATGAAATATTGGAACTTTTTTAAAATGTCTTTTTTTTAAATTACGATTTTTTTCGAATATTTTGCAACTTTTTTTTTGAAATTGTTAAATTTTTTTTCAAAATCCAGATGTGTTTTGAACATTTCAGTTTTTTTTTGAAAATTTTAACTTTCTATGAAACCTTTGACATTTTTTCAAAATTCCGACAAATTTCAAAATGTTGACTTGGAAAATTGTGGCTTCAACATTTTCGACCATTTCCAAAATTTTAACATTTTATGAAAATTTCCAGTTTTTTTAATATCTTCCACTTTTTGTAAAAATTTAACTCTGAAAATTTCGACTCTAAAATTATGACTTTTCTGAAAATGTTGGCTTTGAAAATTCAGTTTTTTTTTTAATTTTGAAACTTTTTGAAAATTTCGTCTTATGTTTAATTTTTCAATCTTATTTTGTAAATTTCGGTTTTTTCCAAAATTCAATATATTTCAATTTCGACTATTCTTAAGATTTCGCCCTTTTCTGAATTTTTTTAAATTTCGCCTTCTTTAAATTTTCGATTTTTTAAAAACATTCCCATTTTTTTGAAAACTTTGATTTCCAAAATTTTAACTATAAAAAATTTCGGCAGTCTTACCTGCGAAAATTTCAACTTTTCTAATAATTTTGGTTTTCCTTCAATATTTGGAGTTTAAAATTAAATTTTCTGAATTTTCGATTTTCTTTTAAATTCAGATTTCTGTGGAAAAGAGTAGCATTGCGAGATTTCTAAAACAAATTTTGAAATTCACCTTTGCATTATTTTACTTTGGATTTTATTCAAAACCTAGATCTTTTTTCAAGAAATATTGATTTAATTTTTAGGATTACAGGGGAAAATTTAGGAAGAAAGAGGCAATTTCAAAAATATTTGAGACTTTAAATAAAATTAGATTGTTTCCTACCACTTTTGATACTTTTTTCTGCTTAAAATTTAAAAGCAGCAATTTTATTTTTTCTTAAATTTCGACTGTAAAATGAAATAGTCAGGATAAAATCAAAATTTTGCAATAAAAGTCGAAATCCCAAGAAACATACTCCAATGACTTTGACATGAAATACGTAAATTAAAATATTGAATATTAGATTCCGAGAAGAAAGTCAAAATCCTTAAATTATAATAAAATTTTGTCTAATAGATATAGGCAAAATTTTATACAAATATGATAAAATAACAAATTTAAATAAAAACAAAAGCCAAAGGTACCTAGATAAGAGGCGAAAATTGACGAAAATTACATAAAGGAAGTCTAAGCAATTTTAAGGTTATAATTTAATACCTAAAATTGATCATACTTGTAAATGCTCTACTGATATATCTGTATCTGTCGTCAAGACGGAAATCTAACATTTCTTATTCGCCTTATAACCTGTATATGATGAGAAATCGTAATGCACTTTAAATTTGAATGCTCCTCGTAGATTAAAGCTTTAAAAGCATTTCGGCCCAACTAATCGTTATTATGTAAGACAGATATTAGTAACAAAACCTTTCCTTATTAGTTTAGAAATCAAAACCCAACAGAGTAGTTTACGTAGTTACTAATCATTACACATGCCATATTAACTACAAATCATTATTTTACACGTGAAATAATACTGCTTTTTGAACAGTTTTCCCGAAAAGCAAACGGAAAAAGAGGAATTTTTGCCATGGTCAGTAACGTGCATGCGCAATGGTAGCCTGCGCTATTACATAAGTGTTTTATTTTTTATTTCGCTAAACAGCCAAGAATAGCATCCGGCTAAGCTTTTTTTTAATGTATTTTTTCGCTTATTTATCGTTTACTTACTGTTTAAAATTTCAAAACTGATCAATGACGTTTTGATTAAAAATATCTATGTGCTGGTAAGAACAACAGACATTTTTCCTTAATCAAAACTTTATATTTTTCCCTAACGAGTTGATCTTGGTCTTTGTTCAACGTTAAGTAAGTAATCTTATTCCTGTGTGTATAAAGTTTTGATTTGTAGAGATGATTTGCTTGAGATGTGGTCGATTATCGAAAACGATCCAAATTGACTTGCTTTTTATGATGTAGTTTTGTGGCCGGTGTTATACTTCGCGAGCGTATTCCAGCTTTTGAAAGGATGCTATGGAGAGCTTGCAGGGGGAACGTCTTCGTCAGACAAGCGGAAATCGAAACTCCATTAGAGGACCCCTCAACGGTTTGTACCACTCAATTTGTCACCGTGTCGATGACTTAAGTGTCCTTCTAGGGGGATCAAGTATACAAGTCGGTCTTCATTATATTTTTCCAAGGTGATCAGCTGAAGACGCGCGTGAAGAAAATCTGTGAAGGTTTCAGAGCTACCCTTTACCCGTGTCCAGAAGCTCCGGCCGACCGCCGGGAGATGGCCATGGGCGTCATGACTCGAATCGAAGATCTCAATACAGTAAGTGACGAATAATAATTTAAACTTGGGACAGTATAACGAGCAATGTAAATGGTTTTGATGTAATAGCTAAGGTATGATATATTTTTCCTGCGATTTTCATTTTTCTGTGTAGTCAAAATTCTTGATTGAAAGAAAAATGGGAATAAATTTATTCAGCACATAATCTTTGGGTGCGTTTTATGAGCAGAACTAGCGACATGCCTCGACTTCGTTCGGGTGAATAATATCTACGCTACAATCTGATTTGATTTACTTGTATAAAATGCGATAAGTAAATTATATTTTTATTAATATTTTTCAGTATACTGCATTTTTGTAAGACTTCGTAATAAATTCAAAATGTACAGATTTTCAGCATTCCCTTATTTCAAAAGCTCAACAACAATTACGAAAATTTTTACTAAACAGTTTTACTTTTAAACAAGTCCCCCTAATTTATTTTTATAATATCAAGTAATTAACAGAAAACTTTGTTAATTTTCTCAAACTTCGTCATTTTGTATTTTGTTAATCTTGGTTATTTTTCCAAATCTTCCGAAAAATTCAAAAACCCAAGAAAAAACGGCGCAATATTCAAAAAAATTCGAAATTTAAAATAAAACAAAATTTTCTAAATACTTAATTCAAAAATTTCGAAAAAGTTTTGAAATTTCTAAAAATGGATGAATTTTCGGAAAATGTCGAACTTTTTAAAAAAGCATTAAATTCATTAAAAGCGGAATATTTAAAAAAAGTAGAAATGTTAAAGTAAAATTTTGAGACAGGTCGAAATTTTCATAAAAAGTTAAAATCTTCAAAAAATGGGATTTTCAAAAAAGTGAAAATTTTGAAAAAAATCATACAAATAGAAATATTGAAAAATGATCAAAAAAGAGAGTTAAATAAAAGGCAAAATTATCAAAAAATTTTAAAAATCTAATAAATCGGTACAATTTTCAAAAAAAAATATCTAAATTTAAAAGGAAAATCGAACGTTTCGAAAATCGTGAAAAAAAGTTTTAAGTTTTCATGAAGTTAAAATTTGGGAAAGAAGATAATTTTGAAAAATTGATTGAATTTAAAAAAAATGTCGAAATCTTTAAAAGGAAAAATTTTCAAAAAAGCCGAAAATTTTAAAACGAAAAGAAATTTTAAACTAAAATTTATTGGATTAAACTTTTCTAAAAAATTAGAATTTTCAAATAAGTCAAAATTTTTAAACAAATTCGTATAGTTTTAAGTCAAAATATTGAAAATGGCCAAAAAGCCTAAAAAATTGGAAAATTTTGAAAATAATTACAATTTTCAAAAACCTTTAAAAATATAATAAACAAATCTATTTTCAAAAAAATAAAAAAACAAGTTTCAAAATAATTCGAAAATTTGGAAAAAAGTTTTAAATTTTAGAAAAAGTCAAAACTTGGAATAATAAATTTTGAAAAAAGGCTGAAATTTTTAAAAGCCAGCATTTTCAGATGTTTCTACTTTGTTGCTTTTCTCAAAATTTGTCATTTTTTTTTTATAAATTCGACTTCTCAATTTTTGCCTTTTTGTTCAAAACGACCTTCTTTATTAGGAAATCTGGAGTTTTTTATAAACTCCAACTTGTTCTTTAAAAATCGTCGATTTTTTCTTCAAAATTTACCCACACTTCGATATTTTTGGAGATTTGTGCTTTTTAGCCACTTTCATTTTGAAGAAGATTTGTCCGTCGAGCTAGAAATGTAATACATCTTTTACTAAGGAAGTAAAAAAACAACTTTGATTTGAAAATTTTAATAAAAACATTTTAATGTCATTTCCACTTGTTCCCAAAATTCATCTTTTTTCATTCTTCTTCATTTTTTTCGTATTTCTCTAAATGTTGACATTTTTGTCGTAAATTTTTTTAAAGTTTCATTTGATTCTAAGAATTTGATTTCATGTGGAAAATTCGACAATTTTCTCAATTTTGAGCTTTTTTAATTTCATTTTTTTAAATTTGATTCTGAAAATTTCAATCTTTTTAAAGTTAAACAATCTTAAAGTTTCGGGTTTGTTTTCAAAATTTGTCTTATCTTTCGAAATTGCACAATTTTTGACATACTTCGATTCGATTTTACATTTTAAGTTTTTTTTTTTGTTTGTTCTTTTCTAGAAATTTTAATTCATTCTCCAAATTCGCGGTTTTCTATGAAAGTTTTACTTCCTCTGGGAAATATCGAAGCCTTTCCTAAAATTTTGACTCTTCACAAAATCAGATTTTTTACACGTTTTGACTTTTTTGTCGACATTAATATTTTTATCGACATTAACTTAAGTTTTTATTTTATTTTCATAATAAACTTTTCTTAAAATCTAGCTTTCTTTAATAAACTTCGACTTTTTCCAAAATTCGATAATGTTTCCAAAGCTACAAGTTTATTTTCAAAACTCGTACTTATTTTTTTTCAAAATTTTACAAATCCTTTCAAAATTCTCCTTTTCCGGAAAATTTCAAATTTCGAAGTTTATTTTCTCAAAATTTGAAAATTTCCAGTTAGTTATCTAAGATATTTAGTGTAAGAAATGGTCAGATCGCCACGTGACCACCGGAAGCATGTGGACTGACCAGCGACCCTATTAGAACAATAGAACACATGTGGGGTAAAACTTGGTGTTTTGAAGTAGTCTGTAGGTTTTGTACAAAAGAATAGCATTCCAGATCTCGGCGATGTCAGTCCATTTAATAAACGTCGTTAAGTTTATATAAAACGCGTTTCATTTTATCGGAGCTATCAAGACCTGATAGTGATCCCGAACATCCACTTTTGATTTGGTTTTAAATGTTGCCCTTTTTCTAAATTTTTATTTCTCTTAAAATTTTGCTCGAAGATGTATTCAAGATGTCCCAAAACATTATGTCATTAATTTTAACCACGTATCCAGAAGGCTTAAAAAGATGGAAAAAAACAAAATAAGTATTCAATCCTTTAAAAAAAGGCAAATCAATTCATAAACCCTCTTAATAGCGTCCTCTTAATTCACAACAAAAGGTTTGCAACTTTGTAAAAATTTTATTAAAAAGCTAAAAAACTCAATCAAGTTAAGACTTTGAAGTATGTAGGTAATTCCTGAAAAATTTGAATTTTTATAAAATCAGATTTCGAACTTTTTATCGAAAAACACAATTTTTAAATAATTCAAAATTTTATAAAAAAGACAGTTTGAAAAATTTGAATTTGTCGATAGTGGGAGTCTAAAAAAAATCCAAATTTTCAGAATTTCTGAAATTTTTATTGTAACTTTTAGATTCAATCGGGATTTTCAAAAAAAGTTGAAATTTTGGCAAAAATGGAAGTTTTTAAAACAGCCGAAATTTTGAATCCCTAATAGTCAAAAATTTCAAAAAATGTAAATGTGAAAAAGACAGATTTGGAAAAATATCAAGATTTAAAAAAAAATCTACTACTTTAATTCATGAACCTTGTAATTTTGATGAAGGTAAGATTTTCAAAAAAAAATTCAAATTTGGAAAAGATGAGATATTTTCAAAAATAGTTGAGTTTTAAAAGCATTTCAATGCTTTTAAAACTCAATTTTTCATTGAATAATGAATGTTTCAGAAAGTTTCAAATTTCTGAATTTTTTTTTAAAAAGTCTAAAATTTTCAAAAAAGGACATAATCAAAAACATAACAAAACATTGAAAAAACATTTTTTTCATTAAAATAAGAAATTATTAAAACAGGTGAAATTTTGAAAAGATATCGAGATATTTTCAAAAAAAGGTGAGTTTTTAATAAAATCTAAAATTAAAAAACAAACACAACAAAATATTAAAAAAATAAAAAAAATCGAAATTTTTCATTAAAATATGCAATTTTCTGAAAGTTTCAAATTTTGTAAAAAATCGAAATATTGAAAAATAGACGACTTTTAGTTTTTAGAAAAGTTTGGTTCTTCAAAAAGGAGTCGCAAATTTGAAAAACTCTAATCTTTTCAATCTTTTGAAAAGGCAAAATTTTTAAAATATCAAAATTTTCAGAAAAAATCGAAATCTTTCGAGTCGTGTCAATTTTTAAAAATTCCAAATTTTGAAAAAGCAACATTTTCAAAAACTGAAGGAATCGCGAAATTTCAAAAAAAAATCAACAATCGAAATTTTAAAAACAAACGAATTATAAAAAATAAGGACATTCAATTTTCAAAAAAGAGAAGTAAAAATTTCAAAGAAATTGGAAAATTAAAAAAGTCGACATTTTAAAAAATGAATAGATTTTGAACAAATGTCATTTTAAAAAAGTCTATATTTTAAAAATGTCTCGAAATTTTTATAAAGAGTTAAAAATTTCAATGAAAAGTCGAGATTTTCAAGTATAGTCAATGTGAAAAAATTGGAAGTTTTCAAAACACAGATTCAAAATTTTTTATTGAAAAAAACCTTCAAATAAGCTACATTTTACAAAAATACAAGTTTGAAAAATAGAAGAATTGGCCCATAAAAAAGTAAATAATTTAAAAAAATCCAAATTTTGAAAATTTTTGAAATTGTTTTATATGAGTTTTTTAGTTTCAAAGAAAACTCAGGATTTTCAAAAAAGTTAAAATTTGAAAAAGGCGAAATTTGGAACAATAATTAAAAATGTCAAAAAGGTGAGATTTTGAAAAACGTAGAGATTTGAAATGTCAAGTTATTAAAATGAATTATTTTTTTTTTAAAAGTCGACATTTTTGAAAGTCGTACTTAATATTCATAACTAATAAACTTTATTAACGATAAAAAACTCAACAAAATTTAAAATTCCAAGGGTTTTTATTAAACATTTGCTAACACCGAACCAGGTTTCATTATTTTGTTTTCATTTTTTATCGTTAATAAAGTTTATTAGTTATGAATATTAAAGAATTCCACGAAGTAAGGGTTGAAAATATCAATTAGGTCGTACGTAAATCAAGAAAAGTGTAATTTTGTAAAGTCAATATTTTCAAAAAACCTAAATTTGCAAAAATAGTCAAAAAATTCAAAAACAGACGAAACTGAAAAAATATCGGAATATTTTCAAAAAAACTTGAATTTTCCAATAAAATCTAAAATTTTGAAAAAAAAAATCAAAACCATAAAAAACTTTAAAATGAAAAAAAAAAAAAAAATCCGAAAGTTTTCATTCAAATAAGAAGTTACAAATTTTGGGAAAAAATCGAAATTTTGGGAAAAAGTCGAAAAATCGAAAGCGAATTTTAATTTCTAAAAAAAGTTAGGTTTTTAAAAACTCCAAACTTTGAAAAACTCAAACTTTTTGAAAAACATGAAATTTTCAAAAAATGCAAAATTTTGGAATAATCAAATTTAAAAAAAATCAGCATTTTTAGAAAAATTCGAAATTTTTCGAGTTTTAATAATTTTTAAAAAGTCCGAATTTTGAAAGGCAAACTTTTCAAAAAAAAATCAAATATTTGAAAAAATTGCGAAATTTTCAAAAAAATGTCTAAATTTTAAAAACATACGAATTTGTAAAAAGTGTCGGAATTTTAAGGATATGCAATAAAAAAAAATAGGTATGAATTTTGAGAAAATTGGAATATTCAAATTTCAAGTCTGAACAGTCGAATTTGGAAAAATGTCGTAAATTTAAGGATATGCAATTTAGAAAATTTTTTTGAGAAAATTGGAAACCTAGTAAAGTCGAAAATATCGAAATTGTGAAAGAGGTCGAAATATTCTAATAAAATCCTAATTGTGAAAAAATTCAGATCATTCAGGAATGTTTACATTTCAAAAAATAATAATAATAACGTTTTGAGAACGTCAGTATTTCATAGTCAAACTTGGAAAAACCAAAATTTTGAGGAAAGACCAAATTTTTGAAGCAAAGTCCAAAATTTGATAAAAGTCGTAATTTTGAAATAAACGAATTTTTTTTTAAAAGTTGACATTTGGAGAAAGCGAAATTTTCAGAAAAAATTAATGTAAGAAAGTCACTAAAAATGTCATACCTTATTTTATAACATAGTAGCTATATTTTGTATTTTACCAACAGCTTGGACAACATGAACTGAATTCATAAATCTTTCCACAGGTGTTGGGACAAACCCAAGACCACCGACACCGTGTGCTAGTTGCTGCCGCAAAAAACATCAAAAATTGGTTCGTCAAAGTGCGCAAAATAAAAGCCATTTACCACACCCTTAATTTATTCAACTTGGACGTTACACAAAAGTGTCTGATCGCCGAATGTTGGGTACCTGTGTTAGACTTGGAGAATATACAGTTGGCGCTTCGGAGAGGCACCGTAAGTAAATCTTTAAATCCTACTTCCGATTATTCCAGTTCAATAAGCAGCTGAAATATTTATTAGACTCATTTGGTGTTTTCCACTAATGGTTGGGAATGACCATATTGACGACCTAATCAGTCTGTCGAAATTGCCTAATAATTATTTTTTTATTTTTCAGTGATATTTTTCACATCTTTCGTGGCAGTACGTTCTTGCAATAATTGGAAATTTTTAGTAACAAATTATGAAATTTTAATTTTTTTACAATTAAATTGAACATTAAAAAAGACACTCTTACTTCGTAGTTTTCAATTTTCACTTCTGTCTGCAGTCCTCATGATCGACTATTTATTTTTTTCGAACTTTCCACTTTTTTCCCATAATTTTCAGCTAAACTGACAAAATTCATCTTGTCCATTTTTATTTTCGAAATTTCGAGTTTTTTACAGTTTTTTCCTGAATTCCTATTTTCAACAAGAAATTTCCAGAAATTTTTGTTTTACGAATTATTTTTTTCTCGAAATTTCAACTTTTATCTTTGAATTTTCAGTTTAAACTTAAAAAATTAGGTACACCACTGTTAGACAGTCAAAGTTAAGAGTTACTTTTGATTTGTTCATATGACGTCCCGACGCTTATGATTCGTCTCTCACCTTGTCATAGGATGTCACACTTTGTTGACCCCCTTCCTGCTCCTTAATGTGTGACGCAATTTATGGATAACCCCTTATTAGTAATAAAGACACAACTGAATTAAAATATTAAATGTGACTCAAAATTAATGGAACTCTTACCTGCTGTGAAAAAGTAACCCTTTTTGGTGTGATTGAACTTTTAATTATTTTTGTTCTAGGAGCGTAGCGGCAGCTCAGTGCCCCCTATTTTAAATCGGATGAATACAAGCGAAGATCCGCCAACTTATAACAACACAAATAAGTTTACGCAAGGTTTTCAAGTTCTCATAGATTCTTATGGTGTAGCTGCCTACAGGGAGATGAATCCTGCACCATATACCATTATTACTTTCCCCTTTTTATTTGCTGTGATGTTCGGTGATTTTGGTCATGGTATGTTACTGGCCCTCTTCGGCGGTTGGATGATTTTGAAGGAAAAGCCATTAGCTGCGAAAAAATCAACTAATGAGGTGAGACCTGTAGATTTTTCCTTAATATTTCCTTACGTTGTTAGCTAAAACAGAAAAGATTATTGTTTTGCGAACATTTTGAGCGATACAGTATTTTTCAAAAATTTTTCTTTCTACCTTCAAATTAAAATCGATTAATTGGATAAAAAAAAGCTCAATTTGGTTTTGGCTTTAAAAATATCATCTAGCATAATTAACGATTATTTCAAAGTTTAAATGCACCATAACCAGATGATGTAAAACCTAAAATTCTTATTTTAATAATATTTAATTATAGGAGGTCAGTCGATTATTTGTCATAAAAGTCAGTTTCGGTAACATTAAAAAATTCAAACTGTTTAAGTGAAAATGTTTCCGACATCTTTTTTTAATACAGATAATGATTACCGCATAAAGTAGCCAAATGTTTAATTTAGATAAATAAACCTCTTCGCCTCTTCGACAGAAAATACTCAGAATGTGAATATCAAAAAAAAAATCTTAAATACATATGTTTTTGAATGTATTGTCTGATGCAGACATAAACTGAGAAAAAAAGTTATGAATTTAAACTCGCCTTCTCCAGAAAAAAACCGAAACTTATTAAGAATCCTAAAAAAAATGAAGGTTTTCAGAAATAGGAGAATTTTTTAAGAAGTTTAAGTTACAAGAATTCGAAGTAGACATTTTCAAAACGATGTTGAAAAACAGTCGCAGTTTTTACAAGTTGAAATTTTGAAAAAAGTAGTAGTTTTGAAAAAAATTCAAATTCTGAAAAAAGTCAAACTTCGAGAAAAGGTTAAAATTTTGATGATAAAAGAACGTAATTTTCAAAAATATTTTAAAAAAACTTGAAAATTTCAAAAAGGCGAATCTTTGAAAAAAATAATTTTTTTAAATATAAGTCCCAAAAACTAGGAAAAAACGAAATTTTCAAAAAAAAATCAAAACACCGAGAAATAGTGACAAGTTTGAAAGATAGAAACTTAAAAAAAAGTGAATATTTTGAAAAAAGATAAAAGTTTTCAAAGAAATAATATTTCAGTAAAATGAATTTTATAAATAAAAAAATCAAACTTTGGAAACATTTGAAATTTCAAGAAATGATTCCAAATTCCCAAAATTCTCTATGGACCAATAGGTGGTAGTACTAAGAGTCACACGCTTGACGTCTGTGAATTTTTTAGTACTTACTTGTCGGAACATTTGTTAGCTTCGAGTTGGATATACCAAACTGACGAGATCTAACAAGATCGAAACCGGTATTTGGTTTTTAAACTTCGAATCTAATAAATGTTCAAACCTATTGGTCTGTGCATTTTAGCATTTTTTAAAAGTTCAATTTGTTTTTAATTTCAAATTTATTTGGAAATTCACTATTTTTTCAAATTTTCAAATTTTTTGAAAGTGTCGACTTTATCAAAATTTTTATTTTTCTTGAAAATATTAATTTCATTTTGAAAATTTTAACTTCCTATGAAAATTTCGCCCATTTTTAAAATGGAAGCTTATTTTTGAAAACTCCAACTGCAAGATTTTCGACTTTTTTCAAAATTTTTTGGTAAATTTTGCCTTTAAAATTTCGACTTTTTGAAAATTTGGTTTTTTTTTAAAAATATCCTAATTTTTCGAAAAAGTTGTATTTTTTTTTAAATTTTGCCCATTTTCAAATTTTCAACTATTTTTAGATATAGATTTTCGTGTTTTTTTTTCACAAGATAATCAATTTTGCAAAATTTAGATTTTGGGAGGAGAATATTTGTTTTGAAAATTTTAACTTGGAAATTTTCAATTTTTTTTTCAAAATTTCGCCCTTTTTTTTTGAAAATTTCGACTATTTTTTAAAATTTAAAATATTTGAAAAAATGGTAATTTTCTGAAAATTTTCCCCAATTTTCAAAGTTTTCAAACCTTATCAATTTTGCAAAATTTGGTTTTTTTTTGGAAAAATTTTGATTTTTTTTTTAAATTTTGACCTTTTTTAATTTTTGAATAATTCTATTTTTAAAAATTTCGAATTTTCTCCAAAATTTTTCAATTTTTGGCCAAATTTGGAATTTTTTAAAAATGTGGACATTTTTTTTCAAAATTTTGACTGTTTGAAATATTTGACTTTAAAATTTTCGAAGAATTAATATTTCAATTAATCAGATTTATAAACAAATCCAAATTTTGAAAGGCAGTCGAAATTTTGAGAAAAGATCAAAATTTTGTGGCATAATTTAAAAAAAAATAGAAAATCAATCAAAATTTTAAAGAACGACGAAATTGTGAATGGACGGAATTAATAAAAAAAAGTTAAAATTTGGAAAAAGTGGAAAAAACAGTAAATTTGAAATTCGAGATTTTCAAAGTATAGTTAGTCATAAGTAATTTTGCAAAATTTCGAATTTTCCTCAACATTTTTTAATTTTTGTCCAAATTTGGAATTTTTTAAAAATGTGCAGATTTTTTTTAAAAGTTTATCTGCCTGATTTGACTTTAAGATTTTCAACTTTTTTGAAATATAAATTTTTGCAAATTTTGGCTCTAAAATTTCGATTATTTCTTAGAACTTTAGTTTTTTTGAATATTTGTTATTTTTGGAAAATTTTGCCCGTTTTCAAATTTCCATTTGGTTCCAAATATCAAATGTTACCAAAAATTTAGATTTTTTGGTAACATTTTGACTGTTTGAAATTTTGACTTATATTTTTTGAAAATTTTCAAATTTAGAGCCTTTTTTTAAAAAACCTTGATTTCAAAATTGTCGACTTTTTTCAAAATTCCACCTTTTTTTCAAATTTTGGCTGTAAAATTTTGACTTATTTTTAAAATTTTTTGAAAATTTGTAATTTTCTTTAAATTTTGCCCATTTTCAAATTTTTAATTGTTTTGTACATTTTGGTTTTTTAAGATTTATCATTTTTACAAAATTTCAATTTTTTGGGGTAAAAGTTTGGCCTTTTTTGAAATTTTGATTTTTCAAATTTTTTGAGTACATTTTGCAAAATTTCGAATTTTTCTGAAAATTTTGCTTTATTTTGGCCAAAGAAGTTTACTAAAAATGTCGATATTTTTTTTTTTTCAAAATTTCTACTCTTGAAAATTTTTTGCTTCAATGTGTTCGACCTTTTTCAAAATTATAGCTTTTTTGGAACTTTTGACACTAAAATTTCGACTATTTGTGAAAATTTTGGCCATTTTTCAATGTAACTATTTTTTTTGGAAAGTTTATAAGTTTTTAAAAATTTAATCCATTTTCAATTTTTTCGAAGATTTAATTTTTCAGAATCAATCATTTTTACAAAATTTTAATTTGTTTTGGGAAAATTTCAAATTTCCTTGAAATTGTGACGAATTTTTTTAATATTTCGCAAAATTTCGAATTTATGTGAAGATTTTGAAAAAAAACAAATTTGGTTTTTTTTTTCAAAATGTCAACATTAGTTTTCTCAAGATTTCGACTTCTTTTGAAATTTTCAGTATTTTTCAAAATTTTAATATTTTATGAAAATTTCCATTGAAAAATTTTAGCTTTTTTCAAAGATGGTCGACTATTTTAAAGATTTAAAATATCCAAAATTTCAATTTTTTTTGTGAAATATTTTGACTTATGATAATTTTAGTTTTATTCAGTATTTAGTCTTTTTAAAGTTTGAAAATTTCTTATTTTTATACTTTAAGTCTACGTTTTTTCAAAATTTTCCACTGTTCACAATTTAGGATTAACTTTCTTCTGCAATTTGGTATCAGCGAATCACCAGAATTTGATTTCTGTTGATGCCGATTGTAGGTAAATTCTGTAGGTATATTCTGTACTTTCGAATACAAATAACTTATAAGTCGATTTTACCCCTAGGGGCATAAATTGCCAAAAACGCTGATACAATTGACTCTTATTTATAAACTGGAACCTAGGCACCAGTTTTTATATTTATAATTTTTAAATTTTTAAAAATGTCAAGGTTTTGAAGTTAAATTAAAAAAAATTGTCATTTTCAGAATAAGCGAACTTTTCATAGAAAATTAAAATTTCCAAAAAGAAGTTAAGATTTTCAAATGAAAATCAAAATGTTGATAAAGGTCAGGGGACAAGATTTGTATATCAATTTTTCAATTTACCCACGATTTAATTTTAAGTGGCTCTGTAATCTGGTTTCCATTTAGGATCTCCTAAGGGGTAAATTTCTTCTTTTAAATTGTTGTGTTTGCTCTTTTCATCTAAAGAAATACGGGGTGTTTTCGAATAAGATGCTAATATTGAAGGAGCATAATCTTTAAACGATTTTAAGAAAAAAAGTTTATATCAACATGGGTCCGGTATCGCTTTGTTTTTAAGATACAGGGTGTTGAAAATTAAAGAAAAACTTGGTTCTTTCTTAATATATTGAAACCTCTTGAAATATTTTTTTGAATTTTAGTAGATACTAACTAGACATAAAAGCGCATTTTCTGCAGAAAAATATTGCTCTACTTATGCCAGTGGCGTCCGCGCCAATATGACCTTGAACATTTTTAACGAAAAAAATGCTGACGTGAAGGACTGACAGAAGTAGAACAAAAAATGTATTTTTATGCCTAGTTAGTATCTACCAAAATTTAAAAATGAAATTTTTTCCTAATTTTCAATACCCTGAACCTCAAAAATAAAGCGGTTCTGGACCTATGTTGATATGAATTTTTTTTCTTAAAATAATGATCCAAGGATTATGCTTCTTAAGTATTAGCATCTTATTCGAAAACATCCTGTATATGATGCTTTACATTAATAGAATATAGATTTTTAATTCTAAAGTGTTATTAGAAAACTTTATTTTGTAATAATAGTTAACTTTTAATTAATTTTAGATATGGAATATATTCTTTGGCGGTCGCTACATCATATTCCTCATGGGACTGTTTTCGATGTACACCGGCATGATATACAATGATGTCTTCTCCAAATCAATCAATATTTTCGGCTCCAATTGGCGCGTTAAAAACATAACGCAGCAGCAAGCCATGGAGATTAAAGACGAGCACATGTTGGACCCTGCAACGGATGATTACTACACGTACCCTTACCCCTTCGGGGTCGATCCGATTTGGCAACTGGCGAAAAACAAAATTCTATTCCAAAATTCCTTCAAGATGAAAGTCTCCATTATACTGGGAATAGCCCAGATGTTGTTCGGCCTTTGCCTAAGTTTGGTCAATTACAGGTAAGCGTGATATTTGTGCCATTCGAATGACTGCATTCCGTAATATTTTAGGTACTTCAATGAGCCGATGTCTTTATACTTTGATTTCATACCACAAATGATATTTATGATATTCATATTCTTTTACCTTTGTATTTTAATGTTCATTAAGTGGTTTAAATACCAGGCTGGTAGTGGTAAGTTGAGTTGGATGTGAGTTTCATTTTACATAACTTGGTGTGTTTTAGCAACTCCTACTAGTACCAGTTGCGCTCCTTCAATTTTGATCATGTTCATTACTATGATATTGAATAAACCAGTGGTTTGTGACAAGGATTGTGGTTGTCAAATAATGTTCAGTGGACAGGAAACACTCCAGAGGTTCCTAGTGATAATTGCTGTACTCTGCGTGCCCTGGATGCTTTTTGCCAGACCGTTCTACATTTTGAGGCAAAGAAAGCAACGAGCGGTAAATATAATGTTGATTTTGTTGAAAGGTATTTTTGATGTTGAGTTGATGAAAACATGTCAAAACTCAAGACTCCACGGGCAAACTATGGCTCGTGAGCCACATGCGGCTTTTTAAGTTTTTGGATATTCAAATTCAATTTGTAAGAAAAAAGTAAAATTCGAAAACGTCAATTATGAAAAAAGGACGAAGATTTAAAGGAATCAACAATTACAAAATGATTAGATTTACAAGTGTAAAATCAAAATAAAAAAATAATTATAAGTTTTCAAGAAGAGAATTAAAATATTTCGATACAAAGTTGAAATTTCAAAATTAAACTCAAAATTTTTATAAATTTGCAATTTTAAGGAAAAAGTCGACTTTAAAATAAAATACTCGAAATTTGTAAAAAAAAATTCTAAACTTTCGATTTTAAACCTGGATGTTCGTGGAAAGGGTGTAGATTTCAAGAATAAAGTATGAATTAATTTTTTAAAAAATGGTCAATTTTAAGAAAAAAATACAAATACGGAAAAAACATCGAAATTTAATTCAAACTTAAAATTTGTTGAAAACAATTTAAATTTTTTTATGAAAAAATTTAAGTCACCAATTTAAAGTCTAAATTTGGAAAAAATTCAAAATATTTTCAAAAGGTCGGAACACAAAGTTAAAAAATTTAGGAAAGAAGTTAAAGTAACATTTTCCGAAAATTAATTTTATCCTCGCAAATTACTGGCAATATGCTGGAATGCAAATAAAAATCTGTGGCTCTTTGGAATTCACGAAATCGATTTTTTTATTGCTAGCTTCCACCTTAGAAGTTCTCAGACCCAGGCGTCGGACATTCTGTCAAAGGGAAGGCTTGCAAACCTGTAAATGACGAAATATTTCTAAATTGTAGTAATTTTTAGTTTATATAATAGGGTGTGGCATGACCTGATTTTTTCAAAAATAGTTCTCACTTATAGCTGTCACTTTAGGGGTGCAACTTCATTCAAAAAAGCATCGATGTCTCAAACATCGGTATTCGGTAACAACAGATCGATGCTATTCCAATGTTTTTTAAATATTCAGTTGCGGTTTTAAGAAGTCAAAATTATGAAAGTGTAGAAAGGACATCAATTTAAAAAGTAGTTTGTTTTATTTTGAGTTAAACATTATAATTTAGACTTTTTTCTCAAAATTCCGAGATTAAAATTGAGATTTCGACTTTTTTCCTTGAAATTTCGACTTCTTTTCCGAAATCTCGACTTTTAATTGCTAAATTTCGACTTTTTTTAGAAGTTTCGAGATTAAAGTTCAAATTTCCAATATAATATCAAAATTTCGACTACAAATGAACTCGACACTTCCTCTTTTTTTTTTCATCGAAATTTTTATACTCTTTGGAGGTTAGGCAGATGAAAGTTGCTCCCCACCACATCACTTATCATTAGAGACCGGATGTATATTCATTCCATTTTTACCGATTATTGCTAGGGTTTCACGAATTTCTTGTTCTTGTGTTGCCTTTTTTTTGTTTTTATCTTGCTTTTGCTGCAGGAGCAAGATAAGAAATTTGAGAGCAAGAACGTGAGAAGACATGAAGTTCTTTTAGCAAGAGCAAAATTTCTTGTGAAAACATTACCAAGAAGCAAGATTTCTTTCTTTTTTCAATATTTTCTTAAAATAAACTCAAACTCTGTTTTTCAACCTTTTTGAATAAACAATTATTTTACAAGTAATAAAATCTGGCACCCCTTTCAAATTAAAATATAAAAAATTAAATTACAAAAATCAGGAAAACAAGAAAAAGTTTAATGTTAAATTTTTTTCAAAATAAAATATAATTTTTCTCTAAATTTTTATTTTTTTCTCAGAAATTTTCAATGTTTTTTCAACTTTTTAATTTTATTCTCTAAATTTCAATTTTCATTTCGATATTTCGATTATTTCTGAAAATTAGGATTTTAACTATAAAATTTTGATTTTGACTCAATTTTTTTTAACATTTAAACGTTGTTCGCAAAATTTGTCCCCACTAAACTGAGCTCAATATCGATTTGTTATTGAAATTTGAAATTTTAACCTCAAAAGTTCAAATTTGAACTTTTAATTTGGAAAACATTTTTTAAAAGAATTTCGGAAAGTTTAAATTTAAAGTCGAAAAAGTCAATTCTGAAGCATAGGCGTAGCTAGAATAGGGTAGGGAGGGGCACTTGCCCTCCCTTGCTATACACCCAACCGAAAATTTATATTCAACTGAAGAAACTTTTTCCAGAAATGTCCATTTCTTGATTACTTCCATTCCTTGAAATTTTGACATTTTCTCAGAATTTAGTCTTTTCTCTAAATTGGTCTTTTTTTTTATTACAAAACGTGCCTTTCACTTTTGAAAGAATTTAATCTTAAAATTCTACTTCCTTTCAAAAACCCAATTTCTCAAAATTTCTAGTTTTTATCCCAAAATTTGTCGTTTTTTTCCGGTAATCCGCCGTTTCTCAAAATTCGACTGAAAATTTGGACTTTTTTTTATTTTGACTAAAATTCTCGGCTTGTTTAAATATTTCCTCAAAATCCTGTTGATCGTTTGATAGAAAAGTAAATATTTTGAGAAAAATATTTATGAGGAATATTAATTATTGGAAATTTTGGACTTTTATAAAGAGATAAAAATTAAAAAAAAAATGTTGTTGAAACTTTGCTGTTTTTCTTTTAAATTTCACTCTCTGGAAATTATGACTTATTTCTCAAAATTTAGATGTTTATCTCAATATTGGACATTTTCTGACGCCACAGTGGGGCAGGGTGATTCAAGCAGTCAGGATAAAATTTCAGATAAAATATTCAGTCTGATAAATTTTGACTTTTTTATTGAAATTACGACTTTTTCTCAAAATTCTGTCTTCTTTCGAAACTTTAACATTTAACTTTTTGGGAATTTCTGGTTTTTTTTATTTAAAAATTTCGGTCATTTCCTCGAAATTTCGATCTCGTTTTTTTATTTTTGGAAATTTCGATTTTTTTACTCGAAATTTTTTTGAAATTTCGACTTTGTCTCAAAATCTGTTTCTGGAAATCTTAATTTTCTTGCAAAATTCGTTTATTTTTTAAAATTTTCGTAAACGACGATCATTCTCAGAATTTGAATTTCTGTGCGAAACAATTTTTTCGCCATGGCGCGTTTTTCCTCGAAATTGGTTCTTTCTCTTATTTTTGGCTATATTTTTTTCTAAACTCTTGTTTTTTTATTTCGACTTTATTCGCAAAATTCGACTTTTTTTCTTCAAATTTGACGTTCTCTGGAAAATTTAGGATTTTTTCTCCAGTTTCGAAATTTTGTTAATTTTCCTATTACTTAGTTAGGTTTTTTTCTGAAAGTTTCGATCTTTTAAAATCCCGTTTTATAGAAATTCTAATTGGTTTCTAGTTTTTCTCGAAATTTTCACTTTTTCTCTTAGATTGACTTTTTTAATTAGTTTTTTCCTCAAAATTGTTCTTTTTTGTTATTTTGAGTTTATTCTCAAAATTCTACTTTTAGGACTTTTCTTTTAAAAACCGTAATTTTTTCGGAATTTTGCAATTTTCTTAATATTCGTCTTTTTCTGAATTTCGACTTATTAAAATTAAATTGAACTTTCTGAAAAATTCAATTTATATCTAAGAATTCTTACTTCAAAATTTCGACTTTTTCCTCGACATTGGCTTTTCCTTGAAATCTAGACTTTTTCAAAATTCGTTTTTTTTTAATAGATTGGAATGTTTATAAAAATAGTAAATTTGTTATGGAAAATATTCAAAATTTAGATTAAAAAAGCTATCAAAAAAATATTTTTGTAAATTGCGATTTCTTTTCAAAATTCCAGTATTTTCAAATACCTACTAAAACTTTTTTCATTTGACCTTTGAAGATATTGTCTTTTTTTTAATTTTCCGTATTTTCTCAAAGGCTTGGTTTTTATCTTCGATTTTCTTTAAATTCCTACTTTCACCAAACTGAGTTTTTGGGAATTGGTCTTTTTAGAAATAACGACTTTATTCTCAAAATTCTATTTTTTCGCCTCAAAATTGAACTTTCTCTTAGAAATTTTGAGTATTTTCTAGACATATCGATCTTTTTTTCGAGATTTCGATATTTTTCAAAAATCTTTTTTTTTTCGAAATCTATCTTTCTATTATTCGGTTTTTCTGATTATTTTAAAATGTGTTTCTCATAATTCGTCCCATTTTCTAAATTTCTACTTGTATCTCAAAATTCAATTATGTTTCTGAAAATTTCCTTTTAAAACTAGACGTTTTCTCGGCATTTCGGTTTTTCTCAAAATTCGTTTATTTATTTTAGAAATATCAGATTTATGGAAGTTTTTTGAAAAGTTCAGTTGTTATTTTAAATTCTAGTGTTTGCTTTTTTGCCAGTGGTAGGATCTTTTTGGAAATTTCGATTTTAATCTGAAAACTCGATCCCCTCTAGTTTATGTGGTTATGTATATTGCTTAGCTTGAAGGTTTTCTAGTTTGTTTTTTTTTTTGGTCCACCAATTCTGAAATTGCACTTGAACGAACTCCCACGGAAAGGGGTGCATGGTGTTTCTGAAATTTTAAAATCGCCCGCGACTACAAAAAGGATAAGGATATAAATGGAGACCAAACGTGGCTCGCGGGTCGGTTTGCCCAACCCTGCTATAGAAGAATACGTTTTTAAGATTCGGTTGTTATTTTTGAAACACTTGACATTTGTTTTATAGTTAGATAATCAAGGGCAAAATTATATTTAAAAATGATTAAAAATGTTAATACATTATTAACTTTAGGCCTCTGGTGGTAAAAAAGGTAATGTCTATACGCAGGCTAACCATCAACCTATTACTACGCCAAGAGAAAACGGAGATGCTGAACCCATACAGAACAACACATCAGCACCTCTACACGGCAGTGGTGGCGGAGGTGGCGGACACGGTCACGGTGACGACGCCGACGCCGGGGCTGGCGATCTTCTGATCAAACAAGCGATTCATACGGTGGAATATGTACTAGGATCCGTATCGCATACTGCCTCTTATCTCCGATTGTGGGCTCTCTCACTTGCTCATTCCCGTAAGGATCCCGATGTCCCCCAAATTTGCGAAATTAATTTACTTCTCTTGTAGAGTTGTCTGAGGTGCTCTGGGGCATGGTTTTGTCCAAGGGTTTAATAGTTTCTAGTTGGTATGGCGGAATCATGCTTTATCTCATCTTTGGGGCATGGGCAACATTAACTGTTTCAATTCTTGTCCTTATGGAAGGTCTCTCAGCCTTCTTACATACGTTACGTTTGCACTGGTAAGTTTGTTTCAAATTCTAGTGAATGACTGTGAATCTAGTTGAGTAGTACGTAAACTTATTTTATTGGAAGTTTGTTCATATACAAGTGTTCACTTTATAATGGATCATACCTCAGGAATAGATTTTTTAGGGGGGAAATGAGGTAATTTAAATCAGTTTTTACTTTGGTTTTATTACATCTGTAACTTTTTAACTTTGAAGCAAGCAACTTTGTACTAAAAAAAATTAACCTAAACCTCTTTATTTTTAACCCAGGAGTCTATTCCTCATGAGACACTCTGTAGAAATTATTTGCAGCTTTCTGTTGTGCTTACTGTCTTGCAGCACGCTATATTGTAATGATTTTTTTTTTCAAGGGTGGAGTTCCAAAGCAAATTTTACGCTGGTACCGGCTATCCTTTCCAACCGTTTGCATTTGAGGCGATCTTAGATTCAGCTGGAGGTGGTCCGTCTGAAGATTAATTCATTAGTAATTTATCTCAAAATTTCATGTCATTGTTTAGCATGTTAGTAATTGTACTTAAATATGCTTATTGTTACGAAGCATCATAACTGAAAAACATATATACTCAAATATAGTCCCCCAGGTAAATACATAATATATTTCAAACATAACCTAACAGCGTACCAACTAATATAATGCATGTATTTAATGTTGAATAATATTCCGTTTTAAGTGATTGTATTTCTTCTATATCCTTCCTTTTTTTTAATTATTAGGCGACTCTATAGGTTTTAACATTTTTTCTTTTTAAAATAAAAGCGTTCTTTTTGGTAAAATGATTTGGTTAGGAATGCAAACAGATATCCCCGTTTTCCACCAGAGATGTTTTGCCTACATTTCTTGGTATAAATGACCAAACCAGGAAAGAACTAATAGTTAACAGAATTGCCTATATAGCAAAAAAACTGATAATGACGATTCATTGCTTGGATTAATATTTGATAGAACATGTGTTAGGCATTAACCCACCGATGGGCGCGCGCGGTCTCTCAGACCGCACTTATATTTATTATTTTATATTTCAATAATTAGTTTGCCAATAATGCTCATTTTTGGTTTAGCTGAGTTTTATAACATCACAAATGTAATGGTTGATCAAGTGCTTAATTATATGTCCATTTTTGTAAGTTATAGCCATTTGCATTATGTGATACCGCGCGCGCCCACGCATGTTAAATGGTTTTGTCATTATAGTTCCAGATATAAATTGACTTCTGCTTGGAAATAAGGCTGCAGAGGATAATTCCAAACAAGTATAGTCCAAATAAAACCTATTTTAGGACCCCAACCCTTAAATATAATATTATTGGAAATTTAGCTCCGTATTTCGTAAAATAATTTGGCCTTTGTATTTGGCTAAATTTTTTGTTTATAAGTTAAAGCAATGCATGATTTGTAATTTAATTTTATTAACAAATATACCAAGATACCATATTTCATCATAGAACCAAAAAAGGTTAATTAATAACATTATTTATAGATGCGGTCTCTGAGACCGCGCGCGCCCCTTCGTGTTACAAAGTATGGCGCGCCTACTCTAGGGTTAAAAAACAAAATGTAAGTCTTGTTCTTTAATTTTCTTCCCACCTGGAAAATATCAGAATTAAAAGAAAACAACACAAAAAACTTGAAACAGGTCGATTTTCTTTTCCAGGGATCAGTGGCGGCTGGTGGTACAAAAAAATTGGGGGTTGCAAAGAGACCAAAATGTGACGAAATTGGAAATTTTAAATTAATCTGGAATTAAGAGATATTTAAGATTTTAAATGATATATGTTATATATGTCTAGTATAATATTATTAAAATTCCCCTTTTATAATATTCACAAAAATCAGACATTCACTTATTGGAAGCGGAAGTCCATATGATGATCTTTGACAGCTGCAAATTTATCAATAACTTTTTGTTTGCGCTAGGGTATTCCTTGGATTAAGTCCTTTTCTTTGGAAAGCATCGTTAATGCGGACAATTTTTCCTGGCATAATGTATTTCTTAAAAAAGTTTTTATTATTTTCAGGGTGGAGAAGCACCCTCTGCTTCAGCAGAAACCATTGGGATAGTTATCAGGATTTTTGAAAGCATTTAGAGTTCCACTAAAGATTTTACTAACAATAAGTTCACTGTTTTCTGAAATAATGTTGTAGAGTACAAGTAAACCAGAAGCTGATTAAACCCTTCTATTTCGTAAATTACAGTTAGTTCAGTTCTTAGTTTTTGTACATTATAAGATGGATAACCTTAGTGATTTCTTTAAAATTCTTTTCGGGAAAAGTGGTACTATATTGATTAAATTTTTCAGAAAAAAAATATGGTTGCTGCAATTAAATGACCAGTGAAGCTAAATCGTTCTTTAGATTGGCGGATAACAATGCGCATAGGTACTTCTTTAGCTTCACGAACTACTTCTATTAAAACTTCGCTTTTTACCAAACACCGTCGGCACAATATTTAAGTCTGGAATAGGTCATCCACGTCGCCTAATTTTCAGTTTTTACGACGTTCTGTTCTACTTCTATTAAAACTTCGCTTTTAAATAAACATCGTCTGTACAATATTTAAGTCTGGAATGTCACTTGGGGTGTTTCAAAAATAAACGATTCAATTATAACATATCAAATTTTTTTCTCGAGCGTCACAAAGTAAATTTCAGTTCCAAATTTTGAGCAAAGAATCGGAATGTACATAAATTAAAGTCGAAATGTAGAAGAAAAGCAAAGTTAAAATAGTAGAAGTTTTAATTTCAAAATTTAAATTTTTATTACTATAATTAAACATTTTTGGTATAAATTTGATGTTTTTATCTTCTTGACCTTCCAAACTTAAACTTGAAATTGTCCTTTTTTTTCTTAACAGTTCGACATTAAAATCAAAACCAAATCATCTTTTGAAATAATAATTTTTATTAATTTCAAGTTCAAATTTTAAGCACAGTGTTGACAAAAAGTCGAAATTTTTTATTAAAACTTAAAATCTAGAAAAATAGGAAATTTTAAAAATTCGAAATTATAGGAAAAAACTCAGATATTTCAATCTAAAAATTTCAAAGTTGAAAATAAATTTTAAAAAGAAAATTCAAAAATTTGGTAGTTAAAAAATCAAAAACTGGAAGTTTAAAATAAATAAAATCTGAAATATTTAAGTTATTTGTGGAATTTTTAAAATTTGATTTCGAAAAAAAAACCGGAAGTGTGAATTTAATTTAGGGTTGGCACCGGGCAGCAGAACTCCACGCTACGCCACTGGGCATATACAGGGTGAGTCATTAGTACGGTAAAGCTCTGTAGCTTCTGCAGATTCTTCGTTAACAAAAATATTTTTATAATGAAAGAACATTAAAATAAGGCGCACATTCTAAAATTATTTTTTATTACAGGATGAACATATACAGAATGGTACACTAAAGTGGCATTTTTTAATAGAAAATCCTATATATTATTTTCTATTTCTGTTGATCAACAGCTATTAGTGGAGTGTCTCAAGGGTTTTGACCTAGGATTTCAGTTACAGTGAGTGAAATCAAACAAAAATATATGGAATGTTTAGCTAAAAGTATTTGTAAAACAGTTTACCTATTAAAAATTGTGCTTCAAAATAAGATGCTCATACTTAAGGAGCATAATCTTCGAGCAATTTTAAGGTAAAAAGTTCATATCAACATGCACCGGAACTGCTTTATTTTTAAGTTACAGGGCCTTGAAAATTAGAAATATTTTCGGTTTTTCCTTAAATACTATGAAACTACTCCAAATATTTTTTCAAATTTTGGTAGTTACTAACTAGGATTAAAGACGCACTTTTTGGTGGAAAAATATTTGCTTTTCTTTCATCAGTGGCGTTCATGCTAATTTGTATTTGAGTATTCTTAACAAAAAATCTGGTACATCACTGCTTTTTTACAAATTAAGTACCAATTTCGCAAACAACCTTTATTTCTTAGTAAAAATGTTCCCTTGAATTTTTTTCGTCTGGCGAAAGGTTTTCGGTTAAAACAATTATTTAACTCTAAAAACTATGTTTACTTATTTCGCAGTATGGGTTTTTTAATTATTAAAAATAGTTATATCCCAAAAACATATAAATCTAACTTACATATTAACATGAATTTTCATAAAGAAACACTAATGAACAAAGTTGTCTTAAAATAAGGCATTAAATTTGTGGAAAATAATATAAAACGCCCATCGAAATGCAAACAAATGCATTTTATTTTTTTACCTAGAAAACGTTGGTCGGGTGAAAAAAGTTAAGGGGGATTTTTTACTAAGAATAAACAGTCTTACTGAAAGCCATATTTATTTTGAATTAAAAAAAACAGTGGCGCGATTTTTTTTAATTAAAATTATTCAAAGATATGTTAATCGAAAACAGTCGTCACACAAAGAAATGTTGAGGGGGCATTTTTATCAACAAGTGAAGGATGTTTATGCAATTGATGCTTATTTTAAAAAAGAACAGTGGCGTAACATTTTAATTGCTTTTTTTTAGCTATTTTATACAGATAGAAGAGTTTAAGAATTTGGGTAAAGTAGCCCAAACTGTTCCACTTCCTAAATTGTACCCCTGGCGGCAGTAAACGTGGGGGGAAAGCGAAGGGCATATGGAGCTGCAATATAGGGTTTGGCAGCCCAAAGTAAACCGCCTCCTAAATTGAACCGCTTAATTTTGTCTTATTTTCTTAAATTTTTAGAAAAATTTAAGGGGTTCAATTTAAGCTAATTACTTCACTAGGTGTACCTTACCCCACCCTTTTACCAAGAAATAAAGGTTGTTTATGATATTGGTACTTAATTTGAAAAAAAGCAGTGACTCACCATTTTTTTCGTTAAGAATACTCTGACATATTAGCACGGGCGCCACTGATGGAAGAATAGCAAAGTAATTTCCAGTAAAAAGTGCGTCTTTGTGCCTAGTTAGTATCTACCAAAATTGAAAAAAATATTTCGAGTGGTTTCATAGTATTTAAGGAAAAACCAATTTTTTTCTTTATTTTCAAGACCATATAATTTAAAAATAAAGGCGTTTCGTTCGTTTGTTGCGTTTCTATCGTTAATAAAGTTTAATAGTTACAAATCTGTGGAGCTAACACTTGTAGATAGATATCTAATTTTAACTTAAAAAAATTAAAATTCTCCAAATTTATTTTAGTAAAATGGATTTTTTCTCAAATTTGTTGGACTTAAACGAAAATAAGGTCTTTAAAATGCACTCATTTAATACATTGTTCTAATTTTAATCATATAAAATACATATTTTCAAAAATATGTACTCTTAATTAGAAAACATATTGGTTTTGATGCTGTTTTTCATCTATTCCCAAATTCTATGCATCTATGTTCCTATAGGGTGTCCGTTATTTACCAAGTTGGCTTTTTTATTTTAACTTGGGTCTTCTCTAAATTATTTTTTTGTAATCTGAAAACAATTTTAGAAAAGAAAAAAAGTTTTCGATGCCGTTTAACCCCGCCTAAATGACAATACTGTTACCGTTTAATTGACGTGGAATTTTTGCCCTTTTTTTCAAATAATTTTTTCTTACTTATCATACTCAATAACCTACCAGATGGAAAAGTTTTTAAATTAGAGTCCAAAATTTATTTTATAAATTTAGGGATGTATAACTATTTTTTTGGGCAAGTTATTATTTGCTGAACTTTAACGATCGATACTGGCTAAACGGTTGAACCAATTTCAACTTTTAAGTAATACATTTGATGTGAAATTTAATCCTCTTTAATTTTGGTAACAATAAGCTTTTCTACAAGATGCGACATTTCCGACTTATAAGCAAAAAACTGAAACAAGTGCTAAAATTCGCGGTTTTCTTTAATTTTAAAATTTAAGTGATGCTCATAATCTATCGCCAACCGTTATATCTAATGCTTAGAGTAAATGTCAAAAGTTTCTTGCTTTGGTGGAATTTTTAGGAAGCAAAAGTTAATTGGTCTGGGCCAGATGTCGAATTTGCGAAATTTATTTTTTTCATTTTCTTCCAATAATTTTGTATTTTTTTTTATTTACTGGCTACTCAATGTTTTTTCGGTATATTTAAATATAATATATTAGTTTATGCTCTGATCGAAGAGTTTCACCTTTAGTATGGTTGATATACGGAATTACCGTGATCATTCTGCCATTTCTGTCTTGTTTTTTTGTGTTATTTTTATTTCTGAAGATTTTCACCTCTGTTAGTTTGACATAATGAGCTGCCATTCTTCTTTATTAAATTGAGTGTTCACTTGTTCTTGAAAGTCCTGTATGACAGTGGTGGCTAGTGCTAAGGTTTGCAGGTTTGCGCAACCTCCAAAAAAACGCTGCTATAAAAAAAAGTAAATTGTTCTTTATGTTGTTTAATTTATTTATTGATAACAGATTTATCGTTACCAAACATACTGGTGACTTTAGCGGATTCCGCCGATTCGTAAGGGTTTGACGACATTATTGAGTCCATGGTTTGCAAAGTTTGCAGGCTAGACTGCAAACCTTGCTTTACACATATGCACCTATGCCTTAACTCATATTTTGTTCGCTTAAAACACTTGCCCATTAGCAAGCATTAGGTTGTACTTGTGGGTGCAAACCAAATATTGATTCGCTATTATCATCTGTCATCGGTCAATGTTGCGAGTCTTGAAACACAAATAAACATGAATTCAGTGCAAAGTTTAATTGCACAGCCATTCTGTAACCGATCTGTGTCAAAAAACTGGAAATTAAGCGACGTGGATGTATTCCAGACTTAAATATTGTGCAGACGGTGTTTTGTAAAAAGCGAAGTTTTAACAGAAGTAGTTCGCGAAGCCAAAGAAGTACCTATGTGACATTGTTATCTGCTAAGCAAAAGAACGATTCAGCTTCACTGGCCATTTAATTGCAGCAAATTTATTTTTTTCTGAAAAGTTTAACCAACATAGAATCATTTTTTCTGAAAAGAATTTTAAAGAAACCACTAAGAACTAAATTATCTGTAATTTACGAAACAGAAAAGTTTTAATCGGGTTTTGGTTTACTTGTACTCTAGAACATTATTTCAGAAAACAGGGAGCTTAGTGAAACTCTAAATCTTTTAAAAATCCTGATAACTATCCCAATGACTTCTACTGAAGCAGAGTGGTGCTTCTCCAGCCTGGAAAGAATACTTTAAAAAAATACATTATGCCAGGAAAGGTTGTCCGCATTAACGATGTCTTCAAAGAAAAAGACTTAATTCAAGGAAGTTATTGATAAATTTGCAGCTGCCAAAGATCGTCCGTCGTATATCGACTTCCTCTTCTTTTTCTTTCTGTTTTTTGTGAATCTAAAAAACGGAGAATTTTAGCAATATTCTATATATGTATAACATATATCAATTTAAAATCTCTTAATTCCTCCAGCTTAATTTAAAATTTCCAGTTTCGGCACATTTTTGCAAATGTCCCTTTGCAACCCCCAAATTTTATTAGCACCAGCCGCCACTGCTGTATGATGTAGGACCAAACGTCGAACATTTTAAGTAGTTCATGGACTCGATTCATTCCCGTAAGAAGTATTTTTTTTAAATAAATTTTGTCATACCGTAAATATCTTAATTTTGTAGAAAAAAATTATTTTTGAAAACACAATGTCAGTACGTGAAAATGTAAATCATTCAACCAATGTAAAAATACTTGTTATTTTAAAAATTCATATTCGACCGCGAAATGGTTTTAAGGTATCATACTTAAAGAAAATTTAAAATAAATTCTTAATTACGAGAATAAATCAAATATGAACCGAAATTTCTATCATGTCGCCATGAGAGCGTCGGGAGTGTGTGCATACTCTTAGACATGTTAGGTAGGGATATAACGTGAACTCCTGTGCTCAAGCGAATTCCGTTCTCGCCGTTCGTCAGTTGTATATGCAGTAAAAGCTTCATCCGCACGTTGCGCAGCGCATTATTATTAAATTTCTTGCCGTTGAAAGTGTAAAGCCCGCTGAAATTCTTCATAGACTAGAAGCACAGTTTGGGGATACTTGTTTGAAAAAAACTCAAGTGTATGAATGGCACAACAAATTTTTGAAAGGACGAACTCAAGTTAAAAATAAACCACATGCCCATCGTTCTCGAACCACTGTGACTGCGGACAAGATTATTGCTGTTCAACGCCTTTTGAAAGGTGTTACCGTTTAGCTGTGAATGAAATTGCAGCTCAGATAGGGATAAGCTTTGAGATTGCTCAATCCATCATTACAGATAATGTGGTGTTTCGAAAAAATTTGCCAAGGTGGGCACCTCGTCTTCTGACTGAAGAACAGAAACAACGACATCTGGAGATTTGTCAGCGGCATCTTGAATGTTTTCAACGTGAAGGTGATGGTTTTTTGCAATGTATCGTTACGTGTGATGAGACTTTGGTCCACCATTACACCCTGAATCTAAACAAACAAGCATTGAGTGGAGAAGAAAGGGGGAAGGTGCACCCATCAAGGCAAAAACTCACCTCTTAGTTGGAAAGCTTCTTGCGACAGTGTTTTGTGATTTTAAAGGAGTTGTGCACGTCGATTTTCTGCATTAACGTCGCACGGTTAATGCTGCCTAGTACTGCCAGCTATTGGATGAAGCAAAATGTGCATAATGGTGAAAGAGGCTCGAATTTTCGGTCAGAAATATGATTTTGCTTCACGGCAATGCCCACCCCCTCTCAGCCAATCAGACACATCAAAAATGAAAGGAAACTCATTGAACAACATTAGAACACCCTCCTTTATAGTCCCGACTTATCACCGTGCGATTATCATATGTTTGGGTAACTGAAAGAAGCTTTAGGAGGTGAGCAATTCCATGATGATGATGCTGTTGAGACGTTTGTGTGCAATTGGCTGCAAACACGCCTCCCTTCTTTTTATGATGATGGCATTAAAAGACTCCCAATAAGTTGTGAAAAATGCATAATAAAATCAGGAGATTATATAAAAAATAGTTAATAACTTTCATATATGTATCTTGTATCAATAAATTTTTAAAAGCAAATTCCGGTTCATATTTGATTTACCCTTGAATTTTTAATTATAATCTTTATTAAATTTTTACTAAGAGTTCAAAATAAAAGAAATATGTAACATCTTAGTACAGAAATGCTATGAAATAGGGAGCAAATTAAAAAAAAAAGTAAGAAAATATTAGAAAAAACGGTAACAATAAATTTCGCAATTTCAACCTTCGTTAAAATTATAAGAAACATGTTTTACTTTAATATGAAAACTTTTCCATATAAAGGGATCATAATAGAAGCAGAACAAACAACAGCTGGTAATTTATTGAATATTGTTGCGTGTTATCGGTTCGAATGATTAACACTTCGTAAATTGTAACCACTTTATTTTAAAATTGAACTCTGAACACTACAATTGTAATTCTCTTAGCTAATTAACTCACTTATTCATTGACTTCTAACCATGATAATGTATAAGTAAGGTACTCCGAAGCAAGGCGAAATGTGGCACGTAATCGGGAGACTGGCGACTTGGAGAGAGATAGCGAATAAGATGTTTAAGAACTGGCGTAACTTTGTGCAAAGTATACGGCACCATACAATGTATTTGTGGAATATTGGCTGTAACTTAAAAAAAATAGAACAAAATATTTTAATAAACTTTTTTTATACTTTAAAAAACTTTTTTTGGTTAATCATTTTGGTGACCTTAATTTCTTTTACCCTGCTTTTATTTCATTGCTACGGTAACGAATTTTGAAATTTCAAATGACATCCGTATTTTTTGTTTGCTTTTTTAGAATTTGCATATCTTTCTGCATTTGGCAACCCCAATTTTTACAGGGTTACAAGTGAAAAAGTTCAAGAAAATATAATAATTTAATAATTTTACCGATTCTCATATTAAATAATTTAATACTATTTTTAAACATGTGTTAGTAAATAAAATGAAATTTTTGCCAGTATATCTATGTTCGTTTTTGGTAACGATTTCATTTTAGTACTTAGATTTCTTTAAAAATAACATTAAAAAATAAATGATAAAAATCATAAAATTATGATTTCTCGAAATTCCCCGAATCTAACCCTTATAAATTTGATGTTACCGAATGCAGAAAATTAAGATTTTTTCAAAAGAGCAAATAAAAAATGCAGGTGTCATTTGAGAACTCAAAAATTATTTACCAAAGTAACAAAATAAGAGCTAAGAAAAGAAAATCAAAGTCACTGGAAAGTGACAAATAATTAACTAAAAAAGTTTATTCGACACATTTTTTCGATAAACATTTTTAAAAACATTATAGCTAATGTTCTATACATATGCCGGACCCTGATAAACCAAACGGCTCGTCTGTCTATTAATATCATTTTCCTTTCTTAAATATACAAAAAGAATTTTGTGTTTAAATTACTTTGGGCATAAGATATTAATTTAATAGAAACTGATTAAGTTACGTACTCTCCACAGTCCATTGTTTATTTATTTTAAAACAAAATCTGCACTAAAATGTTTTTCGCATACAAAATCTCGAGTTTACAACAGCCGATCATTTCGCGGGATTTTTTGCCTCCATACATCAACTTTGTCCTTAGGCACTCGAAACAACGACACTTTTTCCTTACAGCTTTTATAAGCACTGTTGCACATAGACACAAAACAACTCTTGCCCATTTTGTAATTAAAATATAAATATAAAACCGAAAAATTGCGAAACCATTGCATAAAGTATCAATATTTGCATAAAAAAAGCATTGCTTAATCTACTCAAGGCAGCCCTTTACTGTCTATCCTTCATATGGAGTTCTCTTTTCAATCGTCTCCGATTTTAGTGCCACTTATCGCAACAGTGAGATATAGCGGGTTACTACCAGTCTTATATTATATTGTAACACAATGTAAATAGATGGAATAGAATTTAGAATAGAGTTGTAGAATTTAGTACATAAGAAAAGTTTCTAGAATGATCTGATAAGGGGAAAGCGACCACGATAACGAAGCAAACTGCAGATAAGCGTTCCCGAAATTTCGGCAAACGATAAGCCTTATCTGCCGGATTGTTCTAGAACCTGGATGCCAAAACTATATAAGGCGGTCAGCTTTCCCTCTAGGAAGTCAGTTAGAATCAGTGTAATTAGTAAGTTAGTAGAAGTCAATAGTAAGTGAGTTAATTGCTCAATTGTGGTGATCCAAGTTTAGTTTAGTAATAAAGTGGGTATTATTTTCAATTCACGTGTGAATCAATTTGAACAGATAAAACCCGTAACAATATCATGCTTCTAACTAACCGAGGGAAAGCCGACCGGACCCCCTATATGTGTATAGATGCCGTTTCGGGTCCTAGGTGGATCGAGCAGATACGACTTATCATTTGCCGAAATTTCTGGAGTGCTTATCTGCCGTTTGATTTATTATCGCGGCCGCTTCCCCTTATCAAATTTTCTAGAAAATTCCCAACTAAACTTTTTAATTACATTTTGTTACAATATAATAACTGACAAAAAATGTATTTTTTAAAAAGTGCAAAAACCTGTTAATTAAATGGGAAAAGTATCGCCATTTAGGTAGGATTAAACGGCATCGAAACAATTTTTTTTTCTTTTCTAAAATTGCTTTTGGACTGCAAAGAAATAATCTAGAGGATACCCAAGTTAAAAAAAACCAACTTGGTAAATAATGGACACCCTTATAATGTTCATTGTTCTCTGCACAGTTCACATTATTTAAGAAAATAAGGTTAAAACTAGGGCATGGTACAACATTTGTTCATTCTAGTCAATTTTACGTTTATTTTGGTCAAGAAAATTAACGAAACAACTCATTTTTCACGACGACAATAAAAAATATTAATAAACGTATTTTATGGAGCGTATTTTCAAAAAAAAAAGTTAGTTAAACCTACACCGAGGCCTAATCAAGCTAAAGTAGAATAATAACAGTTGTATATTTTGTCTTGAATTGGTAAAATAGCAGTGGGGACGAGACATGTTGACTTTCTGGTTTTGTAAACTGTTTTGAAAATTATGCGGTAAAAAGTTTATTTATCAGAGATATATTTTTAACATCCGAATATCCACATTTTTAAATTTAAAGTTAAATAACTCTCAAAATATAAAAGCTAGAAAATAATATACCGGGTGTGCCATTTAAATTATTTGAGAAAAATGTATTTTTGCCTTAGCTAAGCACCCTGTCTAATAGCAAATTTTATTTAAATAAAATTATATTACTTTCCAATAAAAGGATACATTGTAATAATATGCATTAAAAATAAAATGATTTGATTGTTTCCGGTCTTTCAAATGAACTTCCAAATTGGACTCAAATTTCATGAATTTCATAAATATCTCAAAAGTTATTAATCGCAGACCCCGATTATTTGGTATCATTTTAACCGGCATTTTATATAACATCCAAATATGTAAAAATGTATACGGTGTTCTATTTAAAAAACAGGCAACTTTAGTGTACCACCATGTATATATTCATCCAATAAAGTGAAAAATAATTTCAGAAGGTGCGTCTCGTAGTAGTGTACCTTTTTAAGAAAAACATTTTTGTTATCAAAATAATTGTAGGAGCTACAGGGCGTTACCATACTTATGACTCACCCCGTATTAATTCTGTATCTAATTAAGCAAACTGTTGACGAAAAAGTAACCATTGACAGGTAATTATATAAAAAAATCTAGTTTTAGTATTGTCACATCTTAACTTTTCAAGGTTCATTTAATAACGTGCGTCAAATAATGGAAATAATAAGAATTTTAATCATAACTATTAAGTTTGTAATTGAAATATTCGCTAATAGGAAACTTACAAAGTGATAACTAGATTACGCTAGACAAATAAATCTTGTAGCAATCTATTTATCATTTTCTTAATCACATGTCTGCAACATGAATGTAAAAAATAATTAGTATAGTTATCCAACCTTTATCAATTTAATTAATTCTTTGAGCATTCACTTGACTCATATATTGCAGAAATTGTGGAATATAAGGTTTCACTGTTAACACCAAGATAAAGTTGATGTAATACCATTATTGCTATTAATGGAAATATTAAATATTATTGTAGGTTTTTTTTGCCTAATTACCTAATCAGCGTAACATATAATTTAATTAGAAAAAATTCAATAACAATATCTCCAATGAGTTTCTTGGTTGCTAAATCAATGTTTGATTATACTAGCGTCTTGGTCCGTCTTCGCTAGGATGAAAAATATTTTTTACTTTCTGTTCTTTCAAGTTCTGTGTAGTCTCATTTACAGTAATTAATTTTTCTATTTCTGTTTATATAACATGCTACATTTCTTGTAACATAAGTGGACCAAAGTGGTGCGGCGGGGGCTTTGTTTATCGAATAGAAAAGTTTTTTTACAAAAATTGGGCTTATTTTGAAAACCTCGACTTTCATAATTCCGACATTTATTCAAAATTTCGATATACCTCATAATTTTTAAAAATTTTCGGCATTTTTTAAATTACGTTTAAATTTCGATTTTTTTCAGAATTTCAACAGTTTTTAAACATTTCTCTTTAGCTATATATCGGATTGGAAGTTACAGTTAAGATATCGTATATGTCTTAACAGAAACAGAGTGGGAGACAGGACATACCCCTGAGGTACTCCTGCATTAATCGCAAATGTCTCGGATGAGATGCCATCAACGACGACCTGAAGAGATCTGTCAGCGAGAAAACTGGATATGAAATGACAGAGTTCAGGAGGAAGACCATAAGATGTTAATTTAGCCAGATGAGATCGGGGCCAGACTCTGTCGAAGGCCTTTAAGACATCAAATGCTACAATTCTAGCCTCATCGTGTTTTTCCGCAGCTGAGTTATACAGATATGAGTAATATATGCCAGTAGATCGGCAGTTGAACGTTGTTGTCTGAAACCGTATTGCCTGTCAGATGATTCTATTTTTCTCCAGATATTTGAGAATCTCGACGCTGATAACCTTTTCCATCACTTTAGATATAACGGGCAACAAAGATATAGGGCAGGGGTTGACAAACCGCGGCTCTTTTAAAAGACAATTGCGGCTCTTTAAATTCCCCCAAAAAAATAAATAAATATAAGTTATAGTGGACAGACACACAGAAAATAAGTACTCATTAAACAAGTGACCTACAGAAGTCGAACTTTCCAAAAATATTTTTTTACGAATTTTTACGTTTTGCTTAAATTTTGACAAAAAAAGTTATGATTTCAAGAAGTATTTTTCCGAAATTTTTGATTGATTTCTATTACCATTTTGAAAAAACACATGAAATTTGAAATACCTAGAAAAAGACCAATTTGGGGAGTCGAAATTTCTAAAAAATATTTTACTCATGATTTATACTTTTATATTTTTAGATTTTCTCCAGGCTTGAAATTTCGAGAAAAAAGGTTGGATTACTTTTGTGAGAAAAAATATTTAAATTTACAGTAACAGCAAATATCAAAATTCGAAATAAAAGCTGAAATTTCAAGAAAAAGCCGAATTTTGAGAAAAAGGAAGAGATTTCGAAAAAATTGAGAAAAATGAGATAAAATTTTAGAAAAAAAAAACACTGAATTTCGACAATAGATTGAAATCCAGAACAAATTGAAAACCTAAAATTTTTAGACAAATTTGAATTTTCTGAAAAACTGTAAAATGGAATTTTTCCAAAAAATTCCAACCTATCCTTGTTTAAGAAGGCGGTTCATCGCCATCTACCTTTGTTTCCGCATCCGAGTCGCAATGTTTTGAAGGCATAATGGGGTTGCCCTTTGCGAGTGGATTAAACTTTAAAAAAAATCGAATAGAGAAATTGTAAAAATAAATTAGAAGCTTAAAAAAAATGGTCAAACTTTAAAAAAGTCGAAGTTTTTCGGAGAAGAAGAAAAAAAGTCAAATTTAGGGAAACTTTCAAGGAAAAAGTCAAAATTTAAAGAACAGCTCGAAATTTCGACAAAAAATTTGCAATTTTTCAGAGAAATTTAGATTTTGATAAGAAATTTGAAATTTCGAGAGAACAAGACAATTTAAAAAAACCCAAATTTTCTGATAAATTCGAATTTTGAGAAAATTGGTAAAATAATTTCGCAAGAAAAGAGAATGTGGATAAAACTTCCAGGTTCGAGAAAAGTATTGAATTTTAAATAATGATGAAACCTTCCTAGAGAAATCAAATTTTAAGAAAAAAATTCAATTTTAAGATTTGAAAATCGACAATTTAGTTGGAAATAAAAGTTGAAATTTCCAGAAAATACCGAATTTAAAAAAAAAAGAGATTTCGAAAATATAAATTTGTGAAAAGTTCTTAAAAAAGATAAAATTAAAAAAAAACGTCGAATTTTGACAATAGATTGAAACCCAGAACAAATATAAAACCTGAAATTTTTAGACAAATTTAAATTTTGTGAAAAATTGTAAAATTTCGAAAAGAGAAATTGTAAAAAATTGAAAGCTTAGAAAAAATCGTCGAACTTTTAAAAAGTCGAAGTTTTTCAGAGAAGAAGAAAATAAAAAATTTGCATTTTTCGAGGGAAAGTCAAATTTCAGAATAAATTTAAAATCTCGAGAACAAGACGAATTAAAAAAAAGACAAATGTTCAGATAAATTCCAATTTATATAAAATTGGTAAAATAAATTCGAAAGAAAAGGCATTGTAGATACAACTTCCAGTTTTGAGAAAAATGTAGAACTTTAAAGAAAGATTAAATTTAAAAAAAAATCAGATTTTGAGATAAGTCAAACATTTTGAAAATTGATGAATTTCGTTGAAAAAATCGTAGCTTGCAGAAACAATAAAATGTCGAATTTTAAAAGTCGAAATTTCGAAAATAACCAAATTTTGCGAAGCAAGTCCAAATTTGTAGAAAATAAATAAAAGTTTAAATATTTACTAAAAGTCAACCTTTGGGCAAAATGGCCTAATTTGGAAAAAGGACAAACTTTAAAAAGAATGTAGAAATTTGGAGACAAGTGTTGAAGTGCTGAAGGTCAAAATTAAGTCAAACATTTTAAAAATATGTAAATAAATTTTTCCCAAAAATCGCAATTTCGAAAAAAAAAACCGAATTTTGCACAGCAAGTCCAAATATGTAGAAAATAAATAAAAATTTAAATGTACAGTAAAAGTCAATTTTGGGGAAAATGCTGAAATTTAGTAAAAGGACGAATTTTAAAAAGAATGTAGAAAGTTCTAGAACAAAGCTGCAAAAAATGTAATTTTGAAAAAAAGTTAAATTTAAGAATAGATCTAAATTTCGAAAAAAGAAAACTATGAAAAAAAGGTCGAAATTTTCAAAAACTATTTTACTCAACATCTCCAATTACTTCAAATTTTTATTTTTTCTTATTAAAATAATCGACAAAAGATGAATTTGGGAGAAATAAGTCAAATCTTCTAGTAAGTCGAATTAGAAAAAAGTAAACATTTTCACAAATTGTCGAGTTTTGAGCAGAATGCAAGATTTGAGGTACAAGTATAATTTTAGGAACAAAATCGATATTAAAAAAAGACTATAGAGCAGAGTTAAAAAAGTTGAAATTGCGGAAAAAAGGCAAATTTTGAAGTAAAGGTCTAAATTTTGAGATATACAAAGTCCTTTGGGCTGAATATATTTTCGTTTGACTACATGAGTCAGAGAGGTCTCTCTCTATCCCATATGTTGTCTGAATTATCTGATTTAATTTTGAAAAAAAAATGTAAAATCAGAAATAAAAATGTGTGGCTCTTTGAAATTCACGAAATCAATTTTTTTATTGCGGCTGTCTCTTTCGGTTTAAAAGTTTGCCGACCCCAGATATAGGGCGATAGTTATTAGCCAGATTTCTTTTTACCTTTTTAGAGTCAGGCTGCACCCTAACAGATTTCCAGTGTATTAGGGAGTATACCCTTGTGGTAAGAAAATCTGAACAATTTGCTTAGGACAGGAGTCAACTCTGGATCGCACTTCTTAAGAACAATAGCGTGGATACCGTCAAGACAAGAAGCTTTCGATGTGTCGAGCTCGAGGAGAATATTTCTGACTGTGCGTTGTCTGAAAACAGTCACACACTCTAGGCATAGAAGTGCGAATCTTAGGAAGAACAGGTGGTTTTACTGGGTCTAACATTTTGAAGGTGTTGATGAACCGTGTTTAGATCGAAAAAAATTTTATTTATTTATTTTTTATTTTTAATTTTTAAATTGCCCAACAATGGTTGCCATTTACACGGCAATTAGTACTACTTAAAATTACAATCAAAAAGAAAAATAAATTTAACATATGACCAAAAATAATTAGGCGTGGACTTACCAACATTATTGTATCCAAAGACATTATGATTTGTAATTACATAAATTTTATACAAGTGATTTCAATTTTTTTAATTTACAACAAAATATGTCATAGTTATTTCCTACTAAGAGGTTAGAGACGCGCATCATGCTGTTCAGGGGGAGTATTTAATAAAATTAGTTCTAAAGTTAGGTATGTAGAAGATAACAGAATTTCTAGCGTTGAGTCTGGGCACATTAAAAAATAACTTTTGTAGCAACAAAGGACAGGCCAAGGTTCCATTCACAAGTTGATAGATAAAGGCTGCCAGACTTACACGTCTGCTATCTTGAAGTGACTGGAAGTCAAATAATGCAGCAAATTCTGCTTGATCTATATGCCGAGGAGGATAGTTGTTGAATTTCTTAAGATGCAAAAATTTTAAAAATCGTCTTTATACGTTTTCGATTATGTTGGTCAAGTAAACCTGATGTGGATCCCAAATGACTGAGGCGTTCTCTAGTTTAGAGCGTACAATGGCATAATAGTGTTTTGATGGCATCAGCATTATCACATTCATTACAGTTTCGAATAACAACACCCAATGATTTAAAAGCCGCATTTACGATAATTATTAAATGTTTCTTGAAAGAGAGGTGGTCATCAAACATCACTTCTAAGTCTCTAATTGCTTGATGTCTGGTTAGTTCTTTATGTGCATCCTTGTACTGAAACTCAATTATTGCGCTGCGCAATGAATAAGGCTCAATGCTACATTTGCAAATGTTGAAGGTTAGTGCATCCTCTACAGTCCACTTATGCACGGCATTTAGGTCATGCTGCAAATATTCTGCGTCTTGAATGCATTCCACAGTTTTAAATAATTTAAGATCATCAGAAGGCACTGTCAATAATATAAACCAAGAACAGCAACGGCCCCAAATTCTATCCTTGTGGCACTCCGGATCTCTGCACATATACTTCGGATTTGTACCCAAAGCCAAGAAAGTAATTTCCCACAAATGCCCGTTTGTTGCAGCTTTAATAATAATAATATATTGTGCGAAATTCGGTCAAATGCTTTACTGAAGTCGGTATAGATAACATCGACTTGTTTCTGGTGGTCCAGGTTTTCAGCTAAAAATTGAGTCACACATACCAGGTTTGATGTGGTTGATCTTCCCGGTACAAAGCCATGCTGATTCTCAGTTATTTGGGGTTTTAGGGAAAAACAGCCGGTATAGACAATACTCTCGAATATTTTCGCGAAAACAGATATTATTGAAATTGGTCTATAATTTTCGACTTGTGTAGTGTCTCCATTCTTGTGTATGGGGCATCCATTGCTTGGGAAAGAGTGCAAAATTTAGGCTCAAGTTAAATATGTGGGTTAGTGGTCCAGTCAAAACCTCTACACAGTCCTTAATAAGAAAAGTTGGAATAAGGTCCAAGCCACATGAATCGTTATTTTTAAGATTTTTAATATATTTTAAAACTGTGCAAGTCTCAATATCTAAAGTGAATGAGGATGGATTGCTACAAAATTCATTATTGCAGCATCCAGGTAATGGTTGAATACGGTCGGAAAATACCAATGAAAAGTAATTAGCGAAACAATTTATGTTCTGAAGAATCCAAATTCAAATTTGAAATTTTAATTTTTTTAGGATGAAAATAGTCTAAATTTAATGATTGAAAATGAAAACGTTTAATAAAGATTAAAATTTAATAACTAATGAGATTTCCGTTTTTCTAGAAACTTTGAATTTTAAAGCAGATGTGAACGAAAATTTTGAGTTAACATTTTTAAATTCGGAAATTGATAAAAATGTTTCATAAACTTTTAAGTGAAAGTCAAATCTCGTAAGTAATGAAGGTCGAAATTTACCGATTACAAATAAAATTTTCTGATTAAGGTGAAATTTACTTTTTTCCTTAAATTCCAACTTTAGAATCAAAATATCGATATTATTTCGACTTTAATTTCAAACTGTCGAGTTTTCTTTTTTTTTTGCGAAGTTTTAACCTTAGAACTCATAAATTCGAGAAAACTCGACAGTTTGAAATTAAAATCGAAATAATATCGATATTTTGATTCTAAAGTTGGAATTTAATGAAAAAAGTAAAAATTTAAATTTCAAATTAAACATTTAGACAGAGAAATCGAAGTTTGAACAAAAACTAAAGATTTTAAGAAATTCTGGTATTTTCGATTTTAAAAATTTGAAGCTACTAATAGCGTGGGTAAACTTGTAAATTATAAAAGAAATCAGTTTTAACTAAAAACCTTGAAAAAAATCGGGTTTCTTAGAAAGTTTGTATCAAAATAAATTATTTAATTAAAAAAATTCAAAATTTTGAATTTAATCTCGAAATTTTCGAAAACTTATCGAAATTTCATGGTTAAACTTGACATTTACAAACTCTAAAGTTTATAGTAAAACAAAATTATAAATTTCTAGTTTATCTTCAAATGTTCGAATTTTTCTTATAATTTCACGTTAACTTAAAATTTATTTTTATCAATTTTAAGCTTCTCTGGACATTTAAACTTTTTTCCCAAAATGTAGTCGTTAGGTTTGACATTCTAAGGTTAAAGTCGAAATTTCGAGAAAAAACGTCAACATTTCCAAAAAAGTGCGATTTATTAAAGAAAAACCTTTCACAAAAAATTTAATTTGATATTTTAGCCATTTCATCGAATTTTTCACTTTATTCCCAAATTCGAGAATAATGCAGAAATTTTAAGATATTTCTTAGGAGAGTTTCTTCTGAACATTCTGAGTTTAAACCTGAACCTTAATATTTTTCTCTAGAATTTTGTTACAAAACTCGAAATCTGGACCTTCCTTTGGAATTTTTGTCTTTTGATCTCAAAATGTTGACCTTCATCTCAAGGTTTGAACTTTTTTCTCGAAATTTCGAAATTAAACTTAAAATTTGGACGTTTTTCTCGAAAGTTCGTGTGAGAACTGAATTCTTGTGAATGACTTGGTATTTGTTCAAAATGTAGATATTTTTTTTATTTTTTCAAAATTCTGTGTTTAAATTTTTATAATTGAAAATGGGAGGATATTTTTGTTTTAAGAGTTTTTTATCTTTTCAAAGTTTTGCATAACATTTTTCATTTAAAGTTGAAAGTTATACCTTTTAAAATTCCACTTATACATTTCCAGTTTTTCTGTTTGAACTTATTTTTCTCAAAATTTTGTGTTTAATTTAAACTCTGACAATTAGATTTGTTAAAATAAATTTATTTCGAATTATAATTTTTAAAGTTTTTTAACCTTTGTCTTAAAATGTTTACGTTAAAGACAATTATTTTTATTTTTTTCCGCTTTTTAAATTGAAATATTGATTTTTTTTAGAAATTTCGAAAACGTGAATTTGCTAAATAAAATGGGATGCCTCTTTTCTTCATAGACATCTCAGGTCACATCAAAAATCACTGCAAGCCATATGTAACTCTCAAGCTACAGATCAGGCATCAATTGTGTAGAACGATTGAAATAATAGGTAAAAATTGACATTGTAAACACAGAATCTTAAGGAAAAAGGAGAAATTGAAGAAAATATTCGAAATTTATTTTCCAAAAATTCTACTTAATTTCGATTTAAATGCTAGTAGTAAATGTCGAAATATTTAAAAATAAACGTCAATATTTCTAGAACAATTCAAAATTTTAAATTTAAAGCTGACCTTTATGGGACAAAATGAAAATAAGTTCAAATTCAAAAGTTTAATAAAAAAAAGTCTAAGTTTCAAGAAAACTCGTGAACAATACAATAATAACTAATCGAGAGAAAATATTGGGTTGTAATTCGAGACTTTTAATGTAAAGTTGAAATTGAAGAAGGGAGGTTTTGTTAACTGTGGACTTTGAATCTGCATTGAACCGAAATAAACCGATATTTTCTTTACGGTTTTCGTTCTGACAGAAATAACGGTTTTTTTCGGTTTCCGGTTTTCGGTTCAGTTCCGGTTCGAAGCCCTGCGATAAAGCTTTGAATGCAACTCGATTATTAGCGATTTAAACAATCTCAGACGTGGCCAGAAGAGCCGGCTAACGCCTCGTCCCCTGGCAACGTCCTCGATTATTGCACATCGCATTCTAATCTCGTTAGATTAATAGCTATAATTAGTAGTATTTGTTTGTTGTTCCTTCCAAACTTAAATTTATATATTTTCTTATTTAGTTTACCCAAATTTTGACATAAAACTCAAAATCTACGTTTTTTGAACTAAAGATTTGGTTTGAAGATTACGATTTCCAAAAAAAGTAGACATTTCGAGATTACAGCTCAACATTGGCGAAAAACTTAAAGATTAAAAGTTAAATTCAAAATTTAAAAATTTTCATTTTAATCCCAAATAATTATAAAACATGCTCGAAACTTCGACAAAAATTTAAGGTTAAACTCCAGATATGTAAAAAAGATTCAAATCTCGGGAAAAAACTAAAATTTATAAAAATTAAACTTTTGGTTTAATCCAAAATTTTGGAAATTTGTAAAATAAATGAATTTTAAAAATGTCGAAATTTTCATCAAATTTTAAAATTTTTTAAAAATTCGTTTTTCAAAAAAAGTCCAAATTTTAATAAAACACTTTTTAAGTGAGACAAAATTTTGCAAGAATGCCAAACTTTTAACAGTCGAAAATTTTAAAAAAAGCGAAGTTTTAAAGAAATATTGAATTTTAAAAATTTTGTCAAAAAAATTCGAATTTTTTTAAAAATTAAATTTAAAAAAAATTTCATATTTTCGAGAAATTTGAAAATATATCCGAAAAATTTTAATAGCCGAAATTTAGAAAAATGTTGACATTTTCATAACAAGCAAACATTTTCAGTAAAAAGATTTCCAAAAATATGAAAATTCTGAAGAATTCGATATTCTAAAAAGAGTTGCAATTTTGGAAAAAGAAAAAATTTTAAAACAACGTTTTGAAAAAGATTTGAAAATATCGAATTATATAAAAAAAGACGAAATGTTTGAAGTCATACTAATGTAATTAGAAAATAAATTATAATTTTGAATAAAGTTAAGATTTTCAAAAAGGTCGAAATTTTGAAAAACAGTCAAAATTTCAAAGGACAAAATTTTGAAATAATGTCGAATATGGAAAATTTTTGAAGTCTTACTAATTTTCAAAAAAGTCAAAATTTTTAAAGGAATTCGAAATTTTTAAAAAACAAAGTTTACAAAATATTCCAAATTTTAAAAAATATCGACTTTTCATAAAAAAGTAAAAGTTTTTAATAAAAAAAATTTCCAAAAATGTGGAAATTCTGAAAAATTCTGTATTTTAAAGAGTTGAAATTTTGAAAATTAATAAAAAAGTTGAAGACAATGTTTTAAAAAGATTTTAAAAAATCAAAATTAAAACAAAAACAAAATATCTAAAGTCATACTAATTTCATTTGAAAATAAATTATAATTTTCGACAAAGTAAAAATTTTTAAAAAAGGTCGAAATTTTGAAAAACAGTCACAATTTCGAAGAGAACAAAATTTTGAAATTAAAATGGCAACATTTACAAGAAAATTGGACAATTTTAAAAGGTACTGAAATTTTCAGGAATTTTTTTTTTATTAAAAAATGAAATTTTGAAAAAGGCCAAAATTAAAAAAAATGTAATTCTAAAAGTTAGAATTTTTAACAAAACAATTTAAAATAAAAAAAAATGTGATTTGAAAAAATCTAAATTTTCAAAAAGGTTGAGATTTTGAAATAAAGTCAAAAAAAAGAAATTAAAATCTAAAGAAAATGGCGGGTCGTCAGGTGTGCGGTAGTTGCTATTTGGTAATTAAGGAAAATGTGAGAAGTATTTTGTGTACAGAGTGTTGTAAATGGTATCACGATAAGTGTGTTGATCGGAACGTCGAGGATTTCAAGAAAGTGGCTGTTGATATTCAAAAGCGCGGCTAGAAATGGAAATGTGCGGACTGCGTTAGTGAGGTTAGTTTTGTACTACCTAATGACATCACTGATGTGGAGGACAGGATCGAACAATTGTTCTTGAAATATTTCGAACCTTTCAAGCGTAGTGCAGAAAACAGCCTCAGTGAGATAAGAGTTGATCTGAGCGGGATTTCCAAAGCCAACAAGATGATCGCGGATAAGTATACTCAGCTGGATGAACGTGTGGGCAAGCTTGAAAACTCGGTGAACTCTACGAATTTCACTTCTTATAACGTCGAGAATGTATTTTCCGAGCACTGAATGTCCCTGAGTCAACTAAGACTACAGGTGTCGAAGGTCTTAGTGAGGATCGTGGCAACATAACTTTGATCTTGCCCCCCGATTTATCGGTCCCGGGTAACGTTATCACTATCCGTCGGCTTGGAAAACAAGAGAGGGGTAAAGTCCGACCTCTGCTAATAGTTACACCGTCCTTGGATGTTGCTAAGAAAATAGTGAAACTTGACACTGGCTGTAACATCAAATTTAAGGCTAGCCAGACATACTCGCAGCGCAAATACCTCCTCTCCGTGCGCAAGGAACTTGAGAGGCTGGTGAGTAACGGAGAAACAGATAATACGATTAAATATGTGAATGGTGTGCCAAAGATAGTGAAAGTTAATACGTTTCGTTCATCGAGGGAGGAAAAATCCGGCACGCAGGGTGTCAACTAATCTCGTTATTTATTATCAGAATGTAAGAGGCCTCAGAACGAAGTTGTCTGAGTTTTATACCTCTATCGCTAGCTCTCAGTGCAATATCGTCCGTGTTACGGAATCGTGGTTGCATTCGTCCATCGCGGATGGTGAAATTGTGGATAATATTTTCATAATGTTTAGAAAAGACAGAAGCTTTTGCTCCAGTGGCAAAGAGCGTGGTGGTGTGAAGCGTGAGTTGGTTATTGAGTTGGTTGCGACTGGTGATACTAATGATATCGAGGAAGTGTTTGTGCTAGATAAGGCACCAGGGAACGATATTATCATAGGTTGCACGTACATACCACCGAGTTCACCTATTGACGTTTACATCAAGCATATGGCTACAGTGTGTAATATTGCATCGAGGCACCCTAGTTGTGAATTGATAATGTTGGGTGATTACAATTTGGCTAGTGCGGCACCTCAGAGAGACTGTATAAATTTAATATATGGGGAATACTCGTTGCATGGTTGTGAGCAATTTAATCATGTGTGTAATGAGAATGATCGAGTATTGGATTTATGCTTTTCGAGTATTGAGACTCTAGTACAGAAAACACCTGCACAGGACAGGTATCATCCTGCCATCTCACTATCTGTGGAGCAAAGTATTCAATTGAAACCCCCAAGTGCGTCGGATTATCAATTTTGGAAAGGGGACTATGATGGGCTTAATAATTATTTCCTAGCAGTTAACTGGACTGAGTTATACAGGTGTGAATCTATTGATGAGAAAATAGATCTCTTTTTTGGAATAGTTAATACTGCCATACAACGTTTTGTGCCTCTCTTTGTTAAGCGACACACTCGCTATCCACCGTGGTTCACCGGGGAACTTATGCATAAAATGTGTCATAAGAAAGATGCGCATGCCCGCTTTAAGAAGCAAGGAACCTCCCGCGCTTACAGAGCATTTAGCTCACTCAGATCTGAGTGTAAGAAACTTAGTATGGAGTGTTACAAAAACTATCTGCTCAAGGTTGACAATTCTATGAATAAGAATGCTAACTTTTTCTGGTCATTTTTGAAGGATAGGGCGAGGGGTAATCGGGATACCCCAGAGACTATGCACTGGGATGATACGATGTCTAATGGTGATGGTGTATGTGACCTTCTCGCGTCTTTCTTCAAGAGCGTGTATACAAATGGTGGAGATCATCCAAATGTGGACCTCAGCTTGCCGGGTGTCAATGAGAATAGTTATGTTGATGTTAACTTAACCTCAATGTGCCTTAGTTTTGATGATGTATTTGACGGTCTTTGCGGGTTGGACGTGAAAAAAGGAGCTGGTCCGGATGGCTTTCCGAATGTGTTCTTGAAGAATTGTGCAATTGGCCTGTGTGAACCGGTAACTCATATATTTAGTGAATCGCTATGTACTGAAGTATTTCCGTCTTTATGGAAAATCTCGTATATAAGTCCCATTCAAAGTCGGGTACGAAATCGGATGTCACCTATTACCGACCGATTTGCATTCATTCCGCCCTGCCGAAGTTGCTGGAAAAACTTATTTTACACCAAGTCGCGAATGCGTTAGAAGTATCATCACAACAAGACAGCATGGGTTTATTGGCAGTAGGTCAACCTCTACCAATCTTATGTTGTATACTAGTTATTTGCTTGACGCTTTCAATGTGAGCAAGGAAGTACACTCCATTTACACGGACTTTAGTAAAGCTTTCGATACAGTTCACCACGGGATTTTGATTGATAAATTGGCGCGATATGGAGTTAGGAACAAGGCTCTGGATTGGCTTCTGTCCTATCTGACTGGGAGGCGGCTGCGAGTCCGCGCTAATCGTCATGTGTCACAGGATTATCCTGTTGAATCTGGTGTACCTCAGGGCTCGCATCTGGGTCCTGTTCTTTTTAACATCTTCATCTGGGATTTATGTCAAACTACCTACCGTATGCTGATGATTTGAAGGTGTATAGAGCAATTTCCGATCAACGTGATGTGCAGCAGTTACAAGAAGATATCGACTATCTAGAACAATGGTGCGATACAAATAAACTCAAGCTTAATGTTATGAAATGTGCTGTCATGCAATTTTCGCTTCGGCACAACAGATACCCAATGAATTATTCTCTCGGTGGTCAATTCCTGCGAGCGGAAAATGTGATTAAGGACCTTGGTGTACTTGTTGACGATAAATTGGACTTTGTTAGGCATATTGAGTATGTTACTGTAAAAGCTTTTAAGGTGCTCGGCTGTATTTTTAGGGCGGGAAAGGATTTTAGAAATCCGCAAACATTAGTTAAGTTGTTTGTAGCATTAGTGAGACCAATCTTAGAATATTGTACTGTCATTTGGTCCCAGTTTTACGACTTTCATATTAATGCGGTCGAGAAAGTGCAATACAAATTTTGTAAATATTTGGCGTACTTTATGTTCTCGGAATGTTCAACTAGTTGCGTGAATGAAGTGTATGTGCGATTTAACCTCAACAGACTTGTACATCGAAGAACACAGACTGATCTTTGTTTTTGGTACAAAGTCATCAACGGCCTGATTGATTCACCGGAGTTGTTAGTTCTTTCCTCTCAGTGTTCCTCATCGGGGATTGAGGTCGAATCGCGTTCTAGCAAACTTTCATACCTCGAAATCGTATGTTCGGAATGGCCCTATTAATAGAACTTCTAGTTCGGTGAATGAGTATTGCAATTTGTTAAACTACTTTGGTGGTAATTATTGTGAATTTGTCAGAAGTGTGAAACGCCTGTCGATGCATTGAAATTGAAACAGATTTTTTTTTATTATGGGGGCATTTACATTTACATTGTATTATGGAATATTAATTGATGTTGAATTTTGATATATTCTAACACGGCTTTCGGCGAATCAGAAACCGTTTAGGTTGATTTTAGGGCGGAATATCAAGTAATTTGTTTTTGTTGCTATGGTTACATGTAATAATTAAGGTATTTATTTAAAGCATCGTGTTTCAAAATTGTAATCTATTTTGAAGTTTTTTATGAATATTTAGTTTAGGTTTTTCTATAATCTTGTTAGAGAAAGTATACTCTCTAAAGCACTGAACTAAACACTGTGGCTTGTGATCAAGTCCAAGAAGGTTTCACCCCTTTACCACATCGGCAATTAAGTAAATAATTACGCGATACGTATTTCGCCAGCAGAACTGGCATTTTCAAGCGCACTAATCTAAAAAGATTAGCAAAAGATGCATCGACGTCATCTGCATTGAGATTCAAATCGATACTGGCGGTCTTTTGCTTTCTTTCCTATTTCTAATTGTTTAACACAGCTGGTAAAGGATTGAACTAAACACTGTGGCTTGTGATTAAGTCCAAAGAAGGTTTCACCCCTTTACCACATCGGCAATTAAATAAATAATTACGCGATACGTATTTCGCCAGCAGAACTGGCATTTTCAAGCGCACTAATCTTAAACGATTAGCAAAAGATGCATCGACGTCATCTGCATTGAGATTCAAATCGATACTGTATCGATTTGAATCTCAATGCAGATGACGTCGATGCATCTTTTGCTAATCGTTTAAGATTAGTGCGCTTGAAAATGCCAGTTCTGCTGGCGAAATACGTATCGCGTAATTATTTATTTAATTGCCGATGTGGTAAAGGGGTGAAACCTTCTTTGGACTTAACACATCTGGTGCATGCAATTTTGACCTGCCACAAATAGCCTTCAATAAACTGGGGGCCGACAATGGTCCTTTATCTCCGTTAAGGGTAACTGGCCTCTGATTGATATAAATTGTTTCGTATGCATCAAGTTCTCTGCTATTTGTGACCGATCTTAACAATTTTAAATTTTCAATGTTAATTTTGTGTCCTGTATTTATCATATGTAGGGCGACACTTGATTTTTCTTCTCTATTGTATCTAAAATGAGCGATATGTTCTTTAAATCTGGTTTTCATGGATCTCTTGGTCTGTCCAACATATGATAAATTACAATTGTTACAGCTTATTTCGTAAATTCCGGAATTCTCAAGCTTGTCCAATTTATCTTTAGCATTACCCAAATTATTGCGGAGACTGTTATTGGCCGTGTACACTACTTTTACGTTGTTTTCTTTTAGAACTTTATTAATTTTATTAGTGATATTTGGGTAAAATGGTAATTTCACAACGGTTGTAGGAGTGTTATCTTTAGATTGGTCAAGCTTAGAGCAATCCTGAATTATTTTCTTAAATCTACATTTTCTTAACATGCTGTTTACTGTTTCTACGGGGAAACCATTAAAAATCGCAACATCTTTAATGTAAGCTAATTCTTTTGTATATCTGGATTTACTTAGAGGAACATTTAAAAGCCTGTTGATTAAAAAACGTATAATTGCTAATTTTTGTTGTGGACAATGATTAGAATCAGCTGTGATAAAGCGATTTGTATTGGTTTCTTTTCTGTATATATCGAACTCTAAATTATTTTTATTTCTGATAACCAAGATATCTAAAAACGGGAGTAATCCATTGGTTTCTTTTTCAAATGTAAAGTTAATTGAATTGTATTTTGAGTTTAACTTATCAACGAAATCTTGAACTTCATATTTACTGGTGTCAAAAACTGCAAAAATGTCGTCTACGTATCGTATCCAAATTCGAGGAAAGTTTGGTGCAACTGTGACATAGGTAAACCATTTACGTCTAATAATTTTGAAATATTTCGCAAAAATAAAATACGGTATCACTCACTACTTGAATGCAGCTGGGCGACCAAGAGGAAATGAACAAGTTGAAAGTTACAATAGAACCATTCTCGATTCATTGTCCACTATGGGAGCAGAAATAAACTATGAAAAATTGAATGAAAACATTAACAAACTCCAGTTAGGATTAAATGGTACCATAAATCAGACATTAGGAGCATCTCCAAGTGAGAATCTGATGAAGTTTCCTGTAATAGGGCAGGTGACCTTATTACTAGCTAAAATGTAGCAGAGTATTGATATTACAGCGGTACTACAACAAATAATTGAAAATGCATCTATTTGCCAATCCAAACAAAATTGCATATTTCGATCCATACCCTTGTTTCGGATTAGCTTTCAAGTAAACGATTTAATTTCCCTTAAAATAACTTTTCTTCTTTTACAGCACAGGTACAAGTCAAATTATTACCAAAATAAAAAGGTCTCTAAGGTCACAACAACAGGAACACTGAAGGATAGAGTAAACGAGGTTACGTTCTTGGAGTAGGGTTACTACTCAGACAAGAACAGCTGGATAAGCAGATACACAGGAAGCTCTTCAGTGCGGTGAAAGGAGATGGAATGGTCGTCAACTATTCAGAAGCATTTCTTTCGGGTTCAATTTAACAAAATGGTTGAGTAAGTTAAGAACAATGAAGAGTAGAGTAGGGGGATTCGGTTCTTGGAGTAGGGTTACTATTCAGACAAGAACAGTTGGATAACCAAATACTCAGGGTGCTCTTCAGTGTGGCGAAGGGAGATGGAATGGTGGTTAACTGTTCAGAATCATCATACTTTCGCGTGGGATTAGCCCATAGAGTTAGCATTTAAGTAGGAGTTTAAGTTCTAAAAATATAAGCTGCCTCTCACTAACCAGGGTACTAATATTCTTCAAAAATAAATAGAAAAGTAAATATACATGTTCTTATAAACTTTGTTGCACAGATCTACCACTGGAGTGAGGACACTCCAGCTGTCGGGAAGGGCCGAATGTTATCAACCATGGCAACCGAGGGTTTCGGAGTACTCGCACAAGGTCAGCGATCTCAGGGGTCGAGTGTGAAAGGAATGCTGACGGGAAAAATTCTTGCGATGAACCGTAATGCGGCTGCTGGGATGAGGCATTCATTCGGGGCGATTCATTGGAGACGTATGGGTGCGGCTAGCTAACGTTAACATTGATGGTTAAAAGTATAGATTTTACTTTGTCTTTTTAAATGTTACAGTTTGATATTTTTGTAATAAACGGTTGTTTACAGTTATTATGTCATATTTTCTTATTTTGGCAACACATCTGGAAATTTTCCAGTGACACACTATCCATGCATCGTATAAAAATACATCGATATTTCCGATACTTCTTTGCTTTGCAAAACATCGAATACTATTCGGTGTTTTTAATGGAAAGATCGAATAATTTGGAAACATCGATATATATCGAATATCCCTAAACTTCGTTTGCATTCCTACGTGTAGGCAACCTTAGTTTCTCCTTCATCCATCGCGGATTGCAAGTATAAGCACGATGTTTTAAATTCGACGAATGTATGTACAAGTAAACAACAGTTGCATAAGAGCTTATCGTGCATAAGACCCATTTATTCTGTTATGAAAACATTGCTGGTTTTACAAAATGGTAAACTACCATACGAAATCTCCATTTTCATCGGATAGTTGCGCCTTGCCTAACGATGCGCCACTGATTTATCGATTGGGATTCCCTAATTTCAAATGCTAGCAATATTTGCAAATACCATCACAATAGCAGTAATTGGAGAAAGTAAGACATTCTTTAAAAATCGTTGCAAGTTTCCGACAAAGTATTGAAAAATGGAAATTAAAAGTGAAGGTCGACAGGGGTTAAGTTTTATCAGCAGTCGGACGACCTTTCCACAGCATTTATGATCGTTACGTCACGATTAAGACAATTTACTATTGGTGGTCTATCGAGTATCGTACGGAGAGGGTCCCCGCACGATTTCGAAACATGTTCGACTCGCATATTATCAACTGATCAAAAACAAGTGAACGTTGGCGGGCGACAGTCTATCGCCGGCAGCACGTCAAATTTGTGTCGTTTCGTGAATTCCGAAATTGGGAAAATGGCAACGCAAAAGGGCAAAAGGGTGTGCGTCGTAGGCAGCGGCAATTGGTAAGTTGCGGGCGCCCGTTTCCCGTTTTATAACCTAACTTTGGCGGATTGTTTATTATGTTCGAGTTAGGTAACCTGGCCCTGACATTCACCGATTCGCTGTTTAGCAGGATTATACGGTTGTTTGCCTTTTTAGGGGGTCCGCAATAGCCAAGATCGTTGGGAATAATGCCCTCCGTCTCAGTCATATCGATGATAGGGTTACGATGTACGTTTATGAGGAAATTATCAATGGGAAGAAGTTGACCGATATCATAAATGACACTCACGAGAACACTAAATATTTGCCGGGTCATAAATTACCCCCTAATGTCGTAAGTCTTGACACTGCTTAAAATACTTTGAACTCTTCAACTGCACGTAATTCTCTTATTAATTGTTAAAATTCTACGCTACGCTCGATTAAAAAAAAAAAGAAATATACATAATTTAACTTAAAAGCACATTATTCTTGGTGATATTAAGAATATACCATCATCTCAGTGTGCAGGGTCCTTAAAAGTGAGGTTATGTTTTATTCTCTGTATTTCAATTTCACTTATTTTCCTAAAAGTTTGAAATTACCTCAAAGTTGGGATTTTTTTTAAAGAATTGTTGATTTTTTCGGACCTCCGAAATCGGAAAAGACCGTGTATTGGTTTCTTCGGAATTTCGAAATAAGTTTTTACTAAAAGTTGTCTGTTTTTTTTTCAATTTTTTACATTAACCTCAAAATGTCGATCTTTTCTTCATTCTTCAGGAAATTTTAGTTTGATTTAGACTCATTTTCATTCAAAGTTTTTTCTATATCTTTAGCTGTTTCTCATAACGTCGAGTTTAAAATTTGTACTTTAACTTTTTCCCTAGATTCTTAATTTTAAAATTGACAAATTTCGGCCTATAGTCCATTTCAAAAAAATGTGCATCAGAGTAAAGATGCACACAATACATCGATGTATCGAAAACATCGATATTGTCGTTTCGATGTTCGATATTGTTGCATCGATGCTTTTGTTCCGATGTATCGGTAGAGGAAGTTAAAAAATATTTTACTTTTTTGGGCGGTTAAAATTTATTTAGGGTATTCATTTTAAAATTCGTAGGTAGAATCGTCTTTTTTGGCTCATCAAAGTTTCTAAGCCATTGTAAAATTTTGTAGGATTGGCCTTAGAGGTATCATATTACTGTGGAACAGGAGGTTCCAACCTTTTTTATGTTGTGCGCCTCCTGGGTATAAAAAATATATTTATGCCCTCTTTAAGTCAAAATATTTAAAAAAGTTAAAATTTTCATTAAATTCGAAATTGTTGAAAAAAGTCATCAAAAAAAGGTAAAAGTTAAGAAAAAAGTTGAAATTTTGGAGATATACGAAAATTCTTTAAAAAATCCAATTTTTGATAAGAAGTCAAAATTTTGAAGTAGTCTCATTTTTGAAATAATATCGAAATTAAAAAAATCGACCTTATCAAAAACCTTTCGTTGTCAAGTTTTTAAAAAAAATTGAAATTTTCGAAAAGCAAAATTTTAAAAATAGTCGAAATTATCACAAAGGTAAAAATTTTCAAGAAAGTCGAAAATTAAAAAAAAAATTAAAATTTTGAAAATTGCCAAAATTTTGGTCAATATTTTGAAATTGACAAAAAATAATTCGTATTTAATTTTAAAAAAAGTCTAAACATTGAAACAGTCACAAATCTAAAGAAAGGTGAAATTTTGAAAAAATTAAAATTTTCCGAAAAATTCGAAGACTTTCAAAGAAATCGAAATTTTTTTAAAAACAAAATAAAATTTTGACAAATTTGAACATTTCAAAAAATGGATGAATTTTTAAAAAAAGTTAAAATTTTTAAAGTAAAATTTTAATAAATGCGAAATTTTTATAAAAAGTTAAAATTTTTAAAAAATCAATTGTAATTTTCAAGAAATTTATATAATCTGCAAAAAGTCGAAATACTGAAAAATAGGTTAAAAAAATTCAAAAAACTCAAATTATCGAAAAAGTCAAAATTTAAAAAAAAAATCAAACATTAAATAAATAGGAAAATTTTTAAAAATAATCGAGTTTAAAAAAAAGTCAAAATAATTCGAATATTTTTAAAAAAGTCAAATTTTCGAAAAAGTCGAAATTTCGAATTTTGAAAAAAGTTAAAATTTTGGAAAAAGATGCGAATATTTGAAAAAAAAAATTTAAATTTAATAAACATTTAAATTAAAAAAAAATGATTTCCAAAAAAAGTAAAAATTTTCAAAAAAAAGTAGTCATTTCAAAACGGGCCAGCTTTGAAAAGAATCGAAATTTGCAAAAGTAGAGATTTTTATAAAGTTTAATTAAAAATAAATAAATAAAAATTTGAAAAATGTTGAAATTTAAAAAATTAAATTTTAAAGTCAAAACTTTTAATAAGGTTTAATATTTTAAGAAAAAAAAACGAGATTTAGAAAAAATGTTGAAAATATCAATAAAATTGAGATTTAAAAAAAAATCGAAATTTTCTAAAAAAAAATTTCGAATTTTCAAAAAAAGTAAAATTTTGAAAAAAAGGTGAGAAAATTTGAAAACAAATTGAAAATTTAATAAACATTTAAATTTTTAAAAAGTTTAACATTTTCGAAAAATAAAAATTTCTAATTTTCAAAAAAGTAAAAATTTTGTAGAGCTGCGAAAATCTGAAAAAAGAATTAAAAATGTAATAAACATTTAAAATTTTCAAAAAAGTTAAAATTTTGTTAAATTTTTATGAAATTTACTTAATTAAAAAAAGTAAAATTTTGAAAAATGTAGAACTTAAAAATCTAAATTTTAAAGTCGAAACTTGCAACAAAAGTTAATATTTTGAGGAAAAAAACTAAATTTTAAAGAAATGATAAAAATATAACCAAAACTGAGATTTTCAAACATATCGAAATTTTCAAAAAAGTCGAAATTTTGAATTTTCAAAAAAGTAAAATTTGGAAAAAGTTGAGCAAATTTGAAAAAAAAAATATCTAAAATTTTCAAAAAAGGTTTCGAATTTTCAAAAAGGGTTAGAATTTTGGAAAAAGCGTATTCTATAAAAAAAGTAAGATCAAAATTTTGAAAACAGTCAAAAATTCTAGAAAAGTTGTTTGAGTTTAACCTGCTTTTTAACCAAAAAAAAAGTAACAATTACAAGTGAAAACCCGAAATTTTAAGAAAAAAAAAGTAGCAGTTTCCAAAAAAAAACATAATTTGCTTCATTTTTTCTTTAAATTGCAAATTTATAATCAAAATCTTTGAAATGAGTATAAACTAAAACTGCATTTACTAGGTATTATAAAAAAAAAATCGAAATTTAGAGTTTAAATTGAAATGGAGGAAAAATATCGAAATCTACTGGGAAGACGCTTGGAAGCAACTGGCGAAAAAAATGCCACTCAACAGGAATGGAATTTGTATATTTTTTTGAAATTTTCTCTATTTGAGAATTTTAACATTTTATTAATTTTATGATCAAAATTTCGACTTCTCCCCGAAGTTTTGACTACATATTTTCAAAATTTCGAATTTTCTTCAGAATCACCACTTTTTTGGAAATGTCGCCGTTTTCTAATCAAAATTTTGAAAAAAGAATTGAAAATTTAATAAAAATTTAAAATTTTCTAAAAAAGTGAAAGTTTTGGAAAAGGTGCGAAATTGAAATTTTTAATTTGACAAAGTCGAGATTTTTATAAAATTTAAATAAAAAAATAACATTTTCGAAAATGTAGAAATTTAAAAAACTTCAAGTTTTAAAGTCAAAACTTTCAACAAAAGTCTTTATTTTGAGAAAACAAAGAAATTTTGAAAAAATGCTGAACATATCGATAAAATTAAGATTTAAAAAAAATTGAATTTTTGAAATTTAAGAATTTTCAGAAAAAGTCGATATTTTCAAAAAGGTCGAGCCCTTTAAACAAGACTAGACATTTTAAACAATAAAAAGTTTGGAAAAACATCGAGATATTAGAAAAAGTCAAAAATGTTTACAGTCCAAATTTTGGAAAAAAAGGGCCTAATTCTAAAATAAAATCCTGCAAAAAAATTTAACCGTTAAAAAAATTCGACATCTTTCAAAAAATTGAAAGCTGAAAACTAAAATGTTTATAAAAAGTTGCAATTTTCGATGTCATTTGTTTCTGGAATTTTGAAAAATGAAAACTTCAAACAAATCGATGTTGTAATAATAAAATCTTCAAACTTTCAAAAAAGGGAAAATTTTGAAAAAAAATTGAAAGTTTCAAAAAGTCGAAGTTTTGAAAAAATCAACTTTTCAAAAAATTGAATTTTAAAAAAAAAAGAAAATTCTTTCAAATAAGGGTCAAATTTACATACATTAGATACTTTTAAAAATCTAGAAGTTTCGTGAAAAAAGCAAATTTTTCAAAAAATCAAATTATCAAAAATTGTAAAAAGTCAAAATTTTGAATAAGTTCCAAATTTTTAAAAAATTGGAAAATTTGAAAACAGGTCGAAAATTTTAAAAAAGTTGAAAATTTGGGACAAAATCCAACTTCAAAAAAACTGAATTTTTTAAAAAAGAAAAATCTTTCAAATAAAGGTTAAATTTACATCCGTTAGATATTAAAAATGCAAATTTTTCAAAAATCGAATTTTCAAAAATTCGCGAGTGAAAATTTTGAAGTTGTAATATTTCAGAAAAGTCGAAATTTTGAAAAACGCTCTGTATTTTCAAAAAGGCTGAAACTTCGAGGTAGGTCGAAATTTTGATGCGAAAATGGCGACATTTCCAAAAAGGGTGGAGATTCTGAAAAAATTTCGAAATTTTGAAAATAGTCAAAACTTCGGGGAAAAGTTGAAATTTTGATCATAAAATTAATAAAATGTCGAAATTCTCAAAAAGCAGAAGTTCTAATAATATATCGAAAGTTTCAAAAAATTCGAAATTTCGTAAAAATCCAACTTTTCATAGAAAAATCTGATTTTTTAAAAAAAAAGCTAAATTTTTCAAATAAGTCAGATTTGCATGTCAGATTCCCCAAAAAATTAAAAATTTTCTAACAAAAGTCAAATTTTTTAAAACATCTGATTTACAAAACTTCCAAGATTCGCGAAAGTCATTTTGAAAGAGTTTGTAATTTTCAAAAATAGTCGAAATTTTGAAAAATGGTCGGAATTTTGGATATAGTCAAAACTTCGAGGCAAAAATTGAATATTTAATTATAAAATGTTGAAATTTTCAAAAAAGTGGAATTATTGAAAAAAAGATCGAAAATTTGAAAAAAGTCGAAATTTTGAAAGAATCCAACTTCATAACTAATTAACTATATTAACGATAAAAACGCAACAAAATTTAAAAATTCTACAAGGTTTTCGTTAAATATTTGCTAACACCGGACCTTGTGAAATTTTTAAATTTTGTTGCGTTTTTATCGTTAATAAAGTTTATTAGTTATAAATATTAAAGAATTCCACGAAGTAAGGGTTGAAAATGTCATTTATTTGAAGAATCCATCCAACTTTTCAAAAAATTGAAATTTTACAAAAATTACAAATTTACATAAGTTAGATACTTTATAAAAATTAGATATTTTCTAGAGATCGTAAATTTTTCAAAAAATCAAATTTTCAAAAATTCGAGTCAAAATTTTGAAAAAGTTTCAAATTTTCAATAAAAGTCGAAATTTTGAAAAATGCTCTCGAAGTCGACATTTTGATCAGAAAAGGGCGACATTTCCAAAAAAGTGGTAATTCTGAAGAAAATTCGAAATTTTGACAATATGCAGTCAAAACTTCGGGGAGAAGTCGAAATTTTGAATCATAAAATTAATAAAATGTCGAAATTCTTAAAAACAGGAAATTCTTGGAAAATATCCAAATTCCATTCGGTTGACTGGAATTTTTTTCGCCAGTTGCTTCTTCCAGACGTCTTTCCAGTAGATTACGATATTTTTTCTCCATTGCAATTTTTAAACTCTAAATTTCAACTTTAATCTCGAATTTTAATGTTTTTATTGGAATTACTTTTATAAATTTTGAATATTTTAAAAATTTTGTAGCGATTTTTTTAATAATACCGAGTAAATGCAGTTTTTGCTTATACTCTTTTCGAAGATTTTGATTATAAATTTGCAATTTAAAGAAAAAATGAAGCAAATTATCTTTTTTTTTTGGAAACTACTACTTTGTTTTCTTAAAATTTCGGGCTTACCCTTTTGTTACTTTTTTTGTTTGTTTAAAAGTAGGTTTAACTCGAACAACTTTTTTAGAATTTTGGACTATTTTTCAAAAATTTGATCTTACTTTTTTATACAATACACTTTTTTCCCGAAAATTTAATTTCAAGTGCAAAATTGCAAAGTAAGCCCCTCGCTTAATAATTTTCTGGGTGCGCTCTTATTTAAGGATAACTAGTTCGTTCGTAGGAGATCGTTAACACATTTTTTATAATAATAATTTCATGTCTTAAATTTATATTTATTTAGCATTTAAAAGAAACATGAAAAATTTGATAACTGGAGAAAAAAAAACCAAGCAACGAGACAAATTGATATTTTTTAAAATGTTATCTCTGGCTTTCGTGTAAATGAAATTGATGATAATAATGAGTAAACAAAGTTGTCTTCACAAATTGACGTCATTTTTCTAATTTTGTTTTTGGTCTAAATGTAGAACTGATTACTAAAAAAATATTTTTTGAAATTTTATGCCAGCCATGTGGGAACCCAAAAATCCCGGGATACTGCGGGATTACACGGGATCCCGGTATTTTGACCGGGATTGAAAATGTATACCGGTATTGCAGTCCCTAACCACCATAAATCTCCATAATAAAATCATGGTATTTTGTGTTAAAAGCGGCTTTGCCTATCTACTCAGTTGATTTACGAACCTTGAATTGCGTACAAAAGAGTTCAAAGGAGTTCAGTTTTTCCAGAAAGAGCTCAGCTAATGGAAAATTTTTAGTTAGCTGTACCTGACGTCGTTGAAGCCGCGAAAGAAGCCGATGTTCTTATTTTTGTATTGCCTCACCAATTTATCACAAGGATATGTTCCACATTATTGGGCAAAATAAAGCCAACGGCGGTTGGTTTGTCTCTAATCAAGGTAAAGCTCGTTTCCCTTATTACTTAAATTCTTTTGGATTCTGTTTTTACGTTTCTGTATATTCATTCATATTAAATTTCATAAATCATTTAACATTTAAATCTTAGGGATTCGATAGGGCCCCCAGAGGCGGCATCGAACTGATATCCCACATTATCACACGTTACCTAAAGATTCCGTGCCACGTTCTCATGGGTGCCAACTTAGCCGGCGAAGTAGCTGAAGAGAAATTCTGCGAAACAACCATCGGCTGCAGAGATAGGAAAATCGGCATCCTCCTCAGGGATATCATACAAACGGATTATTTTAGAGTAGTCGTGGTAGACGACGAAGACACCGTCGAAGTCTGTGGCGCCCTAAAGGTAGACACCCCTCTCCTTAGATTGTCCTATTTTCAACGTGCACTTCTTTTAGAATATTGTGGCTTGTGGGGCCGGTTTCGTCGATGGGTTGGGACTAGGTGACAATACCAAAGCGGCCGTTATCCGATTAGGTTTGATGGAAATGGTGAAATTTGTGGATGTTTTTTACCCGGGTGGCAAATTGTCCACGTTCTTTGAAAGTTGCGGTGTTGCCGATTTAATAACCACTTGTTACGGTGGCAGAAATAGGAAGGTGAGCGAGGCTTTCGTGAAGACTGGCAAAAGTATCAGGCAGCTGGAGGATGAAATGATGAACGGACAGAAACTTCAAGGCCCATTTACAGCCGAAGAGGTTAGTTTTATGCTGAAGCACAAAAACATGGAAGACAGGTGAGTGTTAGTTTTACACGTTAATATGATTTGGAGGTTATTCTATTTTTCAGTAACTAAAACTTCCAAAATTACCAAGCTTAAATGAATAGAAACCAGTTTTTTTCATGATACTTTTGAAGAGATTTTCCTAAAAAATCTATTTAATAAATCTCTAATACCGGTGGCATACTTATACGATATTTGTTTGAAACATGTCTGCGACATGTCGCTTCATTTGCAATAGTACTATTCTTATGATGATTCGCACATCAAGCAAACACGTTGCAGACACTAAGATATATCACAGACAAATCTGATACGATCTAGCTTGTTTGAATTCCAAGCGACATCTGTCTTTGATCGGTGGAAGTAAATTCATAAAAATTGTAAAGTGCAACTCCTAGAAAAATATATAATATAATGTTTTATACGACTACCAGCTGATACCCACGCGTTCATCCGCGTGAAAGAAGAGCAAATTTCGACTTTCTGAAGAATTCGATTTTTACTGGGAATGTAGAATTATGTATTATTATGTATTTTTCAGAATGTCGACATTGTTTCATTCGACTGCCAAAATTTCAAGCTTTTTCCAAATTTTGACTTAATTTGGAAAAGTTCGACTTTTTTCGAAGATTTTACTTTTTTTTTGAAAATTCGAGCTCTAAAATAATGATTTTTGGGTCTATTTTGATTTTCCTTTTTGGAAACTTTATGATAATTTCTGTTTTTGTTAAAAATTTTTTGTGAAAATTAGCTGTTCAATGGTTTAAATTTTTAATGTTTTGACTTTATTTCGGAGGTTTTTTTTTTGAAAAATTTTGACTTTTTATCACATTTTTGATCACATTTTTAAAAATTTTGACAATTTTTCAAAATTCCCATCGTGTTATTGAAAATTTTTGCAAGGTTTTTTAAAATTGTGACCCGAAATTTTAACTTTTTTTGCAAACCTGACTGTTTTTTAATTCGATTTTTATAAAATATTTCCATTCTAAATTGGACTTTTTTTTTCAAAATTTCAGCTTTTCCTCGTTTCGACTTTCTGAAAGTACCAATTTTGTTTTTTTTTTAATTTGACTTTTTTAAACATTTCGACTTTCCATTTTTTTTTAATTTCCACTTTTTCCAAATTTTAACTTAATTTGTAACTTTCAGCTCTTTCAGAATTTTCATTATCTTTAACATTTTGATTTGTTTTTCAATTTTTTAGAAATTTTGATACAAAATTTTGATTTCTCAAAATTTTTACTTTATGTTTAAAAGTTTTGTTGTTTTTTTTAAGTCTGATTCTGTTGGAAACCGCTTTTTTTAATTTCCACTTTTGTTAAAATTTTTGATTATTTCTTGAAGTTTTGACATTTTTTAAAAATTTCGACTTTTTTTCAAAAGTTTCGACTTTTATGTAGTAGATGGTATTTTTGTTTGAAAAATTGAAATATTCGACTTTTTTTTTGAAAATTTTCACCTTTTTCAAAAATTGGATTTTTCCCTAAATTTCGATTTCTTCGAACCTTTTTCAAAATTTTCACTTTTCTGAAAATGTTAATCTTTTGTCATCAAATTTCGACTTTTTTTCTTAGAGATTATGACTTTCTTCAGAATTGTAATTCTTGAAGTTTCAACTTTTACGTATCATTTTTTTTTATTTAAAAAGTACTCACAATTCTGATTTTTAAAGTTTTCGAACTTTTTTTAGACCGTTTATTTATTTTGTTTTTCCAGAATTTAAACTTTTTTCAAAATTGCCACTTTTATATAATAAATGGTATTTTTATTTGGAAAATTGAAAAATTCGACATCTTTTTGAAAATTTCCACTTTTTTGAAAAATTGGATTTTTCTCAAAATTTCGATATTTTTCGAACTTTTTCATAATTTTCACTTTTCTGAGAATCTCAATCTTTTGTCATCAAATTTCGGCTTTTTCTTAAGACATTATGACTTTCAGAATTTAAACTGTTTTCAAAATTTCAATTTTTTGTGTAAATTTCCACTTTTTTTTTTTAAATTTAAACTTTTCTCGAAGTTTCGACTGCTATGTAGTGAATTGGATTTTTGGATGAAAAATTTAAAAATTCGACTCTTTTTGAAAATTTTCACTATTCTGAAAAATTGGATGTTTCTCAAAATTTCGATTTTTAAAATACATGAACCTTCGCCGTTAGATGACGATGTCGTTGTGTCGTTATTGCCAAGCCTTTCCTTTATTTACATAGAAAAAATATCGTGCTATTTGTAGAACATCGAGAAAGTGCGCGAGATCTGGCCACACTGAAGCGGACAAACAGACAGACAAACACACTTTCGCATTTATGTATTAGTAAGGATTTCTATGTAAAATTATTCGAATTGAGTATATTTTTGTTATTTCTTTAAAATATCATAAGGCATAATGTGTGTCTTCTTCAACTGACGGCATGTCGTATGCTAATGTACGAGGTATACCCTTTTTGTTTGCAATATTTGTATGATACAAATGGCAAAGTCATATGCTATATACGACCGGCCTAACACTGACTGATAGACAACACACATCTTAAACCGATGAGTCTAGAACAGGGGTCACCAAACTTTCCAGTCTTAATTTTCAGAAAACTTAAAAATTTTAGAAATAGCCGAAATTTTGAAAAGAGTTGAGGATTTGAAGTAAGCCAGATTTTTCCAAAAGAGAGATTTTTAAAAGTTGAAATTTTCAAAGATTGAAATTTCAAGTAAAAATTTTCATACTCAAATCTTCAGAAAAGACGAAATTTTCAAAACAGATTAAAGACCTCAAGTGGAAATTTTGAAATAAAAATGAATTTTGAAAAAAGTTAACAATTCGAGAAAAAGTAAGGATTTTAAAAAAAGCCAATAATTTTAGAAATGGTCGATATTTTAAAAATAATTGAGGTAAGCCCAATTTTTTAAAAAAGGCGAAAATTACGAAAGTTGAAATGTTCAAAAAAGTCAAAATTTTAAAAAGAAGTCCACATTTCAGCTCAAAATGTTCATATTCAAAACGTCAGAAAAGTGAACGTTTTCAAAACAGGTTAAATTTTTTTAAAATTTAAGACTGAAATAAATCCGGAATTTCAAATTTTTTCCATTTTTCTCAAATTTCAAAAATTTGAGAAAAATGGAAATTTTCAATAAAAATTAAAAATTTTAGGAACAGTCGAAATTTTCAAAAGAGTTGAGATTTCGAAATAAGCCCAATTTAAAAAAAGGGTACCATTTTTAAAAGTCGAATTTTCAACTAAAAATGTTCATCTTCAAAACTTCAGAAATCTGAAAACTTTCAAAACTGGTCAATGTTTTTAAAAAGTCAAGATTTTTAAATATGTTTTGAATTTTGAAATAACTTGGAATTTTCCAAAATCAAAAATTTGAGAAAAATGGAAATTTTTAAAAAGCCAAAAAATTTTAGGGAGAGTCGAAATTTTCAAGAGTTGAGGTTTCGAAATAAGCCCAATTAAAAAAAAAGGTGACTTTTTAAAAGTCGAATTTTCAACTAAAAATGTTCATATTCAAAACTTCTCAAACCCGAAAATTTTCAAAATAGGTTTTTTCAAATTTTGAATAAGTCGGAATTTTAAAAAAGTAAAAAATTTGAGAAAAACAGAAATCGTTAAAAAAGTCAAAAATTTTAGAAATAGTTGAAATTTTGAAACGAGTTGAGGTTTTGAAGTAAGCTCAATTTTTGAAAAAAGATAATATTTATAAAAGTCGAAATTTTCAAAAAAAGTCGAATTTTTAACTCAAAATTTTCATATTCAAAACTTCAGAAAAGTGAACATTTTCAAAATAGGTCAAAATTTTTAAAAAGTTAAGATTTTGAAATAAGTCGGAATTCTCAAAAGTCAAAAATTTGAGAGAAATGGACATTTTTAAAAAAGTCAGAAATAGTCCAAATTTTAAAAAGAGTTGAGGTTTTGAAATAAGCCCAGTTTTTTAAAAAGAGTGAGATTTTCAAGTCGAAATTTGAGGTAAGCCCAATTTTTCAAAAAAAGCGAAAATTACTAAAGTTGATATTTTCAAAAATATCAAAATTTTAAAAAGAAGTCCACTTTTCAATTTTCATATTCAAAACGTCAGAAAAGTAAACATTTTCAAAACGGGTCAAAGTTTTTGAAAATTTAAGACTTTGATATAAGTCGAAATTTTCCAAAGTCAAAAATTTGAGAAAAATGGAAATTTTCAACAAAAAAAAAATAAAAAAATTTAGGAACAGTCAAAATTTTCAAAAAAGTTGAGGTTTCGAAATAATCCCAATTTAAGAGAAAAGTGACATTTTCAAAAGTCGAATTTTCAACTAAAAATGTTCATATTCAAAACTTCAGAAACCTGAAAACTTTCAAAACAGGTCAAAATTTTGAAAAAAGTCAGAATTTTAAAAAAAGTCAAAAATTTAAGAAAAGGTAGAAATTTTCAAAAAGTCAAAAATTTTAAAAATAGTTGAAATTTTGAAAAGAGTTAAGATTTTGAAATAAACCCAATTTTTCAAAAAAGGCGAGATTGACAAAGTCTAAGTTTTCAAAAAAGTCGAAATTTTCAAAAAAAGTCAAACTTTTAACTCAAAATTTTCCTAGCTTCAGAAACCTGAAAATTTTTAAAATAGGGCAAAATTTTTAAAAGGTCAACATTTCGAAATTAATGGGAATTTTAAAAAAGTAAAAAATTTGAGAAAAGGTAGAAATTTTTAAAAAAGTCAAAAATTTTAGAACTAGTTGAATGTTTGAAACGAGTTGAGGTTTTAAAGTAAGCTCAGTTTTTAAAAAAAGGCAAGATTTACAAAAATCGAAATTTTCAAAAAAGTCTTAATTTTTCATATTCAAAACTTCAGAAAAGTGAAAATTTTCAAAATGGATCAAAATTTTTAAAAAGTTAAGATTTTGAGTTGAGTCGGATATTTCAAGTCAAAAATTTGGGAAAAATGGAAATTTTCAAAAAAGTCAGAAATAATCGAAATTTTAAAGAATTGAGGTTTTGAATAGGCCCAGCTTTTCAAAAAAGGTGAGTTTTCAAAAGTCGAAATTTAAAAAAAAATCGTAATTTTCAAAAGAAATCGAAATTTTTTAAAAAAGTAGATTTCCAAGTCAAAATTTTCATAGTCAAAACCTAAAAAAATTCGAGATTTACAAAAAAGGTCGCATTTTTTTGAAAGAGTCGGAAATTTCAGAAAAGGCGGAATGTCAAAACAAATCGAAATTTTCCAAAAAAATTCGAAATTTTGAAAAAATTGGAATTTGCAACAAAAACGAACATTTTTAGAAAGTTGAAGTTTTGAAAAAATCCTGTATTTCGAAAAGTGTATGTCGAGAAAAAGTCTACATTTTGTAAAACGTGAAAACTTTGAAAAAGTGGAAAATTTGAAAAAAGTGAAAATTGTGAGATTTCGAAATTTTTAAAACTAATAGAGATAAATTTTTGAAAAAGTTGAAGTCTTAAAAAGAAGTCGGAATTTTCATACTTCCACTCTCTTCCTCATTCCGCCTACTAAAGAATTTGAGTACAAATAAATGCCAATTCGTTTCACGTCATTTCACCTCACGTCGTTACTTTTGCAGATATAAATTTTGATCACGGCGATACCTGATTAGAATCGTGGTGCGTGTCATGATATAATGCATTATCATGGTGCGAATCAATGCTGAGTTTTGATGGATCATCAGATTTGCAAGTCGCCAGCCACACTATCTGTAATATTAAACTAAAAATAGTCTAATTTAATGTGTAGCTATCAAAGTTGTAGTTCTGAGTAATAATGAGTTGAACAAAGGTAATAATCTAAACGATGCAATTATGCAAATTTCTTCGGGACAACTGATTAATAAGCAAAACTTTACTGGAATATTTAAGACTGGTGTGGTAAACCTTGTTTATAAACCAATGAAAGGAGCCGGTTACAATTGCAATAGACGAAAAAAAAAATTATATGCATTACAATTGCATAATACTTATCAGCGATTTATCGACATTTTAAACTACCTGTAACTCATATTTCAATGGAACTTTGAACGTTCGTTCAAATAGAAATATTACCGGACTCTGCGAGTTATTTGTTAATTACACACTTGAATATGCAGCCACCGCCGGAGGCGTACATACATATCTCACTAATCAAGCGATTACCAAAACGCAATTTTGGGTATTGCGAAACGTGACGAATATGAGTGTTCAAGTAATTATTTTCTTCGAATAAAACCGACTGTGCGTTAAATTAGACATCTACGCCGGTAGGCACAACAATCGGAAAAAATCGGAAATATTTTAAATTTCATGGTAAAACTTCTCGCAGTTTCATCTAATTACGCATTTTATGGGACAATGACTTAGATATATACGACTTATTAAAATTAGCGACGGAAATCAATTGTCGTTTGTCCCTTCCGTCGCTAAATCTCCTAAATATTTGACTATAATCAGGAATTTTACGTTCCTTCTGTAACCGTACATAACTCCGAAATATTTTTATTAATTTCATGCCAAAGACGGAAGTTTGTCGCAGTTTCAACCAAATACGCATTTTGTGGAACAATGCCTTGGCTATACTTGATTTATTAATTTTAGCGACAACTTAAGGGGCCATAAAGGCGAACACCGCTTACTCTTAAGAAATTCCCGAAACTATTAAACGTACAAAATTGAAATTTGGCATATAGCCTCCTTATACGACGTAGACATCCGGCCGCTTCCAAGGGAGTGGACATGTAGATTGAGTTTTACACGTATTGAATCAATCTCCGGCTTGTATGCACCAACAAATAAAACAAATGATTGTATTTAGTGTTGCCTGTAGACGTTAATGTTGCAAAAATTAGTTTTATTTTCTTTATCCTGAAGTGAGTTCACGTTAGGTGCAAATTTCGAGACTCAAATTTTAAGATTCAAATCGACAGTCCAATCAGAGTAAAAAATAAAAAAGCGAAAAAAAGGTTAAGAACTTGTTCTTGCAAGATTCTAAAAATAATTTTTACAAATCTAAATTGTTTCCCAAAATAACAAGCGAACATTTGGATTATTTCATTATAACTAAAATTGCAGTTTTAAAATCGAAAAGGAATGGAAAGTTAAAATTTCAGAAGAAAATTTTGTAGAATTTTAATAAAAAAATTATCGTTATTTCAAATTAATAGAAAGTTGAAATTCATATTTAAGATTTAATTTTTTAGCTACAAGTCAAAATGAAGGGACTTATTTAAGTTAAAAAGACTTCAAAATTTCTCCAAAAAAGTTATTTAAAATTTTCAATTTAATGAGTCGAAATTTGGAAATTTCTAAAAACAAAAAGTCCTTCACATTTCGACTTAAACATCGTAATTTCGAAATTAAAATAAAAATTTCGAGCTTCAAATTTAAATTTGTAGATTGAAGTGGAAAAATTTTAAAATTGAAAAATATTTTTCCGAACTTTTTCGTTTACTTACTTGAATATAAAATATTTAGGATTCAAGTCTGAGATTATTCATTTTTGTTTTAAGTGAAAACTTCTCAAGCGCGTTAAGCGATTTTGGACAGGGGGTAAAGTTATGGTTTCGCGTTACCAACATGCCCTAATATTAAAAATATGTTCGACTGATACCATTAAAGCATATTTAAGTGTTATTTCATTATCAATAAGTATTAGACTCGTTTCTACACTACACAAGCATTCAAAATAATAAATATAAAAAGGTAGGTCAGTTTGACATACTTTACTTCGACTTGTTTGCCACTGTGGGTTCGAACTGTACTACATATTTCCTACTTTTAAGTTTTCACTTCTGGGACAGTCCAAAAGTGCCTTTTTTTTAAATTAGCCTCGAATATTTTTATTACACAAATTTTTTTTTCGATTAGGTTTCTTACTCGAGAAAAGTATTTTCGAATATTTGGCTTCAAGATTAGATTAGATTAGATTATATATGGGTCGTTTCGTGTTTCTATTCGTCGACTCCGCACCTCGACTTAAGCAGATCTTTTGTGCATACCCTGATCTATGTAGTTCCCAGGTTCAAACTCTTGTAGAAGTTTATTATGGACCTGGAATTGAGTTTTTCCACATCTGAGGGGTCTAAGAACGCCCTTCCAAATTGGACGTGCCGTTTGCGCGCAAGCGCACCGCACTTGCATAGCACATGTCCTGCAGCTTCCACAGCTTCTGCGCAAAAGCGACATAAGTCTGTCTCAGCCTGACCCATTTTCTTGAGGTGGTACCTTATAGGGCAATGTCCCGTTAAGAGGTGGGTTATGATCCTCAATTCGGATTTGCTGGGTTCTAATAATAATAAGATATGAATCGTTTTGCCTATCTTTGTTGTGTTTAGCCAGTTGTTTTAGAGTTTGTTGACAGTCCCAAACTAGTTTGGATTTGACAAGGCAGCTGCTGAGAGCCTTTATTACTCCTTGGTGTCAGAGTTAATGTAGATTTTTGTGCCTTTCAGGTTTTGCATGTATTTCAGTTTGAAAGACAGTTTGGGTCTTTTCCCAAGGCTTTAGAGAACCTATAGTTAGGGCCATAAATTCCCACTCCAGTTCCGTGTGCTGTCTTTAATCCATCTCTAAACCAGATGGATATTTTGTGTTTTTCTTCAGGTACTGATTTTTGGTTTCAAGAATTTTGGGCTTAAATTTTGAATATAAAATAAAACTACGAATTTAAGTTTTGGCACGAAATTTCGAGAAAAAGTTAATCCCGAGAAAAACTTTGCATTGCGAAAATATTCGATTTTTTAAGCGTTTTCTTTAAATTGAGAATTCCAAAGAAATCTTGAACATTGCTTTTTTTTAACTTTTTTAAAAATTTTGGACATTTCTGAAAATTTCAACTTTTTCGAAAATTTCGACATTTTTTAAAATTTTTGAATAATTTATAAAAATATTTTTATCTGCGCCATTTTTGTCAAAAACAAAATTTCTTTATTAGATTCTAATAGTTTATTTGATATATTTTTTTAAATAAATTTACTTTGCGTTTTACAGTTTTCCCCCAGATTCATAATTTAGACTTTTTTTAAATTTTAAATACTCTTTTTCGAATTAAAATTTGGAAAACAAAAAAAGTAGGAATAAAAAATTAAAACAAACGTAAACAACTCAAAAATTTCTTTCTCTTCTTTCACGCAGACTAGTATCGCTATCGTAGCCGTATTCTTTTTTACTAACAAGGAGTTGTTTGGTCGAAATTTCCAATTTTTTTTCCCAAAATTGCGGGTTTTATTTAGTTACTGCTTTCCGACTTTTCTAGGAATTTTGATTTATTTCTTATAATTTTGACTAAAAAACCCAATTTTTTTTTCAAGCAATTTAGATTTCCTTCGAAATATCGAATCTTTATTTAAACATTTTGAAAACATGTTGAAATTTTCATAAAAAGTTAAAATTTTCGTAAAAAATCAAAAATTTTAAAAAAGATTCGAATTAAAATAAAATGTGCCCTTTAAAAAGTCAAATATTTTAAAAAATACGAAATTTTGAAGAAAACTTCTAAAAAGTATTAAATTTTTTAAAAAAAATATTTTTTAATTGACGATTTCAAAAAAAGGCGGTTCATCCTACTCGCGGTACCCTGAAGGCATAGTGGAGTTGCCCTTTGCGAGTGAATTGAACTTTACAAAAGGTAGACATTTTTGAAAAAAGTTACATTTTTTTAAAAATTCAATCCACTTGCAAAGGCCAACCCCATTATGCCTTCAGTGCATTGCGAGTAAGATGCGGCAACAAGGATAGATGGCGATGAACCGCCTTCTTAAACAAGGATTGGTTGTAATTTTTGGGTAAATTTCGTTATAAAAAATCTGAATGTTCAAGAAAAGTCAAAATTTTGAAAAAAATTTGTAATTGGTAAATAAGTCAAAATTTTGAAAAATAGTCGAGGTTTTTTTGAAAAGGCAGCTCGTGAACAAATTCAAAATTTTTAGATGGTAATTTGTCCCAAAATCTGTCAAAATAGATGAATTTTGAAAAAGTCGAAATAAATTAAAAAAAAAATAAATTCAAAAATCAAATCAAATTTTAAACAAGTCGAAATTCTAAAAAAAAATCGTAATTTTTTTAAAAAATTAAAAATTTTTTTTGAGTCTTACTAACTTTCAAATTTAAAAAAGTCATAATTTAAAAAAAAGTCAAAAATTAAAATAATTTAAATATAAAAAACTGTTCGACTTAACACGTGGCCAAAAAGTATAAAGTTCCCTACAGATTTATAATCCTATACAAATTCCTTACTGGGGTTTTGGGGTTTGGTAAAGTTTAATTCGGTAAGGGGGGTGAGAATGGTTTTTTTTAAATGGCAAATCCTTTTTTCTGTTAAACCACATAAAAGCACTTTCTCGTTAATTTTATGTTCAACATAAAGGAGGTTAGTTTGAGAAAAATCGAAAAAACCGTTGAAATAAAAATTCGGAGTATGCAGTATTTTATTTTTCTCGAAAATTTTTCCCACCTATTATACACCAAATTAATCAGAATCATAAGTTTTTATATGATGTAATAAAAAAACGTAGTTGTTCAAAAAAGAAAACTTATCCCCTTTACGCCACCACTGGTCAGATTCGAAAACTGATAATTTTTCGAAAAATTGCTCATAGGTCAAATGTGTTTCTTTGGAGCATGAATTTTGGTTACAAAATAAATAATAAACAGAATGCTAACTCTCATCACGTGGCCGTTTGAGCCCCGTGATCTTCAAGCCCGCCTGTGTCCAAAATCTATGTCGAAACTGGCAGTGCAGTAGAAATGAGAAGGTCCGAGATTCTAGAGAAGTCGAGTCCGGTTGTACATTCAGCTCTGTGAACTCTTCTTTAAGATTGAAATATCTTCGTTCTATTAATATTATTGTAGGGTTAACGTCCAATAATTCCAACAGTTACTTAAATAATACCATAACATAATAATTGAAATAATGTGCAGTGCCATGTACAAAAGTAGTTTATTACAATCCGAGGTTACGGGCTGTCAGCATCGTTCACAAATAAGCGAGAGTTAACCTTCTGGTTGTTACTTATTTTGTGCTTTGGTGAAGTTCAATTCTCAAAAATTAACCAGTGACTTGGGTGATAAGTTTTGTTTTTAAGAACAGCCACCTTTTTTTATTATATCGTAAGAAAGCTTGGTTCTTTCTGATTAATCTAGTGTGCAACGTGAGGAAAATTATGAAGAAAAATCAAAATCTGCAAAATTTTTTCTACCAACCTTCTACATCTTGCACACCAGATCAGTCAGAAGGACCTAAGTTTTCAAATGGTGCAATAAAATAACCTTATTCCTCTCCCGCCATCACTGGTTATAATTTTGGGATTACACTTCACCAAAGTTGATGCCCGAAAAAAAAATGCAATTGATCTTCGCGATTTTTCCAAAAATTGCCAGTTTTTGAAATGCGCATGACTTTTGCGAAGGAGTGTATAATATTTATTTTGGTATAATAATGTACAGTGAGATCTCTCTTAAAGGGTCATAGCCGTCTTAGTTTTGAAGCTACAGGGTGATTTTGAAAATCTTCACCTTTTAGCCATGCCTTGTATCTCCGTTATGTCTACTTACATCAAAAAGGTAAAAACTGATCTTGTTACACATGTTTACGTTAAGTTCAATGGCGTAGTGAATGTTTTTCTAAAAAGTCAAATTTTTGAGATAGTAACCAAAGTTATATTTTTTTAAATGAAATACCCTGTATATTATTTTTTATGTTGATTAAGCATAATTTGGGCTTTTAAAAAATATATGGTTTAAGGTTTATTTTCAAAAACAAGCTCAAAATTCGATATTTTTATAATTTATAGCAGTAGGCTATGACTAATTTAATTTTTTAAAGATTATTTTCAAAATTAAAAACCCTTTTTTGATTGCAGTATTGGCATGTTTTTGTTACTTTTTTAACTAAATTTACCAGAATTATTGGTCTGTGCCGAATGATTCGGTACGCCAAACCAATTCCTTTACGAAGTTCAGCAACATGAAGAGAAAAGGAAATAAAAGTGTTATGGTATACAGAATCATCAACTTGCTCATCTCGTTGAAAAATAGACAAAGGTGTTGGTATAACAAGATTTAAGGCTCAAAGAATTTAAAAAAAATATAAATACCAGTAATTTTTAATACATAACTGAAAATATAAAAAAAAATGTTAAGTAACTTTTGAAAGGTTGAATTTTTGGAATAATTCTGAATTTTGCATTTGTTTCTAATAAATTGGTCATAGCCTACTGCTATAAGTAAAGTATAAATTATAAAAATATTGGATTTTCAACTGGTTTTTTAAAATAAACGTCAACAACTATATATTTTTAAAAGGCTCAAATTATACTCAAAAAATATAAAAAAATAATAATATGGGCGTGTTCCATTTAAAAAAATATAATTTTGGTTAATATATCAAAAATTTGACTTTCTAGAAAAAAACTGTCTAAGCTACTGAACCTGACATAAAAAAAACTCTAGTAAGATCTAGCAATATAAGAAGGCATAACGGAAATACGAGGCATGTTCAAAAAGTAAAGATTTTCAAAATCAGCCTGTAGTTTAAAAACTAAGACAGTCATGACAAATTTGAGACTGAAATCTTTCATTTTATCAAAAAGTAGGAAAGTAAAGTGAAAATCCCAACACTCTATCTTTATCAATAGGTCCAATATTCTCGAAAAGTACAGAAAATGGGACACTCCCATGTACTTATTAAAAACTTGTTTACATATAAAATTGGTAAATTATGGAAACATGATTTATTTCCCTTCCTAATTCATTTTCAGTCAACAAAGATAAGCAACGCCATTGTTAACAACCTTGAAGTATAAATATATATTTCCATCTGATGTATGTGTTGTACATGCTTCTCTTTAAGAATGTCTACTGATATTTTAATATTTTAACAAAGCAAATACCATTATCAAGATAAAGTGAAGCCTGTGATGTATGGATTACAATTAATTGTCTAGTTAAATTATATTGGGCAGATCTAAAACCGATTTTATTATTTTGCATACATATTTAAATATTAATTGGACGGCTTTTTGCAGAATGGAACCAATCTCAAAAAACAGATATTAAAAAATCTATAGTTAAAATTTGACACTAATTTATAAATTACCAGTACGTATAAACACATATTGAACAATAACATATTTTGACTTAAAATGTATTTATTTATACTTTATCCAAAATAACACATCTACTAAAATACGTTTTTGCGGGTCGGTTCTTCCTTGCAAAATAAAACTTCGTATATTTCTGTATAAAAGAAAAATCCAAAAGATAAATTTGAAGACGAAATTTTCGAATTTTAAGAAAAATGACGGAATTTTAAAAAAAGACGATTTTTAAAAGAAAAGTCCAAAAAGTAGAATTTTGAGAATCAAGTCGAACTGGAAATTTCTAAAAATATCGAAATTTTGAGAAAAAATCAGATCTTAAGACATTTTTCTAAATTCAGATTCCAAAAGGCGTAAATTTTCAAAAAAAAAACGAAGCCAAAATCTTGAGAAAAACGCTCAACATTTCGAGAAGAACTTTAGAATTGAGAAAAAAGTGAAAATTTAAGAAATTAGTCGAATTTTATCGAATAAAATCGGAATTAAAAATGACGAATTTTGATAAAAATTACTCGAAATTTTGAGAAAGAGACCAATTTTGCAGAAAATGACGAATTTTGGGAAATTAAAAAATGGAATTTTTGCACAGACAGTAGAATTTTGAGAATATTTTAAACAAATAATCGAAATTTTGAGAAAAAAATGGATTTCGAAGAAAATGTGGAGGTTTCAAGGAGTTGTCTTTTTAAAAAAAGATTTTGACAAAAATGTTGAAACTTTTAGAAAAAGATCGTCGTCATTTCCGAAAATAGTAAATATTGGATTTTGAGGCAAATCTAAAATTTCCATAAAACGACAAACCTTCAGAAAAAGGTCAATATTTACGAAATGTAAGATTCTATACTCTGTTCACCAAAGAGATATAGTTAGGCCACTCCCTTAAACAAAGCGGGATATTTGAATAAATTATTTCTGTTGGTTGAATCTGAAAATTCCCCTTATCGCAAACACCAAAAGAGTTTGGTTGATCGCTTAATTAGTAAGGTTAATTTATTTCTTGATATCGTGGGAACCTGTTTTTTTTAAGGGAGAGTGGCCTAATTATATCTCTTGGGGGTGAACAGAGTAGGTATAGACGATAAGTTATTATAAAAAGATCAATGTTAATAAAAATAACGGAATTTCCAAAAAAAAGGGCTGACATTTTGAGAAAATTGTAAAATTTTAAGAAAAACATCGAAATTGGGAAAAAATTGTAAATTGTCCAGAGAAAGACACATTAGAGAAAAAAAATCGAGCTTTTTGAATATGGAAATTATTTTTTTTCAAAAAATGGTCGAATTTCAGAGAAAATTCGACCATTTCGACCGGAAGACGAAATTTCGAGAAAAAATGCTAATTTAAAAAAAAATCCAAATTTTAAAATAAAAAAAAGTTTTGAGGGAAATCTTGAGATTTCCAGTAAGATAAATAATCGAATTTTGAAATGAATATGAAATTTCGAAAGTAGAAGGATTTTGATAAAAATATGAAAATTTTCTCGAATTAAGGGAAAAAAAAAATCCAAATTTCGAAAACAAAGCGAATTATGAAAAAACTAAATTTTAATAGGAAAGATCGAAATTTTAAGAACAAGATCGAAATAACAAGAAAAATTTCACAATTCGAGGAAGAAGCGGAAGTTTAGTAAAAAATCAGAATTTCCCAGAAATTTCTAAAAATGGAAGAAATTTGAGAAAAAGTCAAAATTTCTCGACTGAATATTTATTTTCTTTTGACTGCGTAAGTAAGAGGGAGACAAGCGCCCCACCCTATAAAAATTTTGAGAAGCAAGTTGCAATTTCCAGAGATTGGAATTTAAGAAAACAGCTAAAATTTTATGTTTATTAATTTTATTTAACATTTTTGCGACCCAGTTTGGAAATATTTAAAATGATATTTTATTTAAGTGCGCAGAAATGTTAAATAAAATTAATAAACAAAGTGCTTCCGACCAATAAGAGTCTACCATGAAGAATTTTGCCTTTTTGCAATAATTCAAAATTTTCTAAAAATATTCAAAAGGTGTACTTTTTTTATCAACACATTTACCAAACCTTGAGGAAAAGTAAAAACTTTAAGAAAAAAATATCGAAATTGCAGAAATTTTAAGTCGAATGTCGAGAGAGAGATTTGGAGAAAAAAGATTTCAAGCAAAAATTCAAAATTTTAAGAAAGTCAGCTTTTTATATAAGAAGTCGAATTTAAGGGATAAATTTGATATTTGAAAAGAAAAAGAAAAATTTCGTGAAAAAATGCATTTTCAGAAAAAAGTCGATGTTTCGAGAAAATGATGAAGGTTCAAGAAAAGGACGAATTAAATTAAAAACTTCCCTTTGTTGACTATAAATTTTTCACTGACAGCTTGACTAGCAGGGGAGGGATCAAGAGTCCTTTTTTTTGAAAAATTTTGATTTTGGTCCCTTTTAAATATTCTTTCTTAAAACATTTGACTTTTTAAAATATTGCATCTTTTTTTTTTGAAAATTTCGACCTTTTTAAAATTCAAGCTTCATTAAAAATATTGTCTTTCTTCAAAATTATGACTTTTTGAAAATTCCAACACTGCCACAGTTTTTTTTGAAAATTTCAACTCTGAATTTTATTTCAAAATTTCAACTCTGAATTTTTTTTTAAATTTCGGCTTTTTTAAATTTCAAGCTTTACTCAATATTTTTTCTTTGAAACTAGCATGGTACTGAAAATTTCGACTTTTTTAAATTCGATCTTCGTTTTCAGTTTCCAGTTTTTTATTTATTTTTCTAAATTTTGATTTTTTGAAAATGTTGGATTTGATTGAAAATTATGGTTTTTTAAAGTTTGGATATTTGGAATATTTTGATCTTTTTTAATATTTCACCCGTTTGAAATAACTAGAATTTTTCTTGAGAATTTCGACTTTTCAAAATTCCGAATTTCAAATTTTCACCTTTTTTAAAATTGCCATTTTAATTTTTTTCGAATTCTACTTGAAAAATTTCAATTCTTTCTTCATTTTTTTTATTTTTTGTGAATTTCGGCCTTTTTAGAAATTTCGATCTTTTTATACAATTTCTTAACATTTTTCATTTGAAAAGTTTGATCCTTTTTAAAGAAGTATTTAGATTTTTTTGAAAACCAGAAAATCACTTTTTTCCAAATTTTTTTGACTTTTTGAAAATTACGACATTTTTGAAGAACCCGTATTTTAGATTTTTATGAATATTTCAACTTTTTTAAATATTTCGACTTTTTTTTGGTTATCTTCAAAAATTGAAATACAAATCTTTTCCTCTGAAACCAAGAAGGTTTAAAAACACAACAGAGGTTGCTCTAACGCGTTTCGATAGCCAAGTTATCTTCAGAGAGATACTAACCTCTCTGGCTATCGAAACGCGCTAGAGCAACCTCTGTTGTGTTTTTTAATCTTTCTTGGTTTCAGGGGACACGATTTGTATTTTCATTTCGACTTATTTTGAAATTTATAATTTACAGTCTTCCAACTCTTTCAAAATCTCCACATTTTTCAAAATTTGATTTATGTTGAAAATTTTAACTGTCCATAATTTTGTTTTTGTCAAAAATTGTGACTTTTTTCAAAAGTTTGATTTTTTCTGGAAATTTTGACTTCTGTGTTAATTTGTACTTTTTCTGGAATATTAGAAATTTTGAACATTTTGACACAAAATTTGGACTCTTAATATTTTTGTTTTTCCAGGAAATTCGATTATTTTGAATTTTTTTTATTTTGGAAACATTTTTGCAAAATTTTCATTTTTTTTAAATTTGACTTTGAAAAATTCGAATCTATTATTTTTTCAAAAAATTCGACTTTTTCGATGTCTCTATGTAAATTTGACATTTACTTTAAAAAATTCTGCTTTATTTGTGAAAGTTTTGATTTTTTTGAGAAGTTGAATTTTTTCCAAGTTTGGACTTTTTTTGTAATTTTCGATATTTTTTTCACAATTTCCACGTTTTCAGAAAATGTGGAATTTTTATTATTAAAATTTCAACTTTGCATAGAAGTTTTGATTTTTTTTCAAAGTTTCTACCTTTTTTTAAAATTTTCATTTCTCTTGAACATTTCAACCTTTATCCAAAATTTTGACCTTTTCTCGAATCTTTATTTTTGTGAATTCGACTTTTTTAAAAGAATGTGACGACATCACAGAAAGTTTTTATTGTCAAGTAAGGTAGTTTTTTTTTTAATTATTTATTATAATTTCGGGTTTCATTCAACATTTTTTTATTTTTTTTATTAATTTCAACTTTTTTCAAAATGTGGATTTTTTTTTCCAAAATTTTAATTATTTTTGGAATTCGTAGCTTTTCAGAAATTTCGAAATTATTTTAGAATTTTTATTTTAATTTCCCAATTTTAAATTTTCAATTATCCAGAACTTTAAAACCTTTACCAATTTCGACTTTTCTGATAACTTTGGCTTCTCTTCAATACTTTGAAAATTTTGCTATGTTATTCAAAATTCAACCTAAAGATTTTTTCAAATCTTTACCTTTTTCAAAATTTAGAATATTTTTCAAAATGTCAAGTTTTTAAAAATTTCTAATTTTTGTTGAAAATTTCTCATTTTTTCAAATTCACGAATTTTCTGAAAATGTCGCTTTTTCAAAATTGTGACTTTTTTCTCAACATTCTGATTTTTTAAACTTTTACTTTTTTAACATTCCATTTTCGACTTTTTCCAAAATTTCGATTTTTATTTGAAAATTATAATTTGACATTTTCAATTTTATCAAAACTGCAATCCTTTTTAACATTTTCTAATTTTATCAAAATTATTAATCTTTTTGAAGATCTCTACTCCAAAATTTCGTCTATTTTTCAAAATTGCGACTTGTTTTGAAAAGTTTTTTGTCATGTCTAATTTGGTATTCTATATATTTTTTTTTCTATTCTACGTAAAATAAACTAACCTATTCTTGGTCAACTGTTACGAGATGACGTTTTAAATAAATTTAGATATCACGTAGTCATATTTCAAAAAATGTTTCAGAATATTAGTCAACAATCATTAATTAAATTTAAAGATTTCCAAACTGGGTCGCAGAAATCTTAGATAAAATTAATAAACATTTTATATTTTGATGTATACTTCACTGTTTTATTATACAAACGCTATGGGCAAAGTGTGCTATGATATTAAGAAAACAAAAGATGTATTCAAAAATGTCAAACAATGTATAGGTTGGTATTTTAAAAAAAGAACATAGTCTCCACAGCAACAATAGTTGCAAGCAGAAAAAAAAGTTGAGGTTGCTATAGTATTCGTCGTCAATATCCATTAAACATTTATTAAGGTTATTTCTCTCTAAGGATGCATTTAGCATTAGACACTTTATTCCGTATATTCTCTCTGACATAAAAATGTATCATGTCATCCTAAGAGAAGCTATCTGAGACTAATCAGACAGCTGCGATAAATTACACGACATAAAATGTCGATACAAATTTTAGCCAGTGTCTGACATATACTACTATCTTAAAAGATATAGTCGTCTACTTTCTCTCGAGATATTTCATGCGATTAACTATTATACATCACCTATAATATTGAGATACTATTGCATATAAGTAATTTGCAAATTTAATTAGACAAATTTTGTTTATTTAAAGTAGCAAAAACATTTTATATCGACACTTTATCCCAGCTAGAAGTGTCAGCAATTTTATTCAGCTACATTTCTGTCATAGTGTAAACAAACGGGCAAGGAAGTTTTGTCTCAGATATCTGAGATTTCTATCACGAAATAAGTCTAAACGCACTCTAAAACGTATATTTCAAAAGTTACAGTCAATATTTCATACTTTTTGGAAACACTGTAAAAGAAGCTCATGTGCGAAATTTCTTGCTTCTAATCGATAGGTTGGACTAGAATTGTTTGTTAGTCATTGTTTAGAATTTTATTAACTCGATGCAACTTAAGGATTTTTTTCTTTTTGATCAACATATCATATCTGTAACCGAAACCAATATAGTATTCGGAATATATCCGTATTCGTATCCAGATCCGAAATATCATGTTCCTAACAGTCCTAGTTAGAATTTTCCTTCTCAAATGGGCAGGTATTTAGCGAAAAAAAAACTAATTTTAAACTTTTATTTTCAGATTCCCTTTATTCACGGCTATTAACAAAATTTGCATTGGAGAAATGCCGGTATCCGAATTTATCGATTGCATCAAGAACCACCCAGAGCACATGTAAGTGCTAAGTAATTTTTTATTTGGGCATGATTTTTTTTAACAATGTAGCTAGAGATAACAGCTTGTACGTTTAAGACCACCATTTAGGGTAAGGATGATCTAAAGTGCTTTTATTTAGAAGAAAAAAATGTTTCTTCAATACATAATATTAAGATAGTACCGAACTAGTTTCGGCCTGAATTAGGAAAGTCTTAATAATCTTTCTGGACACGTATTTCAATCCTCTCGAAATACGCATTTTTCGTGAGTGCAGATGCTCTTGGTTACTGGATATTTTTTGACCGAAATATGCTTCTTAACCGTATTTTGGAGGTGATACGTATTTTATGGCAGAAACATACTTCCAGTTACTACTTTGCGGTGAAATATATACAAATTTTATATTGCATATTTCAGGGAAGAAATGCGGGTCTAGAATTACGATCAGTAGTTCAGGTATAACCACGAGTTAGTGGTCAAAATAGTTATTAGGTGCAAAGTTACCTCGTTAGGTTCATCCTTACTTTTTTAAATGTTTTAACACAGTTACCGTTATTTTTGTTTTATAATTTTAACGTACTTATTATGTATTGTTATTTTACATTTTTGTTTCGTCTATTGATTGAATTTTATTTTCATTTTAACGCATCCACCACGAGAATATGTTTTAGGTTATATACACGCTTTTACTTATTTAATTAATTAAGCTTTGTAGATATCACTGTTTGCTTTTGATTTTCCTTATCTTATTCATTTAATAGCAATATTTATAAATAGTAGCAGGTTAATCAAGTCTGTATCATTTATATTTTAAAAGTAGGAACTTTTGTGTACAGTGCCATTTTTTTAAAATAAACTCCAAAGTACAAACAAACCAAACAAAAAATTAGAGTTCAAAGATCATTTAGTCGCAGTTAAGTATTTAGTACACTTAGATTTGAAATGTAATTGTATCAAAACACAAATGACTTTTGTATCTGGAGCTTCTCTGTCTACTTTGCTGTAAGTTTTATCCCATAAAAACGCATGATAGCATTAAATTGTAACAATTGAATGATGCATGATGCAGCAGCATTTATAAATAAATTTATCCTTATAAGAATTGTAGAATATATAGATACCAAGGTCGTTTTAGTGAGTCAAGTCAAATTGAGGCATCCTTAGAAGATATTAAAAAAATCATTTTTTTCAGATACATTCCTAAGAATATAACCTTCCAGTAAAGATCCCTCTTGCCTCTTCCTTTATCTTATATGTTTTATTATCGTTAAGAATTGCTAGATCTAGGTGTACTTTTAATATATTATATAAAATTTCGATTCATGCGCACACCAAGTTAGAAAAAAATACACAATAGCGTGTCTAGATTTGATCAGTTGTTATTGAATTGGCTGTTATTCCAATTGTATGATGTATTGATATTAAAATATTGTTTTCAATTTAGGTGATTTTATTGCTTCTTTTCCAAATGTTTATAAAATATTGTACACGAATTATATTTCCACATAAAAAACTGGAATTGAGTAGTTGTCGAAAAAATAATCAATGTACCTCGTAACAGAATGAAACTTTGTCAATTTTTAAATAAAAAATCCAAGGAAAAAGTAGAAATTAAAATTTTAAACACGAAATTTTGAGAAAATTGAAAATACACAGAAAACTCCGAATTTAAAAGAAAAAACTGTAAATTTTCTGTAAAAGGTTGTTATTTTGCTATTACAAAGTTCAAAAAAATTGATAATTATAGCAAACATTTTTATTCAAATTCCAAAGAAACAAATCCATCAGCATTTCGAAACTGCATATTCGGAAAAAGTCTACAATTTTGGAAAAAAGAAAAAAAGCACAATTTTTAGACTGTCTACATTTTAGGGAAAAACGTAAAATTTGAAATTATACTAGAAATTAGTAAAAGACCGAAATGTTGGGAGGAAGCTTGAAAAACCATCGAATTTTCGAGATTATTTTAAGTTGAAATTTCGACAGAATGTCCTGAATGAAAAAAAAGAATCAAATGTTCGGGTTTTGAGATTTTGAGAAAGAGTTTTAAAAAGTCGAAATTAAATAAAAAGGTCAACAATTTGGAAAATCCGACAATTTTTAAAATAAAATGGGCAATTTCAAAAAATCTTCAAATTTTCATAAAAAGTTAAAGTTCAAAATCAAAAATCTTAAAATAAGACGAAAATTTGAAAATAGTCGAGGTTTGAAAAAAAAAACGAAATTTTCAAAAAAATTTAGAAATGTTTAAAAATGTCAAAACTTTTAAAAAAAGTGAAAATTTAGACTCGAGATTTTCAAAAACATTCAAAACTTTGAGAAAAGTTGAAAATTTTGAATGCACGAATTTTAACAAAAAAAGTCGAAATTTTTAAAGTGGGAATTTTGAAAAATAGTTTAAAATAAAAAAAACCAAATACTGAAAACCATTACACAAAAGCGTTGAAAAAAATTTAACAACATTTTTTATTTTGGATTACCGAGCCCAGTTTGTTTAAAAAATGTTCTTGAATACTTTAAAAAATTAGAATTTTTTCAAAAACGCCAAAACTTTGGACACAATGAAAAAGGATTTTCAAAAACTTTTATAATTTTCAGAAAAAAAAGGTTAAAATTTTTGACTTGAAAGTTTTTAAAATAAGACAAAATTTTTAAAAGGTTCGAGATTTGGAGAAATCGAAATTTTCATGAAAAAATTTTGTAATTTTCCAAAATGCAAAAAGCGGAAATTTTAGAGTCGAGATTTTCAAAAATACTGAGAAATTTTGGGGAAAGTCGAAAATTTTGAAAAATAGTCTAAAATAAAATACGAAATATTGAAAAAATGTCTAAATTTTATAGATATCGAACTTAAAATTTCAAAATCGCACTTTTGAAAAAAAGTTCGAAATTTTCAAAAACTTCCAAAACTTTATAAAAAGTGGAAATTTTAGAGCCGAGATTTTCAACAGCATTTAAAATTTTGAGAAAAAAAGGGAAAAATTTTGGAAAAGTCGACAATCTGAAATATGTCCAAATTTTCATAAATAAATTCAAATCAAAAATCTTAAAATAAGAAAATCTTCAAAATGGACAAAATTGGAAAAATCGAAATTTTCAAAAAAAAAATTCCAAATTTTCAGAAACGTCAAAAAGTAGAAATCTTAAGAGTGGATGAACATTTTTAAAGGACATTTAACATTTTGACAAAAGTGGGAAATTTTGAAAACACGAAATTTTATCAAAAAATTCTAAATTTTTAAAAAGTGGAAATTTTGAAAAATAGTCTTAAATAAGAAAAACAAAATCTTGAAAAAAAATATCCTAATAATCGATATTTTCAAAAAAAGCCGACTTTTCCAGGAATTTTCAAAATAGCCGAGGTTTGAAAAAATCGAAAATTTAAAAAAAAATCGAAATTATTAAAAAACTCAAAACTTTCGAAAAAGTGGAAATTTTAGAGTCGAAATTTTCAAAAATATTTACAATTTTGAGGAAAGTCGAAAATTTTGAAAGGCGGAATTTTGACAAAAAATATTTTAAATTTTTAAAAGTCGAAATTGTGAAAAATAGTCTAAAATAAAAAAAAGAAACATTGAAAAAATGTCTAAATTTTAAAGATAATCAAAATTTTCAAAATAGTCGAGATTTAGAAAAATCGCACTTTTGAAAAAAAAATCGAAATTTTCAAAAACGTGCAAAACTTTAAAAAAATTGAAAATTTTAGAGCCGATATTTTCAAAAGTATTTAAAATTTTGAGAAAAGTCGAAAATCAAATGACAAAAAATATTCAAAAATTTTAAAAGGTTGTATATTCGAAAAACAATCTGAAATAAAAAAACGAAATGTTTAAGAAAATGTCTAAATTTGAAAGATAATTGGAATATTCAAAAAAATGGACTTTTTCAAGAAATTTTCAAATAATTCGGGATTTAAAAAAAATGGAACTTTTGGAAGAAAATTCGAACTTGTCAAAAACATTAAAACTTTAGAAAAAGTAGAAATCTTAGAGTCGAGGTTTTAAAAAATATTTACAGTTTTGAGAAAAGTCGAAAATTTACAAAAAACGCAATTTTGGCAAAAAAATTCTAAATTTTTAAAAAGTTGGAAATTTTAAAAAGGCCCTAATTTGAAATATAATCGAAATTTTCAAAAAGAGTCGACGTTTCCAAAGTCGTACTAATTATAACTGAAAGTTGAAATTTAAAAAAAGTCAATATTTTTGAAACGTAAAATTTGAAATTATAAGAAATTTAGAAAAAGACCGAAGCGCTGGGAGGAAGCTTGAAAAAACATCGAATTTTCCAGATTTACAGTTGGAATTGAATATCCGAATAGAAAAAATGTGTAGAAATTTTGAGGAAAATTTTTAAAAAGTCGAAATTTAAAAAAAGGGTTAAACTTTTTTTAAATCGAAAATTGTCCAAATTTTAATAAAAAGTAAATACGTATTAACAAAAGACAAAATTTTAGAAAAAGTGGACATTTAAGAGTCGAGATTTTCAAAAACATTTAATGTTTTGAGAAATGCCCAAATTTTGACAGCAAAACTTTGAAATTTTTAAAAAGTCAAAATTTTGAAAAATAGTCCGAAATAAAAAATGACATCTAGAAAAAATGTCTAAATTTGAGAGATGATCTAAATTTTCCAAAAAAGTCGACTTTTTCAGGAAATTTTCAACGTAATCGAGAATTGAACTTTAGAAAAGCGGAAATTTTAGTCGAGATTTTTCAAATGAATTTAAAATTTTGAGAAAAGTAGAAAAAAAATTCCAAGTTTTTAAAAATTCGAAATTTTGAAAAATAGTCGGAAATAAAAAATACGAAATATTGAAAAAAAGTCGATTTTTCTGAAGTCGTATTGATTATAACTGAAAGTTGAAATAAGTCGACAATTTCGAAAAAATTTCAAATTGTCATAAAAAGTATAATTTCAAAATTAAAATCTTAAAATGGCCAACATTTTTAAAATAGTCATAAATTGAAAAAATCGAAATATTCAAAAAAAAATTAAATTTTTAGAGACGTCAAAAAAAATTAAACGGGAAAAAATTAAACATTAGAGTCGAGTATTTCAAAAACACGAAATTTTGACAAAAATATTTAAAGTTTTTAAAAAGTTGTATTTTTGAAAAATATCTGAAATAAAAAAAAACGAAATGTTGAAGAAAATGTCTCAATTTAAAAGATAATCGAAATTTTCAAATAAATCGACTTTTCCAAGAAATTTTTAAAATAGTTGAGATTTTGGAAAATTGAACTTTTCAAAGAAAAACGTTAAAATTTTGGAAAAAGTGGAAATTTTAGAGTGGAGATTTTTAAAAATATTTATTTTTGAGAAAAGTCGAAAATTAAAAAAAACGGAATTTTGACAAAAATAAAATTTCAAAATTTTTAAAAATTTCGAAATTTAAATAAAATAGTTTGAAATAAAAAACGAAATATTAAAAGTCTTTATTTGAAAGATATCGAAATTTTCAAAAAAAAAGGCGAGTATTCCAAAGTCGTACTAATTATAACTAAAAGTTGAAATTTTCAAAAAAAGTCTAAATTTTCAAAACTGAAAAATGTAGAAAATGTAAAAAAAATCAAAATATTAAAAAATTGGGGAATATTTTTATAAAAAGGAGAAAATAAAAGTCACGATTTTCAAAAAGTCCAAATTTTGAAAAACTTCGACATTTTTAGAAAAGTTGAAATTTTGAAAAAGTTTCGAGATTTGGAAAAACTGCCAAATTATCAACAAAACACATTAAAGAAAATGACATTTTCAAAAAGTCTAGATCAAATCGAAATTCTGAAAATTAGTGGAAATAAAAGAAATCGAAATTTTCAAAAAAAGTCGAAACTTTTTAGTCTTAAGCTAAATTAAAAAATGAAATGTTGAAAAAATCAAGATATTCTAAAAAAGTTGAAATTTTGAAAAAAAATTGAGATTTGAAAAGTCGATAATTTAAAGAAACGGCGAATTTTTTTACAAATCAGGAATTTTTAAAAAGGTTGTTTATTTCAATTAATACCTTAAACAACAAAATTTTCAAAATAAGTCAAAATTTTGAATAAAGTTGAATTAAAAAAAGTTGAAATTTTTAAAAATCGTTAAAATTTTAATAATGTGGAAATTACAAAGGAGAGCCAAAATTGAAAAAGACTAGAATTTTTAGATGTTTTCTAAATTTTTAGGAAATTTTGAAATTTTATTTTAGCCAAAATTTAAAAAAAAGCCGAAATTTTCAAAATAAATCCGAAATTTTCCAAAAACATCAAAACTATAAAAGTGGAAAACATAGAGCCGATAATTTCAAAAATATTTAAAATGTCGAAGGGTCGAAAATAATAAAAATAGAAAAACGAAATATCGACAAAAGAAATTAGAAATTTTAAAAAAAGTTGAAAATCAGAAAACTAGTCTGAAATTAAAAAGCGAAATGTTGGAAAAATGTCAAAATTTCAAAGATAACCGAAATATTTTTTAAAAAGTCAGCGTTTTCAAAGACGTACCAATTGTAACCGAAAGTTAAAATTTTGGAGGCAAAATTTTCAAAACAATTTTCAAGAATGTTGCAAATTAAGAAAGAAAACGTGAAAAAAGTCAAAATTTTAAAAAGTATTTATATAAAAGGTTTAAAAATAAATTTTTAAAGAGTTTAAATTTGGGAAAATAGTCTAATATTTTGAAACCAAAATTTTGAAAATGTGTTGAGATTTTAAAAAACTTGAAGTTTTCTAAAAAACTTGAAGTTTTCTAAAAAACTTGAAGTTTTCTAAAAAAGTCGGAATGTAATTTAGAAAAGTTTAAATTTTCAAAAGTAGAAGAAAATGTGAAAAAAGAAAAAATTTTGAAAAGTTGTCAAATATGTATAAAAAAGGTTAAAATTTGGAAAAAGTCTAAAATTTCGAAACAGAAATTTTGAAAACGTGTCGAGATTTAAAAAACTCGAAAATTTTCAAAAAAATAGCCGGAATGTTATTTAAAAAAATGAAATTACAAAATACTCAAAAGTTTTAAGTATGAAATTCTGAAAATAAGTCGAAATTTTTAGAATGGAAAAAATAATATTTGAAAAAATCAAAATTTTCAAAAAGTCGAAGTTTTAAAGTCGTAAGTTAAATTCTTAAAAAAAATTGAAATGATGAAAAAAGTCAAGATTTTTAAAAAAAAGCTGAACCTTTCAAATAGTGAATTTTGCAAAAAAAAATCATGATTTAAAAAATCGACAATTTGAGGAAACGATATTTTTAATATATCCCAATATTTAAAAAAAACCAAAATTTTCAAAGCGTAAAAATTTTAAACTAAAGTCGAAATTAAAAAAAAATTGAATCTTTGCAGTCAACGTTTTGAAAAATGGGTAAAATTTAAAAAATTTGGAGATTATAAGGAAAAAGCCAAAAAATGGTAATTTTCAAACCAAAATCGAAAGTTTCAAAAAAGAAAAAAAAAACGAAAATAAAAAAAAAGATTGAAAACATTTAGAAAAATAAAGATTTTCAGGCATGTCGAAATTGCGAAAGAAATTCAAATTTTAAAAAGATGCAATTAAAAAAAATGTCTAACTTTATAATTCGACATTAAAAAAAAGAAGGAGAAATATTTAAAAGGATGAAAATTTCGATATAACACTAAAATCAAAAAATTCAATTCGAAATTTTCCAAAAAATCTAAAGTTTGAAAAGTCGAAATTTTCAAGTTAAGGTTTTGAAAAGGATTCTAAATTTTTCCAGGCAAAGAAGGCGATAAGTCAATTTTTTTCCAAAAATAAGTTACTTGCATCATCTCCCATCCAATGATCTTAAAACCCATTTCTCTCAAAACTACTTATTTTGACATATCGCTTCTTTGCCTGTACCAAATAGAATCGAAATTTGGAAAAATTTGAATCGTTCAGAAAACTGTATTGCACAGAGGGAAACTAACCTTACATATCGCCGGGGGTATGTAACGCAGTGAAGGAGTGAAGGGCACCCCGTTTTTATTTTTATTATTTTGATTTATTTTACTGTTACAGTAGCTGGACGCAAAAGAATTTTTTCGAACTTTGGATTAATTGATTTCAAACCACGAAATCGCCTAGGAAATGAATAATCAGAAAACTTGTGTTTCTGCTTCATTGTTTAAATCAAAAAACCAAAATAAGCAAAAAGGTTTTGGTAAAATTGTGAATCAGAGGAGTACCAGACTTTCGCCATTGTTAAAATTTGTTATGAAGATTTTGTTCTTTTATTTTGACCAAAAAAAATTCATATATTTTTAAATGGAAACCTTGGTAGGCAATGATTTTAAATGAAAGAGCATTTTTTCCTCTTCAAAAATATGTAGGTTTATATATTTATTTCAAAAAATTTTGAAATTATGAATTTTTTTTAGTAACTTATGTAAGTATTGAGCGCGGCTCCTCTGCCAATGAGAAAATTGCCTGGGAGATCACGTGATATCGAAAATTTAAGGAGCTATCGCGTTCGAAGAGACAATCGGCGGACGGTCGCCGGTAACGGCAGGTTGAAAGTGAAGGTTTGCGTTACTCACTTTGGGAATTTTATGGAGTGGGTCCGTAAAACGAGGTAGATAAACGCAACATTTTCAAACTAACCTCAGAGTTTAACAGTACGAGTATGAATAATAAGCCAACGCACGTTTTCACTTTAATGTCAGATATTTATAAAACATGCTCGAATTTTGGATAAAAATTCCGAGTTAAACTCAGGATTTAAAGAAAAAGTTCAAATCTCGGGAAAAAACTAAAATTTATAAAAATAAAATTTAGTTTAATACAAAATTTTGGAATTTTGAGAAATAAATGAATTTTAAAAATGTCGAAAAAGCAAAGATTTTGAAACTAAAATTAAAATTTTGAGAAGCTTCGAAAGTTTTCTAAAGAGACTAAATTTTGAAAAATGTTGAAATTTTCATAAACAAATCGAAAATTGGATAAAATTCTTTATAAAAAAGTCGGGCAAAATTTTGTAAAAATGTCAAACTTTATAAAAGTGGCCATTTCCAAAAAAGCAATGTTTGGAGAATATATCGAATTTTAAAAATTTTGTCATAAAAATTCGAAATTTTTTAAAAATCGAAATTTTCAAAAAAATTCAAAATTTCAATAAAACACTAATTTAATTTGAAAATAAATTATAATTTTGAACAAAACAAAGACAAAAAGATCGACATTTTTAAAAATGGTCTAATTTTCAACAGAAATCTAAATTTTTTTTATTAAAACACGAAATTTTGAAAAAAGCAAAAATTCGAAATTTTGAGAAATAGCCAAAAGTCTCAAAAATAAGTGAAATTTTGAAACAATTAACGATTTAAAAAAATCAGAATTTTTAAAAAAGTTAATATTTTAAAATAAACTGAAAGTTTTGAAAAACGATAATAATCGGTGAAATAAAAAAAAAATCGAAAATTTGTATCAAAAACCAAAATTTTCAGAAAATTATCAATTTTTAAATTTTAAAAATAAAGGTATTTTAAAAATGTCGAAATTTAAAAGAATAGAGTTTTTAAGAATTTAAAAGTCCAAGTGTCGTCGAAATTTTATTACAATGAGGTCTGGATTTTCAAATAAACAAATTGGAAATTTTGAGAAAGTCAAAATTTACAAATATAAGTTAAAATTTTAAAATGGTCAACATTTTTAAGAACGAAAATAATTCACAATTTAAAAAAACTCCGAAATTGTCAACAACAAAATTTGAAAGTTTATATCAAAAGTGAAATGTTTAGAAAATTATAAATTTTGGAATTTTAAAAATATAGGCATTTTAAAAGTGTTGAGATTTTAAAAAAAATAAGGGTTTAAAGAATTCAAAAGTCAAAATGTTGAAATTTAATAAAAAAAGAGCGTCTGGATTTTCAAATAAAAAATACGAAACTTTGAGAAATAGCCAAAAATTTTAATAATTAATTTAAAATTCGAAAATTTTTATCAAAAAGCGAATCGTTTAGAATATTACAAATTTTGAAATTAAAAAATAAAGATATTTTAAAAATGTTGAGATTTAAAAAAGTAAAATGAAGAAATGAAAGGTAAAAATGTTGAAATTTAATGAAAAAAAGTCTGGAATTTAAAAAATATCGAAATTTTGAGAAGTAGCCGAAAATTTTAAAAATAAATGAAATTCTAAAGAATTTTGTTTATAAAAATTTGAATTTTCAAAAAAGTTAAAATTTTGAAATAGTCAAAATTTTCAAAGAAAAAATAATTGACATTTAAAAAAAACACCGAGATAAAAAAAAATCAAAAGTTTTTATCAATAAGCGAAATATTCAACAAATTACTTTTGGAATTTAAAAAATAAAGGTATTTTAAAAATGTCTAAATTAAAAAAAAATAAAATTCTAAAGAAATTAAAAGTCAAAATGTAGAAATTTTCATGAAAAATTTTAACCAAAAAAGTCAAGGTTTTCAAAAAAAAGGTCGAAATTTTGAAAAAACTCAAACCTTTTCAAAAAAGTCTTACTGGATTTTGTAAAAATGTTAAACTTTAACAAGTCTGTAATTTAAAAAAAGGAAAGTTTTGAAAAAATAGCAAATTTTTTAATTTTTCTAATCCTACTACTTTTCAAAAAAGCTAATATCTTCAAAAGAATTGGAATTTTCTTAAAATCTAAATTTTGAAAAACAGACGAATTTGAAAAGAATGTCAAAATTTTTAATGGTCGAAATTTTGAAATATATCGACATTTTCATAAAAATTTTAAATTTTCAATAAAAAGTCGAGATTTCCAAAAAAGTAGATATTTTAAAAATTCATATTTTGTAAAAAAGTTTTTGAAACCGAAAATTACGTTTGAAGATTAAAAATTTTCAAAGAAAGTAGACATTTTGAACTTACAGAACTTATAGATTGGAGAAAAACTTCAACATTTAAAAGTTAAACTCAAAATTGTAAAACTGTCCACTTTGCTCTCAAATGTTTATAAAAAATATCTTCGAATTTTCGATAAAAATTCAAGATTAAATCCAGATTTTTATTTATTTGCTGTTGTGACATAATACTACCTTTTTTAAAATTCACGTCATGCCACACCCTATTGTATGAACCCAAAATTACTATAAGTTAGAAATATTTCGTCATTTATAGGTTTGCAAGCCTTCCCTTCGAAAGAATGTCCGACGCCTTCATCGATGTTTACAAACGATACGTCGACGTATCAAAAACATCGAAGTTTTCGTTTTGATGTTCGATATTTTTGTATCGATTCTTTGGTTCCGATGTAGCGACGGTATCGATATATTTTTTTAATGTATCGATTGGTATCTTATTTTTTCGACGATTAAAATTTATTTAGGGACTAGCTGATGTCACCCGATCCCAGTCACTATTTCACAGCAACTGCTTTGAAATTTCTGCCTTTTTAAATTTGGTTTTTTTCTAAAATTTCGACTTTTTTCAAAGTTTCGACTTAAAATTTAGCCTTTTTTCAAACTTTAGATGGACTTTTTCGAAAATTTTAACTTTTTTCAAAATTTTACCTATTCTGAAAACTTAACTTCACTGAAAATTGCGATCGTTATCGAACTATTCAGCTTTTTGAAAAATTTGACTTTTTAAATATTTCAATTTTTTAATTTAAAATTCAAAATGCTAAGTTTTCAAATACATTTTTCAACAATTTCAATTTTATTTCCAAATATTGAACTTTTTATCAAAATTTTGACTTTTTCAAAACTTTCGCTTTACAATTTTCCTTTCACACAATTTTCAATTTTCCAAATTTTTTTTCTAAATTTCCACCCCGAAAATTCTCACTCTTTTAAAACTTAACCTCTTTTTTTAAATTTCCACTTTTCCGAAAATTTCTACCTTTTCTGAAAACTTTGAATTTTTTAGAAAATTATTTAAAATTTCGATTTTATTCCAAAATTTCGAGTTGTTTAAATGAATTTTTGACTTTTTTGACATTTTGAACTATTTTACAAAATTTGATACTTTCGCTGTTCTTTAAAATATTCGATTTTTTTGAAATAATATATTTCAACTTATTTCAGTGTCGACTTTTACAGCTTTTTTTTTTTAATTTTTAACTTTTAACAGTATCTTTTTAAATTGTTGACATTATTTCAACAGTCTGATTTATTAAATCTTAATTTTTTATGAAAATTTCGAACGAAACTAAACATTCGCAATTTTTTTTAAATTTCGACATTTCATAATTTCGAATATTTTTAAACTTCAGACTATTTATTAAAATGTAAGCTTATTTTTCGAAAATTTGGCCATTTTTTAAATGTGGATTTTTTTGAAATCGTAAACCTTTTTTGGAAGTTTTAACTTTTGATGAATGCTTCGACATTTTTTAAAATTTTGACTTTTTTGGAAATTTTGACCCTGGAGAATTTCCACTTTCTTTAATATTTCGACTTTTTTTTAAAAATTTCAAATTCAACTTTCAATAAATTGAAGTTTTCAAGAAAATTCCTACTTAATTTTTAAAAAATTCGTATTTTATTTTTAAAAAGTCGTATTTTATTTTTAAAAAAGTTGAATTATTGCAACATAATCAAAAATGTCAAAAAAGTGAAATTTAAAAAAAAAATCAGTCGAAATTCCGAAAATATTGAAAAATGGTCAAAATACTCAAAAAAGCGATTTTCGAAATAAATCAAAATATTCAAAAAAAATGAATAAATTCAAAAATATTCAAAATTAAGAAAATGTTCCAAAAAATATTTTTAAAATGGTTTCAAATTTTCGAGAAGTCAATATTTAAAAAAATAGATAAATTTGAAAAAAGATCGAAATTTATAAGACACTTTAAAAAAATAAAAATTTTTGGAAAAAAAGTGCGAAAATTTTAAAACAAATATGAAAAATATCAACATTTAAAATTTTCAATAAGAATGAAGGTTTTTAAAAAAAGTAGCAAGTTTCATAAAAAAGTCGAACAATAGTTTGAAAAAATCGAAATTTTCCAAAAGGGTAGGCATTTTTTTCAAGTTTAATTAAAAAATGGAATTTTGAAAAATCGGAATTTCCAAAGAAATTCGAGACTGAAAAATGGGAAATTAATAAAACAATCGAAAATCTGAAAAAATGTCGAAATTATTTTAAAAAAATTGAAATTTTCGAAAAATTTTAAATTTCCAAAGTTTTAAAATTAAAAAAGTAAACTTTTGAAAAACGTCGAAAGAGAAAAAGTCAAAAATCTTAAAATTTGTGCAAAATCTGAAAATTCTTGATTAAAATCGTAAAAAAAAATCCAATCTTTCAAAAAACTCACCATTTTTAAACAAATTTTAAGCTTTTAAACTGAAATTTTGATAAATAGTTGCAATTTTAGAAGTTTAATAAAAAAGAATCGAAGTTTTAAATGGAAGCAGAAGTTTTTTATTAAGTGTCGAATTTTGAAAAAGTCAGAGTTTTAAAATAAGTAAAAATTTGTTTTAAAAATTAGGTAATTTTCGAAAAAAGCGAAATTATGAGAGGCGCCCCTCGCTGGTTAAGAAGTCCTGCATTGGATTTACATGATACATATCGAATAAATTTACCGGTGTATCGAAACATATCGATCTATCTTTATCGATACATCAATTGAATACAGTATCGATGTTTTAAAAATCTTGTGCATCCTTACATGGAATTATCGTTTGCACCTTATAAGTCTCTTCATATATTTCGCAATTTCTATCACATCAGATCAGAGTAATAAAATTACTACCAAAACCGACGACTGCATTGTCATTGAATACTTAACTTCCTGGAAGCTCCTATGGAACAAACTGGAATCCTTGCGCCTGGTAGGTTAGGGTCGCTATTTTCTGGTACATTTACACCATATCACCCTGTTTTAGAAGTTACTGAAAAATCCGTGTACAATATTTTCCATATATTTTCATTTATCCTCTGGTTTGGATTTATACATATTGCTTTAAAATGCCATATTTTATTTACAACCGCAGTATCAAACTGCTTGATTTACTTATAAGTATGTTTTGTTTTAGGGGAACTAGTTATGAACAAAACCAACTACAATCGAAACTTTAATCAATCTAACTGTCATGTAACAAATTTTGCATTTTTTTTTCTTGTTTTTCATTGTCTAATACTAATTGTGATTGTGCAATATTTAAGTAACTTTGGAAAAATGGCTTAAAATAAGATGCATTGAACTGTTTTGCATTAATGGAGCTAGTTTGAGCTTGGGAATTTGTTTACTTGAAAGCGAAATTCCTTTTATGAACATGTTGTTTTTTCAGGGCTAAACCATCCGATGAGTCTGATTGAGCAAGTAATTTTAGGTACAAATTTTCTTCTGTAGTTGTATTCTGATTGTACATAATTAATTCGAATTAAAGTGATTAATGTCTACTGACATTCCAACTTTTAGATCATTTTTTACCTCGAACTCACATATTATCTGTCCTCTCTTCTGTAATCCTAGTTTCCTTTCTTTCCATTGGAGTACCTTGTAAAAGGCAGATTTTTCTAAAATCTACCAATTTTATTAAAATATTTTATTATACGAGGGTCACTTTAAAAGTTTTGAATAAAATAATGAGAAAACAATGCTATATTAGGGCTGCCTTTTTACTTTTGCACATAGCCACAAGTAACAAAATGCATAGTTTCGAAATTAACCGCAAGCATTAGATTAATACGTTTTGAAAATTTCATCAAAATACAACTAGTAAGCCACAGTGAATTTTGAAAATTAGTATACCTTGCAGAACCGTGGAAGTTTTTAGAAATTTTGACTCGAAATTTCCACTTTTTCCATATCTGACTTTTTAATTTCGATTTTTTGAAAATATTTCAATTCTTTTTTAAAAGCTGAATTTTTTTAAAGTTTCGACGTTGGGAACATTTCAAGTGTTTGATCTTTTTTTAATTCTAATTTTTGAACTTTCTGTAAATGACGGATTTCTTAAAAAGTCTGACTTCTACTTCTATGTATTTTTTTATTTTATTAAAAATCTAGGCTTTTTTAAATATTTTAACTTTTTTTAACATTTCGACTCTACAGGTTGAACCAAATTTGATTTCCACTACAGGATCTCGTAAACCATTAGAGATACAAGGAATCTTAAATGGGAAAAGTAGTGCAGAATTTAATGCCTAATATTATTCCGCTGAGAAAACAATTGAATTCCAATTCGTCTTGATTGTATTTAGAAAAAACCGAAAATCGCCATTTTTTAAAATCAGCTGTAACTTGTTTATTTGAAGTCCGATCGAAAAAATTAAACAAATATAACTAGTTGCTTTTTAAGGCCTTTTCATTGGTGTACATTAATTTTTTTCTAAATGTAACTGTTTCCGTGAAAACCATGTCAACTTTGTTATTTCTTACGGACGCTATATTGGATATTATCATTTTCGAATTTGGCATATTTTTCTGATTAATTTAATGCATGTCACGCCATACTTCAAATGTGGTAAAGTGGGTTAAATGAGCTAATTTTTTATTTTTAAACAAAAAAATTATAGTAGGCGACTGCAAGTGCCACAACTTTTAATAATAAAAAATAGTTTCTAAAAAAGCAATAATTATTGTTAAAATACCAAAACTATTATAACAAACTGTATAGAATTGAAAGATTTATTAATAATCGTAATGCGCATGACTCCCTTTAAATTAGGTAATTCTCAGAACATTTTAAGGGCTTTATTAAGGACCATTTTCCCATGACTCATACGCAAGTGTGATTTCTAGATTTCTCTAGGCGTTAAATATTTTAAGACGGATAGTGTGCATAAATATGAGTCATTTCTCATGTTAGATGTTAGATATTTTACGTTACATGAATAAGTATTCAATGTTAAAAGAATTTTTGTAAAAATTGTCGACAACATTTTTAAAATGTCCACAATTTTTGGTAGAATTACGCTATTTAAAGAAGTGCATGCACGTAACGCACGTAATAACTGTTTAAATATTGCAGAGTTTGTAAAAATATTTAAAGTTTTTTAATAATTATTGTTACGTAACTAGGTACTGTATTTTTATTATTAACTGTTGCATCGCCTACTACATTTTTTTTGTTTAAAAATAGAAAATTAGTTCATTTAACCCACTTTGACACATTTGAATGTCATGTCCTATATCAAATTAATAAGAAAAATATGCAAAATTCGAAAATGATAAAATCCAGTATGGCTTCATAAAAAAGTTGACATAATTTTCTCGGTAACAATTAAATTTATAAAAAATTAATGTGCACCAATGAAAAGGCCTCAAAAGACGACTAATTAAATTTTTTGAATTTTTCCATTCGGACTTCAAATAAACAAGTTACAGCTGATTTTTAAAACTGACGATTTTCAGTTTTTTCTAAATAAAATCAAGACTAATTGGAACTCAATTGTTTTCTCAACGGAATAATATTAGGCATTAAATTCTGCACTACTTTGCCCATTTAAGCTTCCTTGTATCTTTAATAATTTACGAGATCCCTATAGTGGAAATGAAATTTGTTTCAACCTGTAATTTCGGAAAATTCCATTTTGAAATTTTCCAATTTTTTTAATTTCCACTTTTTTCAAATGTCAACTTATTTATTCTTCATGGTGGACTCTTGTTGGTCGTACACATTATGTTTATTAATTTTATTTAACATTTCTGCCACCCAGTTTTTTTATTTTCATTTCATGAGCATGAGGTGACGTTTTAAATAAATTTAGATATCACGTAGTCATATTTCAAAAACTGTTTTAGAATATTGTCAACAAATAATATAAATTTAAATATTACCAAACTGGGTCGCAGAAATGTTAAATAAAATTAATAAACAGTCAATTTCTTTGATAAATTTCAACACTTTCACAATTTTCTCTTTAAGATTTTGGTTTATTTTTGATTTTTTTTTAAATTTTGATCTTTTCTCAAAATTATGACTTTTTGAAAATTCTGACTTTTTTCACAATTATAATTTTTTTCATAAATTTGATTATATTGAAATGCAGTCAAAGTTTGATAACTTGAACCGTGACTTGCCAGAAAAAAGTTATTAAGACTTCGAGAAATTTATATTAAAAATTAAGACTTACATATGTGTGTAGCTGTACGTTTTTTCTGAAAAATGTCATAGCTTTGAGAAAAAGTCCAACTTAGATGATAAAGTGTCGAAATATTCCAAAAAAAGTGAAAATTCTGAAAAGGTAGAAAATTCAAAAAAATCGGATTTTCCAATATTTTAAATACAAGTTCCATTTGCTATATAAAAGTCGAAAGTTCAAGAAAAATTTGAAATTAAAAAAAAGATCGACATTTAAAAAAACTTTGAGAAATACTCAAAAATTCGAAATATTTTTAAGAAATTAGAGGCTTATAAAAAAAAATCTAATTTTTGAAAAAGATCATACTTTTGTTTAAAATTTTCCAAAAACCAAAAAAAAATAATTTCTTAAAAGAGGCGAAATTGTAAAGTTGAATTTTAGAAAATAGGTTAAAATTTGGAAAAAAATGGAAGTTTGGAGATTCGAAATTTTTTTAATAAGATTCGGGAAAATCAGATTTTAAAAAAATCGTCATTTTCAGAAAGTCAAATTTTGAACAGATCTCAAAATTTTGACAAATTAAAAAAGCAGATATTTCAAGTGAGTCGATGTTTTCAAAAATCGCAATTTTCAAAAATTTAAAATTTTAAAAGAATTAAAATATTTTTAAAAGATCGATTTTATAAACAGTCAGATTTGTAAAAAAGTTGAAAAGATATACATTCTTAATCACAAGATATCAATTTTTTTAATGTTCAAAAATAAGGTTAAAAAGGTGAAAAAATTAACGTTTTTTACAAAATTGAAAACTTTGATGAAAAACTTTTAATAATAAAAACCGATATATTCTGATTTTAAATTCGTAATTTCTTAAAACAAAAATGTTTAGAGATGATGGCATGTTTTCTCTCTGTTTTCTATTTCAAGCGGGGTATTTCGACTTCGAAATCTCTAAAAATATATGAAGTTGGAGTTTGTTTTTTTTCCAAAAATTCCTACTGTTTATGTTGACCTTGGATTTTGATGAAGAAATTTTTTAGGTACATAATTTTAAAATTCAAATTTTTGACAATAATAAAAAAAAGTCCCCAACACACTATGTTCCACAAAAATACTTCGTCCATCATTAAATGACACTAAATTTATCTTTTACGTCGAATTCCCAAAAATTGTACAAATGGCGATAATCGTACTATCTATCCTACACTTATGAGAGGGGGTTTCACTGGGTTTAGCGTAACAAACTTCGACCTATCAAATCTGGGCGCCAATTATTCTATTCGAGTTATCAAAAAATGCGAGTTATTTAGCAAAATTTACATTCAATATTTGCCCTTGACGCCATTTAGTTTGAGTTATTAAAAATTTAAATTATCGAAGTTCGAGTTATAGAATATCCCACTGTATTTAATCTACTTTTTTTTTTGAAAATTTCCAGGTTTGTTCAAACTTTTGACAATTTATCGAATTTTTGACTTTATTTGAAAATTTTTAACTATTTTTTTTAATTTCGACTTTTTTTCATATTTCAACTTTTACATAGTAAATAGGATTTTTATTTGTTTAATTTGAAACATTGACTTTCTTAATTTTCACTCTTTTGAAAAATTGGCGTTTTCTCAAAATTTCCACATTTTTAAAACTTTCAAAATGTTCACTTTTTTTGAAAATTAATACGACCGTTTATTATTAAAATTTTGACTTTTTTATCAAAATCTTTTTTTGAGGATGTTGAACTTTTTCGCGAAACTTCGAATTTTGGTGAGTTCGATTTTTCTCGAAATTTTAACATTTTTAAATTTTCGAAGTTTTTCAAAATTTTCACGTTTTTTGAAAATTTCTGTTTTGTAATTAAAATTTCGTCTTTTTCTCAGGGTTACAATTTTTTCTAAATTCTATTTTTTTACAAAATTTCCACCTTCAAAATTTCGACTTTTCATGAAAACTTCGGTCTTTTTTCAGGGCTTCTTAAAAATGTTGATATTTTTCTCGAAATCTCGAGTTTTTGTAATTTTGACTTTTTAATTTTTTTAAACAGCCTGAATTTCTAAATTGTGAATTTTTAAATTTTGAACTAATTGTATAAAAACGAATTCGAGATTTAACCAAATTTCGTTTTTAAAGCTGAAGTTTTCAAAAGGAGTAATTTTCTAGTTTAAACTAAAAAGTTTCAAAAAAAGTCAAAATTTAAAAGAATTTTCTAAATTAAAATCTAATTAGGAATTTTCAAAAAAGAGCACAAAATCAAATTTTGGCTTTAATTTAAAAATTACCATGTTTAAAGCGAAATGTGAAAACCATTTTTTTTAAAACATTTTGACGTTTCTTCTCGAAATTTCGACATTATTTCCAAATTTTGCCTTTGAACTAAAAATTTCGAAGATCCTTGCATTTTGGCTTTGGTCCAAAAATTTTAACTTAAAGTTACGATTTTGGTGGAACGGAATGGTCCCTGGTTATCTTCAAAAATTAAAATACAGAACTTGTCCCCTAAAACCAAGAAAGATTAAAAAACATAACAAACACCGCGTTTCGACAGCCAAGCTGTCATCTTCAGAGAGGTTTCAGGGGACAAGTTCTGTATTTCAGTTTTTAAAATTATGAAATTTCAACTTTAAATTTCAAGAATAACATTGTTTTTTATTGTATATATATTTTTTTCAACATTTTATCTAATATTTTCACTTTCATCTGAAATGTTTAATTATTCTTAAGTTGCAATTTTAACCATAAACATTAATTTTAAATTTCCAGAATAACGTTTTTTTGTTATATAATTTTTGTTCAATACTTTATCCGACATTTTCGCGTTCATTCCACATGTTTAATTATTGTAAAGTTGTAATTTTAAGAAGGTAATTAGAAAATCCAATTTTGCGCTTGTTATTCTAACTTAAAATAATTCATAACAGAATTTTTTAAATTCTTAAATCGAAATCAAAAATATCAAAATTCGAAAAAGGTCGACATTTTGAATACAAAAAATGGAAAACTCGGAACAAGTTTTCTTTCCTAAAGTTAAAAAAACATTAGAAGTTTATTTGAACTTGTTTCAAATTTTTCAAAAATAAAAAAACATAAAACTTCGGATACTTCCTTTACGAAACGAACTATGTTTGATGATTACCGAAAAACCTAAATCTACTTTGTACACAATAGTAAACTAAAAAATGTTACAACAACATTATTGTAAAGAATTAGTTCTGTAAGAGCAAATTGCCATAAAAGTGCCTAAATATTACGATTATTACATTAAAATTTCGAAAAAAAATACCAGTCCGTTTACAGAAACTGTTGGCGTGACCTATCACTGTTACCATTGCTTAAAAACGACTAGAAACTAGAAATAAAAAACTAAATGTCAATTTTGCAATGTGTTTCTTCAAAATTATTAAAGTAGAACGGAATAGGTTCAACTTTTGCAATTGTTATTTGATTGGAGTTCTAGAATTTAACATAATTCACCAGGTAACAATCTAGTAAGTGTGAAACTCAATATTATTATTTTTTTTTTCAATTCTGCATATAAGGATTTCGGAACGTAATCATTAGTGGATGTTTACAGGTAAGAACATTTTTATTATTATCATTATAATTTTCAAAGTTAAAGCCCGTATGTACATTTCGACAAATTATAAACGTTTGTAAAATAAAATAAATATGTAAGTTAAATGGTTCGACGAGCGGATTGTATTTTTAAAAACAATTTTATTAAAAATACAAAGTTTTTACATTTAACGAATTTAATCTTAAACTAACAATTTATTAATTGTGGCACGGAGCGGCCACACGCGATGATTTTGCATGCGTTGATTTGGAGAAACTCCTCGTCCGCTTGTAGCGTCGATTGTTTTATCACTTCAAAGTGCTGACCTAGCGCCTTGCCTTGGTCAGCAATAACCAAAGGGTTGAACAACATAATTTGTATACAGGGAGATTGGGGGGAAACCGTACCATATTTAAAAGAGATGTAGGGGGGGACAAAAGTAAACAAAAAAAGTTTAATAAACATATGGCCAAATATCGAGGGGCACTGAGCTAGCGAAGTAAATATTTATTTTTTGCGAACATTTATTTGATATTTTATTTCTTCCAATTCGTGCACTTTAAAAAAAAGACACAAAGTATTAGTAACTATTATTATTATATCAGTTACTTGGCCCTTGGTTTGAGTTTTTCTTGGAACTCAAGTTTTTTTTTTGAAATTTTTGAGTTAAAATCGAATATGTACTGGCTACTTTGGTTAAAAATGAACCCGGCAGTGGTGTAGTTAGAGGGAGGCGGCGGGGGCGGCCCGCAACGGGTGACACCCGACCCTGAACATCAGTAGTACCAGCTATAAAAATTCGTAAAACTGTGGCACATTGCATAACCGCCACTCATAAAATAATATATATAAGAATAATATGTAGGTGCCTACTTGCCTAGTAACTTTTTTTTCATTCAGGACCACTGTAAGGGTTCTTATTTGGTTTCACGATCAGCTCAAATAAGTGTCACAAGCATAATAAATTGATAATTACAATTTTTTCAGTGTACACACTCGCTCGATCGAGGATTCCCCCAAAATGTAGTTGTTTTTATCTTCCAATTTCACTGCGTAACTGTCGCTAGTCAGGGTATTCCCCGAATTATATGATAATGCAGCAGTTATGAGCATACACGGGGGAGTGCAAGCTATTTTAAAAGAAAAAAACAATAAAGCAATGTTTGTTGGTTGTATAGATCATTCAATTAATTTATGTGGCCAATATTCGTTCGCACAAAATGTGACTTGTGTTACATTTTTCGGAGCAAGTAGAGCAAAATTCAACTTTTTTTCTCTGCTTCCAAAAGCCCCTGGGAAGTGCTCCTTAAACACAGCAAAGCATCTGTTAAAAGACTTTCGACAACAGCGCTGGAATGCACCTTATGCTGCAGTAAAAGTATTGGCTGAAAATTTTGATGGGATTATTTCTGATATTGAGGAACTATGTGACCAAGAAGCAAATTTAGACACCAGAGGAGCTGCACAAAACCTTATGCCTGCTGTGTGCAATTTCTCATTTCTTTGCTATCTTTTCTTTTGGAATGTTGTGCTAAGGAAAGTGAACAATGCTCAGATTGCATTACAAAGTAAAGGCTTAAGTGTTGACGAAATAGCCATAAAACTAGAAGCACTTCGTCTTTTCATTGAAGAAAAACGGATGCATCTTGCAGAAGAGGCAATAGACTTTGCTGTACAAAAATCGGAAGAATACAACACTCTGATGGAACGACTGAATTCGTCGCCAGATACACATGCCCGGTGAGTCTGCACCCGTCCACCGATGCTGGACTTACACTTAGAGCGGAACTTCAAAAGGACATGTTAGATATGCTTGACAGATTCAATATTAAACTTGAAACAAGATTAAAGACCATTCAAGATGTAGCTTCATTGTTTGAGGTTGTGCAGTCAAAAACTTTGCTTTTGACAAACACGGAAGAGTTAAAATTTGCTAAATCAAAAATTTACTGACCTTTACGATGAGGTATCAGAAACAGAACTCCTCTTAGAGCTGCCAAGTCTGAGAAGACATTCAAAAGCGGCCAATGTTACTGTTTCTGATTGGGTGACTCTGGACTATTTGAAATTCATTGTGGAATGGGATTTTATAGAATTTCTTCCGAATCTGATAGTCGCACTAAAGTTATTTATAATAATATGCGTATCAGTTGCTTCATGTGAGAGGGAGTTTCAGCAAATTAAAATTAATCAAAAATTACTTGCGGGCTAGAATGACTGAAACCAAATTAAACAATCTTAACGATCAAACATGCAGCAACGGAAAATAACATTTCGATGATATGATTTTGGAGTTTGCAAGTGTTAAAGCTAGAAGGAAGAAATTCTAATTTTTTACCAACTAAATTTGTTTCACACATCGTTGTTTAATAATAAAATAATGTATAAAAATAATTTCTGATATTTTAATAAAACATAAATTATTATTACTTTTCTTTTTTATTCTAGAAGTTTTGATTGAGTTTTGGGGTGACACCTACAATATCCGCCCCGGGTGCTACCCATGCTGGAACCCCGATTTATCTTTCGAAATTAATAGATACAAAAAATGGTTAATACAAAAATTTTTAAACAACTCTTATATTTTTATTTGAAATAAGTTTGCGATATACAGGATATTATATTTTTTCAGAACCAAAGTCAACTTTGGTTTTTTAAATGGAAGATCCAACTGCCATACAAAAATAAGAAAAGTGGTCTGTACATTTTACCAGACCCATCCAGGATTATGTATTTCGATGTGCTAAATTCGAATTTGAGTAATTTTCATTTTTTCTCGAATTTTCGACCTTTTATTCTTAATTTTAATCTTTCTCCTTAAATTTCGCATTTTTTCCCCCTAATGCGGTTTTGTTTTTGGTCCTTCTTCTCGATATTCAATTTTTTTGAAAAATTCGATATTTTTCTTAAACTGGTCTATTTTCGAAATTTCACTTTATCTTAAAATACGATCTTTAATGTTATTAAAAAACTCAACTTTTTTTTTCGAAATTCTTTTTTTTTCCAAATATACATTTTTTTAAATCGTTTTTTCCGTAACGATTATGCTCAAAATTTAACTAGATTTTTCCAATATTTTACTTTCCGTATGAAATTCCTCATTTTTTCTTGTTTCATCATTTTCCTAGAAATTCGTATTTTTTTTTAAATTCGCTTTTTTAAAATTTGTACTTTATTCGTAAAATTACTTTTAAATCCGATTTTATCCGTATAATTCAATTTTTTTTAATTGGAAATGTTTCCTTAGCTTTAGAGTTTGACTTTTTCTCGAAATTTTTATGTTTATTTCAAAACCAGATATTTAAAATTTCCGAAAATGACTTTTTCTTCAAAATTCGTTTTAATTTCGAATATTTTTCAAAATTCGACTTTTTTTTGTCAAAATCGTTTTTTTTAAATCAAACTTTTTATTTTCCTGGTAATCCCAACTTTTTCCTTGAAATTCCATTTTTAGTTTCGACTTTTCGCAAAATTCGACTTCTTTTTTCTCTGTAAAATGTATACGGTTTTTCTCGATGTTTTACCTTATTTTAAATTTCGTTATTTTTCTTGACAGTTGACTTTTTTGCTGATTCAATCCAGAAATTTTGACTGGATTCTTAAGGTTTGGCTTTTTCTGAAAATTTTGATTTTTATCTCAAATTTTAGTAATTAATATTTCTAGAAATTTAGACTTTTTTCTAGAAATTTATCTTTTTCTAAAAATATTAACCTTTTTTTCCTTAAAATTAATCTTTTTCCTAAAATTCACATTTTCTACGAAATTCGTCAGTTTCGAAATTTCGACTTGCTTCTCAAAATTCTACTTTTTGGAATTTCCTTTCAAAAATCGTGTTTTTTCAAAATTCCATTTTTCTTAATATTTCCCTTTTTCTTTTCAAGAATCGCTTTATTGTGGACATTTTGTCCTTTGTCTCAATGTGTGTCTGAAAATGTCAACTTTTTTTCAAAATTGGCTTTTTCTTTTATACGATAATGTACAACATTTTATTTTGCAAGAAGGAGCCAACTCACAAAAAGGTAAAATTTGTTTTTTGCTAGGAAAAAATATTTAAATGCTTGATAAAAATAAAGAAGGAAATCATAAGGATTCGGTACCAAATGTTAAGACATAAAAAGAATGTAACGCATTCTTCAGTTTTTTGTTACATTTTTTATTATTTACCTTCACTGTAAATTTAGTTTTGCGAGTTTAAGGTTGTGCCTATTTTAAATTGTTTGCAAAAATGGTGTACACACTTCAACAAAGAACGGAGATTATTTTCATTTATGGAAAGTCTGAAAGATGTGCTAGAAAAACGGCAGCAATTTTCAATGAGAGAAGTCACAAGTATGTCTTGGAATTAGTTGCAAAATTGACTGAAACCGGTTCCATTTCCAACAAAAAAAGAAGAAATAGACGTGTTTTAAGTGAAGCAGCTCATATAGAAGTTTTAGGCACCTTCACTGGACTTCGTACTGTAGTTCGCGAGGTAGGAATTCCATCCATATCAAATGCAAATTCTTCAACAACTTTTTGATGACGATTTTGACAGAAGGATTCAAATTTGCGAAACAATGACAAATTTCATAAATAACAACCAAACTATTTTGAAGAACATTTGCTTCAGTGATGGGTGTACCGTTTTTCTTTAATGGGCATGTTAACAAATAGAATTGCCGATACTGGAGCGATAAAAAACAGCGACTTTGTAGGGAAAGTAATTCAGTGTCCAGAAAAAATTAACGTATGGGTTGGTATACTTGGAAATGCAGTTGTTGGACCTACATTCATTGGGGGAAACCTAACTGGTGAGCGCTACTTAAATTTTCTCGATGATATAATAAACCTCTTAATAACAGATAATTTAGAAAATCAAGTTGATGAGGATGGTAATGTTGTTTTGCAAGATCTTTGTCGCTTCCAACAAGATGGAGCTCCACCACATTACTTTCTTTCGGTTAGGCAATGCTTAGATAACTGATTTCCTGGCAGTTGGATTGGTAGAAGAGGAGCAATCGAGTGGCCACTACGATCGCCCGATTTAACGCCTTTAGATTTTTTCTGTGGGGATACCTTAAACCGATTATTTATAAAACACAGCCTCGAGATTTGGAAGAATTAAAGGGAAGGATTACAGCTGCGTGTGGAGAAATTGAAGTACAAGTTTTTCAGAACGTTAGGGAGGCATTTGAAAGCAGACTATTTCACTGTTTAGAAAATAATGGAAAACATTTTGAGAATTTAATTAAGTAATCTACTTGATGTTTAATTATAATTACATTTTGTTTAATTTTTCCTGATTTTTCGAAAACTATTGAAAAGAAAGGTCAAGTACGTGGTATGGGGTAGGGTGGTGACGTAACCATCTAACTTCAGTCGTGTTTTTTTGACCATGTTGTGCCGGCATGTGTTCGCAAAAAAAATAATTTGCCGATAAAACGATTGCTGCAGGTAAGTTTAAACAATTTGGCTATTTTTGATCTAATTTTATTCTCATTTGGAGCCAGTGTCATTCAAAAAATTAGTAATACATATTCGGTTTTGAATGACTTGTTGATTGAACACATATATTTCATCTTAACGTAACAAAGGAAATAATTCCTTCTATTCATAAAAGATGGTGTAAGACTATAGATTTCTGCAATATAGGGAGGTGTGCATGATGGCGCATTGAGAAAGTGTATAAGATGGCGCCCGCCAACTTAAAACACCCCTTTCCATTTAGGGTTGCACTGCTTTTTAATTGTTTCTTAATTTTCCAATTGCAAAAATTTCACTCTTTAAAATGTCGACTTCAACTTTTAAAAGGTTGGATCTTTTCGAAAGCTTAGACCTCTTTCGAAAATTTTGAAATTTCGATATTTTCGAAAATTTCGATTTCTTTTTGAAAATCTCAACTTGATTGATAATTTCGACATTTTTTTTAAATTTTCGATTGTTTTTTCAGTTCCCGACCTTTTTCACCGACTTTTTGGCAAATTTCGTTTTTTTCAGATCTCCTTTGGAACCTATTTTTTTTAACCTTTGTTTTTTTTTAAATTTCAAATGTATTAAAATTCCGAAATTTTTCAGAATTTAGACTTATTTTAAAATTTTCGCACTCATTTTCAAAATTTTAAGTTTTTTCAAAATGCCTTTTAAAATTTTTGACCATTTTATAAAATTTATCTATTTTGCCAAAATTTGACTTTGTCGAAAAACCTTTTTTTAAAATATTCTTTAAAACATTTTTATAAGTTCGAATATTTTTGAAAATTACTCCATACTACATTTTCAATATTTTGATTTTTTTAAATTAATACGAATTTTTTTCAAAATTTCGACCGATTTTTTTTTTGAAAATTTTAACTTTTTTAAAGATTTTCACATTTCTCAAAATTTTTCTTTAAAATTTCTACTTTTTTCAAATTGTTTCTTTTATGGAAAATGGGCCTTATTAAAAAATTGCGACAGTTTTTGAAAATTCATCTGTTTTTCAAAATATTGAACATTTTTTTTTTGTTTTTAAAAATTTAGATCTTTTTAATCTGCATGATTTTTTTGGGACTGAATTTTTCGGGAAACTTCTTTTTTTTTCAAAATTTCACTTTTTTTGACATTTTTGTCTGTTTCAATGTTTCGACTTTTTTAAAAATTAAATACGAATTTTTTTCTAAACTTCCAACATTTTTAAAAATTTCTCTTTTTGAAAACTTTTACTTTTATGAAAATTTCTTATTTTTCAAAATTTTTATTTTTCTCAAAATTTTCGGATTTACTCAACATTTTAACTTTTTTTGAACATTTTGCATTATTTTTTAAATTTTCCAAAATAGGTACTTGAGTATATTACATAAAAATGTCTAAAGTTTTCAAAGAAAATCTGATTGAGAAAAAACAAAAATTTAAAAAGTGAAAACAACAAATGTTCTGGCAAGTGAGTACTAATGAACCAACGGACGTCGCCCATGTGAATCTTAATACTACCGCCACCTATTGATCCATAGAAAAGCTATGGCCAACGCCAACAAGTGTTGTATACATATACTTATACTTAATAAGTATATGGTTGTATACAAATAGAATGCAACCTGGACTAGACGTCTAAAGGGCTACATGATTGTAGTCCAGGTTGCATTCTATTTGCATATCGATTCCTCGATTAACTGTTTAACTGTTGGTTCCATTCTGCAAAAAGTTGTCGAACTGAGATTAAAAATGTGGCTGATGACGCTTTAGTGGGCTTAGTTATTGACATTTCTCCCCGTGACACCTGTATATATGGTGTTTTATTTAAAAAATACAATTTTCATATATTTTGTACTTTAAGGACGCCTGTACATTATCAAACTAATTTTAAAATGTACTTTCAAGGGGCCTCTATTAACCCCCAAAACAACACTATTTTTTAAAATTAAGTAATATGTAGCCATAATCTTTCGTATCCTACGAGCTATATCTATAGCTCTGGATATACAGTGTGTTACATAATAGAGTACTAAAGGGGGATTCCTTTTTTATTTCTGGGTTTATGAGAAGTCATTCTTTATAAAAACTCCTGTTTCATCTTAAATCACCGAAAATTACATTTTTTTTTTAGATATTTTGTACAGGGAGTTCAATTATTTGAAAATTATTTCAAAAAATGAAGAAGAGTAAATTGTTGTTATGCCTTGAAAGCATCGGAGCAGGATGCAGAAACAAGGATAGATGACGATGTACCGCCTTCTTAAATAAGGATAGCTTGGAAAATTGCGTTCGGTAACGAGTTCCACAGCTTGGAAGTTCTATGGAGAAAAGAGTCTCCATAGACAGAAGTCCTCACCTGTCCCAAGCTGGACCGCACAAGAATTCGTTGTCTCCAACTGTCTTGAATGCCTCAAAAATCTTGCCCTTGTTAGTTTCTGGGAGCACCTCCCATGAAAGTATTTGTAGAAAAAAAATAGAATTTATAACGGTATCAAAAGTTATTTCTAGGACATGTAGTTTGTAATGACAAAAAATGCTGCAAAAAAATTTTGGTTGATTTTCTAAAAATGCTGCAAAAAAATTTTGGTTGATTTTCTAAAAATTAAGCAAAACAAGTTATAAGCAAGGTTAGGCGCAATAAAATAAACAGGTATTTGATAATAAACAATAAACTTGAACATCATCATTCAACGGTATTACCACCTGTATCTGTGAAAATCTCTACTCTATAATTCTCTAGATTTGGTATCTGCACTTTTATTTTCTGAGTTCTAATGCACAGACCGATAGGTTTGAGTATTTATCAAATTGAGGGTTTGGAAAACAAATATCGCTTCGATCTTGTTAGACCTCCTCAGTTTGGCATATCCAACTTCAACCCAACAAATGCTCCGTTTGAAGATATACACCAGAGATTTGCACGAGTAAGTACAAATGTAATCGGATTTTAATCACCGATTAGTTTTCTGAAGTATGTAATCGGGAAATTGGCATCGTTGGTATCGTACCGAATATACTCATTTGTCGTGAAGTTTATATTATCGATTTCGTGTTACATGTTACAAGTTGACACTTGTCAAAAATTTATACTTTATATTTTAGATACGTAGTTTGAAAAATTTTATGTGTTTATTAGCAGGTATTTGTATAATTTACTACATAAAAGTCGAAACATCTCGAAAAAATCAAAATTTTGGAAAAAAGTCGAATTAAAAAAAATAAAACTTCGATAAATAGTCAAATGTTTGAACAACCCCTTAAAAAGTTCGATATTTGTCCAAGGAAAAGACACATGAATATGTTCACGCAAAATTTTAGAAAATAGTTACTATTTTCAAAAAAAATATAAAATTGAAAATTTGGAAGCCAATTTTCAAAAAAGCGATAATCTAAAAAAAATCGAAATTAAAAAAGATTAAAATTTTCAAGAAGTAAGATATTTTAAAAATCAGGTTACATTTTAAAAAATGTCAAAATTTAGAACAAATGAAATTTTCGAGAAAATTGAATATTTGAAAATAAGACCAAATTTTCAAAAATTCTCAAATTTATAAAAGAAGTTTAAATTTTAGAGTTGATATTTTCAATAAAAGTTAACATTTTGAAAAAAACTAAGAAGTTTAAAAAAATGTTGAAATTAAAAAAGAAATTAAAATTTTGAAAAAGTCTAACATTTTGAATTCACATTGTTTAAAACAATTGAAATTTTGTAAAATGTTAAGATTTTCATAGAAAGTTAAAATTTCCAAAAATTAAGTTAAGGTTTACTAAAAAGTCAAAAAGTGTCAAAATTTCAACATTTTTCAAAAAATTCGGGTATTTCAAAAAATGACAAAATTGAATGACAAAATTCTAAATTTTTCAAAAAGTTAATATTTTGAGACATAATCTAACATTTCCAAAAGAGTCAAATTTTAAAAGTGTCGAGATTTACAAAATTTAAGGATTTTTAATCAGCTTTTCAAAAAAACCTTAATTTTCAAAAGGTTCACTTTACTTAAGAAAAGACAAAATTATCAGGAAGGTCGAACTATTTTTAAAATCGCAATCTAAAAAAAAACTCTAAATTAAAAAAAAAGTCGAAATTCGAATAAAAAGGTTAGTTTGCTTTAAATCGAATTTCAAATAAGGTCAAAATTGTCGAATTGTGAATGTTGAAAAAAAGCCAAAATTATCAGGAAACTCGAAATTTTCAAAAAAAGACCAAATTTTGAAAAAGGTGAAGTTTGGAATAGTTAAAATTTTGAAATAACAGTCAAACATTTTTTAAAATACTCAAAATGTCCACAAAATTAAAATTTTGAAAAATTATCAAAATTTTTTAAAAAGTCAAAATTTTCAAAAAAGTCACAATTTAAAAAATCTGCATTTAAAATTTTTGAAAAAATGTGGCATTTAAAAAAGGCGAAATTAAAAAAAATCGAAAGTTTGCAAAAATTCGAAATTTTGAAAAATAATTCATTTTAAAAAATTTGTCGACAATTTTAAGAATCAAAATTTTCAAAAAGTTGCAATTTTTAAAAAATTTCAAATTTTGAAAAAATCGAAAATTTAATGAATTGAAACTTTGAAAACAGTTAAGCTTTCGAAAATTCTACATTTTTATTTTCAAGGAGTGGAAATTTTTCAAAAATGCAAAATTTAAAAAAAGCCAAGGTTTTAAAAAGGCTAAATTTAAAAAAAAATTTAAACCATAAAAAATCGAAATTTTTAAAAAAATAGAAATTTTTGGAAAAGTTGGTCAAAACGTAAACAAAAATCGAAATTAATAAAAAAGAAGGAACATTTTTCCAAAAATGCAAATCTTGAAAAAAAATTTGAAATTTTCAAAAAAAATTTAAATTTGGGAAAAAAAATCTAAGCCTTGAAGAGTCAAAATGTAAACAAAAGTCGAGATTAAAAAAAAGGAAATTTTTTCCTAAAATGCAAATATTGAAAAAAGGTCGAGATTTTGAAAAAAGTCGAAAATATGAGAAAAATCGAAAGAGTCCAAATTTTGATAAAACTCGAATATTGTGTAAAAAAAAAATATAAATTTTAATATAACATCAATAATTTGAAAAAAAAAATGAATGTACCAAAAAAAGTAACAATTTGGAACCTTTTTTAAAGTAATTTTGGAAAAGAATATAAAAAAAAAATTAAAATTTCGAGAAATAGTTCGATATTTATCTAAGGAAGAGACATTTGAATATGTTACAAGTACACATGTAAAATTTAAAAAGAAGTCACGATTTTCAAAAAAATATTGAAAGACAATTTGAAATCCAATTTCCAAAAAAGAAGCAATTTAAAAAAAAATCGAAAATTTGAAAAAGCAGACATTTAAAAAAGTCGAAATTTTCAAAAAATAAGACATTTTAAAAATCGGTTTGAATTTTAAAAAATGTTAAAATTTAAAACAAATAAGTCAAATAGTCGAAATTTTCAAAAAAAGTAGAAATTAAAAAAAAATCGAATATTTTGCAATTCAAATTTTCTAAAACAATTAAAATTTTGAAGAATGATAAAATTTTCATAGAAACTTAAAATTTCCAAAAAAGAGCTAAGATTTTTAAAAAAGTCAAAAAATGTCAAAATTTCGACACTGAAAAATTCGACTATATTTCAAAAAAGGACGAAATTTTCAACAAAATTCTAAAATTTTTAAAAAGTTAATTATTTTGAGACATAATATAAAATTTTCAAAGAGCCAAATTTTAAGTGTCGAGATTTACAAAATTTAGGAATTTTTAATCAGTTTTTCAAAAAAACAAACTTTCAAAAGATTCACTTTACTTAAGACAAGACAAAATTATCAGAAAGGTTGAACTATTTTTAAAATCGCAATCTAAAATGAAAATATCTAAATTTAAAAAAAAAGTCGATATATTTTAAGAAAGAATCTAAAATTTTAAACAATCAGAATGTTTAAAAAATGTTGAGATTTAAAAAAAAATGAAGAATTTTCAATCGACTTTTTAAAAAATCTAAATTTTTAAAAAGTCACTTTACTGAAGAAAAGACAAAATTATCAGGAAACTCTTTTTTTTTTGGGATAAAAAAAATTGAAAATAAAATTTAAAAATTTTCAAAAGAGTTGAAATTCGATCAATTTTTTGAGTTTCACTAAATCGAATTTTAAATAAAGTGAAAATTGTCGAAGTCTGAATATTGAAGAAAAGCCAAAATTGTCAGAAAAGTCGAAATTTTCAAAAAAGGACGAAATTTTGAGGAATTAATATTTAGACTAAAGTCGAAAGTTTTGAATGGTTAAAATTTTGAAATAACAGTCAAACACCAGAAATTTAAAAGAAAATTAAAATGTAGAAAAATAGTGGAATTTTTTTAAAAAAAGTCAAAGCTTCAAAGAAGTTTCAATTTTGGAAAAGAGTCGACATTTACAAAAAAATACATTTTTAAAAAAATTCGGGATTTTAAAAAAATGGGACGTTTTAAAAAATCGAAATTCTCAAATAAAAGTACAAATTTAAAAAAAGCGAAATTTTCAAAAGAAAAGAATCGAAACTGCAAAAGTCGAAATTTGAAAAATAATTGAAATTTAAAAAATAGTCGAAATTGTTAAGAATCAAAATGTTCAAAAAGTTACAATTTTTAAAAAATTTCAAATTTTGAAAAAAATCAAAAATTTAAAAACTGACATTTTTAAAACAGATGAGCCTTCAAAAATTTAACATTTTTAAAAAAGTACAAATTTTCAAAAAGTGGAAAAGGTCAAGATTTTAAAAGGGCTAAATTTTAGAAAAAAATGTAAACTAAAAAAAGGTGAAATTTTCAAAAAACTAAAAATTTTTGGAAAAGTTGTTCGAAACGTAAGGAAGGTTTTTCGAAAAATAGAAGTGATGAAAAAAATAATTTTCAATAAAAAATTAAATTTTCGAAAAAATCTACACACTGAAAAGTCAAAATTTTCAAAAAATATCTATACTTTAAAAAAGTACTCATTTTCGAAAAAGTCTCAACTTATAAAAAAAGTCGAAGGGCCAAATTTTGACAAAAAGTAGAATTTTGTGAAAAAAAAATATAAATTTTGGAATAACATCACTATTCTGAAAAAAATTGAATTGCCGGAAAAGTCTAAAATTTTTTGGTAATTTCGATTTTTACAAAATATTTATTTTCAGTTTAAAATTTAGAACGTCGGAATTTTTGATAAAGTTGAAATTTTCAAAATACCCAAGATTTTTAAAAAAGTCGAAATTTTAATAAGAAAAAGTCGTAATTTTGAAATAAAAAACCATCTTTTGAGAAAAAATTAACCATTTAAAAAATTTGTCTTCAATTTCTCAAAAAGTTTAAAAAATTGGAATTTTGAAAAAAATCGAAATTCTCACAAGCAAATTTTTCAAAAAGACGTTCAAAGAAGTCGAAGGTTCGAAAGTAGAAAATTTTAATAGTGCTTTCAAAATAATTTAAGGAAAATTTGGAGAAAAAAACGAAATTAAACAAGCGAAAATTTGAGACAAAAATATAGAAATTTTCGAAAAATGTTGAAATTAAAAAAATATCGATTCATATAACACGGTTAACGAAAGAAGTGGTCGCGGCAATAGTGACTGGGATCGGATGAAATATTAACTAGTAAAACTAAATGTAAAAAAATTGATGATCTAGAATTGCAATCAAAACGGGACCTAGCTAGATTGCTTTGTTGTTCAAAGAACCTCGTGTTAGAAAGTTTAATCGAAATCGTTAGAGCTGTTTCCAAGAAAATATTAACACAAAAATATATTTCAAAATTACGCACCTCTCTATTTCTCCAAGCGATGCCGATTACATAATCAGACGCGATGCCGATTATTACTCATACTCGTCCCATGACGTTACGATTACCATAATCGGCATCGTTGTACTCGTCAAACGAATACTTGTACCTGCAATCGGACGATGCCGCACTCACTCGTGCAGGTCTCTAATATACACTAAAAAATTACAAATGTTCCCAAATGTAATTTGTGGCGACACTACCAAAAATAACACTAGTTTATTCCAGAGCATTTTCTAGAATTTTCAAATAATTGGACTCCCTTTATAAAAAATTTACAAAATAATGTCATTTTCAGTAATTTGAGATCAAGCAGGAGTTGTAAGGAATTGCTTTTTCTCGTAAATCTACAAATAAAAAAAAACCCTCTTTAGAGCTCTATCTTGGGACACACTGTATATTTTTTTGGTTCAAAATCTGTACAAGTTGATCACTGTTTATAACACAAACATGTGCAATTACTACGATTCAAATAACATTCTTCAATTTTTGTTTGTTTATTAGATTACTTGAAACTATCACTTAAGCTGCCTCAACATTTAATATCATCGGAAGTGATTCAGAGTCAGCAAGGACGCTGAGGAACCAAAGGTACGTCATTTCAGAAAGACTAAATTCTAGAACTCTGAAAGAATGCAAACATTGTTCCTATTTTGTTAACTACAGCGCCTATCCCATAAGATACCCAAATCATCACAAAATAAAAGTTCACAGTTTTTTGTTTTTTGCAGAGATTACAGACCAACAAGAAAAGATTACCACATTTGCGTTATGAAACACAAACATAAGTATAAATATATTCGGGAAATTAACCGCTTACAAAGGGCGAGAAAAGCTAACTCGAAAAGAAAAGTTAAAATCGATGGATGGATCAAGATAAACCCTGGTTACAGTCCAAGAAAGCAATATGATCCAAGGCACAAGGTTATATCCAGTAAAGCTACCAAGAGGAGACCACCACTGAAGCCAAAGAATTTAGATATCAGGAAGTTAACGTTTGCAGAATAGATGTTTTTATAGAGACATTAAAATTTTTTATGTTCACACATTTTTAATTTACTTTATAAAAATTAAAGGTGACTGACATATCAACACACAGCCCAAATCGCTAGGTCTAGGAGCTTGAAATTTTACAGAGAAGTTCTTTATATACTGTAGGTGCCGACTAAGAAGGGATTTTTGGAAATTCAGTCTCCAAGTGGGGCGAACAAAAAAACCTTAAAAACCTTAAAAATACCATCCTACTTTTGTCAATGTGACAATGTCAGCGAAACAGGTGCCTAGATTGGTTCAGAAAGGAGAGAAAATTAATATTGTTGACAGTGCGTTGACAGTTACATGCTGCTTTGCAATTTTTGAATTGATTTTATATCTTTTGCTGTTTAAATACTTTGAGTTATAGTTTATACTAATAAATTTCTTAAATAAAAAAATTACTGTGGAAATAAAAAGTATCAACGGGAATTATAAGAAAAATTGAAGCTTAAAAAATCGAGACAGAGTATGTAGTAAAGTAAAGTAAAGTATGTAAAAGTAGCAGTATACATTGAAGTTTAAACTCAAATTTTTGAGAAACAAAACAAAGAACTCACAATATATTTTTAAAAATGTTCAAATTGTAGATTTCGAAATAAGTCGAAATTTGGAGATTAAAACGTATTTCGTTTACCAAAATTTTTAGTGTTTGGGATCCCCGCTTGATTCGATCCTCCACTGGAAGTTGGTAGCTTAAAATGTACGAGCGGAGTCCGTAAATTAAGGTCTCCTAATTTTTTTTACATAGAAAACATCATTCTATTGCAAAACCAAGTACAGATTCTAAAAGCTTGGCCTTTTAACTATTTATGTACGTAGTCCCGCCTCGATTGATATACTTTTGGAGTCGCTCCGGGAGCTTATTTACAGGGCCGCCACGTGTAGGTGTGCGCCACATAAGGGCAGTTATGCAAGAGGGGCGGCAATTCGACTGATTTTTTTCCTGGGTTTCCTAACTTTCAAGACATCTTTTTTTTTTAGGGCGAACTTCAATTTTTAAGCCAAAGTTCCATTTTTAAATTCAAATCTATCGTTCAAAACTCCATTTTTTTGAAAAATTCGAAATTTTTAAATTAATGTAAAAAATTTTAAGAAATAACTTTACATTTATATAAAGAAACCATCGCGAAATGTGAAAGTCTACTGTTTTAATTTATAACTCGTTATTAAATATTTTCATTTTAAAGTCAAAATTTTAGGGAAAAAAGAAGTAATAATTATTTTAATTTTGAGAATTCAAGTTTTTAAAAAAACTAAACTTATTAAAAAAACTGTTTTCAAAATTTCGAGTTTAAGCCGCCTTTTTCTAAAAATGTTTGAAGACTCAAAATTAAAAAGTGGAGTAAAGAATGCCAACAAGCGAGTTTAAAGGTCCAAAATGTTGAAAATTTCATGTTTAAAAATCAAAATATCCAGAAAAAAGTCGAATAATATAGTTACACCTCGAAATGAAAGTTAAAATGTTGAGAGCTAATTCGGGATCTTGAAAGTTTTTATTATTTTTCTTTTTTCCAAAAATTTCATGTTTTTCTGAGAATTCCGAGTTGGAACTTTCAACTTTTTTCTATAAATTACTTTAATTAAGTAATTTTGATTTTTTTTTCTAAAATTCGATGTTTTGTAAATTTTGAGTTTTTTTCTTTTGATTCAAAATTTTATTTTTTTACAATTTTCACTTTTTAAAAAATTTCAAGATTTTCTAACGTTTTGAAAATTTAGATTTTTATTGAATTTCAACTTTACCTGACTTTTTTTGAAAATGTGTTTTTCAAAATTTCGATTTTACAATATCTATTTTTTTTCACAATTTAATCTTTATCTAAAATTTCTTATTTTTGAATTTCAACTTTTCTGATAAATTTTGGTTTTTCTTTAAGATTTAAACTTTTTAAACATTTTGGAATTTTCTGAAAATATGATTTACAATTTCGATTTATTTTCGGCATGTTTTAAAAATTTACCCTCTTTTTGAAAGGTTGGATTGTTTCAAAATTTTAATTTCATTTTAAAATAAACTTTTCTCTTGTCCAAATTTGAAATTGTTTTCGACTTATCTCAAAATTTCATCTTCTTTCAAAATTTTAACTTTTATATAGATGTTTCGGATGTTATTTTTAATAGTTTTGCTAATATCAGTCGACAATTTTTTTTGGTCGACTCAAATTACTAGACAAATAAGCTGGTACCTCCTCCGATCCTCACTCAATACATTTAATTTAGACATTTTTCCGAAATTTCGTTTTATTTTGGAATTTCCAACTTTTTAATTATATCTGTTAAGATACATTTTTCTCAAAATTTTGAAATCTTTAAGAAAATTTTGATTTTTTTAAATTTCTATTTTCTTTAATGTTTGACTTTTTAAAATTCTAACTTTTCGAAATTTCGTACTTTTGAAAATTTCGACATTTTTTCAAACTTTTGGTTTTCGAGAGCTTCAGATTTCTTTGAAAAATTAAGAAAAAAATTTTTTGATAATGTCGAATTTTTGAAGTGCTAAATTTTTGCAAAATTTCCATTTTATTTCAAAACTATGACTTTTTTTGTCAAATTTCGACTTGTTGAAATATTTGCTTTTTTTAAAAAAATGTTCATTTTTATCCAAAGTTCGACTTTTTCAAAATTTGTGTTTTTGAAAATTTCAACTTTTTAATGTTTCAATTGTTTCCGGAAAATTATACTTTTTTTTGGAAATTTCGATTTTTCTTTAAATTTGGTTTATTAAAGTTTAACCCTTCTTTGCATGATGATGGAAATTTTAATCATAATATTTAGTCAACAAAAAAAGGTACTCAAAACCCTTGTACTGTAAATTTGTTGTTGCTGGCAACTTTTTAAGCGACTATAGCGTACAACAAAACGCAGTTGTCAAAAAGTAGTAAACGTCACTGTCAATTACCAGGCTTAGAACTTGTCATTCCGCTGTTTGTTGTGACTGGAAAAACAAGTGATATTTTAAATTGTTTTAAGGAAATAAATGGAGATATAAAATACAAGAAAAGTGAACATGAGTGGAAAAAAGGTTTGTTTTCATGTTTTTGTTATTTTATGTACAATTTATATCAAAACACTGTGAATACATTTCTCGAACCTATGTGATGGAAATTTACATCACTGTGCAGTAACTTCACTTGTAATGTATGGTCATTTTTTTTTTTTTGTAAATGTTTATTTTATGTTGTTTTTTAGGGAAACTTTAATGAAAGAGATATTGAAGATTATCTTAGTAAGTTAGAAGGCGGTTGGCTCTCAGAAGATGGCCTTGATGACCAAGATTCCGATGATGAAAACCGCGATGCTGATGAAGTTATAAGAGTGTTGCAGGAGGAGAACGATGATGATGATGATTTTGATGTGGATGAAACTGCTGACATTGATCCTCCTCTTGTAGAACCAGAAGATCAAGAATCCTCTCACCCATCAACATCATCCAATTTGCAGTCTTCATCCAGTTTTCCATTTGACAAAAGAAGCTTGATTTGGAAAAAAAGGAATCTGGTGTATGATACAGATACAATTACTTTCTTGGGGAGTTCTACTGCTTCAGGCGGTCTATCACACCTAGAAACTCCATATCAATGTTTTAACCATTTTATCACTGAAGATTTTATCAAAACATTAGTAGAGGAGACAAATTTATATATAATACAGAGTAATTCTAGTTCATCTATAACATTTACAGAATATGATTTGTATAAGTTCTTTGGTATATTATTATACATGTCAGTAATCAAATTTCCTAGCACAAGATCATACTGGTCGCCCAAGTTTGGATATGAGCCCATTTCTTCAACAATGCCACTAAACAAGTTTGAGAAAATAAAGTTATCATTACATTTTAATAACAATGATCTTCACAAACCTATAGGTCATCCAGAACATGACAGGCTTTATAAAATCCGCCCTGTTATCAAGCATCTCAATGAGAGGTTTGCCACAGTGCCAATGAATCAAAGACTTTCTGTGGATGAACAGATGTGTTCTACCAAAATAGGGCATTTTTCAAAACAGTATCTGCCTAAGAAGCCCCATAAATGGAGCTTTAAATTGTATGTTCTCTGTGATTTGATGGGATATGCCCACAAGTTTGAGGTATATTCTGGACAAGAGAATACAGAGAAACTCCCAGATGAACCAGATCTTGGTGCAACAGGAAATGTTGTAGTTCGTTTGCTTCGAGGAGTGCCAAGAAACCAAAACCACATCATATACTTTGATAATTTTTATACCTCTTTGCCATTGGTAGTTTTTTTAGCCAAATCAGGAATTTACACAGTGGGAACTGTGCAACAAAACAGGATACCAAATAATAAACTTCCAGAGAAGAAATATCATGAAAAAATCTGTGCCCAGAGGTAGTTTTGAGGAAAGAGTGTCTGTGCATGATGGTATAGATTTGAGTTGTGTGGCTTGGAAAGATAATAAGATAGTAACCCTGTTATCTTCTTATTCTGGAGCATTGCCTGTAACTAAAGTCAATAGATTTGACAGGACAACAAAAGAAAAAATTGATATTACTTGCCCGTTTATTGTCCAAGAGTACAATAAACATATGGGAGGAGTAAATCTCATGGATAGCTTTTTGGGCAGAAATCATATAAAAATGAGGTCTAAAAAGTGGTATTTGCGTATTTTTTTTTCATCTATTTGATCTAGCTATTATAAACTCTTGGATTATTTATAAAAAAAATGCTCAAGAAAGAGGTGAACCTAAAAAGAGTCTGCTTACAATGGGCCAATTCAGAAATGAATTGGCATTTGTGCTATGCAACAGAGGAACCACCAAAGAAGCTAAAAGAGGGCGTCCTAGTACCAGTTTACTAGAAGAAGAACTACAATCAAAAAAAGAAAAGGTTCTCCAGCTCCACCACCTCCAAAAGACACAAGAAAAGATGGTGCTGAACATTGGCCAAAAGTAGGTGGGTCACTCCGGTGCAAATTTCCCAAATGTAAAGGCTTTTCCACAATTTCGTGGATTAAATGTGGCGTCAATTTGTGCTTAAATAAAAATAATAATTGTTTTTTAAATTATCATAAAGAATAAAGAAGATTGAGTAAACAATATTTTTTTTATTTATTTAGTACTGAGCTAAATATGTGACAATGCATGATGATGTAAATTTCCATCATATTGTTTTTTACATAATACATATTTTTATTTACACTAGGATTTTTTTAAATATTTTTCCTTTAATCTAGAGCATTAATTACATCACCCTGATTTATTTTAAAAAAATTTAAAAAATCATGCAAAGAAGGGTTAAATTTTTTCGAAAATTTAGCACATTTCGACTTTTCTAAAAATTTCAATTTTTTTTGCAACATTTTTACTTTTTAAACATTTATTCTTCTTCTTCTTCTTCTTCTTAGTATGGGGCTGCTGCCCTGTCTACCATATTTTGCCTCTAGGTATTGTCTTACGAGCTCGATGTCCAGCTCTTTTTGATGGTCTTCCAGGTGGTCGTTTCGTATTGGGTATTTGAGTCATTATCCTTCTCGCAAGTCTGTTGTTGTTTATTCTTCCGACGTGATCTCTCCATAAAAGGCGTCTTGATCTGCACCATTTGATCACGTTTCTATGCCGCATGTCTCTGATGCGTTCGTTCCGAATCCTGTCGCGAATTGTGTGGCCTCGTAAGGTCTTCATTTCTGTTGTTCGTAAAATTTTCGTTGTCTTCGCTGTTTCGCTTCTTGTCTGCTTAGGATGGGCCTTACGCAAGTTTTGCATATCCTTACTTGGCTTTCCATTCTGACGTATTTGTTTCGCCATATTACATCTCGTAAGCATTCCGATATTTTTGCGGCTTTAGTTGTCTGTGTGCGCACTTCAGGGTGTAAGTTTCTGTCGCTGGATATTAACAACGCCCAGATAATTGAAATTACTGACTTTGTTGATAGTGGTGTCACCTACTGCTAGTTTACATGTCATCAGGTCCTTTGAGGCTACCAGCGATTGAGTTTTTTGAGTTAATATTTTTATATTAAAAGCCGCTGCTGTCATTTTTAATCGGACTAATAAACGTTGTTAGTCTTCGCTTTTCGTCGGAAGAACTACGTCATCCGCATAATACATTATTTGAGTTGTGTCGTTTCTTCACCTTGTTTATAATTTCGTCCATTATTATATTAAATAGGGTCGGACTTAAGCTGTCTCCTTGACTGATGCCTATGAAAACGGGTACTCTTCTGTTGTTCCCTTATGTGTTTTAATTATAGTTCTGTTTTTGCTGTTAATTTTTTTGATAACGGTTGTAATGTTCTTGCTTATTCCTTTGTGTACTAGCGTGTTTTATGACATCATCTGTAGCCTCCGCCTGCATCAGTTGCTAGGTGAATCGGGTAGCTCTGTAACTGGTGTTGCCGGTCGCAAGCCTGGATAAAGGAGGAGGGTTGACGGGACGGGTTAGCAGTTCACCTGTCGTAAAAAAGGTAAACAAGCTCCTAGATATATTCAAGCCTCGGAACCTGGACGGATTACATGGAAGAACGACTCGAAGAGGAAAATGACTAAGCAAAGGTGAAAAAAGATTACAATACGACTTGGATGCTGAAACATCTTATCATGGACCCGCAAAGATCAAGAAGTTACAGAAATAAATGCACACCGTATTGACATCTGCTGTCTGTTAGAAACAAAACGAAAGGGAAAAGGAATAATGAAGTATCGGAACTATATACTAATTTGTAATGACGAACGAGCCAAGGCTGGCGTGGGGGTTTTGATATACGAGAGATTCGAGGACAACATTGATGACATCTACCTATATAAATGAAAGGATCTTAAGAGTCACACTTAAATTTAACATTAAAACCATACATCTCATAAGTTGGTATGCAAACCTTTGGAAGAGAGGATTACGTTGTTTGACCAGCTCCAGGATGTTGTTGACCGGATCTCCCACAACGAAGTGCTGTTCGTTATAGGAGACCTAAATTTCCGCATTGGAAATCAAGTTACACATGACAAGTGATGCATCATTTTAATGAAGATGTAATGAACAACAATGGAGAACACCTGATAACAATGTGCTCCCAAAATGAACTAAGAATTAACAACACTTACTTCACACACAAATGGAAGTATAAACACATGCGATCCAACTCAAGAGGGCGGGAATTTATACTGGACTATTTTAAAACAAATCGACGCGTACACCTCACACAGATCCTGGACGTCAGATCACTAACATGAGCAGATATAGGATCTGATCAGAATATGGTGCTATGCAAGTTTCGGTCCAATGTGGCGTATAGAAAAGAGAAAAAACCAACAGAAATACTAACAAAATTTAACATCGAATCCTTTTCGGATTATACAATCAAAGACCTATACACAAAAAAGGTTTACCTATAAAATAAAGTCTTACCCAATATCTGAAGAAGACAATGTAGAACAAACTTGGAAGAAAATAAAAGATAACATCTTACATAGTTCAGAAGAAGCAGTACGATCAAGATAGAAGAACATTAAAGCTAGAAGAAATGTGAAGCCTTGGTTTACTGAATACCGTAACAACCAGACACCGCAAAGCCATGAGAAATACAAGCAAAAGATTATTCGGCAAAATTTTCTAGAGATAGGAAATACGTTCTATATGATAGCTAGAAAAAGATATGGGGCATGTTACGCAATAGAAAGAAACCTGTAAACGAACATGTGAAAATAAAGACAACCTCAAAAGAAGAGTGGGTAAGACACTTTAAGAACCTATATAAGACAAATGTAGCCACATCGATAGAGATACCAGGAGGTACCAGGACAATCTAAACAATAAACTTTTCTTACCCTTTTGAAACTGTAGAATTTTGAATAGCCGGACCTGGACTTTTTTAAAATGTCATCTTTTTTCAAAATTAAAATTCATTTTAAAATCACAGTTTCTTTTTAAAACTTTGATTTTTAAAGATTTTGATTACTTTTTTAAATTTTAGACTATAATTTCGTGATTATTTTAACAATAATTTTTTTGAAAAAAATTTCGAATTTTAAAAAATGTCCACATTTTCTCAAAATTTCAATTTTCTTTTTTAAAAATCAGAACTTTTGAAAAATTTAGAAAGTTTCTTAATTTTTTTTTTGTAATTTCGGATTAGAAAAAATTCAATTATCCTAAACTTAAATCAAAATTTCGAGTTTTTTGAAAATTTCCACTCTTCCAATAATTTTATCCTTCTTTCAATATTTAGACTGCGAACATTTCAGATTTTCTTGAAAATTTAACGGAGAATTTTTTTAATTGCACTTTTTTTCAAAATTTCGACTAGTTTTGAAATTTTGTATTTTATTTTTTGGAAAATTTCTCATTTTTTCAAATTCACGAATTTTTCAATGTCGACTTTTTCAAAATGTTGACTATTTTTTCTTCAATATTTTAATTGTCTTTGTAAATCTAACATTTTTTTTAATTTTAAATTTTTCCATGAAAATTTCAAGTTTTTCAAAATTTTGACTTTTTTTAAAATTATGACTTCAAAATTATGGATTTTGTCAAAATTTTTACCGTTTTTTATATACTCGTGTTTTTTCAAAATTTGTGACTTTTAACATTTGTAAATTTTTTATAAATGTCTGTTTCCAAAATTTGGTCTATTTTTATAAAAATTTGGAATTTTTTAAAAATGTTGCCTAATTTTTAAATTTTCAGTTTATTTTGAAAATATCGTTTTCTTCAAAATTTCAAAAGTTTTAAAATATCAACTTTTTAGAAAATTTCAAAATTTTGAAATTTTTCAAAATTTTGAATTTTGAAATTTTTCAAAATTTTAAGTAATTTTTAAGATTTCGACTTTTGTTTGAAAATTTTGATCTCTTTTTAAATTGTCGACTTTTTTAAATATTCGACCTTATTTTAAAATTTGTCATTTATTTTTTTTTTTTGAAAATTTTTTTCATCAAATTTTCGATTAAAGTGCTACATATGTACTTGAAAGAAATACTTATTGCTTATCTTCTTAGACCAATACGAATTATATAATTTATTAATGAGGGTTATTGCGTCTACGAAGATAAAAAATGATTCGATGTTTTGCACTTGTTTAAGTGGTTAAGAAATTTTTAAAAAATCTCCGATAGCATCACCTGTTTCCCTCAAGACATTTGTACAGGGGCGGCCTTTGGGGATGGCGAGCAGGACAACCGCCCGAGGCATCCCCCTTCAGGGGACCATACAAACTCGCGCAATAGTACGAATTCTATTGTTCATTTGAATTTCGCGCCTTACGCCGCTCATTATAAAACTTGACTCGCTGCTCTCTTTGCGTGGTAGTTATCGCGCTGATATCTGTCTCATTCGCTCTAATGAATGTTCCCTTTTTTTTTCACATTGACCAAATTTCCTACCGGTGCTGCAAATGCTGCCAACCGAAAGGATTAAACTAAAACTGATAGTACTCCATTTTCTTCGTGTTTACGATTAGGGGAATTCCCTTGTTTCATTTCTCCCGTCAACGTCGTCGGGTTATGCCACATAATGTAATACTTCTATATGGCGTGTTGTGTATAATCGCCACTACAAAATGCATTGTCAAAAAAGGTGAGATGAAAGTATATGTCGTACTCTTTGGAGGACAAGCATTCATTCAAATATAACGGGAACAGATGACAAGATGGGCGGGAACACTAATAAATGAATGACAACAAAGATAACTGACGAGAAGCGGGATTGGTTAATAAATTCTGTCCTCCAAAAAGACAAACATATATATCCATTGCGTCTTTTGAACACAATGGAAGGTACAAAACACGCCATATAGAAGTATTACATATATAGGTTCATGCTTTTCTATTAGAGCAACCGTCATCATTTCTAAATCCCTGATTCTTGTAAGACATTATTGCACCTTAATTTATCATAATTAATAATTTGTTATCTTTATGTTTATTATTTTTTCTTAATTTCCAATAAACAATTTTAAAAGTACTAAATTTACTTATTTACAACTTTGTATTTCTCATAAAGTATCATCATTAAAATTCATGGGTGTAGGCAGGATTTCGTTCAGAGAGGGACAAGAATCATTTTGAAAAATTGATGGAAAAAAGACAAACCGGGAAACGTTCCGGTTGAGTATATGTATATTTTCATTTAACTGCATGAACTGAGGAATCGAATTTTCAGATTAACTTTGAAATTTGGAAATGGAGTCGAACTTTGCGAAAAAGAGCCAGAAAATTGCATCTAAAATAAAAACCGAACCTTTCGGAAAACTTCGAAAACTATCTAAATTTCGAAAAATAACGATTTTTGAAAAATACCGCCGAAATGTCAAGAAAAACGTTGAAATCCCTTGAAGAAAAGTGAACATTTTCACGAAAGTTTAATTTTGAGAGAGACTAATTTCGAGGAAAAAATAAATTTTGGGAAACAGTTGGAATGTTTAAAAAATCGTGTTTATATAAAATCCAAATAACGAGAAAAATGAAATTTTCGGAAATTTAAATTAAAAAAAATCAGAAAAAAACCGAATAAAGGTCGAAATTTTAAGAAACAAGTTATAAACCATTCCAGGGAAAATTTTCTCGGAATGTTTGTCTTTTTACAAAATTTCTAAAAAAGGCATTATACAAATTTCTAGATAAATATTTTTATCAAAAAATCGATCAAATTTTGAGGAAAAAAGTAAAGGCAAAATTTTCAGAAAATCAAAATGGAAAGAAAAGCCGAAGTTTCCGGAAAAAACGAATTTTGCGAAATGGTAGAATTTCGAAAAATAAAACGATGAATTTTTAGAAAAAAATTCGAAATTTTGACCAAAGTCGGATTCTGATGAAGGAGATCGAATTTTGGGAATACATTTAAAATTCCGAAAGAATTTATAAAAATTATAGAAGAATTATAAAAAAATACGAATTTTGAGAAATAAGACGAAATTTCGAGAAAATGTCAATAGCTTAAAGGTCGAATTTTGTCGAATGGACATTTTTTAGAGAAAGTCTTCTCAGTTGAATATGAATTTTTAACTGCATAAGCCGGGGAAGAGGGGTGGGGAAGCGCCCTAACCTGCCCTATTCTAACTACGCCTATGTTAAAACTAATTCCGCAAAGATCTACCTGCCCAGAGCCGCGCAATGGCTAAGGCCGCCCCTGCACTCGTATCTAGTGGTTAATCATCGTTTCTTTCAAACTATTCCGCACGGTTCTTCTAAAAATTTATATCAGTATTGCATATTTTCTACCACCAAACTTTTAAACCGAAAGATCCAGCCGCAATAAAAAAAAATTGATTTCCTGGATTTCAAAGAGCCACATATTTTTATTTCTGATTTTACATTTTATTTCAAAATTAAATCAGATAAATCAGACAAAATATGGGACAGAGAGAGAACCCCTCTGACTCATGTATTCAAACGAAAATATATTCAGCCCAAAAGACTTTTTATATCTCAAAATCTAGATCTTTACTTCAAAATTTGTCTTTTTCCCGCAATTCAACTTTTTTAATTCTTCTCTATAGTCTTCTTTTTTAATATCGATTTTGTTACTAAAATTAAACTTTTACCCCAAATCTTGCATTCTTCTCAAAACTCGACAATTTGTGAAAATGTTTACTTTTTTCAAACTCGACTTACTGGAAGATTTGACTTATTTCTCAAAAATTCATTTTTTGTCGATTTTTTTAATAAAAAAAGTAAATATTTGATGTAATTGGAGATGTTAAGTAAAATTGTTTTTGAAGATTTTGACTATTTTTCAAAGTTTTCTCTTTTAGAAATTTAGATCAATTCTTAAATTTACCTTTTTTCTAAAATTAACATTTTTTCGACTTTGCTCTAAATTGCGGCTTTTTTCTAGAACTTTCTACATTTTCTTTAAAATTCGCCCTTTTACCAAATTTCGGCATTTTCCCCAAAATTAGACTTTTACTGAACATTTAAACTTTTATTTATTTTCTACAAATTTGGATTCGTTACGCAAATGTCGGTTTTTTTTTCGAAATTACGACTTTTAAAATTTGACATTTTATTGTTTCTGTAAATTGCGATTTTTTGAATTTACATTTTCCCGAAATGTTTGACTTAATTTTGACCTTCAACACTTTCAACACTTGTCTCCAAGTTTCTATATTCTTTTTAAAATTTGTCCTTTTTCCAAATTAAGCCATTTTGTCCAAATATTGACTTTTACTAAACATTTAAACTTTTATCAATTTTCTACAAATTCGGACTTGTTTCGCAAAATTTGGTTGTTTTCGAAATTTCGACTTTTATAATTCGACATTTTATTGTTTCTGCAAACTACGATTTTTTCAACAAAATTCGTCAATTTTCAAAATGTTTGACTTAATTTCAAAATTTGATTTTTTTCTTCTTAAAATTTAACCTTTCTTTAAAGCTCTGCATTTTTCTCAAAACTGGAAGTTGTATCTACATTGTCTTTTCTTTCGAATTTATTTTACCAAAATTCGAACTTATCTGAACATTTGGCGTTTTTTTTCAATTCCTCTTGTTTTCTAAATTTCAAATTTATTCTCAAAATTGCGAATTGCTCTGAAAAATAGCAAATTTTTTATTTTCTTCTTCTCTGAAAAACTTCGACTTTTTAAAAGTTCGACAATTTTTTCTATGCTTTCAATTTTTTACAATTTCTCTTTTCGAGAATTTTACAACTTTTCACAAAATTTAAATTTGTCTAAAAATTTCAGGTTTTATATTTGTTTTGGGTTTCACTCTATTGTCAAAATTCGACGTTTTTTTTTTAAATTTTATCTTTTTTGAGAACTTTTGACAAATTCATATTTTCGAAATCTCTTTTTTCAAAATTCGGTATTTTCTGGAAATTTCAACTTTTATTTCGAACTAAATTGTCGATTTTCGAATCTCAAAATTGGATTTTTTTCTTAAAATTTGATTTCTCTGGGAAAGTTTTATCTTTATTTAAAATTCAATACTTTTCTCGAACCTGGAAGTTTTATCAACATTCTCTTTTCTTTCGAAATTATCTTACCAATTTTCTCAAAATTCGAATTTGGATTTTTTAAATTGTCTTGTTCTCGAAATTTCAAATTTCTTATTAAAATCTAAATTTCTCTGAAAATTGCAAATTTTTTGTCGAAATTTAGAGCTGTTCTTTAAATCATTGACTTTTTCCTTGAAATTTTTCCTAAAATTTGATCTTTTTTCTTCTTCTCCGAAAAACTTCGACTTTGTTAAAGTTTGACCATTTTTTTTAAGCTTCTAGTTTATTTTTACAATTTCTCTATTCGATTTTTTTTAAGTGTAATCCACTCGCAAAGGGCAACCCCATTATGCCTTTAAAACACTGCGACTAGGATGCGGAAACAAGGATAGATGGCGAGGAACCGCCTTCCTTAAACGAAAGGATAGGTTGTAATTTTTGGGGAAAATTCCATTTTACAGTTTTTTAGAAAATTCAAATGTATCTAAAAATGTTAGGTTTTCAATTTGTTCTGGATTTCAATCGATTGTCGAAATTCAGGGATATTTTTCCTAAAATTTTACCTTTTTCTGAAAACTTTTGATAAATTCATTTTGCTCTAAATTTCATTTTTCTCAATTTTTTCAAAATCTCTTCCTTTTTCTCAATTTTTTCGAAGTCTCTTTTTCTTAATTTTTTCGAAATCTCTTCTTTTTTTCAAAATTCAGCTTCTTCTGGAACTTTCAGCTTTTATTTCGAACTTTGATATTTGCTGTTTCTGTAAATTTAGATTTTTTTTTTCTCACAAAAGAAATCCAACTTTTTTTCACGAAATTTCAAGCCTGTAGAAAATCTAAAAATAAAAAAGTATAAATCATGAGTAAAATATTGTTTAGAAATTTCGACTTCTGTAGGTCACTTGTTTAATGGATACTTATTTTCTATGTGTCTGTTCACTCTAACTTATATTTATTTATTTTTTTAGGGGAATTTCAAGACCCGCAACTGTCTGTTTAAAGAGCCGTATGCGGGTCGCCAGCCGCGGTTTTCCGACCTCTGACTTAAACAGATTACAGCCTAAGGGGATGAATTACCAAAAACGCTGTTACAACTAACTGCTATTTATTAACTAAAATTCAAGGACCAGTTTCAAATCACCTTCAAGAATGAGGAACTTTAATAAAAAAATGTATCCAGTATTTAACACCGTTGCGGATTAGATTAGATTATATATGTGTCGTTTCGTGTTTCTTTTCGTCCAACCCGCACCTCGACCTAAGGAGATCTTTTGTGCAGACCCTGATCTATGTAGTTCCCAGGTTCAAACTCTTGTAGAAGTTTATTATGGACCTGGGATTGAGTTTTTCCACATCTGAGGGGTCTAAGGACGCCCATCCAAATTGGACGTGCCTTTTGCGCGCAAACGCATCGCACTTGCATAGCACATGTTCTGCAGTTTCCGCAGCTTCTGCGCAAAAGCGACATAGGTCTGTTTCAGCCTGACCCATTTTCTTGAGGTGGTACCTCATAGGGCAATGTCTTACTAAGAGGCCGGTTAGGATTCTCAAGTCAGATTTGCTGAGTTCTAAGTAGACCTTTGTCTTTTCAAGCGTTCCAGATATGAATCTTTTCGCCTGTCGTAGTCCTGGATATAGTCTCCAATGGGAGATTCTTGACTTTGTTTCCCATTTTTTGACCTCATTGTTGATTTGACTTTTGGAGAAACCAAAAGCCGGTTCAGGTCCAAGAAATGATTATGCAGAGCAGTGGCGGCCGGTGCTAAGGTTTGCAGGTTTGCGCAACCTCCAAAAAGACGCTGGGATAAAAAAGAAAGTAAATTCTTCTTTATGTTGTTTATTTTATTTATTGATAACAGATTTATGGTTACCAAACATACTGCTGAATATAGCGGATTCCACCGATTCGTAAGGGTTTGACGACATTATTGGGTCCATGGTTTGCAAAGTTTGCAGGCTAGACTGCAAACTTTGCTTTACACATATGCACCTGCGCCTTAACTCATATTTTGTTTGCTTAAAATACTTGCTCATAAGCAAGCATTAGGTTGTACTTGTGGGTGCAAACCAAATATTGATTCGCTATTATAATCTGCAGTGGCGGCTAGTAGCTAAAACTAGAGGGGTTGCTGCGACGGCGTTTGTGTTAAAATTGTGTAAAAGCAAATGAGTTCAAAAAATTAATAACATAAACCACCTCTGTTGCTTCCCAATGAACCTTCAATAGACATCTCAACTTATGGAAAAGTCGAAAATGCAAAATTTCGAGGAAAAATTGGAATTTCGTGATTAAATAATGAATTTTGTCTGGTTTTTTAGAAAGTTTCCTGAGCTTGAAATATATATTTTTTAAAACGTTATTTTTTTCTTTTTAAATATAAACTTTTTAAGAAAAATGTCGAATTCAAACTCAAAATTAAAGAAATAGTAAGAAAAATTTCTATTTTTAAAATTGTTCGAAGTTTTGAAACAAATTTCGAAAAAGAAGTTGCAGTTCAATTACAAATAAATTCCAAAAATGTGAATTTTAATTACAAAGGATCGACTTCAAGCTGAAATATTTGATCTTTGAAGCTTCTCTGGTAACTTCAAAATTACTAGAAAAAAATTTAAATTAGAACATTAAATTGTCAATTAATTTTTTTAAAGATTTTTTAATTTTGAAATTTCGACTTTCGAATTCAATATTTTTGTCAAAATTGAAAATAAATAATTTTTCATTTCTCGGTTTTTTCCCAAAATGTTGACATTTTTGGAGAAACTTCATGGTTTTTTTCTGAACATTTTTTGTTAAAATTTCTATATAATGAATAAATGAAAGCAATTACTAAACACGTACTTAATCGATTTTAAAAATGTTAACACCAAGCGGGGTGAAAAAGAATATTTAACTGAACATTAAAATTTAAAATTTTCTCTTACAAGCCAAAAATTGGGTTTTGAAAAATAATTTTGTTCGAACAAGGCAACATTTAAAAAGTCGAAATTTTCGAAAACCTGAAAAAAAATTTCGGAAACAAGACGCATTTTTAAGTCCTAAGGGGATGACAAACGGTATCATTGAATATTAAAAGATGTCAGCAGTTTCTAAAAAAATTTTGAAAATTTCGATAGTTAACATTTTGAAAAAACTGTAAAATGTTTTAAAAAAGTCGAAATTTTTAAAAAGGGTCTTAATTTTTAAATCAGGACGAAATTTTAAAAAAGGTCCAAATTTAAAAAAAAAGCGAAATAAAAAATTTTTTTTTAAATAAAAGTCGAAATTTAAAAAAAGAGCCGAAATTTCGAAAATAAGTTGTAGCTTTCAAAAGAAAAGTCCTTTCAAAAGAAAAATTAAAACTTCGAGAAAAGATCGAAAATTTAAAAAATAACTGGAATTTTTAATAAAAATGAAAATCATCAAAAATCAAAATTTTCCATATGTTGGAAAATCGAAATTTTCCAAATTTTGGTAAATCGAAATTTTCCAAAATTCGGAAAAAACGTCACATCAGAATAGTTGAAATTAACCGGAAAAAATCAAAATTTTCAAAAAGGCTCAAAATTTTAAAAGATTCAACACTTAAAAAAAGTTTAAATTTCCACAAAAAGTAAATATTTAATAAAGCAGTAATATTTTTGTAAATGTCTAAATTGTCAAAAAAAGTTAAAATTGGGAGAACAAATCAAATATTTGAAAAACGGTCAAATTTCAAAAAATAAATTGTAAAATGCGGAAGTTTTTGAGGTTGACATTTTGCAATTAAATCGAAAATGTCAGAAGTGCCGAAATTCTCAGAAAATATCAAAATTTCTAGGAACATACGAACGAAATTCATAACAAAAGTGAAAATTTTCGAATGAAGTTAAAATTCTGAAAGTAGGTCAAAATTTTAAAAGATTCCAATTTTTGTAGAAAGAAAATCGACATTTCGAGAAAAAATTTGAAATATCTGTACAAAAAAGTCGAAATTTTAGGAAAATAATCCATCGGTTATTAGTTTTTTTAAAGAAAAATATTAAAATGCGGAAGCAATGGAAAATTTTCCCAACATGTTTTGGTTTCTTTCCAAAACTTTGACATTTTTACAGAAATGTCGGGATATTTTTCTAAAAGTCGTTAGTCAAAATTATAAAATAAACTTAAAAAAGTCAAAATGCCGTGGAAAACCTAACATTTTTAAAGCAAATTAGAGGAAAATAAAAAATTAGAAGTTGAAATTTCCAGAAAAATATTAAGAACAAAATTTGCTGGAAAAGTAGTTTCAAGAAAATTTATTGGTATAATATATTTAGGAAAATAAAAATTTTCCCAACAAAAAAAACAAAATATTAGAAAAAAATAAAAATTTTTCTACAATATAGTAGAAATTGCAAAATCAGGTAAAAACGGGAAGATTTGGTATTATTTTTTTCAGAGTAATAACAAAATGCGAGAAGAGTTGAATTTAGATTGCTTCTTGAAATTTTCATTAGCTTCTCAAAATTTTGACACTTTTGGAGAAATTTAACCTTTTTTCTTCAAAATTTCAATTCTTTCTCGAAATATTAGTTTCTTTATCAAAAGATCTAGAAAAATTAATTTTTGAAAATGCGTTTTTCATCAACATTAGAAATAAAATAGATTTTAGAAAGATGAAATTTTTATAAAAGAAATCAGAGAAAATTTAAAATTTCTATAAAAAAGTGTTAAGGAAAAGTTTTCAAAAAAGACCAACATTTTGAGAAAAAACTCTGCTGCAATTCCTCAGTGCATATACGCGAGCCGCCACTGATAATCTGTCATCGGTCAATGTTGCGAGTCTTGAAACACAAATAAAAATGAATTCAGTGCAAAGTTTAATTGCACAGCCATTCTGTAACCGATCTATGTCGAAAAAACTGGAAATTAAGCGACGTGGATAACCTATTCCAGACTTAAATATTGTGTAGACCGTGTTTTGTAAAAAGCGAAGTTTTAACAGAAATAGTTCGCGAAGCTTAAAGAAGTACCTATGTGACATTGTTTCTGCTAAGCTAAAGAACGATTCAGTTTCATTGGCCATTTAATTGCAGCAACCTTATTTCTTTCTAAAAAGTTTAACCAACATAAAATCACTTTTCCCAAAAAGAATTTTAAAGAAACCGCTAATGTTTATCAATTTTTTAATTTACAAAAACTAAGAACTGAATTATCTGTAATTTACGAAACAGAAAGTTTTACTCGACTTTTGGTTTACTTGTGCTCTATAACATTATTTCAGAAAACAGTGAGCTTAGTGAAACTCTAAATCTTTTAAAAATCTTGATAACTATCCCAATGGCTTCTGCTGAAGCAGAGTGGTGCTTCTCCAGTCTGGAAAGAATACTTTTTAAAAAAATACATTATGCCAGTAAGATTGTCCGCATTAACGATGTCTTCAAAGAAAAGGACTTAATTTAAGGAATACTCGACTTCAGTAAAAAGTTATTGATAAATTTGCAGCGAATATAAAAAAAAGAGAATTTTAGCAATATACTAATATGTATAACATATCAATTTAAAATCCTAAATATCTCTTAATTCCTCCAGCTTAATTTAAAATATTCCAGTTTCGGCACATTTTTGCAAATGTCTCTTTGCAACCCCCAAATTTTATTAGCACCAGCCGCCACTGAAGCAGATCCTTCTCTAGCGAGTTGGTCCGCAGCTTCATTTCCTTGAATTCCTTTGTGCCCTGGCACCCACTTAAGGCTGATCCTGTTGTGTTTAGCCAGTTGCTTTAACGTTTGTTGACAGTCCCAAACTAGTTTGGATTTAACAAGGCAGCTGCTGAGAGCCTTTATTGCCGCTTGGCTGTCAGAGTTAATGTAGATCTTTGTTCCTTTCAGGCTTCTTTGAAGACACTCGCAGGCGCAGAGTTGTATTGCATGTATTTCAGTTTGAAAGACAGTTGGGTCTTTTCCCAAGGCTTTAGAAAACCTATAGTTAGGGCCATAAATTTTCACTCGAGTCCCATGTGCTGTCTTTGATCCATCTATAAACCAGATGGATAATTTGTGTGTTTCCTCAGGTTCTGATTGAGCGTCAGTGTGGCTAATTCCACCTCAAAGGAATGATCAAATTCGTACCTTGTTTGCATGTAATCAACCGATTTTGCTAAAATCACCGGGCTACATTCCTTGAGGATTCCCATGTGACCAGCGAAGTCTCCTTCTTTAAATTGTTTTAATTGCAGTAATCTTGAGGCTCCTTTGATCGCTTCCCTCTTCACTAAAAGGTGGAGAGGAGTTAGACCTAGCATTGCCTCCATTGCTGCTGTTGGGCAGGTGTTCATTGCGCCTGTTATGCCCAGACATGCATACCTTTGAACTATGTTCAGTTGGTTTTGTGCTGTCTTTTTCATTATTTTTGGCCACCATACTAAAGAAGCGTATATGATCATCAGGGGTGTAATTATCGCCCCCTTGCGGAACGAAGGAACGAATTTTCAAACAGTCCCTACGTTATGTAAGGAACTCGTGTGAAATGGCATGTTTAGGATATGGGTTGTTTGTTAGTCAGTATTTAGAGTTTTATTAAGTAGATCTTTCTGTAGAGATTTCGAATGTAAATTTGAAAATATAATATTTTTTTTTCGGCTCTTCTATAATTTTAAGTTGGCCAAGTTTCTTCCGAAAGATTATTCCTCTAAATTAAAATATATAACCCAATTAACTAAGAAATTACGCAAACTATAATAATATCCCGCTTAGCAATAATCTCTCCTAAAGACCTTTTAGAGTCAACATTTTTGAGTCTGATATCGGGAAATATCGTCAGAAAGTTAACATTATGTTAACATAAAGATTTCTTATGCGCCGTTTTGTGGTATCCCAAAGTTCTCTTAAAACTTGATATCATAAAGTTAACTTTGTTATGACATCTTATGACAACAGTAGTAATGATTAAAATTGGAGGTTATTTAATGTCAATGACTCACTTCTTCCGGGATTAGACCGTGTCAAAGAACCACTAAAAGTATTCTTCAACAACAAAATAAAATACAAAAAATTACGAAAATATACAAGAAACGAAAAAGTAAATCCAAAATTCATTTCTTGTATTTTCTTATAGTTTTGTAATTCCTTTTAATTACTTTTGTTCCTAAAGAAGCTCCCTGTGGTGGTGGTAGAACACTTTTAGTAGTAGTTCATTGACATGGTCCAATTCCGGAAGACGTATATCATTTACTGACTCTGGAAGCCTTCATAACGTTATTCAATGTTATTTAAGAAAGGAACAAAATTTATTTGATATTTATTTTTTGCTTATAACACGTAAGATTATATATAAGTTCAATTTATTAATTAAATAAAATTATATACATATGATGACATTATAAACAAATAATAAAATCACATCTACATGATTTTTATAGTCTAACAAAAAGTATAAAAAGGGAATGTCTTAACACTATATAAGACAATATATCCCTGCACTAAAATTCATGCCCCCAAAATTTCTGTGGAAACTAAAAAAAAGGACATCTTCTACTTTCCTGGGCTCTATTATAGCATTCATGGAAACTCCTGTCATCTACGGTTTGGTACAGTCATATCCGTAGTCTTCCTTGTTGCCATGCCTGTTAATTGAATAAATTAGGTAAACTATATTATTACATAATATCGGGTTACTCACGACATACGACATGAGGAGATTATATCCCCACTAGTGGATTTTAAAAAAGTTTTGTTTTGGTAGTGGATAAGGACCCATTGGCAGTGCGCTTTAAAATTAGTTCCAAAAACACAAAACGTATGAAATTTGCATTTTTTTAATTGAGTAGCCTACATCGGAAAGTGATAAAATTTGACAAAGAATTAAATTCTACAACTAATAAAATACCGGTGTGTTTCATTTAAAATAAAAAAGTTATTGCATTTAAAACTTGTTATCGTTTGGTCATAATTTTTGGACACACTTATATACTAGTCAATTTTTTACAAATGTAACACTAAACCAAATCAATTGAATTGAAATATTAAAATTGTTACCATATTACTGTGTGTACAAAAGGTTTTTTTATCTAAAGTGCTGCTGTCATTTTATGTCATGGTTACGTATGTTCCTTACTTGACAGGCGAACAAACATAACCTTAAAAAATATTTTATTGATTTGATGTTACAATGGCAGAAAAATCTTTTATTACTGAATCCTATTTTCGAAAATCTCCAAAAAGCAATCGTGAATGGATCTCTTCTATTCCTGATAGTACCGCAAATTTTTTACATCAAGGTTAAATGTCAATTTGGTGAGTACGAAACAAGTAAGGAACATACGTGTACACTAGATTTGAACACTTTTTGTACACTTGATTCATACATTTGCTCAAAAATTGAAACACAACGTTAAGATTTAGCTGAGGTTAACCTTATTATTAATTATGTTTTTGGGACACCTATATATTATGAAACTATGGTGGAACGGACTGGTCCTTGGTTATCTTCGAAAATTGTTATACAGAACTTGTCTCCTGAAACCAAGAAAGATTAAAAAAAAACAAAAAACATTGCTCTAACGCGTTTCGACAGCCAAGCTGTCATCTTTAGAGAGATACTTAGTATCTTTCTTGTCAGGGGACAAGTTCTGTATTTCAATTATGAAACCTAATTTTTAACATGTTACTGCTACTTACTGATAATTAATAACAATAGAAAACTAAGCAGTATATTACTGAACAAATAGGGGAAACACAAATTTAATTATGTAAAAGACTACTTACTGCCAAATTATTTATATTAGTAACAGGTGCTATAACAAAAGACAACATCCTTTTTCATATCGCTAAAATAAGTGGCTTAAATACCGAACAACTATATAAAATAATACTATAAGATTGATGAATTATGAAGAAGACTATTATTCGCATCACCACAAAATTCTTTCGCACATGACAAACTAATACCACAATACATAACCTCAACTATTCTTCATGTCGTTGGCCATCCTAAAGACTATGGTTATCTAACTCCCTACTAAGGACATTAATCAAAATTATCTTATAGATATCTGTTAGATGTCAGTAATCTGATGACTAAGAAAAGTTATCTCAATGTTAACATTTCTATGGCTCTTAAAGATATCGCTATAATGACTATCTTCCTGATTTAGGTGCTGTACGGGATTCAAGCATCTAGGCTTATGGCTCTTGAAATAAATGTTTTGCACCAAATCGAAAATAGTGAAATATTAAAATTTGCTCTAAAAGCAAACATTTTACAACTTTACTGAAAAAATAATCTACATTTGCGCCCGGAAAGTTATAGATACAGATCTTTTACTATATTTTCTTTATTGAAGATATAAGCACTTCAAGGTTGTCAGTACAGTATATGAACTGGATTTACGATTAGATTCTAAGCCTTATAATGGACTAATAACACCTCAGCAAGGGGCCGTTGGCTTAGGCAGTCCGTCCCTGATTCTAAATATTATAGTACTTAAATAAAGGCCATCTGTTCTCACTTGTTACAGGCTCCGCAATAGATCAACGCATACCATGTTAAGAACACGCTTAGCGTGTCATAAGAACAATCGCTTCGTGCTCAAAACACGCACAGCGTGTCTAAGCCTCAAAAATTCCGCTTAAGACAAATAATGTTACAAAATTGTTCATATTTACATCAGCACTTGTTTTTATTCACTTTTTTTTTTTTCATCTTAATGTTGCATCGCAGTTGTTAAGCTAAATTTACACGTATATATATATAACCTATATTTCTTTAAAGTTTTGTTCAATTTATTATCATATAATTATAGTATGTTCTGTCAAACTTCACAATTTTACACTATTTTGCCTAGCCTTATGCCCAGGAGGACGCAAAAAATACAGATTTTTGAGAATTCAAGGGCATGATATCTTCTTTTAGTCGACAATTTTTTTTGGGGTAACTGTTTTTTAATCGTAAAAAATTATGCCCGTTTTTTATTTTTGGTCGTCAAAAATTATTTTGGGGACATTTTTTATTACTATCGACACACACACCCTCATCTCCCTCCCTTTGATCAATATCCCTTATGCTGCTAGAAACCTAAAAACTCTAATTCTTATGCTATATATTACTTTTAGAATATTTCTAGTGCAATTTTCTAAAAGGATTAGGCTAAGGGGGGCATTTATTGCCAGATATATTTTGTTTATCTTTGCTTTGTTATTTTTATGTTCGAAAAAATAAACTGGATTGTGAATAAAGTAAAATGCGTTTTGAAAAATATATTATAGTCACTGTAGTGCAGGAAACAAAATAGGCACAAATTAAAATTTTTTTGGAATCTTGCAAGCGTCCAGATTTGCTGCGATAGGTCTATTTTCCTTAGGCTAAGGATTTCTTATCTTTATCCTGTCCTCAACGAGTAAGAGGTCCCTAAAAGAAGCTGACATCGAAATTTTACTAAAATAGCACTTATCACCCAAAAATCTTGTAGTTGTCAAATTTCATCGAAGTTTGAGTTTGAATTTTTCCTGAAGAAGAAAAACATCCCTAAAAATAGTGATCCTCTCTCTGGAAATCGACAGAACCGTTTCAGAGAGAAAAAATTGTTTGTCAAGGAAGAAGATGTTCCTAATAAGTAAGGATCCGAATTTTTACTAAAATTACTTCGATATCTAGATCATTTTTCTAACCCAAAAATGTCCTAGTTACCAAGTTTATCGTCACTGATTGTCCTTTCGGACATAAAAATTGTTCCTGAAGGAGGAACATGCCCCTAAAAAATGGTGATCCTGAATTTATATAGATCGTTTTCTTGAACCAAAAAACCCTTAGTTATAAGAGTTTCATCGGAATCGATAGAAACTTTTCGGAGATAAAAGTTTGTTTCTCAATCAGGAAGATGTCCCTAATAATGGTGATCTCGAATTTTTACTAAAATTGCATCTACCTAGATCATCTTCTTGACCCAAGTATGCCAAGTTTCGTCAAAACTGATAAGAGTCGTTGCGGAGATAAAAATTGTTCCTGAAGGAAGAAAAGTCCCTAAAAAAATTGTCATCTTAAATTTTTACAGATACTTTTTCCGATTCAAAAAAATTTTGGTTACCGATGCAAATAGAATGGAACCTAGACTAGAGTATGCAGCCCCTTAAGAGTGTATAGTGGATCATAAGTATCTGAACTATCAACAATTGAGCCACAAACACTTAGCGAAGTGGTTGCTCTCTAGGGAAGCCCCAGAAGACTTTAATCTAAATACACGGACCAATAGGCTGAACATTTATCAGGTTTAGAGTTTGGAAACCAACGACTGGTTTCGATCTTATTAGATCTCATGAGTTTGTGTATCCAACTCGAGTGCTGACAAATGTTCCGGCAAGTATATATACAGGATCATAGAAGAATATGTGGACAACTCCAACAAGAGGCGTATGCAAATAGACAGTAAGGATAATAGCAGTATGCAGCCCAGCTCTTGTTGGAATTGTCCCCAGTTTCTTCTATGAACTAATAGGTGGTAGTACTTAGGAGTCACATGGAGAATGTCCGTTGAATCTACAGTACATAATTGCCGGAGCATTTGTCAGCATTCGAGTTGGATATACCAAACTGACGAGATTTAATACGACCGAAACCGGTCTTTGGTTTCCAAATTCGGAATTTGATAAATGCTCAAACATATTGGCCTGTGCATTAGGACTTGGTTACCGACTTTGGTCGAAATCGATAGAAAATATGCAGAATCGTTTCAGATATAAATAATATTTGTTCAAAAGAAAAAATAAGTTCCTAAAAAATTAAAAAATGGCGATACCGAAATTTTACTAAATTTGAACCCGTCTAGATCATTTTCTTGATACAAAAATTCCCCATTTACCAAGTTTCGTCGGAATCGATAAAGCCCTTTCGGAAATAAAAATTGTTCCTGGAGGCCAATGATGTCCCTGACAAAATGCGATCCCAAATTTATATACTTATTGTTTTCCTAATCCAAAAAACCCTTATTTACCAAATTTTATCGAAATCGATACAACCGTTTCTGCGATAAACATTTCTTTCTCAAGGAGCAAGATGTCCCTAAAAATGGTGACATCTATCTGTATTATTTTTTTGAATCAAAAAACCTTAGTTACCAAGTTTCATCGAAGTCGATAGAGCCGTTTAGGAGGTAAAAATATTTTTCTTGAAGAATTATAATGTTCTCAAGAACTGTTGATTCCGAATTTTTACCTATCTGGATCGTCTTTTCGACTCAAAAAATCCCTAGTTACCAATTTTATCATTAGAGTCGTTTTACCGAAAAAAGAATATACGATAGTATATACATATAAACAAATTTAACTCATTTAATAGTATAAGATATATTGAGCATCTGTAGTACATTTTTGAATCAGCAGTGAATGGGTTAATCCGGCACTGTGTTTGCCAAGGTGCTATTTAATTTAGAACTGATAATTAAACCCATCTGTTGGTGTAAACACTTTAAAAAAGAAGGTTTTAAAATGTATGTTCAGCTATCAATAACAAATACAAAGGATTTCCAAGAAATGAGCCTGAAAAATAGGAACTTTTTCAGTAAGAAACATAGTGACCACTAAATATTTATTACAAGTGATTACCTTTTAATTACCTTTGTAGAAATTTTAAATTCTACATTTATTGATCTGCTTCCAAACTTTTGGACGGTAATGTATATATCGTTATTAAGCGCTAAGTATAAGTGAAAAAACATAAAAATTTGAAGACAGTATTTAATTTTTTTGTTTGTAACGTAGTATAATAAGCTTAACTAAGTCATTCAAATAAAAGCAGGTTTAAATCAAGATGTTTTTTGTTACAGCATATACCGTGTTCGAAGTGAACATATGATGTGTATTCATAGTATGAAACTTGAGGAAAAAAAGAAAATATCCTGGAAACAATGTTGGTTTGTGGACAAGAAACTGCAAAAATTCACCAATTGGGGACCCCCCAAGAAAAAGAAAGCCATGCGATTAAAACGTCATTAATTTTATTCAAAGAATTTATTGTCTTCTCGATCATGTACAAGATAACCATTATTAAAATCTTTAGCACTCATCACTTTTTTCCCTAAAATACCAATTTTTTCAACAGAAACGCAACCGCCGTCGACACAGTGTATCAACAAACAATTCTTCTCCTTGTTAAATTCTATAAGACCAGGTTTTGCTAATGGATTAATAGGTTTCTCCACCATAGATACATTAAACAATTTCACTGGGAGACCTTTGTAGGTGGTTGTTATTGGATAAATTCCAGTTAAAGCTCTTTCTAGGTTGTGGATATTTAGTGATGACATCTTCGTCCAGTTAACTTTTGCAAAACTAGGGTCAATCTTCGGAGCTGCAAAAAGAATTTGGTTATCAAAGTTATTGCCACATTTTCACTGTGTATTTAAAAAGTAGTCACATTTAATGAAAGCGTGGCAAACGGATTTACTCAATAGCTAATGTGTTAAAATTAAATGAGGGTGTTGGCTAAAAAAGCTTAATATTATTAATTTATTAGTACACTAGCTGATATCCTTCCTTTGTCTGTGTCTACATGAAAGAAAAGAAAGGATGCTTGGATCACTTTTTTGAAAATAGCAAATTTTTTTTGAAGAATTCGATTTTTATTGAAAATTTAGGTATGTCAACATTTTAAAATATCTACTTTTTCTCAAAGTCGCCTTTTTTCGTTCGACTCCCAAAATTTTAACTTTTTTTCGAAATTTTGACCTTTGGAAGATTCCAACTTCTTTAAAATTCTGGTTTATTTATTTATTATTATAGTTTATTATCGATGTTTTTTGAAAATTTTTTACTTTAACACCTTTTAATTTGGAAGCTTCAGCTTCTTTGAAATTTTTTTTAATATTTCACATTTTTTTGTATATTTTGATTTATCTCCGAAGTTTTGACATTTTTGGAAAATTCTGACTTTTTAAAATGTTTCACCTTATTTTCGAAAATTTTGACCCTTTATAAAAGTTCAACTTTTTTACAAATTTGACTGTTTTCAAATTCGATGTTTTGAAAACATTTCAAGTCTTTTCGAAAATTTGATTTTTTTGAAAGTTTGGACTTTGGCAGAACTTGACTTTTTCTGGAAATCGGAACGTTTTTGCAGAATTAAACTTTTTTTTTAGAATTTTGACTAAAAAATGATTTTTTTTTTAATTTTCACTATCTTAAATTTTTTTTTGATAATACAACCTTTTTCGAAATTTGGATTTTTTATTTTAGTTTTGTGAAAATTCTGACTTTTTTGGGACTTTTCTCGAAATTTAGACTTTTTAAACATTTCGCCTTTTTTTTTTTTAAAAACCTCGACATTTTTGAAATAATAATTTTCGATATATATTTCTTTTTGGAGTTCCGACTTTTTTCATTTGAAAAAATTCTATTTCGATTTGATTGAGAATTTTTGCTTTTTTTTAAATATTTGACTTTTTTAGAAAATTTTGGGATTTTTACTTAAAATTTGGGCTTTTCTCAATAAATTTCGAACATCTCTAAATTTTGACTTTTTTTGTAAATTTCAGTTTTCAAAATTATAACTTTTTGAAAATTCCTATTTTTTTAAATTTCTTATTTTTTCTCCCCGACCTTTTTTTGAAAATTTCGATTTTTCCAAGATTTCCACACGTTCCAAAATATTCATTTTTTAGGGGACGGAATTTTGACAATTTTCGAAAATTTCAAGTTTTTCTCGAAATTTTAACTATGATTTTGGTGGAACGGACTGGTCCTTGGTTATATTCAAAAAATGAAATAGAAATCTTGTCCCCTGAAAAACCCAAGAAAGATTAAAAAACACAACAAAGGTTGCTGTAACTCGTTTCGATAGCCACGCTATTATCTTCGGGGAGATACTAACACTTAATCCTAAAATGAACCCTTATACAAGGTGATTCTAAAAGTAGTACCATAACTTTAGGATCGTATTTTAGAGTCCAAAATAAGACAAAAAGTTTATATAAACGTATGTCGTAAAATGCTTCGTTTCCGAGTTACAGGGTGTGGAAGGTTACTTCCTGATTATAGTTTTTTATTCATAGTTGAGGAAAGTACAGATAAATGAATGAAATTTGGCACAACTCCATACTTTTTGCTGTCCTTTCTAATGGTTTCCAACATTTGAACTCCCGTTTACGCATGGTTTAAGTGGAATTTTATGAAAACAGGACTTCTGGGGTGTTTATAGTTCTAACAGCAAATTAAATTCGCTTTTGGGTAATTTGCAGGATAAAGTATAGCAAACGGATAAGTCCAGTATTTACCAAATTTCCTGTAAAGATTGTCCTCAAAAGTACGTCGGACAGACAGGACGATCTCTTAAAATCCGACTGAAGGAGCATTTGACTCATTTGAGATACGGAAGAACTGAGAAGTCAAGTGTGGCTCGAGATGCTTTTGAATTAGATCATAGGCTAGAAAATAATATTAAAGTGTTAAGAGTAGTAAATAAGAATTCTATGTTAAATCCATGTGAAAACTTGGCCATCCATAAGGCTGGAGACAACCTTATGAATGGTTGCGTTGGGCCTTTAGGCTACTCCTCTCTATTAAAAATAGATAAGGTTGATAGATAAGGAATTGTGACACTACGACGTGTATGATTAGATGCGTAGGCGCGTGTGGATGCGGTTGATCATGCACGAAGTGAATATCTATCTTCTAATATATAAAATTCTCTGTCGTGGTGTTTGCAATCAAACTCCTCCGAAACGGCTGGACCGATTTTGATAAAATTTTGTGTGCTTATCGGGTAGGTCTGAGAATCGGCCAACATCTATTTTTAATACGCCTAAATGTTAAGGGTGGTCCACCCTAAACATTTTTTTTTATTTTTTTGACAAAATTTTTTGTTTTCATTTTTTCATGATTCAGCATTAAAAAATACATACAATTCTAAATTTTCACCCTAATACGACCAACCTCTGATTTTTAATCTAACATATAAAATTCTCGGTCGTGCTGTTTGTTACCAAACTCCTCCGAAGCGGCTGGACCGATTTTGATGAAATTTTGTGTGCTTATCGGGTAGGTCTGAGAATCGGCCAACATTTATTTTTCATACTTCTAAATGTTAAGGGTGGTCCACGCCAACATTTTTTTTTTTATTTTTTTGACAAAATTTTTTGTTTTTATTTTTTCATGATTTAGCATTAAAAAATACATTCAATTCCAAATTTTCACCCTTATACTAATATAATAATAACAATAATAATAATAATAATAATAATAATAATCGATGGTGGGTTCTGCGCCTACCACGGTTTTAACAGGTAACGGGGAATCAGGGTTCGATACTCATACCCATCAATGTACGTTTAATATTCACGTTAGAAAAGTGAAAGGTGCGCACAATAGGTTGCGCACGAAAACGTAACGAGGTCATCCGATCACTAGATTTTACTCCCCATATTTTTTTCATACCGGGGGCCTTACATGAAAATCGATTCTTAAGGAGTAAACTCCATTTAACAAAACAGTATGTGCTTTTTTTTAATTTGTTATTTTTTAATTATTTATAACTTCAAAATATGTGAACTATTTTCGATGTATAGATAGCTATCAATAATTGTAATTTAATATATATTTGTTACTTTAATGAAGAATAATTTATTAACTTAAATAAAGTATACTTTAATTGTCTACAATGCTTCATTCCTCTTTCAATTATAATTAGTGATGCAACGGATCTCTGTTTCTGTGTCCGCAAGTGCGGAAGTTCCGCGCGCTTTTCAACATCCGTTTCTGCTTCTGTTTCCGCAACTTTTATAACGGAGATTTAAACGGAAGTTTACAACCGACGGGCGACGGCTGAGAGTTGCGCATGCGCGGCGCGAGGCGCGTGCGAGTCGCTAGACGGCTGAGCGCGCGGGAGAGGGGTCAGCCAGCGAGCCGCGCAGGCACTTGTGACTTTGTGCGCGTAATATTTTCTGCTGCTGTTTGTGTCAATACATTTGTGTCGTGTGTAAATTTAGTGCAATTATGAAACCAAAAACTAGTGTTATTTGGAGCTACTTCGTTGAGATTGATGATGTAAAAGCCAGATGCAAACTATGTGATAAAGTGTACTCGCGAAAAGGCCGCACAACTACCGCTTTAAAGAGTCACCTCAAAGCAATACATGCCGAACAGTTTGCAGAGTTTGAGAAGTTAAATGAAGCAGCTAAACTTTCATCGGAAACGAAAAGAGAAAAGGTCAGTTAATGAAACGACTGCCTACTTTTTTATATATGAATTTATTTATAATTAGTTAGGCAACTGTTAGTCTGTTATGTTCAGTATAGACCTACTGTTTGGATAATTTGAGTACTCACTAAATACTTAACGTGAGCGATTTATGAATAAAAAAACATCATTTCTATTAATGTTATTTAAATAATATTTTGATGTAATTTTATTCATGCGCACTTAGTAATATACGTCGTGCTTAAAGAATAGTTTGCTTAACCATATTTTGCTGCCACAAAATAATATTTTATTTAGCCGATTTTAATTCATAAAATACTCTTGAAAGATTGTAAAATGTTCAGTTACTCAAGTCAGTTGTCCTTTTTTATATTTATTTATTTATTTATTTTATATTGTTGTAGGTTTATTCAACTTCGGCTGAAAATGCTAAAAAACAATTAACACTACAACAAAGTCTGCAAATTAATGATAATTGGGATTCATCACATAACAAATCTCAACAAATTGATCGTATGATTGCTGAAATGATTGCCCTCCAAAACCTACCATTCAGTTTTGTCGAAGGCACGGGCTTTCGCAGATTAATGAACGCTGCTCTTCCGAAGTACAAATTGAGAGGCCGTGATTATTTTTCTTCATTTGTATGCGATAATTTATACAATCGATTGGCTAAGAAAGTCAAAGATCTATTTGTAGAATTCGACAAGTTATCCTTCACAACTGACATATGGTCTGATCTTCATTCTGGAATTTCATTGCTTAGTTTGACTGCACAAGGAATTTCCGAGGATTTTTGCAAAAAGAATATAATTTTGAAATGTGAAGTTATAGACGAGCGTTATACAGGTGCTGTAATATGTACAAAGTTTCAAGCTATTCTTGAAGAATGGGGCATACATCACCAAAAAGTACACTGTATGGTGCGTGACCGTGGTTCTAACATGGTTAGAGCAATGCAGTTGGCAGGATTTGAGGATGTCAGCTGCACAATACACCAGATTCAGCTTTGTATTCGAGCTGGTGTAGAATCTCAAGAGTGGCTTCTACAGCTAACTACAAAATTGAGAAAAATTGCTACCCATTTTAATCACTCCTTAGTCGCCCAAGCTGAGCTAACAAAGATTCAAAAGGAACGCCTGAACCAGTCTGCTTTATCTGTCATTCAAGACTGCCCTACACGGTAAATAAATAATCAGTTAATATTATCTGATAAATAATATTATTTATTTTATACATATTTTGTTTGTAGATAATAAATATTCACTTTATAGAAAGCTACATTATTTTAGCTGAAATTAATAATCAAATTAAATTTGTTTTATTTTCAGATGGAATAGCACATTTTATATGATGGAAAGGTTTTCGAAGATCAAGTATTCAATTGTCTTGTACCTAAGTGCAAATCCAATTGTTATGACCTCCCCTGAAGACTGGATTAATGTTTTAAAATTTGTGCAATTAATGAGACCATTTGAAGAAATTACTAGAAACTTAAGTAGTTTTCAAGTGAATATTTCTTCAGTTATACCCTTGATTCATGTTCTGATAACAACATTACAACAAGAAGAGATGAAACCTGATACTTCAGAACAATTTCGAAATTTGACGAGAAGATTACGCGATGAATTGAACTCTAGTGCAAGATTTGAAGAACTTACCAAAGATGACAAATACACAGTTGCCACGTATTTAGATCCGCGGTACAAATCTTATTTTTTTTCCAGCATCACTACGGAGCAGGTAGAGGCTAAAATATTAAATATGACGATCAGCCGAACCAGACAATCTAGAGAGTTAACTAACTCCACTTACGATGATAGTGTATCTTGTGTAGTGTACCCCAAAAGGTGCCGAACGCAAATTGAGGATGAAGTCCAGCCGACCTCATTATCAATGATGAATTCATCATTTCAAATGTTAGAATCCATGTTAAGTACAAACGAAGAAGACCAAGAAATCTCGACTACAACTAACGAGAGTGACAATCTCTTTTTGGAGATACAGTCACATTTTCAGGAGTACAAAAAAGAAAAGGGATTATCTTTAAATGAAGATCCTCTTGTGTGGTGGAAATTAAATTCACACAAATACCGTAATCTTTTGCCATTAGTACGCCAATATTTGTCGGTACCCCCCAGCAGCGTCGCCAGTGAACAATTATTTAGCGGAGCTGGTCTTATATACGAAGAACACCGGAACAGACTGTTAGGTGCAAAAGCGGCCAAATTACTTTTTATAAAATATAACTTGCCACTACTAAATTTTGAATATTAATAAAATGTTCAGTTGCAAAGTTGCAATATTGTTTTCTATAGTAGATTTCTAATATATCTATTTCTAATCTAGATTTGGTGTATTTGTATTTGATACTTAATAAAGAATAATATTTGTAAATTTGTTTTTTTTTTCATATTATTTACACTTCCGTTTCTGCATCCGTTTCCGTTTCGGCTAAAATTTACTTTTGACATCTATTTCTGTTTCTGGTTCCGCTAAGACACTTCCGTTGCATCACTAATTATAATTACATCCCACACACTTACGAGATAGTGCTAGTTATTTTTCAAAATATTTCCTAAAAAAAGTATTTCCTAAAAAAATATTTCCTAGAAATAACGTACAATTCTAAATTTTCACCCTTATATGATCAACTCCTGATTTTGGCAAAACAACGTTTGCCGGGTCTGCTAGTTCTTAATATACCGGGTGTTTTTTTTAGTTGGGAGGTTACCTTTATATGGAATACTACTTATTATAAAGGCAAACTGATTTTGTCGATGGGACTAATCGGGGTTAAACTGTCTTCTAAAAATATTTTCAACTTCCCCCCACTACCGATTATACCGGAAGTAGACATCAACTTTCTTATTTTAAATAGCAACCCACAAATTTTATGTTTTATTTGGATTACGTAAAAAAATAAGGTGAGTTTATGTATACATGTTTATCGCTACCTTTGATTGTTTTAAAGATATTTCAATTTTTCGAAAAAAAATTACAGAAAAGAGGGTTATTTTGACTCTTTGTATCTTATTTATTATTTGCAGTAAAAACATAAAATTTGGGTTGAAGTCAGGAAATATGCTAAAGACTATAATAACGTAAACAGATTTTACATTTATCATACAGAGTGATGGAAAATTTATAATCTTTGCTGTTTTTGTTTTATTCAAGTAAACTCTGTTTTTTTAAATGGGAACTATATATGTTTTTTAATCATTTTTGAATTCTTCACATAAAAAGAAGAAGAAAGTTATATTACTTATTTTTTTAAAATTTTGTGCCGTTACAGAGGTATTTTACATAAATCTCAAAATAAAAAAAATAAAAAATTTCTTGTTTGTTCAAGTAGGAAATTAACTGTGGGCAATAAAAGCTTAAAGAATTAATCATAATAAGTAATAGGAAACAAAAATAATTGACAAAAAATTTACATCAAGAACAACAAGGGCGATATTCTCTTTCAATACATTTAAAGACATCTTTTAAGATTTCGAATTGAGTAACGTTTTAAGCACATCCGATTGTTCCTAGCAATATGCTTGTCATGCAGTAGTCGTAAAAAAAATTACTAAAACATTTCCACTTTAATTTTCATTGTAAAATTTAACGCTTAAAAATTCTGAGTTCTAATCTAACAGCATAACAGTTAAAGGACGAATTTTCTTGAACATTTGTTGTTGATTTTGATTACTTCAAAAATGAGAAGTCTGTTTAACAAACCATTTTTACGAAACTTACATTCGTGGCTACCTAAACATTTTTCAGTAAGTATTCTAACAATTAGCCAAAAACTTATTCGTCTTGTGCGGTTATCTTTTAAATGTTATTTAGCCTAAAATTTTTAAGCCTTGTGGTTGTGTTGTTTTTTGAAAATTTTGCTGACTTCTACCAAGTTGTTACTAAGAAAAAAAAGATATATTTTTCTTTTTCATTTTGCATTATATCCCTGTAAAGGTCCAGAATTTTAAAAAATTAGTCATATAACTTTTTTCTTCTTTTTACGTGAGGAATTCAAAAATGTTTAAAAAACACATAGTTCCTATTTAAAAAAACAGAGTTTTTTTAAATAAAACAAAAACAATAAAGATCACAAAATTTCCATCACCCTGTGAAATAAATGTAAAACTTGATTACGTTATTACAGTCTCCATAATATTTCATGACTTCAACCCAAATTTCATGTTCTTATTGCAAATAATAAAAAAGATACAAAGAGTCAAAATAACCCTCTTTTCTGTCAGTTTTTTCCGAAAAATTGAAATATCTTAAAAACTACCAAAGATAGCAATAAACATGTATACCTAAACTCATCTTATTTTTCTACGTAGAATCCAAATAAAATATAAAACTTGGGGGTTGCTATTTAAAATAAGAAAGTTGATGTCTACTTCCGGTATAACCGGAAGTGGGAGGAAGTTGAAAATATTTTGAAAGGTAGTTTAGTTCCGATTAGCTATATCGACAAAATCAGCTTACCTTTATAATGAGTGATACTCCATATAAAAGTAACCTCCCAACTAAAAAAAACACCCGGTATAAGGGTTAATTTTAGGATTAGGTGTTAGTATCTCTCTGAAGATGATAGCTTGGCTATCGAAACGCGTTAGAGCAACCTTTGTTGTGTTTTTTAATTTTTCTTGGTTTCAGGGGATAAGATTTATATTTCCTTTTTTAACTTTCGACTTTTAACATTGGAAATGTTTATGTTGAGGTATGGGGTGAAGTTTCGGGTTTTCGTTCAAGCTTGAGAGAACAAGGTGTCGGTCGGTCGGACATACTCGAATCGCCAGTCGAGCGTTCTCGGCGTCGAGAGGCCGGAATAAAAACTATGGGAGAATGTTAAGTTCACAGTTCACCGTAGAGCACCATATTCGTTTAATCCAGTGACGTTTCATTGGATAAGGCTATCAGCTATGGATATTAAGAGTATGAAAAATAGCGAAAAGTGTAAGACATATTGAGAGCCTAAAAAACGTTTACGAGAAATTGAAAATAGAGAATCTAGTGAGTTAAGTACGAAAACATCGCTAACAAAAACTGAACACAGTAGGCGGTATCGTGAGCATGTAAATATGCGCAAACTTAAAGGTTCTGAAGTTTACACGGGCTACCCAAGTCAGCGGCCCTTAACTGAGGGGTTATAATTCCATTATTATGCTGTAAACTCTTACCCTAAATCCAATTCACGTACTGTCTTGAAAACCTTGAAGTACTCAGTAAACGAATGTGGTAAAATATCTGCACTTATAATTTTTAGGGCTCAAATAAATGTAAATTACAATGAAAATGACAAATTTTTGCTTGTAGATTAAATATATTTTAATATTTCATTGTTTTCGCTTTGTACTAAAATATTTCTTTCAAGAGCCATAAGCATAGGTGCCTTAATATTATTTTGATTTAAATTATTTCGTAGTCTATTTGGTTATACGAGTATATTTCAATTTAAAAAATAATCTTTCAGAAGAAACTTCGCTAATGGAAACTGTAAATTTAGAAAAGATAAACATCGCAGAAATAATCTTAAAAATAGAAAAAAGTCGAAAGAAAAATATTTGAATATTCAAGTTTTCACTCGAAATCTCAAGTCGAATACTTCGATATTAAGGTCGAAAATAAAAAAAAATAGCTAAATAAGGCCAAAATTTTGAATTCAGAAAAGTTGCGAGAAAAACAGTTAAAAAAATAGACAATTTTAGGAAAATATTCCAGGATTTCAAAAAATTCATAATGTTCTAAAATTTTAAAACATATGTCAACATGTTGAGGTTAAAGATAAAATTTTGCAACTAAATCAAAATCATTTAAAATAAAATTAAAATATTTCATTTAAAGTCAAGATTTTAAATAAATGACTTGTGTTCTTAAAGAGTCTAGATTAAATTTAAAACCTTAAAAATAAAAAATTAAAGCTTTAACACTGGTTGAAACTTTTATTGGTGTTGGAAATAAAAGTAGAAAGTAAAGTTTGAATTTTGGGATTTTAAAATTTGAGGAAACCCACCACTCATAATTCAATGGAAAAGGGGATCTTAAATTTCGAAAAACAAGTTTACATTACAAAATTTCGATAAAAAATCTTGAGTTTTTGAGTTGATATATTTATAATATTAAGAATTTTTTAGGCTGTCACAATTTCGAAAATAAGTCAAAATATTTAGAATTTATTATTTAACATGAAAATTTTAAACAAAACGTAAATATTTATTGACAGTTTAAGAAAAATAAATGACATTTTGAAAGGTTGAGGAATTTTGTGAAAAAGTCATAATTTCAAGAAAATACTCTATATTTATTTTTTTAATGCAATATCTTGGGTTAGACTCGCAAGACTGATGTTCAAATTTTGAATCCGTTTGAAATCCGAAGTTTTAAGAACAAACACAAGAATTGCAAGTTTAAAGTAAAAATTTAAAAAATTGGAAATTGTGGAAGAAATTATTAAATTTCGGAAAAGCACTCTTGATGACTTTTTCATTTGAACATCCGATAAAATTTTAACTGACATAAATTGAAATTTACTAATTCAATCATACTCACTCTGTCATTATTAAACGGCTCGAGATAATTATATACCATATCTGTTGCTAATTTAAAGCCCTCATCGCTTCCCATTTCTGTTTTTAGATTCATTTAAGTGGTCAGTTCATTACGACAAGCGTATTTTTGATATTAAGAAATTTCATTATCTTTGCGATGCTGCGGAAGGAGATTCAAGTGACGTTATTGAATCATTGTCATTATCAGTTAATTATTATTATTAATTAATTATGCAATAGAGTTGCTGCAGGACCGCTTTAAAATAAAAGAACAGGTCACAACCGTCCTAAACTTTTTTTAATTTAGAAGAACCACACAACCCGCTCTAAGACAACTAATTAACTGTAATAAAGGTTTTCGAGCTTTCGGCAAAAAAGGAAATTACTTTTATTTATTATTTCCATAAGAGCGGAAAAATTAAATGATCATGCAAAGCGAAAATGTCAATCAGTACAACCATTACAGCTATAGTTTTAATTAGAAATGGGTGCAGTAACTTTAAACAATGTCCAGCATTGTTAAATCCAGGGTGTCAAGCGAACATCATTACTTCAGCATTAGTTAAAAAATTGTAATTTTCTTTAAAAGATTTTGAAGTAATGTAACATATGAATCAAATCACATCTAAACGAATTCACGTGTGATCTGGAATATGATAAACAAAATCACAGAACCAACCTCAATTTTTAATATTGATAAATTTGCCATTCAACTGCCCTCTAATGTTTTTTTCGATGATCCTGATTTCAATGCGAAATAATCTAAATAAGATTTATTAACTGAAACAAGTTTATTTTGGAAGTAATTAAAAATTTCATTGAAATCAGAAAAAAATTAACTTCATTTTCAAGAAACCAAATTGGGTTGAATGCAGCTGGTCATTTAAAAGTCCATTCAAAGAAACAAAAATATGACATGCAATTCAAAGACCATAAATTCTTGTCAGAAAGAACAATTACATGACCGGAGCAATAAATGTTAGGATCAAGAGGAAACTGAAAACAAAATACTTTTATCCCAAGAAAAAAAGGCCAGGAATAACACTTTCAAGACAATTACTACTTACGAGCACCCTGTGGTCTCTTCATTGTAACGTTGCCTTTCAAAAAGGAAAGAAGGCACATTCAGTGTCAATAAAATGATTCTTAAACTTATATCTAAGAACCACTTGTCCGAATGACAAATTTCTGAAATGTACTACTTATCCAACCAGGGAGTTCAAACAACCTGTGAAGGGCCACAAAGTTCATGTGGTGTAAGACACATCTGCAAACACTTTCAACAGTCAGCCTTAACGACATTTTAATCAGTTATAAAAAAAAATAAAAACTAAACGTAATACGTATTGTTGTAAATCAATACATATTTTATGTAATTATTATTATTTACTACTTTGAAGATACAAAGATAATTGTCGTGGCGAATTTCAAGGGGTGTCGGGTAACACAAGGGTCGACGTCACTAAGATTCTAGCCTTAATAATCTAAATAAATAAAGGTTTCATATTTCAACACGATCGGTAAAGAGGTTATGAAATTATTAATTAAATTATTTTTTATAACTACTTTGAAAATCTGCGATTCGAAAAGTAAACATTTTTTATTATTTTTTTTTTCGTAATTCGTATTTATTTATCATTCCGAATCAACTGCCAAGCGTTGTCTTTGAAATTTGTAAATACCCTGTATAACCTTGTATGTTAAATAAAGTGTTAATTATGTTTCTATTTGGTGTTATCATTTCCAATGTCTCCGTTGGTTGCAAGGATTGCGAAATCTGTGAATTTTTTTTAAAACTTACTTTTTCTGAATACTTCGATTCTTAGAAATTTTGACATCTCAAAATTTACACTTTTTAATTTCGATTTTTGCCCAACATTTAGACTTATTCTATTCGGCTATTCTCAAAATTTACTTTTTAAAAAATTTTACTTTTTTAAAGTTTTGACCTTTTTTTTCCTAAAATTGAAATTTAGATTACTAAATGGTATGACTTTTTTAAAATTTCAATTTTTGAAAATTTGGATTCGCAATTTGGCTTAAAAAGGTTCTTTTTTTAAGAATTTCGGGTTTTATTCAAAATTGTATTTTATTAATAACTTTGTTCCGCACTAACTTCGAAACTTCAGTTCACCCCCTTTTACTCCCCTAGGGGTTAAATTTGTTGAAATCAGCGAAATACGTATTCAATTATTTTATACTTTTGGTTCGAAATTTCAAATTTTTCGAAATCTATTTTATATTCGGTTTTTCAAAACACTGACCTTCTCTGGAAGTGTTTGATTTTTTTTATTCGACTTTTTTTCAATATTTTGGGTTTTTCTCAAAATTTTCACTTTCTGAAGATGGTAAGTCTTGCTCCAATTTTTATTGAAAATCTTGGCTTTCTTGAACATTCGACTATTTTTAACATTATATTTTGAAAAGTTCGAATTTAAAATTTTCTATTTTTTAATTTTACTTTTTTCAAATGTTAATTTGTTTTATACATTTCGACATTTTTACAATCTCGTCTTTCTTAGATTTTGATTTATTTTTAATTTTTTGAAAATTTTAACACAAAATTGTGATCTTTTTTCTAAATTGTGACTTACAATTTTGATTTTTTTTTTGTAAATTTGATTAGATTGAAATATTTTATTTTTAAGAAACATTCCACTTTTGTTTAAACTTTTGACAATTTGTCGAAGTTTTGACATTTTTTGAATATTTCGACTTTTTCGTCAACAATGTCGACTTTTTTGGATTGGACTTTAATTTGAAAAATTCGACTTATTCAAAATTTTCACTTTTTTTAAAATTGATTTTTCTCGAATATTCGGCATTTCTGAAATTTTCAAACTTTTTTCAAGTCTCACTTTTTTTTAAGTTTCTATATTTTATAATGAAAATTTTAGTTCTTCAGAATTTCCACTTTTTCTTAAAAATTGAAAATTTCAGATTTTTTTTAACAGTTCTAGTTTTTGGATAAAAAGTTCCCTTTTTTAATATATTCACTGTTTTTGCAAATTTTCAATTTTGAAAATTTGCGCTTTTTTTAAATTCAAAATTTTTTGAGAACTTTGGCTATTTTAGAAATTATTTAGATTTCAAATTTTCCGCCTTTTCCAAAATCTCCACTTTTTCCAGAGTTATTTCTTTTTCAAATTTTAACTTTTTCTGGAAATGATAACTTATTTTGACAATTTTGACTTTTTTTGTAATATTCCACTACTTTTCAATAACAAATTTTGACTTGATTGACCATATAAACATTTTTGTAATTTCAATTTTTTTCAAACGTGACACTTGTTTGAAAATGTCCACTGTTTTTAAAAAATTCTTTTTTTTTAAACACAATTGAAATTTTAACGTTTTTAAAAATTTCGCTTTTTGAGAATTCCGCCTGTTTTCAAAATATCCACCTATTTGAAAATTTCAATTATATTTAAAAATTTCGACTTTAATGCTCAAAATTTCGACTTTTAAAAATTCATAGTTTTTCGATTTTTTTTTCAGTATTTCCAATTTTGCCTTTTTTGTTTAAAATTTTAATGTCACATTCAAAATTTCGCATTTTCCTCGATATTCTTTGATTCGATCTTTTTGTTCAAAATTGTGAATTTCAGTTATTTCCTTTTTTTCTATATTTTGACTTTAAACCTAAAATTGTGACTTTTTCTGGGACTTTTGAATTGTTTTTCGAAAATTCGTGTGTGTTTTCGAAAAATTTAGATTTCCTCTCTTTTTTGAAAATTTTTAGATTTCAAAACTTCCACTTTTTTTCGAAATTTCCACTTTTATTTCAAAATTTTGACCTTTTGTCGAAATTTTGATTTATTTTGACAACTTTCAGTTTTATGTAAATTTCCACTACTTACTTTTCAATAACAAATTTTGAGTTCATTGAAAATTTAAAAATTTTTGTAATTTCAATTTTCTTAAAAATTTCCATTGCAAAGTTTTTTCAAAAACGTTCCCTTTTTATAAAGTCTTGTTTTTCAAAAGTTCTTTTCTCTTTTGAGAATTCCCCCTTTTTTAAAAATATCCACTTTTTTGAAAATTCCCACCCTTTCTTTCAATCTTTTTGAAAATTTCGGCTATAAATTTCGACTTTTTACTCAAAATTTCCAAAAAACTCATGATTTTTTGGATTTTTTTTTCAATATCTTCAATTTTGCCTAAAATTTAACTTCCCACTTGAAATTTCGCATTTTCCTAAATATTCTTCGATTCGATCTTTTTGTCGAAACTGTGAGATTCAATTATTTACTTTTTTCTATATTTTGAATTGTTTCTCGAAAATTCCTGTGGGTTTTCGAAAAATGTAATTTCCTCTTTTTTGAAACTTTTTAATTTCAAAATTTGCATCTTTCTCCAAAATTTCCACTTTTTCCCAGAGTTTCTATTTTTTTCTAACTTTGACTTTGTCTAGAAATTTTGACTTATTTTGACACTTACTTAAATTTCCACTCCTTTTCAATAACACATTTTGACTTGATTAAAAATTTAAATAGTTTTGTAAATGTCAACTCTTGAAAATTTCGCCAATTATTTTTAAAATTTTTTGAAAATGCCCATTGTTTATTAAAAATTCTTTTTTATATTGACATTATTGAAAATTTAAACTTTTTTGAAAATTTCGCTTTTTGAAAATTCGCGCCATTTTTGCAAATATCCACTTTTTTTTAAACATTTTCACCTTTTTTCGAAATGTAGAGCTTTTCTAGAAGTTTTACCGTTTTTGGAAATTTTGACTATATTTAAAATTTCCGTTTTTTATACTTAAAATTTTGATTTTAAAAATTCATATTTTTCCATTTTTTTTCAATATTTCCCATTTGGCCTTTTTTGCCTAAAATTTTAACTTCGCACTCTAAATTACGCATTTACTTCAGTATTCTTCGATTAGATTTCTATTCAAAATTTTGCGTTTCAGTTTCATTTTTTCTACATTTTTACCTTAAAACTTAAAATTGCGACTTTTTCTAGGAATTGAATTTTTTTCCCCAAAATTCGTATGTTTTCGAAAAATTTAGATTTGCACTCGAAATATGGAATCTCGATTTGAACCTTAAATTTTTATAATTTTTTCTTAAATTTTAAATAAAAAATTCCTTAATATTTTTTTATAAATTCATGTTTTTTCTATAAATCTTTATTCAAATTATCTAGATTAATTTTTTTCTTTCTAAAATCGACTTTGGTCTCTCTGAACATGATAGCTTGGATATCAGAACGTGTTTAAGTAAGAGTTGTTGTGTTTTTTAATCTTTCTTGGTTTCAGGGGACAAGATTTGTACATCGTTCAAAACTTTTAACTAAAATTTAAAATTTCGATAAAAAATAGCTGAAATTAAAAATTTAAATATACCCAGAAATAAAATTAAAAAAAATAAGATTGACTTTCTTTCAAAATTGTTATTAATAAATTTAGATTTTTTCGTATTTTTTCTCAGAAAATCTTTATACTCCTTAAAATTATTTAAATTTTAACACCTTGACGAAGTAGCGCGCTATTATGCTTTGGTTTAACGGGTGGCACTTTCAAGCTAGGAAGAAATCAACTTTTTTAAAAAAATTTCAATATTTTATCAATATCTTGTCCTTTTTTATAACAATCGATTTAATAAAAAATTTCGACATTTTAAAATTCCCACCTTTTTTAAGTGTCCATTTTTATCAACATTTTGATATTTTATAAAAATTTGGATTTTAAATTTTTTACTTTTTTTGAAATTTTCAATTTTTGTGTAAATTTACCTTAAAAAAGTCGACATTTCAGTATTTTTATTTTTTTTATATTATGGTTTTAACCAAACTTTTGCATTTTTAAAAATGTTGACAGAATTTTGACTTTTTTACACATTTTGACATTTTCGTCTTTTTTTGAAAAGTTGACGTTCAATATTTCAATGTTTTTCAAATTTCACCTTTTTATGAAAATTTCAAAATATAAACTTTTATTTTCAAAATTTCTCCTCTTCTAACAGTGTTCACTAATTTTAAATTCGATATTTTATTATTTATTATTTAAAATGTATGATATGTCTCGAGAATTTCCATTTTTTCCAAATTTTGCCTCTAAATTTTTAGTTTTTTTTTTAAATTTTAGGTTTTTATATTTTTTTCGAAACTGTTGGTTTAAACTGCGCAGAAACTGAAAATTAAAGATTTATCTTTGGAGTAAGTATTGATAAAAATTGAAATAATGGAACTCACAATAAAAATCAAAATTCCACGTTTAAACTTGTATTTTAAAATTTCGATATTTTCAACCAATTTCTTTCTAATTCCTAAGAAAAAAGTCCAAATGGCCATCTGAAATGTTTTAAACATTTGTAATTTTCACCAAAAGTTGGCAAAAAATCAATATCAATCACTTTTAATGTTGAGAAAAGCTTTAGCTAAGATTGGTTTTAACATAACAGTTCGAGGCAAGAAGTTTGGATAAAAATATTCAAAAAAAAAAAAAAATTAAAACACTTAGTTGGAAAAAATAAAGAGAAAATAACATTTTAATACTGATTATCAAAAAAAATTTGAAAAAACCCTACGATTTCTAAAGTCAAAATTTTTAGAAACAAGTCAAAATGGAAAAAAAACTAAATTTTTGGTTAAACATCAAAAATTGAAAGGTTTAAATTCGGACCGGTGTGAAGACAGCGGCCAAAACCCAGCAGCCACTTTTACGAGGTTAACCGAACGTCCATGGGCGTGCGGGTATCGCGATATGAGTTGCCGGCCGGCTACTAGCATGCAGGCAGAAAATAATCCGTCGTAGCGGCCAAAATATTAGCAGCGTTAGGCGACCATTGCATTAAAGTAAATATCTCTAAATTATATAAAAATTCATATCTACCAAACGCGTTGACCTAACCAAATAAAACTTTAATATTTTGTTCACAAAAACATGGGAATTCAATTCGTACAAGCTCATCAACTAACGCCGGGATCCTCAGGGTGAAATGCACCCCTATATACGAATTCTAAAAAAATTCAAATCATCACTACAGCCTAGGCCTAACCAAATAAGATTTCGGCATTTGATTCAACAAGATATAGAAAAGCAACTGTAAAAAACTGATCGACTGACGGCGGGATCTTCGGGGTGAAATGTACCCCTAACTATAAATTCTAAAAAGAATCAAATCATCACTATAGCCTACACCTAACCAAATAAGATTTTGGCATTTTATTCAGAAATATATAGAAAAGCAACTATAAAAAGCTGATTGACTGACGGCGGGATCTTCGGGGTGAAATGTACCCCTAACTATAAATTCTAAAAAAATTCAAATCATCACTGCAGCCTAGGCCTAACCAAATAAGATTTTGGCATTTGATTCAGCAACATACAGAAATGCAACTGTAAAAAACTGATCGACTGACGGCGGGATCTTCGGGGTGAAATGTACCCCTATCTATAAATTTAAAAAAAATTCAAATCATAACTACAGCCTGAACCTAACCAAATAAGACTTTGGCATTCTATTCGGAAAAATATGGGAAATTATCTATAAAAAGCTGATCGACTGACGGCGGGATCTTCGGGGTGAAATGTACCCTTAACTATAAATTCTAAAAAAATTCAAATCATCACTACAGCCTAGACCTAACCAAATAAGATTTTGGCATTTGATTCAGAAAGATATAGAAAAGCAACTGTAAATAGCTGATTGACTGACGGCGGGATCTTCGGGGTGAAATGTACCCCTAACTATAAATTCTAAAAAAATTCAAATCATCACTACAGTCTAGGCCTAACCAAATTAGATTTTGGCATTTTATTCAGCAAGATATAGAAAAGCAACTGTAAAAAACTGATCGACTGACGGCGGGATCTTCGGGGTGAAATGTACCCCAAACTATAAATTCTGAAAAAATTCAAATCATCACTACAGCCTAGGCCTAACCAAATAAGATTTTGGCATTTGATTTAGAACGATATAGAAAAGCTACTGTAAATAGCTGATCGACTGACGGCGGGATCTTCGGGGTGAAATTTACCCCTATCTATAAATTTAAAAAAAATTCAAATCGTAACTACAGCCTGAACCTAACCAAATAAGACTTTGGCATTCTATTCGGAAAAATATGGTAAATTATCTATAAAAAGCTGATCGACTGACGGCGAGATCTTCGGGGTGAAATGTACCCCTATCTATAAATTTAAAAAAAAATCAAATCATAACTACAGCCTGGACCTAACCAAATAAGACTTTGGCATTCTATTCGGAAAAATATGGGAAATTATTTATAAAAAGCTGATCGACTGACGGCGGGATCTTCGGGGTGAAATGTACCCCTAACTATAAATTCTAAAAAAATTCAAATCATCACTACAGTCTACACCTAACCTAATTAGATTTTGGCATTTGATTCAGAAAGATATAGAAAAGCAACTGTAAAAAGCTGATCGAGTGACGGAGGGATCTTCGGGGTGAAATGTACCCCTATCTATAAATTTAAAAAAAATTCAAATCATACCTGCAGCCTGGACCTAACCAAATAATACTTTGACATTCTATTCGGAAAAATATGGGAAATTAACTATAAAAAGCTGATGGACTGACGGCGGGATCTTCGGGTTGAAATCTATCCCTATCTATAAATTCTAAAGAAATTCAAATCATAACTATAGCCTGAACCTAACCAAATAAGACATTTGGTTAGGGCTAGGCTGTATGAGTTAAATTTTTTTTAGAATTTATAGATAGGGGTACATTTCCCCCGGAATCTCGCCGTCAGGCGCAGTTTCTACATTTAATTTCCTATATTTTCCTGAATATAATGCCCAAATCTTTTTGGTTAGGTCTGGCTGTAGTGATGATTTGATTTTTTTTAGAATTTTATAGATAGGGGTCTTTCACCCCGAAAATCCGCCGTCAGTCGATCAGCTTTTTTAATATTGCTTTCTATTATCTTTCGATAAAATGCCAAAATCTTTTTGGTTCGGTGTGAGCTATAGTGATGATTTGAATTTTTTTAGAATTTATAGTTAGGGTACATTTCACCCCGAAGGATCCCGCCGGCAGTTGATCAGCTATTTAGAGTTGCTTTTCTATATCTTTCTGAATCAAATCCTAAAATCTTATTTGGTTTAGGTCTAGCTGTATGATGATTTGCATTTTTTTAGAATTTATAGTTAAGGGTACATTCACCCTGAAGATCCCGCCGTCAGTCGAATCAGCGTTTTAAGATAATTTTCCATATTTTTCCGATAGAACGCCAAAGTTCTTTATTTTGGTAGGTGGTCCAGGCTATAGTTGATGATTTGAATTTTTTTAGAATTTAATAGTTAGGGGTACATTTCCCACCCGAAGATCCCGCCGTCAGTCGATCAGTTTTTATTACATTAATTTCCTATATTTTCCTGAATATAATGCCAAAATCTTATTTGGTTAGGTCTAGGCTGTAGTGATGATTTGATTTTTTTTAGAATTTATAGATAGGGGTACATTTCACCCCGAAGATCCCGTCGTCAGTCGATCAGCTTTTTATAGTTAATTTTCCTTATTTTGCCAAATAGAATGCCAAAGTCTTATTTGGTTAGGTCCAGGCTGTAGTTATGATTTGAATTTTTTTAAAATTTATAGATAGGGGTACATTTCACCCCGAAGATCCCGCCGTCAGTCGATCAGCTTTTTATAGATAATTTCCCATATTTTTCCGAATAGAACGCCAAAGTCTTATTTGGTTAGGTCCAGGCTGTAGTTATGATTTGAATTTTTTTTAAATTTATAGATAGGGGTACATTTCACCCCGAAGATCCCGCCGTCAGTCGATCAGTTTTTTACAGTTGCTTTTCTATATCTTGCTGAATCAAATGCCAAAATCTTATTTGGTTAGGCCTAGGCTGTAGTGATGATTTGAATTTTTTTAGAATTTATAGTTAGGGGTACATTTCACCCCGAAGATCCCGCCGTCAGTCGATCAGCTTTTTATAGATAATTTCCCATATTTTTCCGAATAGAACGCCAAAGTCTTATTTGGTTAGGTCCAGGCTGTAGTTATGATTTGAATTTTTTTTAAATTTATAGATAGGGGTACATTTCACCCCGAAGATCCCGCCGTCAGTCGATCAGCTTTTTATAGATAATTTCCCATATTTTTCCGAATAGAATGCCAAAGTCTTATTTGGTTAGGTTCAGGCTGTAGTTATGATTTGAATTTTTTTTAAATTTATAGATAGGGGTACATTTCACCCCGAAGATCCCGCCGTCAGTCGATCAGCTATTTACAGTTGCTTTTCTATATCTTTCTGAATCAAATGCCAAAGTCTTATTTGGGTAGGTCCAGGCTGTAGTTATGATTTGAATTTTCTTTAAATTTATAGATAGGGGTACATTTCACCCCGAAGATCCCGCCGTCAGTCGATCAGTTTTTTACAGTTGCATTTCTGTATCTTGCTGAATCAAATGCCAAAATCTTATTTGGTTAGGCCTAGGCTGTAGTGATGATTTGAATTTTTTTAGAATTTATAGTTAGGGGTACATTTCACCCCGAAGATCCCGCCGTCAGTCAATCAGCTTTTTATAGTTGCTTTTCTATATCTTTCTGAATAAAATGCGAAAATCTTATTTGGTTACGTCTAGGCTGTAGTGATGATTTGAATTTTTTTAGAATTTATAGTTAGGGGTACATTTCACCCCGAAGATCCCGCCGTCAGTCGATCAGCTTTTTATAGATAATTTCCCATATTTTTCCGAATAGAATGCCAAAGTCTTATTTGGTTAGGTTCAGGCTGTAGTTATGATTTGAATTTTTTTTTAATTTATAGATAGGGGTACATTTCACCCCGAAGATCCCGCCGTCAGTCAATCAGCTTTTTATAGTTGCTTTTCTATATCTTGCTGAATCAAATGCCAAAATCTTATTTGGTTAGGTGTAGGCTATAGTGATGATTTGAATTTTTTTAGAATTTATAGTTAGGGGTACATTTCACCCCGAAGATCCCGCCGTCAGTCGATCAGCTTTTTATAGATAATTTCCCATATTTTTCCGAATAGAATGCCAAAGTCTTATTTGGTTAGGTCCAGGCTGTAGTTATGATTTGAATTTTTTTTTAATTTATAGATAGGGGTACATTTCACCCCGAAGATCCCGCCGTCAGTCGATCAGCTTTTTATAAATAATTTCCCATATTTTTCCGAATAGAATGCCAAAGTCTTATTTGGTTAGGTTCAGGCTGTAGTTATGATTTGAATTTTTTTTAAATTTATAGATAGGGGTACATTTCACCCCGAAGATCCCGCCGTCAGTCGATCAGCTTTCTATAAATAATTTCCCATATTTTTCCGAATAGAATGCCAAAGTCTTATTTGGTTAGGTTCAGGCTGTAGTTATGATTTGAATTTTTTTTAAATTTATTGATAGGGGTACATTTCACCCCGAAGATCCCGCCGTCAGTCGATCAGTTTTTTGCAGTTGCTTTTCTATATCTTGCTGAATCAAATGCCAAAATCTTATTTGGTTAGGCCTAGGCTGTAGTGATGATTTGAATCTTTTTAGAATTTATAGTTAGGGGTACATTTCACCCCGAAGGTCCCGCCGTCAGTCAATGAGCTTTTTATAGTTGCTTTTCTATATCTTTCTGAATAAAATGCCAAAATCTTATTTGGTTAGGTGTAGGCTATAGTGATGATTTGAATTTTTTTAGAATTCATAGTTAGGGGTACATTTCACCCCGAAGATCCCGCCGTCAGTCGATCAGTTTCTTACAATTAATTTCCTATATTTTCCTGAATATAATGCCAAAATCTTATTTGGTTAGGTCTAGGCTGTAGTGATGATTTGATTTTTTTTAGAATTTATAGTTAGGGGTACATTTCACCCCGAAGATCCCGCCGTCAGTCGATCAGCTATTTACAGTTGCTTTTCTATATCTTTCTGAATCAAATGCCAAAGTCTTATTTGGGTAGGTCCAGGCTGTAGTTATGATTTGAATTTTTTTAAAATTTATAGATAGGGGTACATTTCACCCCGAAGATCCCGCCGTCAGTCGATCAGTTTTTTACAGTTGCATTTCTGTATCTTGCTGAATCAAATGCCAAAATCTTATTTGGTTAGGCCTAGGCTGTAGTGATGATTTGAATTTTTTTAGAATTTATAGTTAGGGGTACATTTCACCCCGAAGATCCCGCCGTCAGTCAATCAGCTTTTTATAGTTGCTTTTCTATATCTTTCTGAATAAAATGCCAAAATCTTATTTGGTTAGGTGTAGGCTATAGTGATGATTTGATTTTTTTTAGAATTTATAGTTAGGGGTACATTTCACCCCGAAGAACCCGCCGTCAGTCGATCAGTTTTTTACAGTTGCTTTTCTATATCTTGTTGAATCAAATGCCAAAATCTTATTTGGTTAGGCCTAGGCTGTAGTGGTGATTTGAATTTTTATATAATTCGTATATAGGGGTGCATTTCACCCTGAGGATCCCGGCGTTAGTTGATGAGCTTGTACGAATTGAATTCCCATGTTTTTGTGAACAAAATATTAAAGTTTTATTTGGTTAGGTCAACGCGTTTGGTAGATATGAATTTTTATATAATTTAGAGATATTTACTTTAATGCAATGGTCGCCTAACGCTGCTAATATTTTGGCCGCTACGACGGATTATTTTCTGCCTGCATGCTAGTAGCCGGCCGGCAACTCATATCGCGATACCCGCACGCCCATGGACGTTCGGTTAACCTCGTAAAAGTGGCTGCTGGGTTTTGGCCGCTGTCTTCACACCGGTTAAATTCGGATATTTTAGAAAAGCATTACCATTTCACGTTTCCTCTCAAATGTTTGATCTTATTTTCAAAATCCTCTACATTTTACAATTTTACTTTCAATTTTGACTTTGATATCCAGAATGGCAAGATTACAATCGAAATTTTGAGAAGATAAGTCTCTATTTACCGTCGAATTTTTAGACAAACATAAAGAATTAAACCTACTCAAAAAAATTTCAGAAAAGTACCGGAATTTTAAAGGAAACTCAGCATGGTGAAAAAATCCATTTTCAGATTGAAGAGAAATAGGTCGAAACTTGAAACTGCAATTCGGGATTTCCAGGCAAAATGTTGGGATCAAAGTCGAAATTTTGAGAAAAGAGAATTAAAAATTCTATAAATACGAAATTTTGATTTTTAACCTCAAAATGGGGTCGAAATTTTGAGAAGGAAAACTAAGCTTAAAGATGGTTAAAAAATTTTTTAGCATAAAAAAAACTGGGCCATGACAAAAAGGTTGGGAAATGCTGCTCTATGTGGAAGTGAACAATAGTAATGCAGATTGTGTTACTACCATTTGGATTTGAAAATGTTGTAGCTTAAAAAATAGGTTAATTCAAATCACTGACTACTGCAGCTGATTGATAAGTTTAGACCATTTGGAAATTGTTCTAACCCAAAAACTCATAAATATTTTATTGCGAATTATTACAATGTGGATGAAAGTAGACCTGATAAGCTTACCAATATCATCGGATATCATTTACTTTAAACATACTTACCAAAGGTAACTCCAATTTCAGGTTGAGGTTGCGCAAGTTCTAAACTCTTCGGCAATCCCTCTATAGTCTCCAGTAGAAGGTCTGCCCCTAAATTGCCAAGTCTTTTGTGCAACTCTGGCATTTTGATGTCCGATAGGATTGGAATTTTGCATTGAGCTATTATTTCCCCTATATCGAATTTTTTCGGTTTAATTCTCATTATGGTCACTCCTGTTTCAGTGTCGCCATTTGCCAACGCGTATATAATGGGAGCAGCCCCTCTCCACCGCGGCAATAGACTAGCATGTACGTTTATGATTCCTCTAGGAAGTGGCACTGTTATTTTGTCAATTAATATTTGGAACACACTTACAGTGGAAACTTATTTATCACATTTTCTGGTATTAGGTGACCGAATGATACCACAACCCCTAAATCGAATTTGATAGGAGTTGAACTGATTGGCCATTCATGCAGATTTAAATTTTCTTCTTCAGCTAATAAACACACCGGATTTTTCTTCTTTTTTTTGGTGGTACATACTTCCAAAATGCTAAGACATCCCCCATTCCTACTAATGAAAATAGTGTTGCATTTAATCGAGCAAATTATACAAAAAATTATCTCTCTACTAACTAATCCCACTTACTATTATTACGGCCACTACTTTAATTGGGCTATATATACCAATTTATTTCGACATTTTCGGCTTATTTCAATTTCGTTTTTTTTTTCAAAATTTGGATAATTTTTTAAAAACACTATATATCTAGCTGGTAATAAAGCAGAAATACTCACTAGTCCTCGAGTAATTTTCTCAAGCTAAAAACGGAAAACTCATCAGTTCCAAAAAATAAAACTTTCCACCTTGGATTAGAGGCTGAAAAACTTCTTGAAAAACACACATTTTTAAGTCTGTGAGCCAAATTATTTACTAATTTTAAGTGCATCACAAATTTCTCTGTTACAAATGCATATAATATATTTAATTACATAGTAATTGCATATTTATTTATTACATAAAATATTTAACCTACAAAACTATTCAAAAGGGGATAACATTTTGACATTGTATAAGCATGTGTAGTTCTTATATTCCAAGCGTTTGAACTATCCGATCCCGGTTTGTAAATATAACTATTCTTATATCAGTGGCGTAGCTTCCGTAGAAGCTAACGAAGTATAGATCCTTATATTTATTTTGTTTTGAAAGTTGAAATTTTTGTAAAAAACATGTAGATATATAATGTTTTAAGTTCAAAATGAAGACATAATATACAGTGGGTTCCACTAGAAGGCGGAGATAGAAGTTAAGAAGAGGAGTTAAGAAACGAAATATCGTTTTCATTTTTTGCAACGTTGCCAAACTACCCTTGCTCTACAATCTAAAAATAGTTTTGATTATAAAGGCTGTTCTGTATTCTCTCATCATTTTAGTAGGAGTTTTATTAGCTTTCTCTATATGTACACCTCTTATTTTCCAAGATATTTTGATTTTTTGTAGAAAATAAAATATTTTCATTCTTCAGCAAAAATATATTTTTTTTAGAATTGAAAAGTTGAAAGTCTAGTTTCTGTATGGTAATTAGTCAAATAGCTAAGCTACCTAAAAACACTTAGAACACCTTAAAATTGTTACACAGGGCGTACAAAGTTAAATTTAGATTTTGCTAATTTCAAACGGCAAAAACTCATTTTTTTAAATAGAACACCCTATATTTTATTACACCATAGGAAGCACCAAAGAAAGGTGCATTCATTTTCTTAAGCCTTTCCTATAGCTAAAGTTAATAGTTTCCTGGAAAATTTCGATTTGTGAAGAATGTGCTTTTTGGCTAGCGTTATGGTCATTATAACGGTGACAGTGGCGTACATTTGTCCGAACTGCATTACAAATCTTAAAATGTATCCGTTAAAAGCACTTTACAAAAAAAAATCGATTTCAAAGAAAATTTTTCACAGCAAAATGGCAAAATTGTTTTTTCTTTTGAAAATCTTGTCATATTAATATCTGATGATAGGGGAGGTGATAAGAGTGAAACTTGTCCTTAATTAAGAGTATGTTAACTACGTTCTTTGAAATTCGAAGATTATCATTAATTTTTCTTTCACTTACAAGCAGTGGCGGCTGGTTTTGACAGGGGGTGCGCAGATGCAAAAAATATGAATAGTTAAGAGTTTGGGTGACTTTAATGCCTTAGTAAAGTATTAAATTTAGGAGAAACAAACGCCTTTGGTAAGGCGTGATATTTAATAGAATTTTATTTATTTATTAATTTTTTAATTATTTTTCTTCCAATTTTAACACTGGCATAGGCCTACCTAGTTCTTTTATTTTCACTCTCTTCCAGTGGAAGTTTAGTAAAACCGTTTATTTATATAGAACTTATGATGTTCATTTTAAAAACACAATTGAATTTTCTAAAAACTAAACCACAATACTGACACTGACAAACATACACTTCAAATTTTTACGCATGCTGACAATGTCACAACTAGTGATGGGTGTTTATTCAGCGAATATTTTTTCTGCAACTAGAACCAAATACCAAATTAATAATTAGACCCTAGAATGGGTGCTGGTATCTTTTCGTGAATAGCGGTACTATTGGCAGTTAGGCCTGTAAGCAGCACAATTAACAATCGCAATCAGATCAGTCGGCACGTACGCATTTATCATTTCTAGAGGCCGGATTTTAGGTAAAATTCTATCATCCTACCTTTTCACCTTTTTCGGCGTTTTTCATGCTTTATTGCCTAAATTTCAATTTCGCTTTTTCTTTGCCTTTTTATACATCATTCCGACCTATTTTGAAAGAATTTCGTGCTTATTTAACCATGGGTTTTTTCAAGTAAATTTCCACTTCTGAAGAAGTTAAGCAGAAATCTGTGCTTGATAAAATAAGGGTAATGACATACGTAGCGGTTTTTGACCATCATAATATAACAATGATAAGCTTGAAGTATTAATTTTCAAGAACAGTAATTTAAAAACAATTACTCTTATACCCATCCAGACCCTTTTAAGTTTTGCCTGCTATTGGGACAGGACATTTAAACTAGGTTGCTCATATTTATCTTAATTTCTAAGTCGAAACACATGTTAGGGTAAAATGATAAAATTACCCGAAGGATATTCATTTTATAAAATTCATCTATGAACTTGTCCTGTGTAAAGTGCAATTGGGTGAAAAATGCCTCCAGTAAAACAAAGTGCTCTAATTAGCCACATAGTTTGAAGTCAACTGGAGAAAAATCGTTTAATTGCAGATGATCAAAAACTTTTTATAACAAGTTAAATTATAAATTATATTGTTGCGGGCTATCGGTTCGAAATGATTATTACGCCGTGAATTATAACCACTTTATTTCCAAACCAAACTCGGAACACTACAACTGAATAATTAACTTACTTCTAACTACTAACTCACTAACTAACTACACTGACTTCTTCTGACTGTCTCCAGGGAAAGGCGACCGCCTTATATAGTTCTCGCTTCCGGGTTCTAGAAATATCCAGCAGATAAGGCTTATCGTTTGCCAAAATTTCTGTAACGCTTATCTGCCGTTTGTTTCATTATCGCGGCCGCTTACCCTTATCAGATCTTTCTAGAAAATTTTCTTACATACTAAATTCTACAATTTACATTTTGTTACGCTGCCTCCCCCTTAAGACTGATCGTTCCGATCAGTTCCAATCAGTCACTTCGCCACTATACTTGCACAGTCGGTTCAGGTGTACCACTTTCATCTTAGTCCTGGGGCTACGCTGGATCCTGTATACCAAGTGGTTGATCCTCTTCAGCACTTTGTACGGCCTTTCCCAAGATCGCGTAAACTTCGGCGAAACTCCTTTCCTTCGCTGAGGGTTATATAGCTATATCAATTCGCCCTCACTGAAACCACCATGGTTGGCATTCACATCATATCTTGTCTTTATCCGGTCCGTCGCCAAGTTGCTCTTCGTCCGCACCAGGACATGTGTCTCCAATATCGCTTCCCTCAAGTCTTCTATGAAACCCATCGTCTCTCTGGGGGTCTCCCTTGGTGATCCAAACACCAAGTCACACGCAAGCCGCAGTTCCCTCCTGAAGATCACTTTTACCGGAGTCTAATCTGTTGTTTTATGAGTTGCCGCGCGATAGGGCATTAGAAATAGTGGTAGATGTCGGTCCCAGTCTGTCTGATGCTTGGAAACGACCTTCGAAAAATGTTCCTCCAAGGTCCTGTTAAATCTTTCCGCCATTCCATCAGACTGTGGTTGCAGAGGTGTCGTTCGAGTTTTCTTTATTCCAATAAGACGGCACACCTCTTGAAAGACCCCCGATTCGAAGTTCCTACCTTGGTCCGAGTGTAGTTCCAAGGGAACACCAAATCGACAGATAAAGATGTCCACAAGAACCCTTGCGACTGTGGTAGCTTCCTGGTTCGGGATGGCGTAAGCTTCAGGCCATTTACTGAAATAATCCATGGCTACCAGGAAGTACCTGTTTCCATCGTCTGATGCTGGGAATGGTCCTGCCACACCGATTGCAATTCTTTCAAATGGAACTCCCACATTATACTGTTCATCCCCAGATGTCCACCAGAGGTCCCATTGTGCACCTCCCATAAAACTTGTGGAATCTTCTCCTGAGGCACCACCAACTGCAAATTGACACGCTTTCCATCCGCGCTTTCCCATGCCCTCTTCAGTACCCCGTCCTCTACCTGGAGGGATTCCCATAGGGCTCACAAATTCTTAGGAGCTGGACTTCTGTCGGAAACCTCTTGCCATTCAGGTCTATCTCCAGCTTCTTTCCATTTCAATATGAGTCTGATATCAGCGTCGCTCTTCTGTAGCTCCCGAAGACCTTCAGCGGTCCATCTGTCTGGCTGGACAGACGTGACCCTTATATCCACCATGTCCTCATGGTCCTCAACCCGTCTACAGTGTTTGCAGTCCCCACAAGGTCTTCTGGACAAAGCGTCAGCGTTGTTATGCTGTCTTCCCATTCGATGATACACCTTAAAGTGATACTGTTGGAGCCTTCCTAACCATCTAGCCATCTGCCCCTCTGCATTCTTCATTCGAAGTAACCAGGAAAGCGCCGAATGATCTATCCTGATGAGGAATTCCTGTCTATACAAATACTTGTGGAAGTGTTCCACGGCCTTGACTATCGCAAGAAGTTCCTTCCTGGTGGTGCAATAGTTCCTCTCCGTCAGAGTCTTGCTGTAATATTCAATAACTCTTTCTTCACCACCTTGGCCAATTAAGAAAAAAGTTATTTTAATAGAAAAAGTAAAAATTTTGAGAAAAAAAATGAATTAACCACAAAAATATTAAATATCTGATATTGAGATCAAATTTAAAATTTCATGAAAAAGAAACCACTCGAAATTTCCAAAAAAACAGATTCTAAATTTTCAAAAATAGCTAAATGTTCAGAAAATTATCGAACTTTAAAAAACCAACAAAATTTCGAGAAAACTTCGAAAAGAAAAATTTCAAAATGTTCCAGAGAAAGTCAAAATTAAAAAAAAAAGTCGAAATTTTGAAAAAAATAATCTAAACTCTGAAAAAAAGACGAAATTACGAAAAAATGATCAAAATTCTGCGAAAAAAGATCTAAATTTTGGGAAAAAGTGTTTATTCTAATAGTGAAAATTTGAAATTTTCCAGAAAAAAAATTAAATTTCGATAACCCGCATACCTTATAGAAATTTTGACATTTTTTCTAAAAGTTGATAGTTTTTTCTAAAAATCACTTTTACAGCACTTTCGACTCTTTTCTTAAAATTTCTATTTTTCGCGAAATTTTGATATGCTTTATATGCTATAGAAATTTTGCATTTTTCCTCAAGATTTTGACCTTACCCCAAATATTAATTAGAAAATTTAAACATTTTCGAAATTTCCACTATTTTCTGGTTGTTTTTAAGAGAAATTAAGAATATCAAAGTTTCATTAATTTTTCTAGAAATTTCTACTTTTTTTTCCAAGAGATTTTTTGACATTTAGAGATTTTGCTGGAGCAAAATTCAAATTTTAGAAAATTTGATATTAGCAAACTTTTCGCATTTTCTTGAAATTTTGATTTTTCTTCCTTAAAATTCGACCTTTTTCTATTTTTATACAGTTGTTTTACCATGTTATCTAGATTTAGATTTTTTAAAATTTTTTATTTACCCATGACGATCCCATCTCGATTTTTGTTCAAAGAAATAGATTTTGCTCCAAATTTATAAAAATTTTCATTTTTTTTTATCGAAGTTGCGAATGTTTCCCAGAGGTACAAAATTTTCTCAAAAAGAATCCATTATAGTTTCTTCAGAAATCTTTTTAGGGAAGGTCTTCCTTAAAAATTGGACTTTTCTTAAATCTTGAATTTTTCTTCAACTTTTGAGAAATTTCGAATTATTCCTCAAGAGGTCCTTTTCTCTAAACATGTTTTTAAACAAATTTTCAAATTTTTCCGCAAAACGTTTTTCAAAAAAAACTTTGTGTTAAGGCTAGACCTTAATCTCAAAGTTTTGTGTTTCAGCAAATTTGGAATTTTTTGAAGTTTCTAACTTTTTTTTCAAATTTTGTTTTAAAGCTCAATGTTTTTGTTTTCTGAAATTTCAGCATTTTTTAAAATAAATTTCGATCCTTTTCTTTCGACTTTTTTTAGATTTTCATGGATTTTCGCTTTAAGCGTAACACATTTATTCTATTTATTTATTTCTTTATTTATTTATTAGTTTAACTTTAAAACCTAAACTTGAAAGTTATCTCTTTGGTTGAGAGAAATAAAGCGATGTCCCGTTTTGAGTCAGAAAATAAATGGACACGTTAAGCATGTCGATGTCCGTGCCGACAGGTGTTATTCGGTGAGCCCTCCTTTAGCTACGCCACTGTTTTACCGTCCCTCTTAAAAAAGGTATGCCACGGCATTGTCTTAAGTGACTCCTTTTTTGCTAGCGAAATAAAATTACATCTGACATTATCCGTGAGTTTTAATGCTTTTATTCATTTTCTTCATATGAATCCTAATAATGCTCAATTAAAAATAAACCAGACCTACTCATTGTAGTTTAAATGAACCACATATAGTTTGACAATTATGACATGTTTTGTGAATGTAATTGACAGATAAGATAAACTACAAATATAAGTCGAGCTGCGAATAAATTGTAGCTTTTGTAAAACATTGCATATAAAGAAGAGTTTCTTGTAGAGTTATCAAATATTCTAAACGATGGCCTTACCTGAAGAAAATAATAGTCCATCAAATAAAAAACCGGTGGTGTGTACCAACAAAAATGTAGAAAAGAAGGAAAAACTTCCAACCAAAATTATTATTCGAAGGCTGCCCCCTCAGATGAACAAGGAGACTTTCCTCAACCAAGTATCGCCCGTTCCCGAATATGACTATTTTTACATGGTGCGTGGTGATGCTAGCATGGGGGAAAACTCCTTTTCTCGAGCATATTTAAACTTTGTCAATCATGAAGATATATTTGATTTTAAAGAAAAATTTGACAATTACGTCTTTGTGGACGACAAAGGTCATGAATATCCCGCTGTTGTAGGAGTTTGCCGCGTTTCAACGAATACCTAAGAAGAGGAACAAGATTCGAGTGGATCCAAAGTGTGGCACAATTCGAAACAGACCCTCTATATTTGGAATTTATCGAAAATCTTAACAAGCCAAAAGAATTGGAAGAAAAACCCGAAGTACTCCTATCAGTTGAATACGGAAAATAAAAATAACATCACAACCCCTTTGCTAGAATTTGTTAAAAACCGAAGAGCAGAGAGGTTACGTATTCGGGAGGAACGTAGGGAAGAGCGCAAGAGAAAAGAGCTGGAGAGAAAGAAAATAAGAGAGGACGAAAGGAGGAGGCGCTTTGAAGAAAAAGCCATGAAACCATCCAAATCGAACACAAACTCTTCAGCAGGGGACACTATACAATCAGACAGTGATTTTAAAGAAAAAGATGTTGAAAGTAACGATAATTTTGATGACAAACCAGACAAATATGAAAAACCTTCTAGTTCGTACTATAAAAACAGGGATCGAAAATTTGAAGACAGAAAAAAAGAAAAGCATAGTAAATATCCCGTACGAAAGGAATATGTTGAAAAAAGAGAATTTAAGAGGAGAGATGATTATAAAGATAGGAATAAGTTTGATGACTATAAAAAGTATGACGATTACAAAAAGGAACCTGAAACGAAGCAGTTCCCTAAGAAAGTAAAGAAATATAGTGAGAAGAGAGAGGAGCGAAAAATTGAAGCACAAAAGGCCGAGCAGAAGAAAGTTGAAGAGCAAAGAAAGGAGAGTGTTGCAGATGCTTCTTTGGATTCAGCAGCTGTAAAAAACAAGGAAAATGCTAATGTAACAAAAGAAAAGGACGAAAAAATTAAAGAAGTTACCACAAAAGTGAGTCAGAGTCAAGGGGAAGGAGCTGCGGAGAGCCGAAATGTGGAAAGTAAAAATAAAGAGAGGATTAGAAATAAGGATAGGCCGACAATTGCAATTTATAGACCAGGAATGCTGTCGAAGAGGAAGCAAGTGGAAGGAGAAACAGAAAATAAGGATTCTAAATAAGAATTTGTTGCATAATTGATGATTTGTTATTAGTTTTAAAATGTTTAGTTAAAAATAAAATAATAGATGCTATTTGTTTTGTTTCCTGTAGCAAAGTAGCAAAAGGAGGGCACAATGTGGTACCATATTTTTACATGGGCACACTTGTTTAAAAGGTACCTATACAATTTTTGTTATTTTGAACAGGGTGTCAAACCGTAATTTTTGTCTTTCTGGAAACAAAATTATATTTGGTTTTTGTTTTGACAGAAGTAACTTTTTTTTTCGACTTACAGCTCCAGGTGACTCATTTTTAATTTTTTTATTTGAATTAAAAATTTATTTTCTACAATAATTTAGAAAATGTTTAACAAGAGATCGGATTATACGCAAAATAAAAGCTTGAAATGTGTAAGTAAATTGCTTAAAATATCCACAAAAAGTGTAAAAATATGCAACTTTATATAATAATGCTGTTAACTGAAGCAAATTTGCTTCTAATTTGATTAATTTTTCTTTCCTTTTAAACAATTTTGCTTCTTATTTGATTAGGTTTGATTCTAATTTGAACTTTGTTATTAATTTGAATAAGTTTGCTTTTAGTGTGAGAGTGAACAAATTTATTTCCAATTTAAATAGGTTTGCTTCTTACTTGTACAAATTTGCTAAGAGTGAACAAATTTGCTTCCAATTTTGACAAATTTCTAGTGTGTGCCTAACCTTTTAAAAGTTTTTCTCGAAATTTGCTTTTTTCCCTCAAAATCTGGTGTATAAATTTCAAAATTTCGTGTTAATACAGTCGACTCTCGATAATTTGAAATTCAAGGAATTAGAGAAAAAGTTCAAAATGCCGAAAGTTCAAAATAATAAGAGAGTAGTAGATCCAGGTGATTTATGATTGGTTAAAAAGTTTCGATTATGTTTGAAAAATTCCATTTTCTCATTTCAACTTTTTTGAAAGTTGTAACTTTCTCGAAGATTCGATTCTTTTAAAATTTCGATTTTTTTTTTTTGGAAATTTTGATATTTCTTGACAATATTGATATTGGTCAAAATTTTGACTTTTTTGAAATTTTGTTTATTTTTTGAAAAAATTGAAATTTTGAACATTTCTATTTTTTTAAAATATTAATTTTTTACAAAAGTTAAGTTTATAAATATATTGACTCGAAAATTCCGTGTCTCTTAGATCGACTTTTTCAAAAGTTTTAGTGTAGTTTTGAAATTTTAAAAAAAGTCGATTTTTTTCAGTATTTCGACCAATTTCGAACATTCCGTCCCTCAAATTTCATTTTTTTTTTTGTAAATTTAACTGTTTTAAAAGTTGGACATCTTGAAAACTTTCGCGTGCTCTGAATCTTTTGAAAATTGAATTTTTCTAAATATTTCGACTAGACATATTTTTTGTAAATTAAATTTTTTCAAAAAATGTTACTTTTTTTAAACCCCGACTCTTGAAAATTCCGATTTTTTCAAGATTTCCATTTTTTCGAAATTTTGATATTTCAGAAAATTCCTGATTTTTTGTTGTTGAAAACTTCGATTTGTTTTGAAAATTTTTCCCTTTAAACGTTTCGACTTTTGACAATGTCGACATTTTATATTTTCACTGTTTTCAAGATTGCGCTTTAAAAATTTTGATTATTGAAAATTTCGACTCAAAATTTTAACCTATTTGGAAATTTTTATTTCCTTTCAAAATTTTGACTTTTTCTGGAAATAACATCTTATTTTTTGTTTCATCTTGAAATTTCCGATTTTACTGAAAATTTTTATTATTTTCAAGATATTGACTTCTTGGAAAATTCATTTTTTTCAGAATTTCATGTTTTTCTTGAAATTTTGCTTTTTTTTGTAAATTTGGACTGAAATATTTTATTTCCATTAAAACTTTCTTTTCTAAAAATTTGTTGTTTTGAATAATTTGACATAAAATTTAAACGTTTCTTATCTACTTTTTTTTTACAATTGTCGATCTTTTTTAAATAAGTCGCTTTTTCTGAAAATTTCAATATTTGTCTTTGAAAGCTTGAGTTTTTTAAATCTTGAGTTTTTTCAAATTTCAACTTTTGTCTCGGTACTTCGACTGATTTTTGTTGTTGAAAAACTCGGTTTTTTCAGTCATTGAATATTTGAATATTTTTCAAAAGTTGGACCGCTTGAATTTCGTCTTTTTCTGGCTCTTTGACTTTCTCTTGAAAATTTGATTCTTTTGACTTTTTTTGAAAAAAAAGTTCAATCTTTTTCAAATTTCCACCTTTTTGATAATTTCAACCTTTTCTCAATATTCTGAAACTTTCAATTCACGAAAAATTAATACTTCGTCCTAATATTCTCTAAACTTGCTATTATTGGTAGTAGTAATAAATACGTCGATATTTGATAATAAATCAATTTTAGCGCTAAGGAATAAAAAGATAAATTTTAAATGTAACAAAAATTTGAGACTTTCAATTCACGAAAAATCAATGCTTGGTCGTAAAGTTCTCTAAACTTGCTATTATTGGTAGTAGTAGTAGATAGGTCGATGTTTGATATTAAAACAATGTTAGCTCTAAAGATGAAAAAGATAGATTTGAAAAGTAACAAATATCTGAAAACTCAATTAACGAAAAATCAATGCTTCATCGTAAAATTCTCTAAACTTGCTATTATTGGTAATAGTAACAGATACGTCGATATTTGATATTAAATCAATTTTAGCTCTAAGGATTAAAAGAAATTTTAAATGTAGCAAAAATCTGCAACTTTCAATTCACGAAAAACCAATGCTTCGTCGTAAAATTCTATAAACTTATTGGTAGTAGTAACAGATATTTCGATTTTTGACTTTAAAACAATTTTAGCTCTAAGGATGAAAAAGAGATTTAAAATGTAACAAAAATCTGAAACTTTCAATTCACGAAAAATCAATGGTTCGTCGTAAAATTCTCTTTAAAATCTATCTCCACAGACGAAGAAGGGGAATTTCCAAGATTTGCTCACTTCTTATCTAACTAGAAATTAATAATTATACTGGAATTAATGCTTCATAGAAACAGAGAGAATCAAAATTTTCAAAATAAATAACATTGTCTGTAGAAATTCGGATTCTTCAAAAAAAATTGAAACTGTCTTGAAATTAAAGAAGAAGCGGAAGGGTAAGAAGAAGAGGAAGATGGTAAGGAGGGGAACAAGGAACAAGAATTACAGAGAACGAGGAAGAGAAAAGAAAAGGGGACGACAAAAAGTAGAGGGAAAAAGAAAAAGAAAAAGGGAAAGAAAAAAAGAAAAACAATAAGGGAAAAAGGGAAAGGGAAAGGGAAAGGGAAAAAGAGAAAGGGGATAAGAAAGAATCTTGACAAAAATTTTTAGAAAAGGTTTTGACAAAGTCCAACCTTTGAGAAAAGGTTGAAATCTTCAAAAAGGTGAAAATTTGGAAAAGATGGAACTGTTTTCTAAAAAAAGTCAAAATCTTGAAAAGGTCACAATGTTCATAAAATGAAATTTTCAAAAAAAAGTCAAAAGGATAGAAAAGTGGAACTTTTAAGGTCATTCAACTTTTGAAAAAAATCCTAATTTTCAATAAAAAAAATTTTCGAAAAAAAATTGAGTTTAAAAAAAATTAAAATCAGTCGAGACATTGAAACGAATTTGAAATTTAGAAAAATGTTACAATTTAAAAATCAGACTTTCAAAGGCAAAATTTTAAAACAATGTTGAAATTTGCAAAAAAGTGAGTCTTTCTCTCTCTGAAAAAATGGTAAATTTTTCAAAAATTCAGTATTTTGAAAAAACTCGATGAAATCGAAAATTTCGAAATAAGCAGCATTTTTGAAAAAAAAATTGAGGCAAAAAAACAAAATAATTTCCAGCAAAAGTCAAAATTTCAAGTTATTTACTTTGACTTCCCTCCATTCTCGGGGTATGTATTTAAAGGCAATACACGCCCTGAAAATTTGCACTAGGTATTTTTGTATTCACATTCCTCACTAAAGCAGGGCAGGGTAGATACCGTCCAACCCGGGCGATTTGAAGGGAGCAAAGGATTGTACGGCCCAGTTCACTTTTGTGTCATTTACCATCTGAACAGCCAGTTCCCAGTCCCTATTTCCAGGGAGAAAGGCTGAGTGCCTATGCCACTTATGGCCTGGTATAGCGCAGCATCCTGGAAAGTGCGTGTTTAGTAGCTCTGAAGCTGTTTGTGCGGGTGTACTAGTATATGTACGGCCGGCCCGCTTTATCATGCTTACCTGTTGGTTTAGATCTTTCGAGAGTATCTTTTTCATTTGGAAAACTCATGTAGTAGACTCTACGTCACTAGAAAATTCTCTCCATTTCTTCCTCTCTCTCTAGCGAATAAGTTTCTTGTATTGTGTGCGGTGGTTGTGGTAAGCCTTCCAGTCACAAACCAGTTTTGTCTTCTTCGCTTTGTTGAAGAGCTTGTTTGCCTGAGATCTGAGTTTTTCGAATTGCCCTTCAAATCGCCCGGGTTGGACGGTATCTACTCTGCCCTGCTTTAGTGGGGAATGGTGTGGATACAAAAATACCTAGTGCAAATTTTCAGCGCGTGTATTGCCTTTAAATACATACCCCGAGAATGGAGGGAAGTCAAAGTAATTTTATTCCCAAACCAGGTAAACGTCAAGGTGAGGCTAAATCATGTCGCCCAATCAGCCTAACGTCTTTCCTACTGAAGACGTTGGAGAAGTTGTGCGACAGATATATAAGGGATAGCCTCGATATACACTACCCCTTACATTCAAATCGACATGCTTTTACTTCTGGCAGATCTACCGAAACTGCGCTACATTTAGTAGTTAGCAGTATCGAAAAATCGCTTAGAAGTAAAAGAACACATCCTGGGTGTATTTTTGGACATGGAAGGTGCCTTTGATAGACCTAAGTTCAATAGCATTTCTCTGGCGCTTGAGCGTAGTGGTATTGAACCCGCCTTGCGGGAACTCATACGACATATACTTGAGTGGCGAGCAATATAAGTTACAGTAGAGACTGTACGGTCAGACGAATCATAAGTAAGGGATGTCCGCAAGGGGTTGTATTATCCTCCCTTATATGGTTATTCATAGCAGATGACCTTATCCGAAAACTCAATGACCGGGGTCTCTATACAATTGGCTACGCAGATGATATAACCATTCTGCTTTTAGGTTAACACGAGGGAGTACTCTTCGAGTTAATGCAAGAGGCCTATACATAGTCCAGAAATGGTGTAAAGAACATTCACTAGCAGCAAACCCTGCAAAGACGGAAATGGTTCTTTTCACGAATAAGAAGAAATCAGCACGACTAAAATTTCCCAAACTCATGGGAACCCAACTCGGTTTGTTAAATCGAGTGAAATACTTTGGTATTGAACTTGACAGCAAACTGAGCTGGAAGTACCACATTGAAAACAAATTAAACAAAGCTTACAAGATCTTCTGGCAATGCCGTGGGGCCATCGGGAGGTCTTGGGGGTTATCCCCTAAGATGATCTTTTGGTTATACACGGCAGTCCTCAGACCAATTGTAAGCTACGAAGTTATAGTTTGGTGCACCACTATAAAACAAAAGCTAAATCACATCCAGATACTAGCGTGTCTGGCAGTGATAGGAGCAATGAAATCCACTCCAATAGCAACAATGTGCCTGCCACCTCTCAATATATTTCTTGAGGGGGCGGCACAGGCTTCTGCTCTCCGTCTGCGAGCAGGAGGAAATGTGAAATACGGTAGGTAAAATGGTGGGTCACCGGCGCATAATGGAAGGGGGCGCTCCAAAAGGCACCTATTCTGGGTGCGCCGATGGACTACCTACCAGTGAAATATAACTTCACAAAATCCTACCGTATAAAAAATGGATGAACTACAACCAAGGATACCAGACGTAAGTATATACACGGATGGATCGAAAACAAATACAGACACTAGAACAGGAATTTTCTCGGAAGACCTGAACCTAAATGTAAGTATTAAGTTAGATGAATACTCAACAATCTTCCAAGCGAAGATGATGGGAATTTTATATAGCGCCGAACAAATGACGCAACTGAAGATTACAGGAAAATATATCCAAATAAAAATGGACAGCCAGGCAGCCCTTATGGCCCTGAGGAATGTGAAAACAAACTCAGTGCTGGTATGGAACTGCCACCTAGCTTTAGAACGTCTATTACAATAGAATGCAATTGATCTAATATGGATTAAACGACATTCTGGAAAAGAAGGAAACGAACGCGCTGACAAACTGGCGAGGAAGGGTTCGGAGGAACAATTCGTTGGACTAGAAGCAACCCTTCCCCTGGCGAGATCAACCGTAAGATCCTCTACTTAATGAAGAAATTTATCGTAAACACAAAGCCATATGGGCATCAATAATAACATGTCGGCAAACTCACGCATTCATTAGAATGCCGTGCAGGAAAAGGGCAAAACTATGCCTACAACTTTCAAGGAATAATCTCAGGAAACTTGTAGGGATTTGGACAGGCCACTGTCGATTAAACAAGCACCTGCACAGAATGGGAGTTGTAGAGGGTGTTTAGAAGAAGATAAGAGAGTCGCGCACGTGATGTGTCACTGCCCGGCATTAGCATCAATCAGAGGATCCACGCTGGAGAAGTTCTGGCCTAGTGTGGCCAGTTTGAGAGAGGCGTATCCAAGTGACTTTCTTCAGTTTCTCAACAAGGTTGGGTGGCTGAATGAATGACCAAGGACACCTCAATCACGGGGATAGTACAATGGGCCCGGAAAGGATGGTGTAAGGGTTGGCCTAAACTTTGGGCAACCCACAGCGAATCCAGAATCCAGAATGTCGAATTTCAAAAGTTATTATATAGGATTTAAAAGCAGCCTATCGGCTAGATTTTGACCCGTAGATCACCAATCTAAAAACCAAACTGAGCTACGACTTTTGGTTTCTAAGGTATAAGAGTTTAAAATACAAAAATACTTTAACAAATTTCCATTTTTCAAAATTGAGTTTATAGCATTACCATAGAGTTTTCGGGACTTAAAATAGGAATTTGAGAACCAAATTGAACTACAGCTATCCGTCTACGAGATACAAGCCTCGAAAATTTCGATATTAAATTTTCGACAAATATATTAGTCGAAATTCAAAAGTTATTATTTAGGATTAAAAAGTACACTATCGGTTAGATATTGATTTGTAGATTACAAATCTGAAAACCAAATTGGGATAGCACTTTTGGTTTCGAAGGTTTAAATTTACGAAAAAAGTTCCAAGGGTCGCCTTTCTATCAAAACTTGAAAAAATTTCCATTTTTAAAAATTGAGTTTATAGCATTTTTATAGAGTTTTCCGTGAGGTAAAATGGGAATTTGAAAACTTAATTGGGCTACGACTATCCTGTTCACGAAATGCAAGTGTCGAAAGTTTCGATACTAGGGTCGAAATTCGAAAGTTATTATTTAGAATTTAAAAGCACTTCGTCGGTTAGATTTTGACCCATAAATTACGAATCTAAAAACCAAACTTAGCTACGACTTTTGATTTGGAAGATATAAACGTTTAAAGCTACGAAAAAAGTTCCAAGGGTCCCCCCTTCTATCGAAACTTGTAAAAATTTCCATTTTTCAAAATTAGGTTTACATCATTTTCATACAGTTTTCGGGACGCAGAATAGAAATTTTCACAACCAAACTGGACCACGACTATCCGTTCACGAGGTAAAAGCCTCAAAAATTTTGAAATTTTCACTAAATAAACTAAGGTCGGGATTCAAAAAAATTCAATCTAATTGTGTTATTTGAAGTAAAAAATATGGTAATGTAGCTCTTCAACTCAGAAAGTAATTGGTCTCACTATGTGACAAACTATGCTAACCTAACCGAATCGAACCGAACCGAACCGAACCGAACCGAACCGAACCGAAGCGAACCGAACCGAACCGAAGCGAACCTAACCTAACCAAACCTAACCTAACCTAATCTAACCTAATCTAACCTAACCTAACCTAACCTAACCTAACCTAACCTAACCTAACCTAACCTAACCTAACCTAACCTAACCTAACCTAACCTAACCTAACCTAACCTAACCTAACCTAACCTAACCTAACCTAACCTAACCTAACCTAACCTAACCTAACCTAACCTAACTAACCTAACCTAACCTAACCTAACCTAACCTAACCTAGCCTAACCTAACCTAACCTAACCTAACCTAACCTAATCTAACCTAACCTAACCTAACCTAACCTAACCTAACCTAACCTAACCTAACCTAACCTAACCTACCCTAACCTAACCTAACCTAACCTAACCTAACCTAACCTAACCTTCTGGGAGATATGAGAGTTTAAAGTTACCAAAAAAAGCTCAAAGGGAATATTATTGTTATTATGGTAGTAGTAATAGATACATCGATGTTTGATTTTAAAACAATTTTAGCTCTAAGGATAAAAAAGATAGATTTTAAATGTAACGAAATCTGAAATTTTGAATACACGAAAAATCAGTGCTTCCTCATAAAATTTTTTCAACTTGCTATTATTGGTAGCAGTAACAGTTACGTCGAGTTTTAACTTAAAAATATTTTAGCTCTAAGGATGAAAAAGATAAATTTTAAATGTAACACAATTCTGAAATTTTGATTCACGAAAAATCAATGCTTCTTCGGAAAATTCTCTAAACTTGCTATTATTGCTAGTAATAATAAATAAGTTGATTTTCGAATTTAAAACAATTTTAGCTCTACGGATGAAAAAGATAGATTCTAAATGTAACAATATCTAAAACTATCAATTCACGAAAAATCAATGCTTCGTCGGAAAATTCTCTACACTTGCTTATTTTATTGGTAGTAGTTTCAATTTTTTTAACATTTAAAATCTAACCTTTTCATCCTTGGAGCTAATATTGTTTTATCAGCAAATATGTACTGTATCTATTACTTCTAACAATAATAGCAAGTTTAGAGGATTTTACAACGAAGGATTTACAATCGAAAGTTTCAATTTTCGTTACATTTAAAATCTAACTTTTTATCCTTGTAGCTAACATTGGTTTAATAGCAAATATTTACTTGGCTACTACTGCTACCAATAATACCAGGTTTAGAGAATTTTACGACAAAGCACTGATTTTTCGTGAATAAAAAGTTTAAATTTTTGGAACTATTTAAATACTAACTTTTTCATCCTTCGAGCTAAAATTGATTTTTGGCAAATATTTACTTATCTGTTACTACTACCAATAATAGCAAGTTTAGGAGAATTTTGCGAAGAAGCACTAATTTTTCGTGAAAAAAAATTTAAAATTTTTGAAAATTTAAATACCTAACTTTTACATTCTCGAAGCTAAAATTGTTTTAATAGCAAATATGTACGTATCTACTACTACTACTACTACTACTACTACTACTACTACTACCAATAATAGCAAGTTAAGAAAATTTTACGACGAAGCACTGATTTTTCGTGATAAAAAATTAAAATATTTGGAACATTTAAAATTTATCTTTTTCGCCGTAGAGCTAAAATAGATTAAACGCTGAAAATCGATGTTTCTTCTTTTTCATCCTTGGAGCTAAAATTGTTTTATTAGCAAATATTTACTTATCTACTACTACTACTACTACTACTACTACTACTACTACTACTACTACTACCAATAATAGCAAGTTTAGAGAATTTTACGACGAAGCACTGATTTTTGACATTTAAATTATACCTTTTTCATCCTTGGAGGTAACATTGTTTTAATAGCAAATATTCACCTATCTATTACTACTATGAATAATACCAAGTTTAGAGAATTTTAGGACGAAGCACTGATTTTTCGGGAAAAAAAAGTTTAAATTTTGGCAACATTAAAATACTAACTTTTTCATCCTTGGAGCTAAAAATGTTTTATTAGTAAATATTTACTTATCCACTACTACTACCAATAATAGCAAGTTTAGATAATTTTACGACGAAGCACTCATTTTTCGTTAAAGAAAAAGTTTAAATTTTTGAAACATTTAAAAATGAACTTTTTCATCCTTTGAGATAAAGTTGTTTTATTAGCAAATATTTACTTATCTACTATTACTACCAATAATAGCAAGTTTAGAGAATTTTACGACGACGCACTGATTTTTCGTGAATCCATTGTTTCAATTTTTGGAACATTTAAATTATACCTTTTTCATCCTTGGAGGTAAAATTGTTTTAATAGCAAATATATACCTATCTATTACTACTACCAATAATATTAGCAAGTTTAGAGAATTTTACGACCGAGCACTGATTTTTCGTGAATCAAATGTTTTAATTTCTGGAATATTTAAATTATAACTTTTTCATCCTTGGAAGCTACTATCAATAAAAGCAAGCTTAGAAAATTTTACGACAAAGCAATAATTTTTCGTGAAAAACAAGTTTAAATTTTTGGAAAATTTAAATAATAACTTTTTCATCCTTGGAGTTAAAATTGTTTATTAGCAAATATTTACTTATCTACTACTACCACCAATAATAGCAAGTTAAGAGAATTTTACGAAGAACCACTGATTTTTCGGGAATCAACTGTTTCAATTTTTGGAACATTTAAATTATAACTTTTTCAGCCTTGGAGCTAAAATTGTTTCAATAGCAAATATTCACGTATTTATTACTACTACCAATAATATCAAGTTTACAGAATTTTACGACGAAGGGTTGATATTTCGTGAAACAAAGGTTTAAATTTTTGGAACAATTAAATACTAACTTTTTATTTCTTGGAGGTATAATCGTTTACATAGCAAATATATGCATATCTATTACTACCATCAATAATAGCAAGTTTAGAGAATTTTACGACGAAGCACTGATTTTTCGTGAAAAAAAAGTTTAAATTTTTGGGAACATTTAAATAATAATTTTTTCATTCTTGGAGCTAAAATTGATTTTTTAGCCAATATTTACTTGTCTACTACTACTACCACAAATAATATCAAGTTTAGAGAAATTTAGCACGAAGCACTGATTTTTCGTGAAACAAAGTCTAAATTCTTGGAACATTTAAATACTAACCTTTTAATTCTTGGGGATAAAATAGTTTTAATAGCAAATATATACATATTTATTACTAATACCAATAACATCAATTTTAGAGAATTTTACGACGAAGCACTGATATTTCGTGAAAAAAAAGTTTAAATTTTTGGAACATTTAAATAGCATCCTTGGAGCTAAATTTGTATTTTGAGCCAATATTTACTTGTATACTAATACTACCAATAATAGCAAATTTAGAGAATTTTACGACGAAGCACTGATTTTTAGTGAAAAATAAGTTTAATTTTTGGAACATTTAATTAATAACTTTTTTATCCATGGAGATAAAATTGATTTTTTAGCAAATATTTACTTGTCTACTACTACTACCAATAATAGCAAGTTTAGAGAATTTTACGACGAAGCACTGATTTTTTGTGAAAAAAAGGTTTCAAATTTTGTAAACGTTTAAATAATAACTTTTTTATCTTTGGAGCAAAAATTGTTTTTTTAGCCAATATTTACTTGTCTGCTACTACTACCAATAATAGCAAGTTTAGAGAATTTTAGGGGGAAGCACTGATTTTTCGTGAAAAAAAAGTTAAATTTTTGGAACATTTAAATACTAACTTTTTAATTCTTGGAGGTAAAATCGTTTTAATAGCAAACATATACATTTTCATTACTACTAATAATAATAGCAAGTTTACAGGATTTAAGACGAAGCACTGATTTTTCGTGAAAAAAAAGTTAAAATTTTTGGCACATTTAAATAATAAATTTTTCATCCTTGGGGCTAAAATTGTTTTTTTAGCCAATATTTACTTGTTTACTACTACTACCAATAATAGCAAGCTTAGAGAATTCTACGGCAAAGCGTTGATTTTCATGAATCGAAAGATTCAAATATTTTTTACATTTAAAATTTATCTTTTTTATCCGTAGAGCTAAAATTGTTTTAATGCGAAAAATCGACGTTTCTATTACTACTATTAATATTAGCAAGTTTAGAGATTTCTACGACAAAGCGCTTGACTTTTCATGAATCGAAAGGTTTCACATTTTTGTTTTATTTATAATTCATTTTTTATCCATAGAGGTAAAATTACTTTAAGCCCAAAAATTGACAGTATCTACTACCACTACCAATAATAGCAAGTTTAGAGAATTCAGCCAAGCGCTGATTTTTGGTGAAGCGAGAATTTCAAAAATTTGTTACATTTAAAATTTATATTTTTCATCCGTAGAGCTAAAATTGTTTTAATGCGAGAAATCGACGTTTCTATTACTACTATTAATAATAGCAAGTTTAGATATTTCTACGACAAAGCGTCGACTTTTCGTAAATCGAAAGTTTCAAATTTTTGTTACATTTAAAATTTATTGATTTTATCCTTAGCGGTAAAATTACTTTAAGCCCAAAATCGACGTATCTGCTGCTGCTACCAATAATAGCAAATTTAGAGAATTCTACGGCCAAGCGTTGATTTATTCATTGAATCGAAAGTTTCAAATTTTTGTTACATTTAAAATTTTTTTTTTTTATCATTCGTGGTAAAGTTACTCTGAAGGCTAAAAATCGACGTATCTGCTACTACTACCAATAATAGCAAATTTAGAGAATTCTGCGGCAAAGCGTTGATTTTTCGTGAATCGATTGTTTCAAATATTTGTCTCATTTAAAATTAATCTTTTCCATCAGTAAAGCTAAAATTGATTAAACGTTAAAAATCGATATTTCTATTACTACTACTAATAATAGCAAGTTCAGAGATTTCTACAACAAAGCGCTGATTTTTCGTGAAGCAAAAGTTTCAAATTTTTGGTACATTTAAAATTTATTCTTTTTATCCTTCGAGGTAAAATTACTTTAAATCTGAAAATCGACGTATCTGCTACTACTACCTACAATAGCATATTTAGAGAATTCTGCGGTAAAGCGTTGAATTTTCCGGAATCGATTGTTTCAAATATTTGTCACATTTAAAATTTATCTTTTTCATTCGTAGAGCTAAAATTGATTTAACGTTGAAAATCGATGTTTCTATTACTACTACTAATAATAGCAAGTTCAGAGATTTCTACGACAAAGCGCTGATTTTTCGTGAATCAAAAGTTTCAAATTTTTGGTACATTTAAAATTTATCTTTTTA